>CM066996.1:71802548-73002548 GCA_033977485.1 Hydrangea macrophylla
CTCACATTGGTTAAGAATTATGGATTCTTAACAATCCTCAACATTGTTTAAGAATCTCCCATATTACATAAGATTCATACTGTGGAATTCTTTATATTTATGCTTCTTGTGGGGTCATAGAAAGGAGATAACTTTGGAAGGAAATTCTTGATGTAAAATTTGATGTCCAAGGGCTTGGTGTTGTGGGGGAGATTTCAATGCTGTGAGGAAGGAAGAAGAAAGATTCAGATGTGTTTCTTCTGGATCTGGGTAACACGATTTTAACAATTTTATTGAAGAAGGAAATTTTTTTGATATTCCTCTGCTTGGGAGGAAATTTACATGGCATAGAGCAGATGGTAAGAGGAGTATACTTGATCGGTTTTTGGTCACTGCAGAATGGCTGGCCAGATTCGACAGCTTATCTCAGTATGGATTGAGGAGAACCTTATCAGATCATTGTCCATTAGTTTTGAAATCAGAGGTGGTTGATTGGGGTCCCAAGCCTTTTCAATTTTTGGATTGTTGGTTGCTTGACCTTCTTTTTTGACAGAGGTGGAAGCAAGATGGTCCGTGTTGAAGGAGGAAAATCCAAGAAAAAGTAACATTATTGGGTTGTTTCATAGACTCAAATTTTTTTTAAAAGAATGGAATTGCGCAAAATTGGGAATATTGATAGCAAGATCAATGAATGGGAAGAAAGATTGGAAGAAATTGATAAAAAAAAAGGGGGGGATCAACAAAGCTTGTCTTGTGCCGAGCAGGTAGAATTGCAAAAATTGAAACACAAAATCGAGATGTAGATGGTTGAAAGAAGGTGATTAGAACACAAAATTTTTTCATCATATTGCTCGTATAAGGGCGACAAGGAATTTCATTGGTGGTCTGATCATTGATGGTGCATGGGTCTCCAATCCAAGTCTACTCAGAAAAGAAGTGGTTAGATATTTTAAAGGAGTTTTCTCATCAAAGGTGTAGTCTAGGCCTGTGCTAACAAATCTGAATGTTAAAAGAATTTTCCAAGTGGATGCTAGTGCTTTGGAGTTACCTTTTGAGATGGTAGAAGTTAAAGATGCGATTTGCAGCTGTGGCAGAGACAAAGCCCTGGTCCAGACGGGTTCAATGCAATTTTAATTTTATTAAGAAGTTATGGCCGATGTGTTGTATAGAGATCATGGAGATGGTGACAGAATTTTTTGAGTTAAGAAAGTTGCCAAGGGGTGCTAATTCATCTTTTATCGCGCTCATCCCTAAGGTGGAAAATCCTGTGAATCTAAAAGAATATAGACCAATTAGTTTGGTAGGAGCCTTTTACAAAATTATCTCTAAAATCCTAGCCAACAGATTAAATAAAATTTTGGGAAAGGTAATTAGCGATACTCAAAGTGTGTTTATTGGGGGAAGGAAAATTATAGATGGAGTTATGCTTGCAAATGAGTTCATTGATAGCATTAAAAAGAGTAGCAAGGAAGGAATTATCCTGAAGCTTGATTTTGAAAAGGCCTATGATTGTGTTGATTGGGCTTTCTTAAATCAGGTAATGGAGTTAATGGGATTTGGCCCTAAATGGAGGTCTTGGATCATGGAATGTATTTCAACAGCCCGTGTTTCTGTTTTGGTGAATGGCTGTCCAACGGAGTTTTCTATGTCAAGAGGCTTACAGCAAGGTGATCCCCTGTCCTCTTTCTTATTCTTGATGGTTGCTAAAGCGTTGCATTTATTGATCGAAAAATCGGAAAGTTGCGGACTGGTGAAAGGTGTGGAGATTGGCATAAATGGGTTAAGAATATCGCATCTCTAATTCGCTGATGATATAATTATTTTCTCTGAGGCAAAGTAGGAGATCTTGGTAAATTTTATAAGAGTGCTGAGGTATTATGAGTTAGTATCGGGATTAAGATATAACTTTACTAAAAGTTGTGTATACTCGACGGATGAGAATGCTATTGAAGCTAGTTCATGTGCAAGCTTATTTGGGTATAAGCACGGTGAAATTCCATTTGTGTACTTGGGATCCTGTTATAAAGAAATTTAAATCCAGCTTTTCTCTATGGAAACAGAAAATGCTATCCTTTGGAGGGAGATTAACTTTGGTAAAGGCTACTTTATCTATTTTGCTAGTGTATTTTATGTCTTTATTTAAGGCCCCAAATTGCGTATTATTGGAATTAGAAAAAATTAGAAGACAGTTCATATGGGGGGGGGGGAGATGGTAGGAAAAAGATTTGTATAGTGGGATGGAATATTGTGTGAAGATCAAAAAAGGCTGGGGGTTTGGGGGTTGGTTTGCTTCGGGATCTAAATTGTGCACTTTTGGGTAAATGGTGGTGGCGGTTTAGCGTTGAAAAAGATGCTCTATGGATAAGAGTTGCATGTGAAAAATATGGTTGGAATACTGAAGAGAGGCTGCCACTCACTATAAGCGGTAGAAAGATGTCTATGGTTTGGAGGGATATTTAGAAGCTAAAAAATTCTACTGAAATGAGAGGATTAGTTGGGGCTGCTGAATGTAGGTGGATTGTAGGTGATGGGGATAAAATAAAATTTTGGTTGGATACATGGTTTGGTGATTGTCTGCTGAGGAATGCCTATCCAAGATTGTTTATGCTTGTAGTTCAAAAAGATATTTGTGTTAAATCGGTTCTCATGGATGCTAATTTTAATACTTTGTTTAGAAGAAGATTGTTTCAATGGGAAGAGGAGCAGCGGGCGCAATTGGAAGTCTCTATGCAGGGGATTATTTTAGTGGAAGGAAGAGATGATACAACTATATGGTCAGCAAGTAAAATTGGGGTTTTCTCTGTGAAGGAGTGTAGATTGTTGATAGAGAAATCCAGGGGATTTACATATATTCCATAGGCTGGGTCACTATGGAAAATTATTGCTCCAAAAAGTGATTCGTTTCCTATGGCTTGCAATTCTCAATAGGATTCCTTCAAAATGCTTTTTGGTTCAAAGACGAATTGCTTTAAGTTTAGTTGATTGTCTTTGCCCATGGTGTGTTTCAATTGAAGAAGAGGGTATCCATTTACTTCTACAGTGTTATTGGGTGTGGAATATATGGGGACTTATCTAGAGATGGTGGAACATTGAGTGGGTAATAGCAAGCAACATGGAAGAGTGGTTTCAACAATGGATTGGAGCTCCTTTCTATGGAGAACATATGCAGTGGTAGAAAGTTGTTGGGTGTGCAGCGGTTTGGACCATCTGGTTAGCAAGAAATGAAGCTGTGTTCAGAAAGAAAGTATGGAAGGAAGAAGAAATATTTGAGTTGATAAAAGTAAGATATTTCCATTGGATTAAGGCAATGGATTTAAAATTTGGGTATTCTTTTGAGGATTGGAGTGATGAACCAAGAAAGCTAAAGAGATGGGCTGACGTTGCGGGTGTGTATGTAAAAGAAATGAGGTTGTATGGATAGCTCCTCTAGTAGGGTGTCTTAAATTTAATGTAGATAGATCTGCGTGGGGTAAACCAGGTCCGGCGGGGTGTGGTGGGGTGTTGAGGGATGACATGGGTAAGGCAATTGGATTATTTTATGGTCCCTTGGGAATTAAGGAATCAAATGAGGCAGAAATTGAAGTAATTCGGCATGCATTGAGGTTGTTTTCGAAAACCAACTGGATGGGGTCAAAGGAGGTAATTATAGAATCTGACTCAACTGTTGCTGTTGCATGGGTTAATAAGTGTTCTGATTAGGGGTTTGAATCCAAATTTGTATGGATTTATTTCCTACTGAGTTATTGATGGTAAAGGTTTGCTTGCGGAGATATTTCGGGTGGAGTAATATGGAAGATTTTGGAATTCACAGTCTGGGTGTTTATATCACAGGGTTGGGAACTTAATACATGGAAAATTGGAAATGAATTGACGTTGCCAAAAACATTCGATGCTGGCATGGGTTGATGCTGCTAGTGGCCTTGGTCTAAACCATTGGGGTTTGATGTTTCTCAACTCAAAAGATTAGGATAATTGTGTAGTGGGTTGCCCAAATTCTGTTCGTGTTCCGAGAATTTCTTGTTCTAGAAACTCAAGATGCAATTTAATTTCTATCAGATCATAAGTGTTTTACTGCAGAATTCTATCACTGTTGCATTTTGCTATATTTATGGTTGGTTTTGGTCATTTTCTTTAGATTCTTAGGTAAGACAGATTTCTGAGGTCCTTATAGGGATGTCTGTTTTTTAAGGTGGTGTTGCAGCTTTGTTGATGGTCTGTTTGTGTTTCTGTGTGTCTGGTAATTGACTAGACTTATTGTGGCCTTTGTAGTCATGCCAAGTTGAGTGTCTTGTTTTGGTCCTATGGTTCAATGTTTTCTCTTTGGCCTTGTGCCAATGTTTTAATAAGAACTCCTTGCTTAGCAAAAAAAAAACATAAGATTCATACACAAATTGTTATGAATCCCCCACAAATTGTTATGATTCCCCCACATTGGTAAAGAATCCCACACATTAGTTATGAATCCCCCACAATTTGGTAACAACCCACGATATCGCATAATAATCCCCCACAAATTGTTAAGGATCCTCCACATTTGGTTATGAATTCCCCACAGTTTGATAAGGATCGCTCACATTCTTATGCCATGTGGAAGCTTCATACGAAATTGTGGGGAAGTCTTATGGGATATGGGGGATTCTTAACAAACTGTACAGGATCCTTAACAAACTGTGTCTGTGTGGGGGGAGAGGGGGTGATCCTTAATAAACTGTAGGGGATTCTTAACCAATGTGGGAGATTATTAACAAATATGGGAAATAATGAATAAATGTGCAATATGGGAGATGACTACTATTGTACGGATTTTAGACAAATGTGATGGATTCTTAACAAATTGTTAAGAATCATCTACATTGTTTAAGAATCCCACGTATTGCATGAGAATCCTCTATAAATTGTTATGAATCCCCTATATTGGTTAAGAATACTCAACAGTTGTTAAGAATCCCTCACACTGGTTAAGAATCCCCGACAGTTTGTTAAAAATCCCCCATATTGAACGAGAATGCTCCACAAATTGTTATGAATCCCCCAGATTGGTTAACAATCCCCCACAAAGAATCCCCCACAAATTGTTATGAATCCCCCACATTAGTAAAAAATTCCCTACAGTTTGTTAAAAATCCCCCACATTGGTTTAGAATCCTCCATAGTGCATAAGATTCCTCCACAATTTGTTATGAATCCCCCACAGTTAAAAATTCCCCACAAATTGTTATGAATCTCCCACATCGGTAAAGAATCCCAAACATTGGTTGTGAATCCCCCATAATTTGTTAATAATCCACCATATCGCATAAGAATCCACACAAATTTTTAAGGATCTCCCACAGTTGATTAAGAATTCTCCACAAATTGTTGAGAATCCCCCACAGTTTGTTAAGGATCCCTCACATTCATATGCTATAATTCTATATGGAAAATTCAAAAGAAACTGTGGGGTATTCTTATCGGATATGAGGAATTCTTCACACTGTGGGGGATTCTTAACCAATGTGGGGATTATTAAAAAATACGAGAAATAATTAACAAATGTGCAATATGAGAGATGACAACTATTGTAGGGGATTTTGGACAAATGTGATGGATTCTTAACATTGTTAAGAATCCTCCACATTGGTTAAGAATTCCCAGTATTGCATAAGAATCATTCACAAATTGTTATGAATACCCCCACATTAGTAAAGTATCCCCCACAGTTTTTTAAACATCTCCTACATTGGTAAAGAATTTCCCACAGTTTGTTAAAAATCCACCACATCGATTAAGAATCCCCCGTATTGCATGAGAATCCTCCACAAATTGTTATGAAATCCCCACATTGGTTAACAATCCCCCACAGTTTGTTAAGAATCCCACAAATTCTTATAAATCCCCCACATTGGTAGAGAATCCCCCAAAGTTTGTTAAAAATACCCCACAATGGATAAGAATTATGGATTCTAAACAATCCTCCACATCGGTTAAGAATCCCCAATATTGCATATGATTCCTCCACAAATTGTTATGAATCTCTCACAGTTTGTTAATAATTCCCCACAAATTGTTATGAATCCCTCACTATGGTAAAGAATCCCATACATTGGTTATTAATCCCCCATAATTTGTTAACAATCCAAGATATCGCATAATAATCCCTCACAAATTGCCAAGGATCTCCCACAAATGGTTAAGAATTCCCCGCAAATTGTTATGAATCCCCCACAGTTTGTTAAGGATCCCTCACATTCTTATGCCATATGGAAGATTCATACGAAACTGTGGGGGATTCTTAACAAACTGTGGAGGATCCTTAACAAACTAGGGGGGATCCATAACAAACTGGGGGGGGGGGGGGGGGGGAGGGGGGATCCTTAACAAACAGTAGGGGATTCTGAACTAATGTGGGGATTATTAACAAATATAGGGAATAATGAACAAATGTGCAATATGGGAGATGACAAATATCGTACGGGATTTTAGACAAATGTGAAGGATTAATAACAAATTGTTAATAATCCTCCACATTGGTTAAGAATCCCCCGTATTGCATGAGAATCCTCCACAAATTGTTATGAATACCCCACAGTTTGTTAAGAATTCTCCACAAATTGTTATGAATCCCCCACATTGGTAAAAAAAATTCCCTACAGTTTGTTAAAAATCCCCCACATTGGTTAAGAATCCCCTATATTGCATAAGATTACTCCACAATTTGTTATGAATCCCCCACAGTTAAGAATGCCCCCACATTGGTAAAGAACACCAAACATTGGTTATGAATCCCCCACAATTTGTTAACAATCCACCTTATCGCATAAGAATCCCCACAAATTGTTGAGGATCTCCCACAATAAACAGTAGGGGATCCTTAACAAACAGTAGGGATTCTTAACCAATGTGGGTGATTATTAACAAATATTAGGAATAATGAACAAATGTGCAATATGGGAGATGACAAATATCGTATGGGATTTTAGACAAATGTGATGGATTATTAACAAATTGTTAAGAATCCCCCACATTGGTTATGAATCCCCTACAGTTTGTTAAGAATCCCAAATTGTTATGAATCCTCAACATTGGTAAAGAATCCCCCACAGTGCGTTAAAAATCCCCTACATTGGTCAAGAATTATGGATTCTTAACAATCTTCCACATTGGTTAAGAATCCCCCATATTGCATAACATTCCTCCACAAATTGTTATGAATCCCCCACAGTTTGTTAAGAATCCCCCACAAATTGTTGTGAATCCCACACATTGGTTATGAATCACCACAGTTTGTTAACAATCCACGATATCGCAAAAGAATCCCCCACAAATTGTTAAGGATCTCCTATAGTTAGTTAAGAATTCCCCACAAATTATTATGAATTCCCCACAGTTTGTTAAGGATCCCTCACATTCTTATGCTATCATGCTATATGGAAGATTCATAACAAACTGTGGGGATTCTTATGGAATATGTGGGATACTTAACAAACTATGGAGGATCCTTAAAAAACTGTGGGGGGAGGGGGATCCTAAGCAAATTGTAGGGGATTCTTAACAAATGTGGGGAATTATTCACAAATGTGCGGATAATGAACAACTGTGCAATATGGGAGATAACAACTATTGTACCGGATTTTAAACAAATGTGGTGGATTTTTAACAAAATCGTTAAGAGTCCTCCACATTGGTTACGAATCCCCCGTATTGCTGAAGAATCCTCCACAAATTATTATGAATCCCTCCACATTGCTTAAGAATCCCCCACAGTTTGTTAAGAATCCCCTACATTGGTAAAGAATCCCCCACTGTTTATTAAGAATCCTCCACATTTGTAAAGAATTCCCTATATTACAAAATAATCCTCCACAACTTATTATGAATCCCCCACATTGGTTAAGAATCCCTCATAGTTTGTTAAGAATCCCCCACAAATTATTATGAATCCCCCTCATTGGTAAAAAAATTCCTCACAGTATTTTTAAAAATCCCCCACATTGGTTAGAAATTATGGATCCTTAACAATCCTCCACATTAGTTAAGAATCCCCCATATTGCATAAGATTCATCCACAAATTATTCTGAATCCCCCACAGTTTGTTAAGAATCTCCCACATAGGTAAATAATCCCACAGATTAGTTATGAATCCCCCACAATTTGTTAACAATCCGCGATATAGCATAATAATCCCCCACAACATGTTAAGTATCTCCCACATTTGGTTAAGAATGACCCACAAATTGTTATGAATCCCCACAGTATATTAAGGACACCTCACATTCTTATGCTATATGGAAGATTCATACGAAACTGTGGGGAATTCTTATGGGATACTTAACAAACTGTGGGGGATCCTTAACAAACTGTGGGTGGGGGGGGGGGGGGGGGGATTTCCTTAAGAAACTGTAGAGGATTCTTAACTAATGTGGGGGATTATTAACAAATGTGGGGATTAATAAACAAATGTGCAATATGGGAGATGACAACTATTATAGGCGATTTTAGATAAATATGATGGAATCTTAACAAATTTTTAAGAATCCTCTACATTGGTTAAGAATCCCCCGTATTGCCTCTACAAATTGTTATGAATCCCCTACACTGGTTAAGAATCCCCCATAATTTGTTAAGAATCCCCCACATTGGTTTAGAATTCCGCGTATTGCATGAGAATCCTCCACAAATTGTTATGAATCCCCCACGGTTTGTTAAGAATCCCCCACATTGGTTTACAATCCCCCGTATTGCATGAGTATCCTCCATAAATTGTTATGAATCCACTACATTGGTTAAGAATCCCCTACAGTTTGTTAAGAATCCCTCACAAATTGTTATGAATCCCCCGCATTGGAAAAGAATCAACCACAGTTTGTTAAAAATCCTCCACATTGGTTAAGAATTATGGATTCTTAACAATCCTCCACATTGGTTAAGAATCCCCCGTATTGCATAAGAATTCTCCACAAAATATTATGAGTCCCCTCACATTCGTTAAGAATCCCCCACAGTTTGTTAAGAATCTCCTACATAGGTAAAGAATCCCCCACAGTTTGTTAAGAATCCTCCACAATGGTTAAGAATTCCCCTTATTGCATGAGAATCCTCCACAAATTGTTGTGAATTCCCCACATTGGTTAAGAATCCCCCACAAATTATTATGAATCCTCTACATTTGTAAAGAATCCCCCACAGTTTGTTAAAAATCCGCCATATTATTTAAGAATTATGGATTGTTGACAATTCTCCACATTGGGTAAGAATCTCCCATGAATCTCCCATATTGCATAAGATTCATTCACAAATTGTTATAAATCCCCCACAGTTAATTAAGAATCCCCCACAAAGTGTTATGAATCCCCCACATTGGTAAAGAATCCCACACATTAGTTATGAATCCCCCACAATTTGGTAACAATACACGATATCACATAATAATCCCCCATAAATTGTTAAGTATCTCCCACATTTGGTTAAGAATTCCCCACAAATTATTATAAATCCCGCACAGTTATTAAGGATCCGTCACATTTTTATGCTATGTGAAGATTCATACAAAACTTTGGGGAATTCTTATGGGATATGGGGGATTCTTACCAAACTGTGCGGATCCTTAACAAACTCTGTGTGTGTGTGGGGATCCTTAACAAATTGTAAGGGATTCTTAACTAATGTGGGGGATTATTAACAAATTTGGGGAATAATGAAAAAATGTGCAATATGGGAGATGACAACTATTGTACGGGATTTTAGACAAATGTGATGGATTCTTAACAAATTGTTAAGAATCCTCCACAGTGTTTAAGAATCCACCGTATTGCATGAGAATCCTCTACAAATTGATATGAATCCCTCACATTGGTTAAGAATCCCCCACAGTTTGTTAAGAATTTCCCACATTGCTTAAGAATCTCCCGTATTGCATGAGAATCTTCCACAAATTTTTTTGAATCCCCCACATTGGTTAATAATCCCCCACAGTTTGTTAAGAATCCACCACAAATTGTTATGAATCTCTCACATTGGTAAAGAAACCACCACAGTTTGTTAAAAATCCCCACATCTGTTAAGAATCCCCATATTGCATAAGATTCCTCCACAATTTGTTATGAATCCCCCACAGTTAAGAATCCCCACAGCTTGTCAAGAATCCCCCACAAATTGTTATGAATCCCCGCAATGGTAAAGAATTCCAAACACTGGTTGTGAATCTGCCACAATTTGTTAACACTCCACGATATTGCATAAGAATCCCCCAGAAATTGTTGAGGATCTCTCACAGTTGGTTAAGAATCACCCACAAATTGTTATGAATATCCAACAGTTTGTTAAGGATCCCTCACATTCTTAAACTATATTGCTATATAGAAGATCCATAAGAAACTGTGGTGGATTCTCATTGGATATGAGGAATTCTTAACAAACTGGGGGGGGGGGGATCCTTAACAAACTGGGGTGGATTCTTAACCAATAAGGGGATTATTAAAAAAATATGGGTAATAATGAACAAATGTGCAATAAGAGAGATGACAACTATTGTAAGGGATTTTGGACAAATGTGATGGATTCTTAACAAATTGTCAAGAATTCTCCGCATTGGTTAAGAATCCCCTGCATTGCATAAGAATCCTATACAAATTGTTATGAATACCCCCACATTGATAAAGAACCTCCCACAGTTTATTAAGAATCCCTACATTGGTAGAGAATTTCTCACAGTTTGTTAAGAATCCCCCACATTGGTTAAGAATCCACAGTATTGCATGAGAATCCTCCACAAATTCTTATGAAACCCCCACATTGGTTAAGAATCCCCCATAGTTAGTTAAGAATCCCACAAATTCTTATAAATCCCCTACATTGGTAAAGAATCCCACATAGTTTGTTAAAAATCCCCCACATTGGTTAAGTATTATTGGATTCTAAACAATTCCCCACATTGGTTAAGAATCCCCAATATTCCATATGATTACTCCACAAATTGTTATGAATCTCTCACAGTTTGTATATAATCCTCCACAAATTGTTATGAATCCCTCACATTGGTAAAGAATCCCAAACATTGCTTATGAATCCCCCACATTTTATTAACAATCCACGATATCGCATAATAATCCTCCAAAAATTGTTAAGGATCTCTCCCACATTTGGTTAAGAATCCCCCACAGTTTATTAAGGATCCCTCACATTCTTATGCCATATGGAAGATTCATACAAGATTGTAGAGAATTCTTATCGGATATGAGGGATTCTTAATAAACTGTGTGGGATCCTTAACAAACTGTGTGTGTAGGGGTGGGAGATCCTTAACAAACTGTAGGTGATTCTTAACTAATGTGGGGGATCATTAACAAATATGGGGAATAATGAACAAATGTGCAATATGGGAGATGACAACTATTGTACTGGATTTTAGACAAATGTGATGGATTCTTAACAAATTGTTAAGAATCCTCCATATTGTTTAAGAATCCCCTGTATTGCATGAGAATCCTCCACAAATTGTTATAAATCACCCACATTGGTTTAGAATCTCCCATATTGCATTAGAATCCGCCACAAATTGTTATGAATCCCCCACATTGGTTAAGAAATTAACCCCCACAGCTGGTTAAGAATCCCCCACAAATTGTTATGAATCCCCCACATTGGTTATGAATCCCCCACAGTTTGTCAAGATTCCCCTACATTGGTAAAGAATCCCCCGTATTATATAAGAATCCTCCACAAATTGTTGTGAATCCCCCCACATTAATTAAGAATCCCCAATAGTTTTTCAAGAATCCCCTACATTGGTAAAGAATCCCCCATGGTTTGTTAAGAATCCCCCACATTGGTTAAGAATTTCCCGTATTGCATGTGTATTTTCTACAAATTGTTATGAATCCCCCACAGTTCGTTAAGAATCCCCCACAAATTGTTGTGAATCCTCCACATTGGTAAATAATTTCTCAAAGTTTGTTAAAAATCCCTCACATTGGTTAAGAATGATGAATTCTTAACAATCCTCCACATTGGTTAAGAATCCCCCATATTACATAAGCAAATTGTTTTGAATCCCCCACAAGTTGTTAAGAATCCCCCACAAATTGTTATGAATCCACCACATTGGTAAAGAATCCCCCACAGTTTGTTAAAAATTTCAAGAATTATGGATTCTTAACAATCCTCAACATTGGTTAAGAATCCCCCATATTAAATAAGATTCATACAAAAATTGTTATGAATCCCCCACAAATTGTTATTATTCCCCTACATTGGTAAAGAATCCCACATATTAGTTATGAATCCCCCATAATTTGGTAACAATCCACGATATCGCATAATAATCCCCCACAAATTGTTAAGGATCTTCCACATTTGGCTATGAATTCTACACAGTTTGATAAGGATCCCTCACATTCTTATGCCATGTGGAAGATTCATACGCAACTATAGGGAATTCTTATGGGATAAAGGGGATTCTTAACAAACTGTGCGGGATCTTTAACAAATTGTTGGGGGGTGGGGGGGGTGTTCCTTAACAAACTGTAGGGGATTCATAATCAATGTGGGGGATTACTAACAAATATGGGGAATAATGAACAAATTTGTAATATGGAAGATGACAACTATTGTATGGGATTTTAGACAAATGTGACGGATTCTTAACAAATTCTTAAGAATCCTCCACATTGTTTAATAATCTCCCGTATTGCATGAGAATCCTGCACAAATTGTTATGAATCCCTCACATTAGTTAGGAATCCTCCATATATAGTTTGTTAGGAATCCCCACAAAGTGTTATCAATCCCCCACATTGGTAAAAAAAATTCCCACAGTTTGTTAAAAATCCCCCACATTGGTTAAGAATCCCCCATATTGCATAAGATTCCTCCACAATTTGTTATGAATCCCCCATAGTTAACAATTCACCACAAATTATTATGAATCCCCCACAGTTAACAATTCCCCACAAATTATTATGAATCCCCCACATTGGTAAATAACCACGAACATTGGTTGTTAATCCCCCGCAATTTGTTAGCAATCCACGATATCGCATAAGAATCCCCACAAATTTATGAGAATCTCCCACTGTTGGTTAAGAATTCTACACAAATTGTTATGAATCCCCCTTAGTTTGTTAAGGATCCCTCGCATTCTTATGCTATAATGCTATATGGAAGATTCATAAGAAACTATGGGGGATTCTTTTCAGATGCGAGGAATTTTTAACAAACTGTGGGGGGGGGGGGGGGGGGGGGGATCCTTAACGAACCGTGGGGGATTCTTAACCAATGTGAGGATTACAAAAAAAATACGGGGAAATAATAAACAATTGTGCAATATGAGAGATGATAACTATTGTAGGGATTTTGGACAAATGTAATGGATTCTTATCAAATTGTTAAGAATCCTCCACATTGGTTAAGAATCCCCCATATTGCATAAGAATCCTACACAAATTGTTATGAATACCCCCACATTGGTAAAGAATCCCCCACAGTTTGTTAAGAATCCCCCACATTGGTAAAGAATTTTCCACAGTTTGTTAAGAATCCCCCATATCGGTTAACAATCCCACGTATTACATGAGATTCTCCACAAATTGTTATGAAACCCCCACATTTGTTAAGAATCCCCCACAGTTTGTTAAGAATCCCACAAATCCTTACTAATCCCCCACATTGGTAAAGAATCCCCCATATTGCATAAGGTTCCTACACAAATTGTCATGAATCCCCCACGATTTGTTAAGAATCCACAACAAATTGTTATGAATCTCACACATTGGTTATGAATCCCAAACAAATTGTTAACAATTCGCGATATCGTATAAGAATCCCCCACAAATTGTTAAGGATCTCCCATAGTTAGTTAAGAATTCCCCATAAATTATTAAGGATCCCTCACAGTTTGTTAAGGATCCCTCACATTCTTATGCTATAATGCTATATGGAAGATTCATAACAGACTGTGGAGGATTCTTATGGGATATGGTGGATACCTAACAAAGCATAGAGGATCCTTAAAAAACTTTAGGGGGAGGGGGATCCTTAGCAAACTGTAGGGGATTCTTAACAAATGTGGGGGATTATTAACAAATATGCGGAATAATGAACAAATGTGCAATATGGGAGATAACAACTATTGCACGGGATTTTAGACAAATGTGATGGATTCTTAACAAATTGTTTAGAATCCTCCACATTGTTTAAGAATCCCCTGTATTGCAATAGAATCCTCCACAAATTGTTATGAATCCCCCACATTGGTTAAGCATTCCCCACAGTTTGTTAAGAATCCCCCACAAATTGTTGAATCCCCCACATTGGTAAAGAATCCCCCACAGTTTGTTAAAAATCTCCCACATTGGTTTAGAATTATGGATTCTTAACAATCCTCCACATTGGTTAATAATCCCCCATACTGCATAAGATCCATACACAAATTATTTTGAATCCCTCACAGTTTGCTAAGAATCCCCTACAAATTGTCATGAATCCCCCATATTGGTAAAGAATCCCACACATTAGTTATGAATCCCCCACAATTTGTTAACAATCCATGATATAGCATAATAATCGCCCACGACTTGTTAAGCATCTCCCACATTTTGTTAAGAATGACCCATAAATTGTTCTGAATCCCCATAGTATGTTAAGGACCCCTCACATTCTTATGGTATATGGAAGATTCATACGAAACTGTAGGGAATTCTTATGGGATATAGGGGAGTCTTAACAAACTGTGGGGGATCTTTAACAAACTAAGGGTGGGGAGAATCGATAAGAAACTGTAGGGGACTCTTAACCAATGTGGGGGATTATTAACAAATATGGGAAATAATAAACAAATGTGCAATGTGGGAGATGACAACTATTGTATGCGATTTTAGATAAATATGAAGTATTCTTAAAAAAATTTTAAGAATCCTCCACTTTTGTTAAGAATCCCCAGCATTACATGAGAATCCTCCACAATTTGTTATGAATCCCCTACATTGGTTAAGAATTCTCTGTAGTTTGTTAAGAATTCACCACATTAGTTTAGAATCCCCCGTATTGCATGAGAATCCAACACAAATTGTTATGAATCCCCCACATTGGTAAAGAATCCCCACAGTTTGTTAAGAATCCCCCACATTGGTTACAATCCCCCGTAATGCATGAGAATCTTCCACAAATTGTTATGAATCCCCATATTGGTTAAGAATCTCATAAAGTTTGTTAATAATCCCTTACAAATTGTTATGATTCCCCCACATTGGTAAAGAATCACCCACGGTTTGTTAAAAATCCCCCACATTGGTTAAGAATTATGGATTCTTAACATTCCTACACATTGGTTAAGAATCCCCCATATTGCATAAGATTACTCCACAAATTATTATGAATCCCCCATAGTTAAGAATATCCAAAGTTTGTTAAGAATCCCCCACATTGGTAAAGAACCCCACACATTGGTTATGAATCCCCAGCAATTTGTTAACAATCCACGATATCGAATTAGAATCCCCCACAAATTGTTAAGGATCTTCTACTTTTGGTTAAGAATTTCCCACAAATTGTTATGAATCCCCCACAGTTTGTTAAGGATCTCTCACAATCTTATGCTATAATGCTATATGGAAGATTCATAAGAAATTGTAGGGGATTCTTATGGAATATGAGGGATTCTTCAACAAATTGTGGGGCATTCTTAACCAATGTGGGGATTATTAAAAAATATGGGAAATGTTGAATAAATGTGCAATATAAGAGATGACAATTATTGTAGGGGATTTTGGACAAATGTGAAAGATTCTTAATTCTTAACAAATTGTTAAGAATCCTCCACATTGGTTAAGAATCTCTCGTATTACATAAGAATCCTCCACAAATTGTTGTGAATACCCCACATTGGTTAAGAATCTCCCGTATTGCATGAGAATCCTCCACAAATTGTTATGAATTCCCCACATTGGTTAAGAATCACCCACATTCGTAAAGAATCCTATACACTGGTTATGAATCCCCACAATTTGTTAACAATCCACGATATCGCATAATAACCCCTCTAAAATTGTTAAGGACTCCTACAGTTGGTTAAGAATTTCCCACAAATTATTATGAATCCCCCACAGTTTGTTACAGATCCCTCATATTCTTATGCCATATGGAAGATTCATACGAAACTGTGATGGATTCTTATGGGATATGAGGGATTCTTAACAAACTTGGGGGAATCTGTAACAAGCTGTAAGAGATTCCTTACCATTGTAGGGGATTATTATCAAATATGGGAGGAGTAATGAACAAATGTGGAATATGGAAGATGACAAATAATGTACAGGATTTTAGACAACTGTGATGGATTATTAACAAATTGTTAATAATCATCCACATTTGTTAAGAATCCCCCGTATTGCATGAGAATCCTCCACAAATTGTTATGAATCCCCCACATTGGTTAAGAATCCCCTACAGCTTGTTAAAAATCCCAAATTGTTTTGAATCTCCCACATTGGTAAAGAATTCCCTACAGTTTATTAAAACTACCCCACATTGGTTAAGAATTATGGATTCTTAACAATCCTTCACAGTGGTTAAGAATCCCCCATATTGCACAAGAATCTTCCTCAAATTTTTATGAATCCCCCACATTCGTTAAGAATCCCACACAGTTTGTTAAGAATCCCCACAAATTGTTTTGAATCCCCCACATTGGTAAAGAATCCCCCACAGATTGTTAAAAATCCCCCATAAATTGTTATGAATCCCACACATTGGTTATGAATCCCTCACAATTTGTTAACAATCCATGATATCGCATAAGAATCCCATACGAATTGTTAAGGATTTCCCATAGTTGGTTAAGAATTCCCCACAAATTTTTATGAATCCCCCATAGTTTGTTAAGGATTCCTCACATTCTTATGCTATAATGCGATATGGAAGATTTATAACTAACAGTGGGGGTTTCTTATGTGATCTAGAGGATTCTTAACTAACTGTAGGGGAAGGGGGGTCCTTAACAAACTGTAGGGGATTCTTAACAAATGTGGGGGATTATTAACAAATATAGGGAACATTTAACAAATGTGTAATATGGGACATGACAACTATTATATGGGTTTTCGACAAATGTGATGGATTCTTAACAAATTGTTTAGAATCCTCCACATTGGTTAAAAATCCCCCGTATTGCATAAGAATCTTCCATAAATTGTTATGAATCCCACCACATTGGTTAAGAATCCCCCACAGTTTGTTAAGAATCCCCTACATGGGTAAAGAATCCCCCCACAATTTGTTCAGAATCCCCCACATTGGTTAAGAATTCCATATATTGCATGAGAATCGTCCACAAAATGTTATGAATCCCCACAATGGTTAAGAATCCCCCGTATTACATAAGAATCCTACAAATTGTTATGAATCCCCCACATTGGTTAAGAATTCACTACAGTTTGTTAAGATTCCCAAATTGTTATGAATCTCCCACATTGGTAAAGAATTCCCCATAGTTTGTTAAAAATCCCCCACATTGGTTAAGAATCCACGATATCGATTCATAAGAAACTGTGGGGGATTCTTATGGGATATGGGGGATTCCAAACAAACTATGGGGGATCCTTAACAAACTGTGGGAGTGGGGGGTGTGTCCGAGGATCCTTAACAAACTGTAATGGATTCTTTACAAATGTGGGGGATTATTAACAAATATGTGAAATAATGAACAAATGTGCAATATGGGAGATGGAAACTATTGTACCAAATTTTAGAATCCTCCATATTTGTTAAGAATCCCTTGTATTGCATGAGAATCCTCCTCACATTGTTAGGAATCCTCAACACTAATTAAGAATTCCCCACAGTTTGTGAAGAATCCCCCACAAATTGTCATGAATCCCCCTCATTGGTAAAGAATCCCCCACAGTTGTTAAAAACCCCACACATTGGTTAGGAATTATGAATTCTTAACAATCCTCCACATTGGTTAAGAATCCCCCATATTTCATAAGATTCCTCCACAAATTATTATGAATCCCACACATTGGTTATGAATCTCCCATAATTTGTTAACAATCCACGATATAGCATAAGAATCCCCGACAAACATTTAAGGATCTCTCACAGTTGGTTAAGAATTCCCCACAAACTATTATGAATCCCACATAGTTTGTTAATGATCCTCACATTCTTATGCTATATGGAAGATTTATAAGAAGTTGTGGGGGATGTTTAATGTGCTATGCAGGATTCTTAACAAACTGTGGGGGGATCCTAAACAAACTATGGGGGATTCTTAACCAATGTGGGGGATTATTAACAAATATGGGGAATAATGAACAAATGTGCAATATGGGAGATGACAACTGTTGTTGGGGATTTTGGACAAGTGTAATGGATTCTTTAAAAAATATTGAGAATCCTCTACATTAATGGTTATGAATCCCCTATATTGCATAAGAATCCTCCACAAATTGTTATGAATCCCCCACATTGGTTAAGAATTCCTCACAGTTAGTTAAGAATCCCCTACATTGGTAAAAATCCCCCACAGTTTGTTAAGAATCCCCCACATTGGTTAAGAATCCCATGTACTGCTTGAGAATCCTCCACAAATTGTTATGAATCCCCCACATTGGTTAAAAATCCCCCATAGTTTGTTAAGAATCCCACACATTGGTTGAGAATCCTCCGTATTGCATGAGAAACCACCACAAATTGTTATGAATCCCCTACATTGGTTAAAGATCCCCCCCCCCCCCAATTGTTATGAATTCCCCACATTGGAAAAAAATCCCCCACAGTTTGTTAAAAATCCCCCACATTGGTTAAGAATTTTGGATCTTAACAATCTTCCACATTGGCTAAGAATCCCCCATATTGCATAAAATTCTTCCACAAAGTATTATGAATCCCCTCAGTTAAGAATCTCCAGTGTTTGTTAAGAATCACCTACAAATTGTTATGAATCTCCCACATTGGTAAAAACCCTATACATTGGTTATGAATCCCCTATAATTTGTTAAAAATCCACGATATCACATTAGAAGCCCCCACAAATTGTTAAGGATCTACTACAATTGGTTAAGAATTCTCCACAAATTGTTATGAATCCCTCACAGTTGAATAAGGACCCCTCACATTCTTATGTTATATGGAATATTCATAAGAAACTATGGGTGATTCTTATGGGATATGAGGGATTCTTAACAAACTATGGGGTGGATCCTTATAAACTATGGGAGATTCTTAATCAATGTGGGGGATTCTTAACCAATTTAGAGATTATTAAAAAATATGGGGAATAATGAACAAATATGCAATATATTAGATGACAACTATTGTAGGGGATTTTGGACAAATGTGATGGATTCTTAACAATTAACAAATTGTTAAGAATCTTCCACATCGGTTAAGAATCCCCCGTATTGCATAAGAATCCTCAAAAAATTGCTATGAATACCCCACATTGGTTAAGCATCCCCCACAGTTTGTTAAGAATCCCCTACATTGGTAAAGAATCTCCCACAGTTTGTTAAGAATCCCCACATTGGTTAAGAATCTCCCGTATTGCATGATAATCCTCCACAAATTGTTATGAATCCCCCACATTGGTTAAGAATCCCCCATAATTTGTTAAGAATCCCACAAATTCTTATGAATCCCCCACATTGGTAAAGAATCCCCTATAGTTTGTTAAAAATCCCCCACATTGGTTAAGAATCCTCCATATTACATAATATTCCTCCACAAATTGATATGAATCCCTTACAGTTTGTTAATAATCCACCATAAATTGTTATGAATCCCCCTCATTAGTAAAGAATACTATACATTGGTCATGAATCCCCCATAATTTGTTAACAATCCACGATATCGCATAATAATCCCCCACAAATTATTAAGAATCTCCCACAGTTGATTAAGAATTCCCCATAAATTGTTATGAATCCCCCATAGTTTGTTACGGATCCCTCACATTCTTATGCCATATGGAAGATTCATACGAAACTGTGATGGATTCTTATAGGATATGAGGGATTCTTAACAAACTGGGGGGGGGGGGATCCGTAACAACCAGTAGGGGATTCTTAACCAATGTGGGGGATTATTAGCAAATATTGGGAGTAATAAACAAATGTGCAAAATGGAAGATGACTACTATTGTACGAGATTTTAGACAAATGTGATGGATTATTAACAAATTGTTAATAATTCTCCACATTGGTTAAGATTCCCCCGTATTGCATGAAAATCCTCCACAAATTGTTATGAATCATCCACATTGGTTAAGAATCTCTTACAGTTTGTTAAGAATCCCAAATTGTTATGAATCTCCCACATTGATAAAGAATTCCCCATAGTTTGTTAAAAATCCCCCACATTGGTTAAGAATTATGGAATCTTAGCAATCCTCCACATTAGTTAAGAATCCCCCATATTGCATATGATTCCTCCACAATTTGTTAGGAATCCCGCACAGTTTGTTAAGAATCCCCCAGAAATTGTTATGAATCCCTCTCAGTTTATTAAGAATCCCCCATAAATTGTTATGAATCTCACAGATTGGTTATGAATCTCCCACAATTTGTTAACAATCTACGATATCGCATAAGAATCCCCCACAAATTGTTAAGGATCTCCCATAGTTGGTTAAGAATTCCCCACGAATTGTTATGAATACCCCACAGTTTGTTAAGGATCCCTCACATTCTAATGCTATAATCCTAAATGGAAGATTCATAACAAACTGTGGGGGATTCTTATGGGATATGGGGGATACTTAACAAACTGTGGGGGTAGGTGGATCCTTAACAAAATGTAGGGGATTCTTAACAAATGTGGGGGATAATTAACCAATATGGGGAATAATGAACAAATGTGTAATATGGGAGATGACAACTATTGTATGGGATTTTAGACAAATTTGATGGATTTTTAACAAATTGTTTAGAATCCTCCACATTGGATAAGAATCCCCCGTATTACGCAAGAATCCTCCACAAATTGTTAGTATTCTTTTGAGGATTGGAGTGATGAACCAAGAAAGCTAAAGAGATGGGCTGACATTGCGGGTGTATGTAAAAGAAATGAGGTTGTATGGATAGTTCCTCTGGCTGGGTGTCTTAAATTTAATGTAGATGGATCTACGTGGGGTAAACCAGGTCCGGCGGGGTGTGGTGGGGTGTTGAGGGATGACATGGGTAAGGCAATTGGATTATTTTATGGTCCCTTGGGAATTAAGGAATCAAATGAGGCAGAAATTGAAGCAATTTGGCATGCATTGAGGTTGTTTTCAAAAACCAACTGGATGGGGTCAAAGGAGGTAATTATAGAATCTGACTCAACTGTTGCTGTTGCATGGGTTAATAAGTGTTCTGATTAGGGGTTTGAATCCAAATTTGTATGGATTTATTTCCTACTGAGTTATTGATGGTAAAGGTTTGCTTGCGGAGATATTTCGGGTGGAGCAATATGGAAGATTTTGGAATTCACAGTCTGGGTGTTTATATCACAGGGTTGGGAACTTAACACATGGAAAATTGGAAATGAATTGACGTTGCCAAAAACGTTCGATGCTGGCATGGGTTGATGCTGCTAGTGGCCTTGGTCTAAACCATTGGAGTTTGATGTTTCTCAACTCAAAAGATTAGGATAATCGTGTAGTGGGTTGCCCAAATTCTGTCCGTGTCCCGAGAATTTCTTGTTCTAGCAATTCAAGATGCGGTTTTATTTCTATTAGACCATAAGTGTTTTGCTGCAGAATTCTATGACTGTTGTATTCTGCTATATTTATGTTTGGTTTTGGTCATTTTCTTTAGATTCTTAGGTAAGACAGATTTCTAAGGTCCTTATAGGGATGTCTGTTTTTTAAGGTGTTGTTGCAGCTTTGTTGATGGTGTGTTTCTGTGTGTCTGGTATTTGACTGGACTTAGTGTGGCCTTTGTAGTCATGCCAAGTTGAGTGTCTTGTTTTGGTCCTATGGTTCAATGTTTTCTCTTTGGCCTTGTTTTAATAAAAACTCCTTACTTAGGAAAAAAAAAACATAAGATTTATACACAAATTGTTATGAATCCCCCACAAATTGTTTTGATTCCCCCACATTGGTAAAGAATCCCACACATTAGTTATGAATCCCCCACAATTTGGTAACAATCCACGATATCGCATAATAATTCCCCACAAATTGCTAAGGATCCTCCACATTTGGTTAAGAATTCCCCACAGTTTGATAAGGATTGCTCACATTCTTATGCCATGTGGAAGCTTCATACGAAATTGTGGGGAAGTCTTATGGGATATGGGGGATTCTTAACAAACTGTGCGGGATCCTTAACAAACTGTGTGTATGGGGGGGGAGGGGGGTGTGATCCTTAACAAACTGTAGGGGATTCTTAACCAATGTGGGAGATTATTAACAAATATGGGAAATAATGAATAAATGTGCAATATGAGAGATGACTACTATTGTACTGGATTTTATACAAATGTGATGGATTCTTAACAAATTGTTAAGAATCCTCCACATTGTTTAAGAATCCCACGTATTGCATGAGAATCCTCCACAAATTGTTATGAATTCCCTATATTGGTTAAGAATCCTCAACAGTTTGTTAAGAATCCCCCACAATGGTTAAGAATCCCTCCACAGTTTGTTAAAAATCCTCTACATTGGTTAAAAATCCCCCGTATTGAATGAGAATGCTCCAAAAATCCTCTACATTGGTTAAAAATCCCCCGTATTTAATAATCCACAATATCGCATAATAATCCCCACAAATTGTTAAGGATCTCCCACAGTTGATTAAGAATTCCCCACAAATTGTTGAGAATCCCCCACAGTTTGTTAAGGATCCCTCACATTCATATGCTATAATGCTATATGGAAAATTCATAAGAAACTGTGGGTTATTCTTATCGGATGTGAGGAATTCTTAACACACTGTGGGGGAGGGGGGGATCCTTAACAAAATGTGGGGGATTCTTAATCAATGTGGGGATTATTAAAAAATACGGGGAATAATTAACAAATGTGCAATATGAGAGATGACAACTATTGTAGGGGATTTTGGACAAATGTGAAGGATTCTAATTGTTAAGAATCCTTCACATTGGTTAAGAATCCCCTGTATTACATAAGAATCCTACACAAATTGTTATGAATACCCCCACATTAGTAAAGAATCCCCCATGGTTTTTTAAGAATCTCCTACATTGGTAAAGAATTTCCCACAGTTTGTTAAGAATCCACCACATCGGTTAAGAATCCCCCGTATTGCACGAGAATCCTCCACAAATTGTTCTGAAACCCCCACATTGGTTAACAATCCCCCACAATTTGTTAAGAATCTCACAAATTCTTATAAATCCCCCACATCAGTAAAGAATCCCCCATAATTTGTTAAAATTACCCCACAATGGATAAGAATTATGGATTCTAAACAATCCTCCACATTGGCTAAAAATCCCCAGTATTGCATATGATTCCTCCACAAATTGTTATGAATCTCTCACAGATTGTTAATAATCTCCCACAAATTGTTATGAATCCCTCACTTTGGTAAAGAATCCCATACATTGGTTGTGAATCCCCCACAATTTGTTAACAATCCAAGATATCGCATAATAATCCCTCACAAATTGTTAACTATCTCCCACAGTTAGTTAAGAATTCCCCACAAATTGTTATGAATCCGCCACAGTTTGTTAAGGATCCCTCACATTCTTATGCCATATGGAAGATTCATATGAAACTGTGGGCGATTCTTAAGGGATATGGAGGATTCTTAACAAACTATGGACGATCCTTAACAAACTGACGCGGAGGGGGGGGATCCATAACAAACAGTAGGGGATTCTGAACCAATGTGGGGGATTATTAACAAATATGGGGAATAATGAACAAATGTGCAATATGGGAGATGACAAATACCGTACGGAATTTTAGACAAATGTGAAGGATTAATAACAAATTGTTAAGAATCCTCCACATTGGTTAAGAATCCCCCGTATTGCATGAGAATCCTCCACAAATTGTTATGAATACCCCACATTGGTTAACAATCCCCCACAATTTATTAAGAATCCCCCACAAATTGTTATGAATCCCCCACATTGGTAAAAAAATTCCCTACAGTTTGTTAAAAATCACCCACATTGGTTAAGAATCCCCCCTATTGCATATGATTACTCCACAATTTGTTTTGAATCCCCCACAGTTACGAATGCCCCACAATGATAAAGAACCCCAAACATTGGTTGTGAATCCCCCACAATTTGTTAACAATCAACGTTATCGCATAAGAATCCCCACAAATTGTTGAGGATCTCCCACAATAAACAGTAGGGGATCCTTAACAAACCGTATGAGATTCTTAACCAATGTGGGTGATTATTAACAAATATGGGGAAATGAACAAATGTGCAATATGGGAGATGACAAATATCGTACGGGATTTTAGACAAATGTGATGGATTATTAACAAATTGTTAAGAATCCCCCACATTTGTTATGAATCCCCTACAGTTTGTTAAGAATCCCAAATTATTATAAATTCTCAACATTGGTAAAGAATCCCCCACATTGGTCAAGAATTATGGATTCTTAACTATCTTCCACATTGGTTAAGAATTCCCCATATTGCATAACATTCCTCCAAAAATTGTTATGAATCCCCCACAGTTTGTTAAGAATCCCCCACAAATTGTTGTGAATCCCACACATTGGTTATGAATCACCATATTTTGTTAACAATCCACGACATCGCAAAAGAATCCCCCACAAATTGTTAAGGGTCTCCTATAGTTAGTTAAGAATTGCCCACAAATTATTATGAATCCCCCACAGTTTGTTAAGGATCCCTCACATTTTGATGCTATAATGCTATATGGAAGATTCATAGCAAATTGTGGGGATTCTTATGGAATATGTTGGATACTTAACAAACTATGAAGGATCCTTAAAAAACATTGGGGGGAGGGGGATCCTTAGCAAATTGTAGGGGATTCTTAACAAATGTGGGGGATTATTCACAAATATGCGGAATAATGAACAAATGTGCAATATGGGAGATAACAACTATTGTACGGGTAACAAAATTGTTAAGAGTCCTCCACATTGGTTAAGAATCCCCCGTATTGCTGAAGAATCCTCCACAAATTATTATGAATCCCTCCATATTGGTTAACAATCCCCCACAATTTGTTAAGAATCCCCTACATTGGTAAAGAATCCCCCGCTATTTATTAAGAATCCCCCACATTTGTAAAGAATTCCCTGTATTGCATAATAATCATCCACAAGTTATTATGAATCCCCCACATTGGTTAAGAATCCCTCATAGTTTGTTAAGAATCCCCCACAAATTGTTATGAATCCCCCACGTTGGTAAAAAATCCCTCACAGTTTTTTAAAAATTCCCCCACATTGATTAAGAATTATGGATTCTTAACAATCCTCCACATTAGTTAAGAATCCCCCATATTGCATAAGATTCATCCACAAATTATTCTGAATCCCCCACAGTTTGTTAAGAATCCCCCCAAATTATCATGAATCTCCCACATTGGTAAAGAATCCCACATATTAGTTATGAATCCCCCACAATTTGTTAACAATCCGCGATATAGCACAATAATCCCCTACAACTTGTTAAGTATCTCCCACATTTGGTTAAGAATGACTCACAAATTGTTATGAATCCCCACAGTATGTTAAAGACACCTCACATTCTTATGCAATATGGAAGATTCATACGAAACTGTGGGGAATTCTTATGGGATATTTAACAAACTATGGTGGATTCTTAACAAACTGTGGGGGATACTTAACAAACTGTGGGGGAGGGGGGGGATTTCCTTAAGAAACTGTAAAGGGATTCTTAACCAATATGGGGGATTATTAAGAAATATGGGGATTAATGAACAAATGTGCAATATGGGAGATGACAACTATTATAGGCGATTTTAGATAAATATGATGGAATCTTAACAAATATTTAAGAATCCTCCACATTGGTTAAGAATCTTCCGTATTGCATGAGAATCCTCTACAAATTGCTATGAATCCCCTACATTGGTTAAAAAATTCCCATAGTTAGTTAAGAATCCCCACATTGGTTTAGAATCCCCCGTATTGCATGAGAATACTCCACAAATTGTTATGAATCCCCCACATTGGTTAACAATCCGCCACGGTTTGTTAAGATTCCCCCACATTGGTTTACAATCCCCCGTATTCCATGAGTATCCTCCATAAATTGTTATGAATCCCCCACATTGGTTAAGAATCCCCTAGAGTTTGTTAAGAATCCCTCACAAATTGTTATGAATCCCCCACATTGGTAAAGAATCACCTGTAGTTTGTTAAAAATCCCCCACATTGGTTAAGAATTATGGATTCTTAACAATCCTCCACATTGGTTAAGAATCCCCTGTATTGCATAAGAATCCTCCACAAAAGATTATGAATCCCCTCACATTTCGTTAAGAATTCCCTACATAGGTAATGAATCCCCCACAGTTTGTTAAGAATCCTCCACAATGGTTAAGAATTCCCCTTATTGCATGAGAATCCTCCACAAATTGTTGTGAATCCCCCACATTGGTTAAGAATGCCCCACAAATTATTATGAATCCTCTACATTGGTAAAGAACCCCCACAATTTGTTAAAAATCCGCCATATTATTTAAGAATTATGGATTCTTGACATTTCTCCACATTGGTTAAAAATCCCCATATTGCATAAGATTCATTCACAAATTGTTATAAATCCCCCACAGTTTATTAAGAATCCCCCACAAATTATTATGAATCTCCCACAGTTGGTTATGAATTCCCTACAATATTTTATGAATCACCCACAGTTTGTTATGGATCCCTCATATTCTTATTCCATATGGAAGATTCATACGAAACTGTGATGGATTCTTATGGGATGTGAGGGATTCTAAACAAACTGGGGGGGATCCGTAACAAGCAGTAGGGGATTCATAACCAATGTGGGGGATTATTAGCAAATATGGGGTGTAATGAACAAATGTGCAATATGGAAGATGGCAACTATTGTACGAAATTTTAGACAAATGTGATGGATTATTAACAAATTGTTAATAATCCTCCACATTGGTTACGAATCCCACGTATTGCATGAGAATACTCCACAAATTATTATGAATACCCCAGATTGGTTAAGAATTCCCTATAGTTTGTTAAGAATCCCAAATTGTTTTTAATCTCCCTCATTGGTAAAGAATTCCCTACAGTTTGTTAAAAATACCCCACATTGGTTAAGAATTATGTATTCTTAGCAATCCTCCACATTGGTTAAGAATCCCTTATATTGCACAAGATTCCTCTATAAATTGTTATGAATCCTGCATAGTTTGTTAAGAATCCCATAGAAATTGTTATGAATCCCCCTCAGTTTGTTAAGAATCCCCCACAAATTTTTATGAATCCCACATATTGGTTATGAATTTCTCACAATTTGTTAACAATCCTCAATATCGCATAAGAATCCCCCACAAATTGTTAAGGATCTCCCATAGTTCGTTAAGAATTCCCCACAAAGTGTTATAAATCCCCCACAGTTTTTTAAGGATCCCTCACATTTTTATGCTATAATGCGATATGGAAGATTCATAACAAACTGTGAACGATTTTTATAGGATATGGGGAATACTTAACAAAGTGTGGGAGATTCTTAAAAAAACTGTGGGGAGGGGGATCCATAACAAACTGTAGGAGATTCTAAACAAATGTGGGTAATATTAACAAATATGGGGAATAATGAACAAATGTGTAATATGGGAGATGACAATTATTGTACGGGATTTTAGAAAAATGTGATGGATTCTTAACAAATTGTTTAGAATCCTCCACATTGATTAAGAAACCCCCGTATTGCATAAGTATCCTCCACAAATTGTTATGAATCCCCTCACATTCGTTAAGAATCCCCCATAGTTTGTCAAGAATCCCCTACATAGGTAAAGAATCCCCTACAGTTTGTTAAGAATCCTCCACATTGGTTAAGAATTCCCTGTATTGCATGAGAATCCACCACAAATTGTTATGAATCCCCCACATTGGTTAAGAATCTCCAACATGCAGTTTGTTAAGAATCCCCCACAATTTGTTATGAATCCTACACATTGGTAAAGAATTCCCCACAGTTTATTAAAAATCGGCCACATTATTTAAGAATTATGGATTCTTGACAATCCTCCACATTGGTTAAGAATTCCCCTTATTGCATAAGATTCATTCTCAAATTGTTGTGAATCCCCCACAGTTTGTTAAGAATCCCCCACAAATTGTTATGATTCCCTCACATTGGTAATGAATCCCACACATCAGTTAGGAATCCCCCACAATTTGGTAACAATACATGATATTGCATAATAATCCCCCACAAATTGTTAAGAATCTCCCACATTTGGTTAAGAATTCCCTAGAAATTATTATGAATCCCGCACAGTTTGTTAAGGATCCCTCACATTCTTATGCTATGCGAAGATTCATACACAACTGTGGGGAATTCTTATGGGATTTGGGGATTCTTAACAAACTGTGCGAGATCCTTAACAAACTGTGGGGGGGGGAGGGATCCTTAACAAAATATAGGGGATATTTAACCAATGTAGGGGATCATTAACAAAAATGGGAATAATGAACAAATATGCAATATGTGAGATGACAATTGTTGTACGAAATTTTAGATAAATGTGATGGATTCTTAACAAATTGTTAAAAATCCTCCACAATTGTTTATGAATCCACCGTATTGCATGAGAATCCTCCACAAATTGATATGAATTCCCTTCATTGGTTAAAAATACTCCACAGTTTGTTAAGAATTTCCCACATTGGTTAAGAATCCCCCGTATTACAAGAGAATCCTCCACAAATTGTTATGAATTTCCCACATTGGTTAAAAATCCCCCTCAGTTTGTTTAGAATCCCAACACAAATTGCTATTAATCCCCCACATAGGTAAAGAAATCCCCTCAGTTTGTTAAAAATCCCTACATTGGTTAAGAATCCCCCATACTGCATGAGATTCTTCCACAATTTGTAATGAATGCCCCACAGTTAAGAATCCCCCATAATTGTTAAGAATCCCCCATAAATTGTTATGAATCCCACACATTGGTAAAGAACTCCAAGCATTGGTTGTGAATTCCCCACAATTTGTTAACAATTCACAATATCGCATACGAATCCCCCACAAATTGTTAAGGAGCTCGCACAGTTGGTTCAGAATTCCTCACAAATTGTTGTTAATCCCCCACAGTTTTCTAAAAATCCCTCACATTCTTATACTACAATGTTATATAGAAGATTCATAAGAAACTGTGGGGGATTTTTATCGGATATGAGGAATTCTTAACAAACTGTGGGAGGGGGATCCTTAACAAACTGTGGGGATTCTTAACCAATGTGGGGATTATTAAAAAATACGGGGAATAATGAACAAATGTGCAATATGAGAGATGACAACTATTGTAGGGAATTTTAAACAAATGTGATGGACTCTTAAGAAATTGTTAAGAATCCTCCACATTGGTTAAGAATCCCCCGTATTGCATAAGAATCCTACACAAATTGTTATGAATACCCCCACATTGGTAAAGAATCCCCAACAATTTGTTAAGAATCCCTACATTGGTAAAGTATTTCCCACAATTTATTAAGAATCCCCCACATTGGTTAAGAATCTCCCGTATTGCATTAGAATCCTCCACAAATTTTTATGAAACCCCCACATTGTTTAAGAATCCCCCACAGTTTGTTAAAATTCCACAAATTCTTAAGAATTCCCCACATTGGTAAAGAATCCCCCATAGTTTGTTAAAAATCCCCCACATTGGTTAAGTATCATGGATTCTAAACAATCCGCCATATTGGTTAAGAATCCCCAATATTGCATATGATTCCTCCACAAATTGTTATGAATCTCTCACAGTTTGTTAATAATCCCCTACAAATTGCTATGAATCACTCACATTTGGTAAAGAATCCCATATATTGTTTATGAATCCCTCACAATTTGTTAACAATCCACGATATCGCATAATAATCCTCCATAAATTGTTAAGGATCTCCCACATTTGGTTAAGAATCCCCGGTATTGCATGAGAATCCTCCACAAATTGTTATGAATCTCTCACATTGGTTAAGAATCCCCCCCAGTTGGTTAAGAATCCCCCACAAATTGTTATGAATCCCCCATATTGGTTAATAATCCCCTATAGTTTGTCAAGAATACCCTACATTGGTAAAGAACCCCCCGTATTGCATAAAAATCCTCCACAAATTGTTGTGAATCCCCCACATTGGTTAAGAATCCCCCATAGTTTGTCAAGAACCCCCACAGTTTGTTAAGAATCCCCCATATTGGTTAAAAATTCCCGTAATTGTATGAGTATCCTCTACAAATTGTTATGAATCTCCCACATTGGTTAGTAATCCCCCACAGTTTGTTAAGAATCCCCCACAAATTGTTGTGAATCCTCCACATTGGTAAAGATTCCCCCAAAATTTGTTAAAAATCCCCCACATTGGTTAAGAATTATGAATTCTAAACAATCCTCCATATTGGTTAAGAATCCCCAATATTGCAAATGATTCCTCCACAAATTGTTATGAATCTCTCACAGTTTGTTAATAATCCCCCACAAATTATTATGAATCCCCCACTTTGGTAAAGAATCCCCGCAGTTTCATAAAAATCTCCCACATTGATTAAGAATTATGGATTCTTAACAATCCTCCACATTGGTTAAAAATCCCCCATGTTACATAAGATTCATCCACAAATTGTTTTGAATCCCCCTCAAATTGTTATGATTCCCCCACATTGGTAAAGAATCCCACACATTAGTTATGAATCCCCCACAATTTGGTAAAAATTCACGATATTGCATGATAATCCCCCACAAATTGTTAAGGATCTTCCACATTTGGTTATGAGTTCCCCACAATTTGATAAGGATCCTTCACATTCTTATGCCATGCGGAAGATTCATACAAAACTGTGGGGAATTCTTATGGGATATGAGGGATTTTTAACAAACTGTGGGGGGGGGGGGGGGGGGGGGGGGGGGGGGGTGTCTAACAAACTTTAGGGGATTCTTAATAATTGTGGGGGATTATTAACAAATATGGAAAAGAATGAACAAATGTGCAATATGGGAGATGACAACTATTGTACGAGATTTTAGACAAATGTGATGAATTCTTGACAAATTGTTAAGAATCCTCCACATTGTTTAAGAATCCCCGTTTTTGCATGAAAATTCTCCACAAATTATTATGAATCCCCCAAATTGGTTAAGAATTCCCCCACATTGGTTAAGAATCCCCCGTATTGCAAGAGAATCGTCCACAAAATTGTTATGAATCTCCTACATTAGTTAAGAATCCCCCACAGTTTGTTAAGAATCCCCCACAAATTGTTATGAATCCCCCACAATGGAAAAGAATCTCCCACAGTTTGTTAAAAATTCCCCACATTGGTTATAAATCTGTCATATTTCATAAGATTCCTCCACAATTTGTTATGAATTCTTCCACAGTTAAGAATCCCCCACAACTTGTTAAGATTCCCCCATAAATTGTTATGAATCCCCCATAAATTGTTATAAATCCCCCACATTGGTAAAGAACCCCAAACATTGGTTGTGAATCCCCCACAATTTGTTAACAATCCACGATATCGCATAACAATCCCCATAAATTGTTGAGGATCTCCCACAGTTGGTTAGGATTCCCCACAAATTGTTATGAATCCCCCATATTTTGTTAAGGATCCCTCACATTCTTATGCTATAATGCTATATGGAAGAATCATACAAAACTGTGGGGGATTCGGGGGGGGGGGGATCCTTAACAAACTGTAGTGGATTCTTAACCAATGTGGGGGATTTTTAACAAATATGGGGAATAGTGAACAAATGTGCAATATGGGAGATGACAAATATCGTACGGAATTTTAGACAAATGTGATAGATTATTAACAAATTGTTAAGAATCCTCCACATTGGTTAAGTATCCCCAGTATTGCATGAGAATCATTCACAAATTGTTATGAATTCTCCAGATTGGTTAAGAATCTCCTACAGTTTGTTAAGAATTCCAAATTGTTATGAATCCCAAAAATTGGTGAAGAATCCCCCACAGTGTGCAAAAAATCCACCACAATTGGTTAAGAATTATGGATTCTTAACAATCTTCCACAATGGTTAAGAATCCCCCATATTGCATAAGATTCCTCCACAAATTGTTAAGAATCACCCACAGTTTCTTAAGAATCCCCCACAAGTTTTTATGAATCCTCCACAATTTGTTAACAATCCACGATATCACATAAGAATCCCCTACAAATTGTTAAGGATCTCCCATAGTTAGTTAAAAATTTCCCACAAATTGTTATGAATCCCCCACAATTTGTGAAGGATCTCTCACATTCTTATGCTATAATGCTATATAGAAGATTCATAACGAATTGTGGGGGACTTTTATGGGAAACGAGGGATACTTAACAAACAATGGAGGATCATTACAAAACTGTGGGGGGGAGGGGGATCCTTAGCAAACTATAGGGGATTCTTAATAAATGTGGGGGATTATTAATAAATATGGAGAATAATGAACAAATGTGCATTATAGGAGATGACAACTATTGTACGCGATTTTAGATAAATGTGATGGATTCTTAACAAATTGTTAAGAATCCTCCACATTGGTTAAGAATCCCCCGTATTGCATAAGAATTCTCCACAAATTATTATGAATCCCCCCACATTGGTTAAGAATCCTTTACAATTTGTTATGAATCCCCTGTAAAGAATCCCCCACTGTTTGTTAAGAATCCCCCACATTGGTTAAGAATTCCCCGTATTGTATATGAATCCTCCACAAGTTATTATGAATCCCCCACAATGGTTAAGAATCCCTCACAGTTTGTTAAGAATCCCCCACAAACTGTTATGAATCCCCACATTGGTAAAGAATCCCCCACAGTTTGTTAAAAATTTCCCACATTGATTAAGAATTATGGATTCTTAACAATCCTCCACATTGGTTAAGAATCCCCCGTATTGTATAAGATTCATCCACAATTTATTCCGAATCCCCCACAGTGTGTTAATAATTCCCCACAAATTGTCATGAATCCCCCACATTGGTAAAGAATCCCACACATTATTTATGAATCCCCCACAATTTGTTAACAATCCACAATATAGCCAAATAATCTCCCACAAATATTTAAGGATCTCCCACATTTGGTTAAAAATCACCCTCAAATTGTTATGAATCCCCACAGTTTGTTAAGGATCCCTCACATTTTTATGCTATGTGGAAGATTCATACGAAACTGTGGGGAATTCTTATGGGATATAGGGGATTCTTAACAAATTGTGGGGGATCCTTAACAAGTTGTACGGGGGCAGGGAGATCCTTGACAAATTGTAGGAGATTCTTAACCAATGTGAGGGATCATTAACAAATATGAGGAATAATGAACAAATGTAAAATATGGGAGATGACAACAATTGTACAAGATTTTAGACAAATAAGATGGATTCTTAACAAATTTTTAAGAATCTTCCACATTGGTTAAGAATCTCACGTATTGCATGAGAATCCTCCACAAATTATTATGAATCTCCTACATTGGTTAAGAATCCCCCACAGTTTTTTAAGAATCCCCCACATTAGTTTAGAATTCCTCGTATTGCATAAGAATCCTCCACAAATTGTTATGAATCCCCCATATTGGTTAAGAATCCCCATAGTTTGTTATTTTGAAAAGCCGAGTGTCTCACCCCATGTTGCATGAGAATCCGCCACAAATTGTTATGAATCCCTCACATTGGTAAATAATTCCCCACAATTTCTTAAAAATCCCCCACATTAGTTAAGAATTTTGGATTCTTAACAATCCTCCACATTGGTTAAAAATTCCCCATATTGCATAAGATTCCTCCACAAATTATAGTAAAGAACCCCACACATTGGTTATGAATCCCCTACAATTTATTAACAATCCACGATATCGAATTTGAATCCCCCACAAATTGTTAAGGATCTTTTACAGTTGGTCAAGATTTCCCCACAAATTGTTATGAATCCCGCACAGTTTGTTAAGGATCTCTCACATTCTTATGCTATAATGGTGTATGGAAGATTTATAAGAAACTGTGGGGGATTCTTATGGAATATGAGGGATTCTTAACAAACTGTGGGAGATTCTTAACCATTGTGGAAAATTCTTTACCAATGTGGAGATTATTAACAAATATGGGGAATAATGAATAAATGTGCAATATGAGACATGACAATTGTTGTAAAGGATTTTGGACAAATGTGATGGATTCTTAACAAATTGTTAAGAATCCTCCACATTAGGTAAAAATTCCCCGTATTGCATAAGAATCCTCCACAAATTGTCATGAATCCCCCCACATTGGTTAAGAATCCCCCACAGTTTGTTTTGAATCCCTTGTAAAGAATCCCCCTCTGTTTGTTAAGAATCCTCCATATTGGTTAAGAATTCCCCGTATTGTATATGAATCCTCCACAAGTTATTATGAATCCCCCACAATGGTTAAGAATCCCTTACAGTTTGTTAAGAATCCCCCACAAACTGTTATGAATCCCCACATTGGTAAAGAACCCCCCACAGTTTGTTAAAAATCCTCCACATTGGTTAAGAATTATGGATTCTTAACAATCCTCCACATTGGTTAAGAATCACACGTATTGTATAAGATTCATCCACAAATTATTCCGAATCCCCCACATGTGTTAATAATCCCCCACAAATTGTCATGAATCCCCCACATTGATAAAGAATCCTACACATTATTTATGAATCCCCCATAATTTGTTAAAAATTCACGATATAGCAAAATAATCTCCCACAAATTGTTAAGGATCTCCCACATTTGGTTAAGAATTACCCACAAATTGTTATGAATCCCCACAGTTTGTTAAGGATCCCTCACATTTTTATGCTATGTGGAAGATTCATACGAAAATGTGGGGAATTCTTATGGGATATAGGGGATTCTTAACAAACTGTGGGGGATCCTTAACAAACTGTCGGGGGGGAGGAGATCTTTAACAAATTGTAAAGGATTCTTAACCAATGTGAGGGATTATTAACAAATATGGGGAATAATGAACAAATGTGAAATATGGGAAATGACAACTATTGTACAAGATTTTAGACAAAAAAGATGGATTCTTAACAAATTTTTTAATATATTCCACATTGGTTAAGAATCCCACGTATTGCATGAGAATCCTCTACAAATTATTATGAATCCCTCACATTGGTTAATAATCCCCCACAATTTTTTAAGAATCCCCCACATTGGTTTAAAATCCCTCGTATTGCATGAGAATCCTCTACAAAATGTCATAAATCCCCCACATTGGTTAAGAATCCCCCATAGTTTGTTAAGAATCCCCCATATTGGTTTAGAATCCCCCATGTTGCATGATAATCCTCCACAAATTGTTATGAATCCTCCACATTGGTTAAGAATCCTCTACAGTTTGTTAAGAATCTCGCACAAATTGTTATGAATTCCCCACATTGGTAAAGAATCCCCCACAATTTGTTAAAAATCCCCCACATTAGCTAAAAATTTTGGATTCTTAGCAATCCTCCACATTGGTTAAGAATCTCCCATATTGTATAAGATTCCTCCACAAATTATTATAAATCCCCCATAGTTAAGAATCTCCACAGTATGTTAACAATCCCCCACAAATTGTTATGAATCCCCCACATTAGTAAAGAACGCCACACATTGGTTATGAATCCCCTACAATTTGTTAACAATCCACGATATCAAATTTGAATCCCCCACAAATTGTTAAGGATCTTCTACAGTTGGTTAAGAATTTCCCACAAATTGTTATGAATCCCCCACAGTTTGTTAAGAATCCCCCACAAATTGTTATGATTCCCTCACATTGGTAATGAATCCCACACATTATTTATGAATCCCTCACAATTTGTTAACAATCCACGATATAGCATAATAATCCCCCACAAATTGTTAAGGATCTCCCACATTTTGTTAAGAATTACCCACAAATTGTTATGAATCCCCACAGTTTGTTAAGGATCCCTCACATTTTTATGCTATGTGGAAGATTCATACGAAACTGTGGGGAATTCTTATGGGATATAGGAGATTCTTAACAAACTGTGGGGGATCATTAACAAACTGTAGGGGGATGGGGGTAGGAGATCCTTAACAAATTGTAGGGGATTCTTAACTAATGTGAGGGATTATTAACAAATATGGGGAATAATCAACAAATGTGAAATATGGGAGATGACAACTATTGTACAAGATTTTAGACAAATAAAATGGATTCTTAACAATTTTTTTAGAATCTTCCAGATTGGTTAAGAATCCCACGTATTGCATGAGAATCCTCCACAAATTATTATGAATCCCCCACATTGGTTAAGAATCCCCCACAGTTTTTTAAGAATCCCCCACATTGGTTTAGAATCCCTCGCATTGCATGAGAATCCTCCACAAATTGTTATGAATCCTCCCCCCCCCCCCCCCCCCCCCCCCCCCCCCCCCCCCCCCTCCCATTGGTTAAGAATCCCCTATAGTTTGTTAAGAATATCCCATATTGGTTTAGAATCCCCCATGTTGCATGAGAATCCTCCACAAATTGTTATGAATCCTCCACATTGGTTCAGAATCCTCTACAGTTTGTTAAGAATCCCCCACAAATTGTTATGAATCCCCCACATTGGTAAATAATCTCCCACAATTTGTTAAAAATCCTCCACATTAGTTAAGAATTTTGGATTCTTAACAATCCTCCACATTGATTAAGAATCTCTCATATTGCATAAGATTCCTCCACAAATTATTATGAATCCCCCACAGTTAAGAATCACCACGGTATGTTAAGAATCCCCCACAAATTGTTATGAATCCCCCACATTAGTAAAGAACCCCACACATTGGTTATGAATCCCCTACAATTTGTTAACAATCCACGATATCGAATTTGAATCCCCCACAAATTGTTAAGGATCTTTTACAGTTGGTTAAGAATTCCCCACAAATTGTTATGAATCCCCCACAGTTTGTTAAGGATCTCTCACATTCTTATCCTATAATGTTGTATGGAAGATTTATAAGAAACTGTGGGGGATTCTTATGGAATATGAGGGATTCTTAACAAACTGTGGGAGATTCTTAACCAATGTGGGGAATTCTTTACCAATGTGGAGATTATTAACACATATGGAGAATCATGAATAAATGTGCAATATGAGAGATGACAATTATTGTAAGGGATTTTGGACAAATGTGATGGATTCTTAACAAATTGTTAAGAATCCTCCACATTGGTTAAGAATCCCCCGTATTGCATAAGAATCCTCCAAAATTGTTATGAATACCCTCACATTGGTTAAGAATCCCCCACAGTTTGTTATTAATCCCCTACATTGGAAAAGAATCCTCCACAGTTAATTAAGAATCCCCCACAGTTTGTTATTAATCCCCTATATTAGAAAAAAATCCCCCACAGTTAGTTAAGAATCCCCACATTGGTTAAGAATCTCCTGTATTGCATGTGAATCATCCACAAATTATAATAAATACCCCACATTGGTAAAGAATCTTTATACATTGGTTATGAATCCCCCACAATTTATTAACAATCCATAATATCATTATGCCACCATGCTTCAATTCTGGCATATGTTGTCATGACTCTTTAGAATAGCTGGGGTTATTAGAATGTTCTCACAGCAAGTAGAAGCCAAGACACGGCCTTGTGGGTGTTCTGTGGCTCTATCTAATTCATCGGTTCATAGAAATGAAAAATAGAAAAAAGATGGGATAAAAGTATTTAAATTTTTTTTGTTTTGGCTACAAAGAAAAACAATTTGGAAAAAAGTAAGCAAAAGAAAATAAGATTAAAAATTACCCCAAAAACAAAGGAGTATTTTACATTTTAATTTCTTTATTTTCTCTTGATTTTTATTTATTTTTAAATATTTTTGACATATATTTAGTTTCCAAATTATTTGAGTGTAGACGAAAATGTTTTCTTTTTCCATTCCTTTTCCTATTACTTTGCTTTAATATCTCTAAATCCACCCAAAAAATAAAAATAAAAACTGAACTCTCAACCCCTCAACAGATGGAGCCCAGTATGTCCATCCGTCGAGACAGTCTCCCACTTAAAATAGAAAGGAATAAGGAAAATGCTACGAAACATTGTAGTGTGTTTGGTTGTAACACATACACTGGTTGTTTTGGGTGCCAAGATGGGTTAATTCATACTAAAATGTGTTACTTGGTCCACGGTATATGGTAACTTTGAAATGACATTTCGCAAAATTGAGCTTTTAATGTTTTTAAAGCATTAAAGAAAACAGGGGTTCAAATAGAGACTTCAGAGATTAACCCCTACAAGGAGCGCTATTAATGGTCTTTGAACTGAAAGGAAAAAAAAAATGGTCGTTGAACTGAGAATAATAAAACTATATTACAAGAATTCATAAAATAAGTGCCTCATCAAAATCAACCTCCTCCTCGTCCCATTCATCGTCGTCGTGGCGCAATACATTCAACACCTGCTCAAAATTTTCCTGCACCAAATCAAATGGTAATGCAGGCAAAACCGGGGTTGCAAGAGAGCTCGAAAGTCTATATCACTCAGCCTCAGAGTCAGGATAGTACTTCAATGAAAACTTTCCCGAGGATTCGAGGTTATCAACCCCAAGAGGAAATAACGGATACCCAAGAACTTGCACATGAGAGACACTGCAAAGTACCAATTAAGCACAGGAATAAGTCGAGCGGATCAAGATGGACGCAAATAAATGGATTTTAGTAGGGCAAGATTAAAGCCCGTCGGAAACTGAGACGAGGAAAATACAATGATGATTAAATATGATAATACATTATTCCAAGGGGGTGTTTGGGACGGCTAGATCCTGTTCTATGCATTACCAAACAGACCGTAAAGTTTCAGATGCAGCCTTGTCTCGTAGGGGACAGCTTCATAGTACTTTTTATTGGATTATTATCAGATAACAATAAAGTGAGTCAAGCAGCAATGCACTCCAAGATCTCCAGGTTACATCTTCCAAGTGGTCCGTATCACTCAAAGAACTAGCAAACCCAATAGATTCAGTGATTCATTTACGCAATATAATTCAGTAGTGCGTAAATAGCAACAAAATGGGAAAACACATCAACAATCCAATGACACCCACATAGCGCACGAACCATCAAATGTACATGAAATGAAAAAAGTTCAACAAACAACAATCTTTTAACCTCTGTGATCTAATTAGGCTTCCCACGAATTAATGGGTACCATAATCCATCATCCTAATGAGGCCAATAGGAAAAATAAATATCTCATCGCGTTTCTTCATATGTGGTCATCCCTAGTTCTTTCTTTTTTTAAAATCCCACCCCCCCCCCCCCCCCCCCCCCCCCTCAAATGACTATATTCTAGATGATGAGTTTCAACACAACGATGGCATGCAAAAGGTAAAATACCAACAATCCACGTCAAGGCCAATCCTACATGCCACCAGTGAACAATCACATGTACGAAACAAACATGCTCTTGCATAAACATGGAAAAATTATAAACTGAAAGGAGTCTAATAATAAGTAAGCAAGATATCGAGATTTCATCAGTTTCTTTTCTTCCTATCACACTTGCATATCAAAACTTACCAAGTCCCCCACACATCCACTGACCAACTGAGGATGATATTTTATCGATCAAAACACAAAGCCAACAGGTATTAGGCTTAGTTTGGGGCCCATGTGACTTTTTAAAAGGAGCTTGTGAAATTTATTACTAACTTCTTTGATAATTTTATACAAGTGACACACTACTCTTCAAAAAGACATCATGAAACCAAAAAGCAACCTTGAGCTTTTAAAAACTTCATTCTAGAGCTTTTAAAAGCTCCCTCCAAAAAAGCCCAAAGTTCAATTTTTGCAAAGCTCATAAACTAGTTACCAAATGAATTAACATGAAATTGAGCTTTAAAAAAGTAGAAGCACCTCGTGAGGGCCAAACTAAGCCTTAATCTTTGCTGAACTTAAAGTCATCCACGATTCTCAGAGTCATTCATGCACGGGTAAATGATAAAAACAAAAGTGGCAACTGTTGACATTATTCCGCAGGAACATGTATGCAAACTAGCATGTTCATTTCAAAGAGTAAGGGCCACACTATCCGATTGGGAAAAGAAAAAAAAGAAGAGTAATGCTTGGGACACAAAAAACATCCACATAAAATTGCTCACAAAAACTTATTGTGTCTCTCTCTCTCCTCAACGGACCCCACAGTGTCAGTGGAGCCCACCAGGAGAGAGACACAATATGTTTTTGTGAGCAACTTTATGTGGATGTTTTTTTTGTGTCCCAATCATTACTCAAAAAAGAATGTCTGTACTGACCATATATAAAACAAGCGATCTATATCATGTCTCTGTACCCTACCCAAGAGCTCGATCTGTATATATCCACCAGCACAAAGAGCATGTTCTGGCAGCTTGAAGCTCTGCAACCGATGTTCCTGCTTTCAGCCAAAAGAAAAAGCAAAAAAAAATAAAAAAATTTGAACTTGAGCATTTGACTACTCTAAGTTGAATATAAGACCATTTTGGCCAAAAAATGCCAGAATGTTCATATAGCTGGATGATAAAAATAAAAAAGCTATCTTAAGCAGATAAATATGATGGTAAAAAAAAAGATTAATGATACACCCACACTCTCATCCGCACCCCCAACCACATTCAGCACATCCTGACCCTTGATTGCCCTTAATTCTGGTGGGTTTTACATGAATTCCACATAGGACCCATTAAAATCAAGGGGTAGGATGTGCTGAATGTGGTTGGGGGTGTGGTTGAGGGAGTGGGTATATCACTATTGAAAAAAAAAATTGATACTCAGAAAACATCTCATTCGGGATTTTTATATTTAGTTACCCTTCTTTTCACGACCACCGGATGATCGTGCTAACAGTATTTAAGCTTCAAACCCCCCACCCACACAAAAAATTTCCTTTTACGATAAATTAATTTTTACCCTACTTTTCTATTTCCTTGTTTAACAATAGAACCACCATAACCATTAAATTCCAACAGCAAAAGTACTACCAACATCACTTCACAAACCCATATTATCTTACAATAGTAGAGTACTCTTATGGAAGAGCCTAGCGGACCTTTTAGTGCAATTTGGTATTGAGGGAGAGGAAGAAGTTCAGAGCAAACTCGTCTAGAAGAAAATTATGTCGATATGGAAAGTTATATAAAGAAAGAGGGAGAGCATTTGTCTTTCCTGTGGTGGAGTGACTGTGGGTTATGGTGGTAGTTGCCACAATCATGGCAGTTTTAGTTCAAGCTTAGAGGCCATACATATATATATATATATATATATAGAGAGAGAGAGAGAGAGACTATTGAAACAAGATAACTATAGTGCTTGTAGCTCTACAACCAAAGCAACCACTTGAAAGATCGGTTTAACTGTATAAGGGCCTCTTGGAATTGGCTGACTTTCGCATTTAGGCAAAAGCAGAATCAGAAGCCTTGATCACAATGGCACAACACGAAATAAGAAAAAAATCACCAAAACCCCAATTCGCTTCCGATATCACGTTTGGGCTAGCAATTAGTTCAAACAGGCTAAGACATGAGTTTTGGCGAGAAGCACACTTAGGAAATGATTCCAAATAGGCCCTAAGAGGCTAAGACCAAGGAGGTCAATGCAAGTTCCGTTACCCGACGTTTCAAACAGTTGACCACTTGTCTCTTCTTTCTAAGTCGATACATAGAACAATTTCTCAACCGGGTATGATGATGACTAGATTTCAACTTAGAGAGTTACGGTTTTGAGTCAAAAAAATGTAGAGTTTGCCAAACAAACATTGTAATACAGCACAAAAGAATACAATTCTTCACCACAAACAAAACTATGTAGCACGGATACGGATACGTGACACGGAGACGACATGACACGACACAGAGACGGTGATACGGCAAATTCCAAAAATGTAGGATACGGAGACGGCTAGGATACGTCGAATAAAAAAATATTTCTACATAATATAATTTAGTCTAAACTAAAAGAAGAAGAAGAAAGGATTAAATATCAACATTACATTACATATTCTGATATTCACCCATAGAAACTAGGCAAATAGCAAATAACAACTTACAACATATACTCATAAAATGTTTACAAAACATAACAATTTAGCAGGATACATACACGGTAGGATACAACGATTAAATCATTATATCTCTGAATTAAATATACAATTTGCAGTTACATGTCCACTCATGTTCCATAATTCTCAAATAAACCAATTGCTTATCCCCAATTTTACAATATTAAGATTATTGCCTCAAAGTTTTAAAACACATTTCTAATGAGAGGCCACCATGCCGCAGTCACTTGTGTGTCCGGCCATGTCGGCTGCGTGTCCGACACGTGATCAAGGTGTGTCCGATGTTAAAATATTTAAGACACGTTTTATAGCGTGTCTGACACGTGGTGACGCGTGTCCAGCGAGTGTCGGTGTCTGACACGGACACGATACGGAGACGGCACCCAAAGTGAAGTGTCCGTGCTACATAGAAACAAAATATAAAAAAAAAAAATAATAATAATAGTAATAATAAATACATAAAAAAAGGTTTTCATGCTACAACGTGGATCCAAGAGGCAAAGTAATATAATTAGAAAACTACCTGAGCCATTGGAAACTCTTGCGAAGTGTATGTCCATATGAACTTGTCATCAGCAGCAGGTTGCTGCAAAGGCAAATCCACGAAGTCTTTATCTGCGCCCTCGGGGGATTTGAGATGACCCATCCGAAACCGAACAGATTTGGCCGAGTATATGTGGTGGCTGAACGGAATAAAATCTGGGTAGAAGAAAGAAAATGAATTTCCGGCTCTACTTGGTTTGCAGATTTTAGAGGAAAACTAGTTCCCTTGTGTTTTTCTCCATGCTTAAATAACATTCAATATGGAAGATTTTAAAAAAATAATTATTAGTTAAGACGAAAGAAAGGGAAGCGACTCACAAAATAACAAAATTTTTAATTTAATTCTCACCTTATTTTCTTTTCCTCACTATTTTCCTTATTAACCAAACAAAGGAAAGTGTTTTAGTTAGGCTCGGTTTAGTTTGCAAAGTAAAGAGGGAAAAGGGGAAAGGAAAGGGAAATTGTTTCCCTTGTGTTTTACCTAATGTTTACTCCATATTTAAAAGACCTTAGAAATTAAATATATCCAAAATATAATAGGAACACAAAAGAAGAGGAACAACGGGACTCCCAAAATCCAATTTTTACTCTATTTTGTTTTCCTTCTTATCTTTCCTCAATGATTTCCTTCTTAACCTAACAAAGAAAACTATTTTTCTCAGTTTTTTTCTTCGATTTCCCTCGCAAAATCCTTGAACCAAACAGAGCCTTGTTACTTTCTTTCCTTTGCCTTCTATGGATCCGCAAACCAAACAAAGCGTCAATGTCAAGAACGGGCATCCAAATGGTAAAAGCAAAGTGGAAACTAGACAGCATAGGATGAAATTTCTGAGCAATTAACCTTGGTAGGGTTGTACTTTGATTTCCGTAATGACGCAAAGATCAGTTCTAAGTTTGTATATAAGCATCTCAGGCACTTTAGGATCACTCTGTCCTTTGCTGGACCAGTACGAGGCTCTTCTTTGAATTCTCTCTCCAGGATCTAGAGTATTAAGAATGCTTTCTCTTGGGTAATGATCAGTACTCGAAGCACTGATTGGCTTCGCTATGCATTGATCTACCTCACTTGTTGTAAGGGCTCGAACCAGAAAAGAGTAAACTTTGTGACCTCTCTCAAGAATTTTCCATTCCATGGAATTGCTCGGTCCAACATCCACAGATTTTTCAATTCCACAGCTTGGCTCGGTGATAAAAGCAACACGAGAAAATTGTGGAAATAGTCTCAAACACAGGTGCTTAAACAGTCCGTTTGTAATCACTGTATAACAACAAAATTATCAATATACTTCAGCAAAATAAAACATTATGTCCAATAAATCATTCCAATTTATTGCATTGCTCAGGCTTAATGTAGGACTTTCAAGAGAGCCTATTGATGGAAAATAATCATTGTGGACCATTAGAACCAGTAGAAATGATTGTTTAAGAAGTTGTGACCGTTTGGATTAGCTTTTTCACAGCTTTTTAAAAAGCCTGATTCTTGTTTAAAGTTAAAAGACAGTTTTTTTTTTTAAAAAGCTCCCATTCATAGCTCTTATTCCAAAAAGTGATTTTTGTAAAAGCTAACCCAAACAGGCTCTTAATAGTTTCCTTTTGTGAGAACTTTTAGTACATAATTTAATTCATCACGTGTAAGTACACTCAGAGTGACTTGTGTTTATGGCTATACGGTGAATCAACTTATGCTAGTTAGAAATATTGGAATGAGAGAAATAATACAGACGACACACCACTGACCACTGTGATGAACTCCCTTGTATTCAAAATGGGGTAAAACCAAGGGTAAAAAACTATATACCACAAATTGCATTTCAGGATGCACTCAAGTGGGATGGCTAAAAGATCTTAAAAAATCATCTATAAGAGTAACACTGTTGAGTGTCGGACCAGAAATGGAAACATATGCTCACAACACCAAGCGAAGTAATTAACTTCATTGAGGAATGTCTACTAGTTGGCTACGTTTGCATGGATTTGGCGAGAAAAAAGGAAAGGGAACACTAAACCTTTGATTGTTTTGTGGATTCATTGAAAAAAGAAAAGGGAAAGGAAAACAATAAGGGAAGAAGTTCCTTTTTGTTTTACCTTGTGTTTTCCTCCGTGCTTAAATACACTAAAAGTTAAAATTTTCTAAAATATAACTACAACCTAAAGGAAAAGGAAGGAAAGTGACTCGGAAAATTCAAAATTTTTTTGATTTAGTTCTCACAATATTTCGTTTCCTTCCGTTTTTCCTCATCCCTTTCCTTATTAACCAAATAAAGTAAAACACTTACCCCAATGTTTGTTTCTTTTCCCACATTAAATCCATGAACCAAACAGAGCCCAAGGAAAACACTTTTCTTTGTCTGGTCAATAAGGAATGTAGAGGGGAAAATAGGAAAGAAAAGACAATATGGTGAGAAATAAGTTTAACAAATTCTGAATTTTGTGAGCCACTTATCCCCGTTTTCTTAAGTTACTACCATATTTTGAAAATTTTGCATATTTAATATTATTTAAGCATGGAGAAAGACACAAGGGAACTAGCTTTCCTTTGCCTTTTCATTTCCTTTGCTAAATCCGCAAACCAAACAAAGCATTAAAGTAACACCATAAGCATAAAGAGAAACAATGTGCCCAAATCTTTATTGCAACTAAAAAAATGAATGATTGACCAACCACAGAGATATAGTAATTAAGAAAGTTGACGCTCACCAAAATGGCGCCAAGAGGGTGACACAGATGCAGCACGAACAAGATCGGCTGGGTCGTCTAGACACTTGAAGATATTTAGTGCCGTATCAGTTCCGAGGAATTGCAAGAAATCCATAGACGTACCCATTTCAAAATTGATGGCAGAATTATAATCAAACCACAGCAATCTACAACCAGCAAACATGATTCAGAATTTATATTCCAACATTAGATCGTTTAAAGAAACGTATAATACAATTCAAACAAGTGTAATAAATTATGAAAACAAGAAGTACCCAAAAAAATGAAAAAGGGATCACATAGAACCACAGAGAAAGAAGATAAGTGGAATCACATACTTATAATGAATATTCCACATGCTATCAATGCTCATAACACCTACTAAACTCCTAGCAGAATACCAATTCAATTATACATAAAACTATACAGAGAGTTGATCAGTGGAAACACATCCTTATATGCATCCCATAATATCAAAAACCACATTAAAACCCTCATATCCATAAAGCAAATTTTCAAAACTATATCGCACAAGTTCTAACTAAGAAATACAAACATGTTTTTTAATTGAGCTCGAAATTCATTCAATTAATTGCATTCAAAAACTCTAATTTCCAAAATAAATAAATAAAATATCCCATTTGTGGATAAAAGGACTGGATTTCATATATACGTGTATATAATATATAAACACACAAATAATAGAAACGCACAGTTCGAGTAAAATTTCAATAATGATATGCCGATACTATGAAAACTATAAATTGAGACAAAAATTCTTGAAATTAGGCAAATATATCAACTGAAAACAAAGAATCTCTAATAAATGGTTACGTAAAGTATAGGAGACCACGAAGAGAGAGAGAATTTGGAAAAAGAATATGTACTGTTAGCCCCAAAATTAGAGAATATATATATACACAGATGATTATGAATGAATCGGATTCGGATGTGGCAAATCCGGTCCAAACCAATCCGTTTACAGGCCTAGTCTATACAAGGTAAACAACAGTAGGGATTGCCGAAATGAGAGATTCACAAATTTCTCATAACTTTTGTTTAAAAAATAATATCTACAATTATACTTATTTCTCTTATATCTTGTCGAGTAGATTCTAAAATATAATTTTTACAAAAAACAATATTGTACATTGAAAGTTATGAATTTTTAACTTTTGGAAAGTTAGTGTAACTAACTGACGCCCCAAAAACTAAAGACACGAAGACAGGGTCAAAGAGTCAAATACAAGGCAAAGGTCTCACGTGGACCAATCAAACGAAGCGGAAGCAACAAGGAATCCTATGTGGATTCCGAATAAGACAAAAGTAGTCAACGGACCAAAGAGGTTTAAAAAAAATAATAAATAAATAAAACCCAGTCGCCAAACTGTACAGTGCCCGCTCGAGCATTTTAAATGAAATAGTTTTCAAAAACAGAAATGGTTGTCAAAGTTTTCAAATCAAAACCAACATATGTCCATTAACATTAAAAATGTCAATTTACCAAATGGTTTCTCGAGACCTCAATATAACAATTTTCAAAAAGGGACGTTAAGTCCATTACACGAAATTTACAAAAGGGCTAAACAAATGCCCGAAAGACTAATTAGTCAAATAAAACATTTTTGTCGTTTCAATCTACCAAAAGAAAGAAATATAAATAATTACAATAGATTGAAAGAAAGAATAATTATAAATTCTAGCTTTCGAAGTAGACAACCTCAAGGTCAAGTCCTTTAGGCTAGATGATCCCGGTAACCGAACGTGCAAAGACTGTGTGGGGGTGAGCTAATATATATATATATATAACACAGTGCTCACTATAGTCCAAATTAGAAACCCTGCTCAAAGACATGTCAATACACCTTTAATAGCACGTTAATATTCTTAGTAATTATCCAAAGTGCAACATTATAACCATAACAAATAAGGTAGTAACAATGTTAAGCCATAAAATGCCTATATAAATACTAGATCAAGAATCCAAGCCTAATGCGATTAATGTCGCACGCCAATAAACAATATGAATAACCGCACTAGTCTAGCTCTGGGCCTCTTGTTCTATATCCTTTCACACTTCCGTAACCCAAAATCCACAACTTATTTCAATAATTTCATCACCATAGTTGTAAAGTACTTATCAACCAAATTTCAAAGCCTAATAAGAAAGAGGGATATTGATAATAACTCTAGTCCTCTACATAACAGATATACCAAATTAACTCGAAGGTACCACCAAAAATCCATATCTTCAAGGCAAGTATTTCAACCAAAGACCTAGTTATACTTAAAATGAATAAGTCACACAATCAAGTAAAAGGTACTAAGGCTTAGTTTGGCCCCCACGTGGCTTTTTAAAAGGAACTTATAAATTTATTACTAAGTTGTTTGATAATGATGGATAGGTACTCGTCCGGCACAATATGAGGCGGGGTGGGCGCGGGGAAGGAAAAACGAGCAGTTTATGCTTTAGTAGCTACCGTTTCACTAGGAAGAGTTCCTTAAAGAGGCGGGAGTCGTGGTTACGGGTAAGCGTCAGGATATTTGAGTCTAGTCTAGAAAAAAGGAAGATTCCCTCATAACGTTTCATCTAAGAGTTTCTGCCAAATGCAATTCCCTTCTTTCGGTAAGCATCCAGTATCTCAGCAAATGAACATTTCTCTAAGCTTATCCTGTAGCTTATACGTCGTTTGTGAATATTTTATACAAGTGACACACTACTCTAAAGACATCGTAAAACTAAAAAGCAACATTGAACTTTTAAAAGTTACATTCTAGAGCTTTTAAATGTTCTCCTTAAAAAAAAACGCTAAGTTCAATTTTTACAAAACTCATAAACTAATTACCAAATGAATTATCGTTGAAATTGTGCATTAAAAAATGAGAAGCACCAAAATGGGGGCCAAACTATGCCTAAATACCGATTAAACCCAAATTTACATGTATCACAATACCAAATAACCATGAATATCAAGTATGCGTACAACCAAAGAAGTTTTTCAAACGTAGATTTAATATTATCTCACGAGTATTTTCATGTTCTTGATTTTAAACAAAGTCTATAAATCCTAAGTTTAGACAATAATCAAAGATAAGGGGAACTAGAAAGGATAAAACCCCACCTAAGAATCCAAGAACACCACCAGAGAGGAACAAAATCTTCTCTAATGAGGTAAACCAAACAAGCCCTTCTGATCAAAATCAGTCCTCAAGCTTTGAAGAACAAAGAAATAAAAATGAGATGAAGCTTCCTTTTTTTCTTTACTGATCAAACCGAGAGAGACAGAGAGAGAGAGAGAGAGAGAGAATAAGAGTGAAAATGGGTTCCCTTTCTTTTTGATCTTGAGTTGCCGTGGAACAGTGTTTACAATAAAAATTCTGTGTGGGTGTGCTTGGGCGTCCAACTTTTGTTCAAACAAGAAAGCAACTCACAAAACCTGTTGGATTGCACCCAATAAGCTCCTACCATTTGGACAGTCGCTGGTGGAGCCACTAACACTATATTTGGGAGTTTTAAAATGGGGAGAAAAGAGAGAAAGTATATCTCATTTTCTCTCACTTTTTTTTGTTTGAGAGTTTTAGTGAGGAGAGAAAGGGGGAGAAAAGAAGAGAAAAATAACTCTCACTTTCTTTCTATTTCTTTCTCTCCAAATTGGGAAGAAATGGAGAGAAAAGAAAGTGAGCATTAATGATTTTTTTATTAATACTCATAACACCCTTTATTTAATTCTTAATAAATTTAAATTACTTCCAAGTCCTAGGGCTAATATAATACACTTATATACGTCAGTCACAACTGCTGCAAAAAAAAAAAAAAACCTCACGTTAGTCACAAGCTAATCTCCCACAAGCTTATGGGTACTCTCCGACTCTTTTTCATTGGTATCTCTCATCCTTTCTTTGCAAAAACAAAAAGGTACAATTGACGGATAGAATGGTAATTTTTTATTCTTTTCTTTTCTTTTCTTTGCAACTCCCAAATAAAAGGAAAGAAAGTAACTTTCTCTTCTCTCCTAAACTCCCAAACAACATGAAAGAAATCATCATCATTTCTCTTCTTTTCTTTTCTCTCCTCACTTATGACTTTCTCTTCTTTTCTCTCCTAAACTCCTAAACATAGTGTAAGAGACGAGGGGGGGCCAGGCCCTCCCTGAAATTTTGAAAATTAAAATTTTACCCTAAAGTTTTTTAGTATTTTGCATTTGGGCCCCCCCTCAACTATGTTTAGGCCCCCCCTCAATTTATGTTTAGGCCTCCCTCAACTTATGTTTAGGCCCTCAAAGGGGTTCAAGGCCCAATTTAGTGCTATCAATTACATATATATTGATATACAGGTATATACAACTCAAAAAAAAGGCACCTAAGATTTTAAAAATTACTCTTTCAGTGTAATAATTTTATGCGTTTTAGAAATAGGCCCCCTTAAAATTTTGAAAGACACTACACAATATTTATGTGTCACCAAATAGACTTATATTATAAGCATATCCCCAAAAAATCACAATTATAGACAAGTAGATCCTAATAAAATTGTCAATTATGTACAAATAGACCCCAAAAAAATCGCCTCGGGGGCGCTGCCCCCGAACCCCCGTATAGTGTAACACCCGTACCCGGAAAAGAAGATTAATGTGATAATAATATGTGTTAATTAAAGATAATTAATGCATGAGATGAATTAAGGTGGGGATATGAACCCACATGTGAAAAGGTGTTCAAATGCGGACACAGATGAAAGTCCTGTGAAAGGCGGGACTGGTATAAAAGTGGGGCCCAACGAGGGTCTAATTAAAATAATTTGTATTTTGATGTCATTATGTGCTTATATGATTACTTGTTTAAATGCTTATTGATATTATTATGTCTTACGATAGGTAAGGGGACCAGCTTTGGGTACCCATGTGAGGGCGTATTTGAATAAAATTGATAACTGGTAGGTTTTATAGCAACCTCATAATTTATGTGGGACCACGTTTGAGACCCACGCGGGACTTAGATTAAATCCATTTAGAAAATGTGGGTAGATATTGTAATTGACTTGGGGGTTTCATAATAAAGCTTAAGAAAGATTGGGGGTGTAAATGTAATATAGGGAGAGTTGATGACAACACATATGCATGAAGCATATGTGTCTCATTCACAAGATTTACAGCAATTTGGAGAGAACGGAGAGCTCTCGAGTCGGCGACGGAATTCTCGACGACGTTTCTTGCCGTTCCTTTGCCGTCTGGCGTCGGATTCACGAACCGAGACCGGATTTGGACTCGTGGAGGTAAGAGGATCACATGCATGTAATTTATTTTCATTTTCGGCAACGTTTTTACGGCATCCGTTTTTAATAGACGATGTTCTTGGTACCAAATTTATGTAGGAATTACACCGGTGAAATTTAGGTTGGAAATTAGCAAGAGATTGGGAAAATTCTAAGCTTAATTGCATATAAATCAAAGAGGTGAGTGTCCTAATATCTTAATTGGATGTTTAGCTATGATAATGAAATAATTGTGGTTCATACTTGTTAAACTCATGCTCATGTATGTATATGTTGTTGATTTGGGCTAAAAGCATGCCAATAAAGTGAAATTGTTATGCTTATGTGCTAAGTTGCTTAAATGTTGATATGGATCAAAGGGAAGTCAAGTAGTGGTCACCATTTATAGGTCCCATATGTAAGGGATAGGAAGTCCTCAATGAGTAGGACGTGGTGATGACCACAATGAAATGCCGGTGACGCCTTCGGGGTCACAAGAGAGTGTGTGTTGCGCTATATGCGCCAAAAGTGAGAAAGATCCGGGGTGAGAAGGACCCAGGGGTGGTGGCTGGAATGACTTGACTTCTCGGAGATCAATTTGTTGTCATTTATAATGATTGTTGCATTTACATACTTTGCATTCCAATGACATGATTAGTTCCCTCACTAAGCGAAAGCTTAAACGAAAATATATTTCTGTTGTGGTTATTGAATAACCATCGCAGGTACCAAGCGAGACGAGGAGAGGAAATGATCCGCACGACGGGTTGGGCGTGGGAGTTGTCCTTGTGAATATGTTCATATGTCTAGCTAGTTATGTATCTCTAGTGACAATGTATAACACCTTGTGTTTTAGAGTCTTTGTAACATGTTTAGTTGGGTAATGTTGTAGATTATGCTCCAAGCTATGAGTTGTACTTACAAGTCACAAGTTGGGTATGGTTGGGAAAACTCTTATGATGTTTGGGTAAAGTTTTGGGACACTTGGATATATTTCCTAAATGGTTTTGGAAGTGGCTATGAGGATTTGGTATGGATTAATCAAGTTTTGACAGCATTTTTACTCTTGTTTTGAGAAAGTTTGTAATATGTCAAGTTGGGGGTTTATGTTTGGTTGTATAGCAAACCATGTGTCATGATTGCTAGTTACTAGTCATGTGTATTGGGAGTAATATGATGCAAGTTGAGGTTAAAGTGAAAGGGTTAATGAATTTGAATGTTGAAAGAACTTGGTTTCATGTTTAAAGATGGTTTCTATAAGTTCCATGAAATTTACTTAAGGTTTTGAGATTTCTTTGACAAGAACATTTCCTTTCCCTTATTAGCTTTGTAAGTTTGAGGTTTCCTTTGGTTAGTTCCTCATTTAAATGCACATGGAAGATGGTTTGAATGTTTTGGAAATATTTAAGCATGATGTGGATATGTTTGTGAGTGTTTGGAAAGTGTTCCCAAAAGTTTTTATAATGTTGGAACCAATTTTGGAACTTTAGGAATGTTTTGAACTGTTTTAGCAGTGTTTTTGCAGCAGAAAAACTCATCTGTAGAAATCGGATCGATCTGGGCCAAGTGCGGATCGATCCGGGGCATCTGGAACTGCAAAAAATAAAGATCTGCTAAATCCGGATCGATCCGAATCTGGGGCGGATCGATCCGCTACTCTGGGTTCAGCCTCGACGGCTTTTACGGAAACGTGCATAACTCTCTCTAGAAAACTCGGATTCGTGCACCGTTTTTTGCGTTGGAACCGAGACTCAAAGAGCTATCTTTCCACATAAAATTTGCTATACTTTATTAATGACCATTTTGCCCTTGGATCTGTTTTGTGTCTACGGAGCTGTTTTATGAGGTCTAATTCATGTGTTTTCTAATGAATTAAGAGTGTTTTGAATGTGTGGGCTTGTTACACGTGTCCCAACTTGCCCGAGGCGGGTTGGGGTGTGACATATAGCCTAGGCCCCCCTGGCCAAAATTCCTGGCTCCGCCCTTGTGGACAGTTGCACCAACTTGCAACTATTTTTTTTTTCTTTTCTGCAGTGGCAGGGGTGGATGAAGGTGGAGGCCCGTGGTGGTGGTGGCGAGAAGAGAGAGAAGAGATATAGAGAGGTTGGGGTGATAGTGGCCATATATTAGATATGAGTAAAGATTGAGACACACCCAAAGACAACTTTTAGGACACAACTCAAAAAATGTGTCTATATGTCTCGTGTGATGTCACTGGACCCCACAGTGATACAGGAGAGATAGACACATCTTTTGGGTTGTGTCCCAAAAGTTGTGTCTTTGGGTGTGCCCGAAGTATTGCCCATTAGATATATATACTCATGTGTATATATATATGTATGTATATATATATAGAGAGAGAGAGAGGGGGTTGTGGTGGTGGTGGCCGTCAGGGGTGGAATCAGGAATTTTAGTCAGGGGGGCCTAGGCTATACGTGGGTTCGAGGCGAATTTTTTAGGGTCTATTTATACATAATTGACGAATTTTTTAGGGTCTGTTTGTATACAATTGCGATTTTTTTGGGATATGCTTATAATATGAATCTATTTGGTGACACATAAATATAGTGTCTTTCAAAATTCTAGGGGGACCTATTTCTAGAACGGATAAAATTCTTACACTAAAAGTGTACGTTTCAAAATTCTAGGCACCTTCCCTTTTGAGTTGTATATACCTGTATATCAATATATATATAGTTGATGACACTAAATTGACCCTTGAACCCCTTTGGTGGGCCTAAACATAAGTTGAGGGGGCCTAAATAAGTTGAGGGGGGGCTAAATGTAAAATACTAAAAAAAATGCAGGGTAAAATTTTAATTCTCAAAATCTCAGGCTCTGGTCCTATGATGCCTCCGCCCATGGTGGTCGTTATGTGGTGGTAACTGGTAGTGGTAGTGATCGTGGTGTGGTGTGGTGTGGTGTGGTGGGCTAGCCATGGTGGTGGTGGTTGGTGGAGGTGGTGGTGAGGAAGAAGATGGGGGAGGTAAATGTAATTTTTTTATTTTTTATTTTAAAAAAATCAAAAAGTTAATGTGTTTTTAAATTTTCAGTTTTAACTTAATTTCCTTTTCATTTAGAAAAAGTAGTTGACTGTCCTTTAAAATTTTAAGTAAACTTGACTGATTTTTAATACTCCCAAGAATTTTTTACCATTCTCATCACTGTGGGACCAATATATACGCAACTCATCACTGTTTCAACTTATTTTCCAAACACATCACTTTTTTTTGAAGTCACTAGTTCAAGTAGTGACTTCACCAAAAAAAATCTGTAGAAGTCGCTAGTTCAACTCCCGACTTTTGGCCACATTACAAGTTAGTTGAACTAACAATTTATACTTTTCACTGAGAGATTCTAGTGTGTATGTCAAGAGAAGTCGCTAGTTCGCGGTCAGAAGTCGCGAGTTGGACTAGCGATTTCTACAAAAAAAAAATTTTGATGAAGTCGTTACTTCAACTAGCGACTTTAAAAAGGTGATGGATTTGAGAAATAAGTTGAAGCAGTGATGGGTTGCGTATATATTGGTCCCACAGTGATGAGAATGGTAAAAAAATAAAACATAAATGCATACAAACTCACACTGTATATCTATATTTTCCCTTACATAATAGCACAAACAAGCTACACTAATTACCAACCAATGCCACTTTGCTATTGAGTTAGGGTAAAGTATAATTTAGGCTTAATTTGGCTCCCATATTTGTGCTTCTCCTTTTTTAAAGCACAATTTTATGTTAATTCATCTGGTAACTAGTTTATGAGCTTTGTAAAAATTAAACTTGGGGCTTTTTTGGGAGAAACTTTTAAAAGCTCTAGAATTGAGATTTTAAAAGCTCAAGATATCTTTTTGGTTTCATGATGTTTTTTTGAAGAATAATGTGTCACTTGTATAAAATTATCAAACAACTTAATAAAAAATTTCATAAGCTACTTTTAAAAAGCCACGTGGGGGCCAAACTAAGCCTTAGACCCTAATCCTAGCTTTTTTTTAGAAATAGGTCATTCTTATATCTGAATCTAGAAAAAATTAGTCTGTTTGTGTTGCTGAAAACATAAATACCCATATATTATCCTATATATATTTGCAAATTCTCTCTCTCTTTATATTGGGTTTTGAATTTTGAAAATCAGATTCTTAAATTTCTATTGTATTTATTCAGCACTTCGAGTTCTTCTATCTCGATCGAGAGAGAGAGAGAATTGTAGAGAGATGATGCCAATGCCGGCGGACTACTCTGGGGACATGGAGAAGCAGGGATCGACTACGACGATGGGCGTGGACGATGTTGATGGACTCGATGTCTTCGGCAATGGCCCAATCGCCATTGACTACAAGCTCGCCGTCGCCGACTTCTTCAACTCCTTAGAAGATGACTTCGACGATTCAGTCATCAACTGAACACTCTCACCAGTCACCTGATGGATAAATTGGTTAAAGTTGAAAGTTTAAACGCTCAGCGGAAAAAGTCAAGTTATAAAAACTTATTTGATAGCCCAAGATCTACTACTCGTCAATTCCATAGATGCGTACAAAAATAGAGGGGACAAGAGTTTATACCTTAGTGTCTTGAACCCAATTCTGAAATCTCTAACTTTCAGCAGCTCCCTCTAGATGGTCTTCACCCTTATAACTCCTGTGGATGCTTCCCAGAGAGACTAGAGATGGTGGGATCTCTAATAGAGAGGAAGGTGAAGGTTTTGGGGCTCTAAAATAGTTTCTGCAGCTTCTGACGTTCAAAAACGACGAACTTCTTTTCCAGAACGCAGTTGCCCTATTTATAGATTCCCAGAACTGACCTAGACTTCGACCGATCGAAGTGACGTCGATCGATCGAACCTTCGATCGATCGAAACATTCTCGATCGATCGAACCTGCCATGACTTCAATCGATCGAACATACTTTAATCGATCGAACTTGTCTTGACAGCTTCCTCAAGTGTCTTTCCAAGTATCCTGGCGGTGCTAAGAGTGGGACTTCCTAGGCTCTTTATTGTTGGCTCAGATCAGTTGATTAATTCCCATAACCAAACTCTTTGATCAGCAAATTAATCGACTGATCAGTTAACGTTTACTCCACTATAAAATGATAACTGAACTCCAACGCAAAAGAACATATCCGAAGCGATAACTAGACTTGTATGTTGTACTAATGTCCCTCTACCTTCAGCATTCGTAATCATATTCAGGTAGTCGGATAACTGTTACTGTCAACCTGAATCATGATTACTTCTTAAATTCCTTGAGTCCCATTCACCTCTCATGATTACCAAACATGTTGATAACTCTTATCAACAAGACTGCAGTACTCAGTAATCGACTTGGTGACATTCTCAAGGGAATGCTTACTCTGAATCAGAGGTAGATTCTATCTTGACAATATATGTTCATAACCCTATGAATATGACATACCCAAGATACCCAGGTGTTGATCTTCTATAGACCTCACTGATTGGTAAGTCAAAGCAGCCATATCCACAGCCTGTGTTCATAATCATCTCAAGATTGAGAACACGTACCTTATACAAGTTATGAGTTCCTATCGACTGATAGACAGTCTTAAGTGTCAATAGGAAAACTCAGGTCCGTCAATGCACTATAAGCACTAGCATATTAACTAAGAGTAACACTCTAGTGATTGAGATTAATCACTCCATCCAATGGTAGTTAATCATGCTACAGTGTAAACCTGATGAGATATCCAGTCTCATCATCCACTGTGACAAGTTCTAAGTATAAAAGAATAGTAATTCGTATCTCACTTGTATGTATCTCATACATACACGAATTACCTACTATGACACTTAAGGATTAACAATCATCTCATGAAAGAAACATACATAATGAAATGTAAAGCTGATATCCATATATTAAAATGTCAATGTCTCATACATAAAGTAAAGGTTTGAGGGCATAAACCCAACATCACCACCCCACCATTGTTTGTCATCTACAATTTTCATATCTATGGCTTGTCATGTAATCATACTTCCTCTCTCTGTTTATAGATTGTTTTTGTCCATCGTAATTCCCTTAATTGAGAAATTTGTCATCATTAGTCATCGTTATTGTAGACACCCCAATTTGACCAAACTATTAAACTTAGGGGGATTTACCTCTGGAGATCAATGATGAATATGTCTCGACGAAATCAAGACTCTTACAAGCAATCTGACTCTCTTCCTAGAAGAATCTCGGTTCAAAATCACCATTTTCAGCCAAAAGACCAAAATTCTCATCTACTCGTTACCTTGTAGACCATGAGTTTTGAACACGTATAGGAATACGGCAATGTTCTCGGAGCATCTTAAAATCATCTTCAAAAAGAGAGTAATTCAGCATGAACCCCGAAAGAAAAAGTCAACGGGTCAAAAGGGAGTCAATCGTAAAATTTTCGAATTTCAAATGAAAAGTCCCGGTAATTGTTCATTGGGTCTCCCTTATGCTAGAAATGATTTTTTAGAATTTTTAAATGAAAGGAATCATGGTGAAATTGAAAGGCTTTTAAGAAGAATCGTGCAGAAAATCAAAATTTTGTCTTCGGAGGGAGAGTTGACTTTTTTTCCTTAAGGATTTTGATTTTCTAGATATTTTTATTGAATCCAAATGGGGGGTATTTACTTAATTACATTTAATGTCTTAAGTAAATACATAACATTTACTTAAATGACATGAAATGAAATTAAGGTGCTGAATTGCTGTGAATAGCGCTGGATTGCTGTGCAGCGGCACTCAAAGTGCCCGAACGGCAGTCAGTGAATGCCGCCGCGGCACTCACTGAATGCCGTCCGGCATTCAGAGAGTGCCGCGCGGCACTCAGAGAGTGCCGTTTCATCTCATCGAGTGCCGGCCTGGGCTAATTTGCATTTTTAAGTCAAAATTCTTTTTCAATCTTTGATCAAATGAATGCACCAAACGATGCCGTTTTTTGTGTACGTGTTTACTACTCCTAGGTCATGCAAACCATGCTCCCACCATCCCTAATTGAACTATCTACCCTTATCTTAGCCCCTAAGATAATGAAAGTCTATAAAAGCCCCATTTTCTCTCATTTTGGGGGGTTGGATACTTGAATCTTGGGAGAGAGACTTGAATCTAAAGGAGAGAGGCTGAATTTTGAAGAAAGAGTTTGTTCTTAGAGAAATATAGAGAGAGAAACCCCAAGACCCCATAGAAATCTTACCCAATTCATCCAAATTCCTCAAATCTCCATTGAAGAACCTTGAACCTTCAAGGAAGAAGAAGAAGAGCATTGCTTGTAAGACTTGGATCTCTCTAAATCAATCAAATCCTGAGAAGATCTAGAGGTTAAATCCTTATCCCTATACTTATTATATATAATTCAATCACAATTCATAGATCTAGGACTTTTACACATTTTCAAAACCTCTCTTCCCACCTCATTTCATCACACACCACATAGAATTGTGATTGAATTCCTACTTGCTTTCATTGATTTGGATCTAAATAAGAGCCCTAGGTTTAAAATAAAACTAGTTTGTGAAGGGATCTTCACTTGGTTTTCTTCAAGTAAACTTTGATTCTATTTCTCTTTGTCTCTATTTTCCTTTTGAGATCCATGAGATCTTCCATATCTCATTGAACCTCTTTGAGTTTGATTCCTTAATTTCCTATGATCTTATGATCCATATGGAGATTAGAATGAATCATAGTCCTAATCTACATATAATTAGTGAGATTCAAGTCTTAATCCATGACTTGAACCTCCTCACTAAGAACCTTATGGAATCCTTACTATATTCCAATGAGGCTTGAGTAGATTTTAACTTCATTTAGTCTCCAATGACCATCAAATGGTAGAAGAAGTAGTTTGGTTTGAGCCCCAACTTCATGTTTTTAATAGTTGAGGCCAATCAACAAAGTTGAACTAGCAAAACGAAAACAGTGGGTTCACAAACTGTTTTTGATCAAAGATTTTTAGTTCAAAATCTAATCGTTGAAATCAAGTGAAACCAACGGGAAAGTGTCAATAACACATTGTTTTACCACTGTGATTTTTGTTTTAGCAAGATCTTGTGATTAGAGGGGTTTGATCATGGTTTTTGTGAGTTAATCATAATCTGTCCAGAGTTCTAGAATACTTTCAGAATAATAAGTCCGTTTTGAAATTAATAAATCAGAACCTTAATAAAGTTTTTGGGGTCTCAAATAATTTTTTATAAGTACCTTAATGTGTTAGGAAGGTACCCTAAAAAGATCTAAATGTTTCTCATTTTTTTACTATTTTTAGAAAATCATACAAGATCTCTGGACAGAGAGTTGCAGAATCCTGAGTGAGGTCTAGTATTCTCCATATTCCCGGAGATCTAACCGTTGAAACCTTGATTTTCTTTTTGGGTTAGAAACTAGACTCACAGAGGCATAACGTATCCAAAAATCAGTAAGATCCAACCATTGAAAGTATTTTATTTCCATTTTTGAACGCCTGGTCTGCTCTCTGTAAATCACAAAAAACTGCTACTGTTTCGTCTAATCTTATTTATTCCAACTCAAATAGTCTCTTAATGGCTTAGGACTCAAACCATATTTTGAATAATGATAATTTAGATTAAACCCAGAGGCTTAGGGATCCAAATTAGTGAATAAATTCATATCTCATTCTTGTTCATATTCATGCATTCATTCATACATGATAATATTCATAAGTAGGACTTATCTCTTGTCTAAGTTGTATCTAATTGAACATGACTTAGGATTAATTATTTATGATATTGTATCTTGTCTAAGGCATGTGTACTAACCTTTGTTTTGTAGCGCATTTGAGGTACAATTCCTCAACTCTTCTCTAGTTTAATTCCATTTTGATTTATATTGATTTCCGACTCCATGTGTGACACCTTAGCCTAGGTTTTGCCTTATGTGTATACATGTGTTAGAGACCTTTCTTAGGTTTATTTTTGCATGTATTGCACGTTTGATATTCGCGGCCGGATCCCGGGTATGTTTTCTAGTTCTCTGTTGCATATCATGATGTTTGCTAGTTGAATTATGTGACTTATGAATGATATTTTACCATTAGCAATTTTACACCATTTTCAACATGCTTGTGTGATGTATATGTATATATGTATTAATTGAGGGCATGCTTAGATTATTAATTTGATTAAAAAAGATGTTGAGTAGAGGCCTATCGCGAGATAGGATGAAAGGGGGTGTTTTAGTCCGTCGGGCTCCTTCCCCTTTCATTCCATAATCCCCGGACCCGGTTTATCTTTGGTTTTGCAAAAGATCAGTTTACTTTTAAAATGGTTTCTTAATTTTTCCTTTTAAAAATTAAGTGGCGACTCTTTGAATTTGAAAAATGTTTTAAAAACAAAGGTGGGTAGGAAATCCTGCGATATCCACAGTCATTCAATAAACTAGGAAATTGGTAAATACTTATAATTAGAGATTTCTCATTTTTTTTAAGATAAAAAATTTCACAAAAGAGTGTGAATTTCTCAATAGTTCAATGAGAAATTTCGCAAAATATTGATCATATTCAATTTTTTATATCTAATTTTTGATTGAGGAATTGTTCATCGTTGTTCAGTTAACTGGAAAAAAAAAATTAGCGAAAAAACATGATAACATTGATATTTTACAATTGTTTTGCAATTTTACTTGGTAAAGTATATGTTTCTCACATCTTGTTGGATAGACTTGTTATCCATTTGTGTGATTCCTTGCTAGAACTAATGTTATTGTTTATGCGTAATTTCTCAGTTTATTGGATCAGAAATTTCACAAAGGAGTGGAAATTTATCAGTATTTTAATCAGGGATTTCACAAAAGAGTAGGAATTTCTCAGTTTTTTAATGAGAAATTCCCCAAAATAGTGGGAATTTCTCAGTCTTTTAATAAGAAATTTCACAAAAGATTGTAAATTAATTACAATTTCTCAATTTTTTTTATATTTCAGCTATCATCAACTTATACAAAAGAACTAACCATGTATTTTCTAACAGGTTTTAAGTGGCACCTTTTTGAAGCTGTTATCACAAAGAGGCTCATTGAACACAAAATGCACGATGATATCACTGTGCGTATCATTAAACAATACAAGAGCAAGCATCAAGCTTTCAGGATTGGTGGTGTCAATGTCAAGCTTAGTCCATCTGATATGCTTGGGGTTGTAACGGAGCATAACCTCCCAAAGTTGCTTTCGGATGCGGTAGTTTGGCTTGTATACTTAGTAGTTTAATGGCTTGTATACTAAGTAGTTGTAATGGAGCATGAGTTCTCAAAAATTTCACAAAAGAGTATGAATTTCTGAGTAGTTTAATGAGAAATTTCCCAAAATACTGATCATATTTGAAATTTCTTATAATATCTCAGTGTTTTATGTCTTATTTTTTATTGAGGAATTGTTCAGCGTTGTCCAGTTAACTAAGAAAGTTCATGTTAATAGAAAACCCATTACTGGAAATTACTCAGAAAAATAGCGAAAAAACATGATAACATTGATATTTCACAATTGTTTTGCAATTTTACTTAGTAAAAGTATTTGTTTCTCACATCTTGTTGGATAGACATGTTATCCATTTGTATGATTCCTTGCTAGAACTAATGATATTATTTATACGTAATTTCTCAGTTTATTGGATCAGAAATTTCACAAATGAATGGGAATTTCTCAGTATTTTAATCAGGGATTTCCCAAAAAAAAAAAAAAAAAGTGGAAATTTATCAGTTTTTAGGCAATTTCTCAGTATTTTAATGAGAAATTTCTTAGGATTAAGGAATTTCTTAGTATTTTAATTAGGGATTTCACAAAAGAATGAGAATTTATCGGTTTTTAAGTCTGCAAAACGTCTGAAATAATTTGAATTTCAACCAAAAGATCATGGTGAGCAAATTAAGGACATCCCTTGCATTAAAGGAACATAATTCCATTATCAGTTAATAAAAACCATAAATCAGCAAAACATCAACAAAAATCAGAAAGAAAATTCTATCATGTTCGGTTAGAAATTCTCAGTTTATTACGAGAATTTCTCAGTAAACGTTTAAAACACTTTTTCAAAGAAGAACAATTTTTTTCCAAAAGCTCAAACAATACAAACACGAAAACACACAGACGCATATATGATTTAGATCTGTATTATAATGACAACCAAACTGGATGAATCAAGTCTGCAAAACATATTAAATAATTTGAATTTCAACCAAAACATCATGGTGAGCAGATTAAGGAGATCCCTAGAATTAAGGGAACATAATCCCATTATCAGTTAATGACATTAACTTCAAATTTATATCTATATGTCCATATATAGATACATGAATATATAGTATGAATCTTAAGCGGACCATAAAAAACGGATCTAAAAGACGGACTGTGTAAAGACTGAGAAATTCTCACAAAAGACTGGAAAATTCTCATTCTTTGAAAAAACGTATTAAATAATTTGAATTTCAATCCAAAGATCATGGTGAGCAGATAAGGAGATCCCTTGAATTAAGGGAACATAATCTCATTATCAGTTAATGACATTAACTTTAAATCTATATATGTCCATATATAGATACACGTAAAAATTCTCTAAAAAGGGCGCCCTCTCTTTAATAAAGAGGTGGCCTCTGTTTTGGCTGTCGGATCGTGTTTTCATTAAGGGCAGTGTTGTTATTTCACAGTTTTTAAACACGATCCGACGATCAAAACAGAAGCCCTCTCCTTGATAAAGAGAGGGCGCCCTCTTTAGAGCCTAACTGTAGATACATGAATATATATATGTATATAACTGGCCATGTGAGTAAGGGTAGTTTAGACATTAAAATTTTATTAAATTGGGAAAAATGATCTGTTTCTAATTAATATGCCTAATCAAGGATTTATTTCTAATTTAGCTCTTACGATGGATTAACTTCTAATAAAATGGCTGGGGAGGGACTAAATCTTATATTTCTATTGTGTTAAATGTTGAATCACATTAATGGCTAAATATTAAATGCAACTGTTGAATAATCCTACATGGTATTACAAACTAGTCAGGATTATGCATTAATCCATCTGTTCCCCTATTTTTATGGGTCAACTCAGTAAAAAATTTGATCAAACTCAACAAATTTTAAATTTTGTGAGAGGGGATAAAATCCCATATGGTATCTGTGTGATACCCAAAATTTACTCCACATTAGCACCCATTTGATTCACTAGACTAAATCAGGAGAATTCTTCCATGCAATCAAGTGGTTTGGTTGTATACTTGTATGATACAACTAAACACTTGACAAACATTAGTAAGAAATATTTGTACTAAGATAAGAAATGTCTGTACCATTTATATCAAATGTTTGTATCAATGTAATAAATGTTGTAAATGTTTAAGAAATGTTTATACCTGATAAGAAAATGTTGCACTCTTATAAGAAATATTTGAACCAAAGTAACAAAATGTTGTACCCTTATAAGAAATGTTTGCACCAGTCAAAACCACTTGTGGTTTTACCCATGGTAAGAAATCTTTGTACATATGGTAAGGGAGCTTTGTACGCATGCTAAGAAAACTTTGTAACTATTACCTTTTGTACTTGTGGTAAATGAGCTTTGTACCCGTGATAATGAACCTTAGCACCTATGGTAAGGAACCTTTGTACCTATGGTGAGGAGCCTTTGTGCCCGTGGTACAATCATTTCTTACCATTGCATGTCAAGTGATTTGATTGTACCATACAACCAAACCACTTAGTTGTATGGAATCATTCGCCCATTAAACCAAAATGTCCAACCAAATCAAACCAAACCAATATATTCTTTTTTGTGGGATGGGTTCCTTAATCTGCACCTCGTTGGTTGAGGTTTGCCACTTTCGTCTGCTTATTTGTCTTCTTTCGTCCAACTCTTAGAGCATCTCCAATGCAAAAAGTTATTTTTTTGTCATCTCAAAGCTATAATTTGACACTGCTACAGTACCAAAAAGCTACATTTTGACAATACTGCTCCAATGGCAGATTTCATCCAAAATGCTAAATTTTTTGTCAACTACCATTCTCCTAATCAACTTTTACTAGTATGTGTTTTAGATGCCCTTGGTGGCTGTAATAAATGCTAGTATGTATGTTTGTAATAAAATGTTTATCTATGCAACTCTACAGTTTAATGAATTCAATAAGAACTTAACATTTTCATTAATCATATAAAAAAAATTATAAAAAAAAAAAAGCATAATCATGGAGATGGAGCAAGAGGAACATAATCATCAAGGGTTGAACGCGCAAGTAATTTGGCATAAATCTCATATTTTTACAGCTTATAATAAGCTTTTGTCCGAGGGTCCATATTGGAGGTAATCATCATAATCATATCATCTCTCTCTTTCTCCTTGGCTTCTGTCTCTTCTTGCTCCCTCTTATTCATTTGCTCCATTACTCTAACTTTTTTTTCTTCTATATCGACCTTCTTAATTCTAAAGACACTTGCTTGTTTATTGAATTTCTCCATCAAATCACAAAAACGGGTGTCGGAAGTTTCTGGTATCTTGTTTTTCCTTCGTGTTTCCTTCTCCACTTTCCTCCCACTAGGCCTTTTGCTCCTTGGGGAGTGTAGACACCCCGATTTTGACCAAACGTCAAATCTAGGGATTGGTTACCTCTCAAAGACCGATGATGACAATGGCCGGTGACATTCGAAGATTTTCCAGGAAATTCAAAATCTTCAATTGATTCTTCAAGACAAATTTCAAAATTAAAAATAGAAAATATAAAAAGGAGAAAGAAGAGAGAGAGTTTGGGTATTCGGGAGAAACCCGAACATTGAAGAACACATGAGAAAATCAGTCTGAGAATTTGCTCAATATATATATAAAAGAAGAGTTTTGAAAAGAAATATAAAATAAAAATGATGAAAAAAGGAATTTTAAAATAAGAGGAATTTTTAAAAGAAAAAAAAAGAAAAGAAAAGGAGAAAAAGAGGAGGAATAATACATTTAGAGCATATGTTATGGATGTATTCTTAATGGAATATATTATAAATACAAGTATTTTAACATAATTCGTCAATAATTAAGCTTATGCTAATATATATGTTGAAAATTAAAAAGTAGGGCAAAATTCAGTTAGCCCCGGCACGCGACAAAGCCGCCTGGCACTCAGCGAATGCCGCCTGGCATTCAGCGAATGCCGCCCGGCACTCAGCGAATGCCGCCGGGAGCCGTCGAGTGCCGCTGGCTGTAACAGACTGCTTTTCTCACATGTTCTAGAAGAAATCTTTGCACATGGGTCTCCACCCGAATTTACCCATTTAACCTTGAATTGATAGTCTATATAAACAAACTTTCATCTTCATTTTGGACATACTTGAATCAATACACACACATATACTTGAATTTAGAGAGAGATACAAGAATCATATAGAGAGAATTGAGAAGAATTTGAAGATCTTGGAAGAACTTCACAAGAAATTGAAGAATTCTTTGAGGTCATAGAGGTAACCTCTTAATCCTTGGTAGAGTTAGGACAATTCAATCACAAGTTCTTAGATCTAGAAACTTTTCACATTTTCAAAACCTCTCTTCTTACCTCATTTCATCACACACCACCAAGAACTTGTGATTGAATTTCATGACATCTCATCAATTTGGATTTAATTAATGCCTTGGGTTTGAGATAAATTAGTTTTGAAGGATTTGTGTTCCTAAATAAAACTTTGATTTCCTTTATTTCTACTTCATTCATAAGGTTCATAAGATCTTCCATATCTCATTGAAACTCTTTGAATTTGATTCCTTAGTTTCCTATGATCTTATGATCCATATGGAAATTAAAATGAATCATGGTCATAATCTACACATAGTTGGTAAGATGCTAGTATCAACTCATGACTAGGATCTCTCTACTATGAATCTCATGGAATTCATACTATATTCCATGGAGATTAGAGTAGATTTGCATTTTTTTAGTCTCCAATGACCATCAAATGGTAGGAGAAATATTTTAGTTTAAGTCCATCTCTATGACTTAGGCTAATCTCTCCCTTGGGTTTTGAGAAGTTCTTCATACTTCATCTAAAACCTACATGTATGTGTGTCTTTGTCCTCCAATGACCACCAAGTGGTAGGAGTAATGTTTTGAATTCAAGTTTTGGTCCATAAGTTTGAGTTCATTGTTTGGGATTTTGTGAAGTTCATGTCATACTTCATCAAAAGTCCATAAGTCTAAAGGGGTCCTTAGTCTTCAATGACCATCAAATGGTAGAAGAAATGATTTGGTTCAAGCCCAACATTATGATCTAATAGTTGAGGCAAATCAACAAAGTTGAACTAGCAAAACGAAAACAGTGGGTTCACAAACTGTTTTTGATCAAAGATTTTTAGTTCGAAATCTAACCGTTGAAATCAAGTGAAACCAACGGGAAAGTGTCAATAACACAATATTTTACCACTGTAATTTTTGTTTTGGTAAGATTTTATGCTTAGAATGGTTTGATCATGAGTTTTGTGAGACAACCACAATCTGTCCAGAATTTCAGAATAGTTTCAGAACAGCAAACCGGTTTTAAAATTGATAGATCAGAACTCTAACCAAGTTTTCATGACCTCTAATAATTTTTTCTAAGTACCTTAATGTGTTAGGAAGGTTCCCTAAAAAGAATGAAGCAATTCGGATTTGTTTGCTATTTTTAAAAAATCATACAAGATCTCTGGACAGAGAGTTGTAAAATCCTGAGGGATGTCTAGTATTTTCCGTATTCCCGGAGATCTAACCGTTGAAACCTTGACTTTCTTTTGGGTTAGAAACTAGACTCACAGAGGCATAACATATCCAAAAATCATTAAGATCCAACCATTGGAAGTATTTTATTTCTATTTTTGAACATCTGGTCTGCTCTCTGTAATTTATAAAAAACTGTCTCTGTTTTTGTCTAATCTTATTTATTTCAACTCAAATAGTCTCCTAATGTCTTGGAACCCAAATCATGTTTTGAGTAATGATAATTTAGCTTAAATCCAGAGGCTAAGTGATTCAAATTAGTGAATAAATTCATATCTCATTCTTGTTCATAAACATTCATTCATTGATGCTTAGAATTATAACTAGTTCTTGGATAAAGTTGGCCTTAGTTGAATCTAATTGAACATGACTTAGGATTAATTACTCTTTGATATTATATCTTGTCTAAGGCATGTGTACTAACCTTTGTTTTGTAGCGCATTTGAGGTACAACTTCTCATCCCTTCTCTAGTTTAATTCATTTCTTTGATTTTATATTGATTTTCGATTCCATGTGCGACACCTTAGCCTAGGTTTTGCCTTATGTGTATATATGTGTTAGAGACCTTTTCTTAGGATTTCTATTCTCGCATGCATTACTCGTTTAATATCACTGCTGGATCCCGGGTAAGTTCTCTTGTTTCTCATTGCATATCATGATGCTTGCTAGTTGAATTATGTGATTTATGAATGATATTTTACCGTTAGCAGTTTTACGCCCTTTTGACATGCTTGTGGTATGTATACTTATATTTATGTATTAGTTGAGGGCATGCTTAGATTAATAACTTGATTAAAAAGGATGTTGAGTAGAGGCCTATCGCGAGATAGGATGAAAGGGGGTGTTTTAGTCCGTCGGGCTCCTTCCCCTTTCATTCCATAATCCCCGGACCCAGTTTATCTTTGGTTTCGCCAAAGATCAGTTTGCTTTAAAATGGTTTCTTAATTTTTCCTTTTAAAAATTAAGTGGCGACTCATTTGTTTTAGAAATTGATTTTGAAAAGCTGTGGGTAAAAAGAGATAAACTGCGATATCCACAATCTGGCGACTCTGCTGGGGATCGAACCCAGAATCTCTGGTTTCGCAGACCAGAATTTCTGATTTTGGGTTCACTCGAGGATTAGACTTGAAAGTATCCTTTTAATCGAGTTAATTAATTTTTGTATGCCTGTTGCATTGCACTTGCATGTCTCGCCAGTCGATTGCACGGAACTATGACCTTGGAGGCTCGGGGCAACCCGGTCGGTCAAGCCATCATGGGGCCGTATGATCACCCTTGATCTCGTACCATGTTTTGGTATATGAAGCATCCTATCGGGTGTGTATCAAGGGTCCTTTATTTGACCAAAACCCGGCCTTTGCATAGTAGTTTCCATAGAACCTTTCAAAATTAGGAATTCAATTCTTGATTAGGGTTATGTGCTAGGGAGTTTTGTATGCCCGAAAGGGATTACTTGAGATGATGACGATGCTTACTTGATAAAAGATGTGTAACCTCTTAATCACTTTTGAGCAATTCCTCTTCATGTCCTATGACATTTGAGAATAAGCCGAATCTTGATTATAAGATTACATTTCTTGTATCATGTTTAGCTAAAGCATCATTGACCTTGTATGTATCTGAATTCATGAAAAGTGCGATGATTATCTAATCATATGATACTCCTACCCAAGAATCCAAAGTTCATTGTTTATGAAAATTTTTGATTAATCATTATCTTTAAATCCAAAAAAAAAACATGTTTTGAAAAATCACCCTCTCAAAGAAAAAAAAGATCCAAGGTTCATTTTCTTTAAATCAAGTAAAACCCAATCATCTTTTATTGAGAAATATTTTCACATCCTCACTTTGAAAGGAAAAATCCAAAAAAACTCAGGAATTATTTGTGGGAGAAATGCTTCTCAAATGAATCTTAATCCAATCATCTTTGTTGAGAAATGTTTAACATCCTCATTTTCAAAAGAACTCCCAAGAATTGTTTCAAAAGATTTCATCACCTAAGAAATACTTTCCAAATAAATTTCAAAATTTTAATACTTAAAAAAGGGTAATGAGGATCACAATGAAAGGAGAAATCAGCGCACTTGACATGGATGAGGATTTTATGTGCTTATATGCTTATATGTTAGAATTAGGATTTTCTTTTCTATTAGCATATAGAATAGGCACACACACACACATGCATCACATCCGTGTGACATATGAGCCATTCATAAAGAATTTTTACCAAGCATTTTTTTCAAAAAAATAAAGTTGTTTGAAAATTGATTAAAAATAAAAATGGTTGTAGGCAAGATAGCATTGAACGCCAGAACAGTTTGGGACAGGGATTCGAGTGCAAGGTTAGTACGAAGAGAGCCAGAGACAGAAAGAGAAATGGATCACGAACAATAAGCTGCAGAAATAGCATAGTTGAAGGAGATGATGGACCAAATGATGGTCATGTTGGAAATATTGACCCGTCAAAGGACAGTAAATGATCCACCGATAGCCGACCCGCCTCCGCTTCAGGAAGATGAATGGTTTGAAGATCCAGAAGCACCTAGACATGATGCACCTAGGGCAGAAAGGGAGAAGATGGAGAAAGCTGAGAAAGAACGTATCGAGATGAAGGAGAAGGTGGAAAAGCTAGAAAAAGTTGTCCGCAAATCCAACGGGGTTGATAGCTATCTGCTAGAGCTAGAAGGTTTATTTGAGGGGACTAGGGAGAAGCTGCCAGTTGGTTTCAAGATGCCAGAGATAGATAAGTTTGATGGTTCTGGCAACCCTAGAAACCACGTGAGGATGTGCATCGGGGCCTTTCAGCCAAGTGGTCTGAGTCCTGCCATGATGGCCATGCTGTTTCAGCAAATTTTAACTGGGGCAGCTTTATCCTGGTATTTAACATTAGAGCCGAGCAAGAGTCGCATATGGGAGGAATTGGTGAAAGCCTTTGTCACCCAATATGAATACAACCAAGAGCTCGATGTAACTGTGAGGGATCTGGAAACAACCATGCAAGAGAATAGAGAGTCATTTGCTGAATTCTTGACGTGATGGAGGGGGAAGGCTGCAAAAATGACCCAACGGCCATCAGAGAAGGAACAGATCCGGATTGTAATAAAAAATCTCCAGAGCATCTATCAGGAGAAACTCATGTACCAGTGCAATCATACCTTTGCAGAATTATTTAAAATTGGAACCAGGATTGAGGACGCAATCAAGGATGGAAGGATTAAGAAGGAGGAACCTCAGGGGAACCGCTCTAGAAGACCATTCTATGGGGGGAATGCTGAAAATCAGATAGCAACTAATGTTAATGTTCTAAGCCAGCCGGAAGAAGGGCAGAATTTTGCGAGAAAAGGGTGTGCGTCGAAACCAAAGTTGGAAGGGCAGCTTCGTCACTTCACGGATTTAGGGGTTTCTCTAACTACCATTCTCAAGCGATTAAAGGAAAAAGGATATCTCAAGCCTCTAGATCCAAAACCAATGCCTGATCCACTTCCATCGGGCTTCAATACAAGCCTCTATTGTGAGTTTCACCAAGCTCATGGCCATACGACTGACCGATGTATGAGGTTAAGGCATGAAGTACAAGATTTGATTGATAATAAGACCATTTCTCCTCCACCTGCAGATCGACCGCATGTGACTCGGAACCCGCTCCCTAATCATCATGCTGTACCACCACCACGAAACATCAACCTCTTGGATGTTGAGAAGGAAGTCTTCGACCCATCTGTGTTGATCGTACCGGTAGGACAAGCTACCAAAACTTATAAATTCCCAGAAGATCAGAGAACATGCCTTATAGTAGTCGAGGAAGAGGATTGGCTGATAGGAGGAGAAGAAGGACAAGCATTTGAGGAAGATATGGACAATGGAATCATCCAAATCAATTGGTGGGATCCAAACAATCCTACTGATAACTCCATCTGGGAGGAGGAGGTTTACAGTGACACAGATGGTCTGTGGTCCGAAGGAGAAGAAGAAGGAAATGCTGAAGAAGTGGTCAACCATGCCGAGCTGTTAGATGGGAATAACTTGAAGAAAGGGAAAGGGAAGGATCTTGAAGAAGGAAGTCAGGCATTGCATACACACTTCATCAAGAAAGGAGAAGATTTCCCCTGCTACGGCTCTCCAAAGCCATGGGTAGACTGCACAGATAAGTACTTGGAGCAAGGGTTTGAGATCTCTTTCTTACATGAGTTCGTTGACTATAAAGATCCATACCTGCAAGCGCTCACAAAACCTATGTCTGTCCAAGATTGGATTTATGCGCTGGATGGCCTGGCCATGAGGAATCTCTTTAATGAAGAAAGCAGTAAGACCGAGGAGAGCGGTCCAAAGAAGATCATGGAAGTGAAGATTGGGAAAGATCAGATGGGAGAAATACTGAAGGAAGAGGTCAAGGGAAATAAAGCAAGGAGGGAGAAGCCGGAAAATAGAGGAGAGATAGAATCAGGGAATTTGCCAAAATGTCCTTAAGTCTAGTGATAGGATTCCCCTACCCCGGAAGTCTGTAATGGCCAGTATGAGCCAAACCTTTTAAATTTTCTGTTATCAATGAAAGTGACTGATTCTGCTTACTTGATTCCGCTTGATGATTTTTTTTTAATAACTGTAAAAAAAGAGCAAATGAACCTGCATGCAAAATCATTGAGTGCCTTGCATGGTCCTATGATGATGTGCCAGAATGAATTCAGAAATTATCCCACATCACCCCCCTTTTATACCAAACCTAAAAGGTGAGCGCACAGTCCAAAGCCATGAACTTGTTCCTTAATGGTAGCTAGATATCTTAAATGAACTTCTTCTTCTTAAAAGAAAAAAAAAAGAAGAAGAAAGAAAAGAAAAAAAAAGAAAAAAAAAAAAAGAAAAGAAGAAAAAAAAAAAAAAGAAAGCTTGCTAGGATTAAAACCCGAAAGGGCGCCTAGGCAAAAGTTAGAGCAAAATAAGATGCGTGTTGATTTCAAAATCCGAATCCTAGCCAGTCAAAATCATGAAGAGAATAAGAGGTAGTGAGAAAAGAAAGGAAAGAAAAAAAGAAAAAAGTAAAGAATAAATAAGATTGAGAATTCTTGAGTACTTCAAAGTACATGAATTATCCTATGAAAAGAAATTGGAAATGAAAAGAAAGATATGAAAGTATCAATTAAATTCTTTGTGAGAGACTCAACGGATAAGTGATAAGTGGACCTAAAACAATGCAGAAATATCTTTGAGAAAGATAAAGAGTAATTTGGAGGGCTGATATTACTATGTGAGTATGAAAGAGTATGAGTAAAACATGATGTATTATGAGAGTTGTAAAGATTGACTGGCTAGTGATAAGGTGAAAAGAATCAACCGCCACAAAACAAAAAAGGGGAAAGAAGAAAAGAAAAGAAAAAAAAAAGGAAAAAAAGAGGAAAAGAAGAAAAAAAAAATGCATAAGAAGGAGAAGTAGTTCATCACCTTGTTCGAAAGCTACCACAAGGAATATGTTTCAGAAAATCTGCCCAGAAAGGATACCCATTGAACCTAAATGAAAACATGGCTCGAAAAGCCCACCAATTCTTAAAGCCTTATTCTTTCAAGACCTCCAGAGTAGATGAACTATGTTTTGACCTGATTCCCATTCGGGGATACGTAGGCAGCCTGCGAGGTTCGGTCACAACTACACACACAGTTAATCATTGCACTTCTTTCAGGCCTCGATCGAACTACTATAGGACCTGATACCCATTTGGGGATAAGTAGGCGGGTCTCCCAAGGCCCTCGGTCCAAAGAAGAAACCCAACCAATTCATGAAATTACCTTGAAAACTAGGGGCAAACTATCATTTGCCCAGAGGCCGCGTCACCTCCCTCAAACCAGGGGCAAACTTCGTTTGCCTAGCACTTCCAAGCCCCCTGTCAAACTAGGGGCAAACTGTCGTTTGCCAAATAAAATATCTCTGTGTTTACTGGCTTTCAAGGACCAAGCTTAGGCATCCTAAGAATTCTTGAAGTAAAAAGTTGAAGTTTTCATGCATAAATCTAAAATTGATTTAAGATGGAAAGAAACATGAAAAGAAGAATTCCTCATTACCTTAAAGTCAATTGTAAAGGAAGATACAATGAAAGAAAACTATGGGATGATGATTCTCTAAAAAAAAAAATAATAATCAGAAAAGCGCAAAGAAAAGAAAGCAGAATTGGTCACAAATTTGAAAAATTGTGTGTGTCTCAACTCAGTTTGAGTCTACCCTCCTGAAAACCGAAAGATACATTCCTCAGATGGATCAGCAAGAGTTGGAAACTTCGAAAGAAGGGTAATAAGCACGAAGGACAGGAAGTCAGATTCTGCTCCACCAAGGGAAGGGCGAGTAATACTCTCCAGCAAGAGTTGGAAACTTCGAAAGAAGGGTAATAAGCACGAAGGACAGGAAGTCAGATTCTGCTCCACCAAGGGAAGGGCGAGTAATACTCTCAGAGAGAACAAAATCAGGAAACTATCCTCAGCAGACTGAGCTTTAAAAGCTAATCATCAGATGTACCAAAAAGCCTTTGAACTTGTCCATAGTCAAAAGGAGAATCCGTGAGTAGAAAAGTGGGGTTGTCGTAAGGAACTGGCTCGTACTTCTTCCTCTCCTAGCTTCATGAATCACCTAAAACTGCTGTCCATAGCAAACAATCTATCAAGAAAAGAAAAATGAATCTAGAATAAGAAGCACATGAAACACATCTTGAGCTAGAATAGTCCCAAGGCAAATCTTTTGAGGCTGGACCAGCTCCAATCAAATCCTCGGTCTTGGTATAAGTCGTCTATCGCATCCTATGAGTCACCAATCAAAATCCTCGGTCTTGGTATAAGTCGTCTATCGCAGCCTATAAGTCACCGATCAAAATCCTCGGTCTTGGTATAAGTCGTCTATCGCAGCCTATAAGTTACCAATCAAATCCTCGGTCTTGGCATAAGTCGTCTATCGCAGCCTATGTGTCACCAACCAAAGCAAAAATTTGCATAATCCAGATCTTTGAAATAGAAAATGAATTTTTTTGAGTCTGCAAGACTCCCGATCTTTGAAAATGAATTTTTGAGTCTGTGCGACTCCAGTTGTGACGCCCCGCAAAAATAAGCGTATTTCCATTGAAAAATTAAATAAATCACACTTGATTCTTTAAAATAAAAATACAAAATTTCTTTAAAACTCCCAGCAGGTCCATATTCTCCACGGAGCTCCTATATCATCCTTAACCTTATCTCCCTTCTAGGCTTCGGTTACCGGCACTGCCTGCATCTAAAAACCATACCGGGAAGTATACAATATGACATGAATAATAAAGGCTCAAAAGGATAATGACAATCAAATACATAGAACGACATCAAATCAATTGACCAGTCTCACAACCCAACTGCTCACACTAGCCAAACGCTCATACCAATAGCATCATACCAGGTTCCTCTTGATCACATAGCAAGAGACACCTCACCTCACCTCACCCGTCTCCAGTACGTCGGTCCCTGAGGCCTGTTGGACTGTTGGTAGGTGCTCCTTGCTCATGACCCTTTAGTCCCATAGCACTTAGCAATAAACACATACTCATTGATTCCAAATGAAAACACAACATAACTGCAAAAAAGAGTACAAGTAGAGATAACAAAGAAATACTCCGGAGAATTTAGAAAGCATATTGTACACAACCCGGTACCTATAAATGATGTTGAGCAACTCCCAAACACTTCTCTTCTTCTTCTTCTTCTAACTCGAGGTGTATGTATATCTATAATTGTGTATATATATAAATCTCTCTCTATGTGACTCTCTCAAGCTCTCTATGCTAGAAGTGTAGAATGTGTGTGTTTGAGAGAGTATTTGAGTGTATAAATAGCCAAGCTTCCACTTGGAGACAATGGCCTAACAATCCACTTATTAACCACTAACTTCTAATTAATGGGTAGTTTATAAGGAATATGCAAGATGATGTAAACATACACTAATGCACCTATAACTCCACTTAGAGACATTGGCCTAACAATCCACTAACTTCTAATTAGTTGGTAGTTTATAAGGAATATGCAAGATGATGTAAACATACACTAATGCACCTATAACTCCACTTAGAGACATTGGCCTAACAATCCACTAACTTCTAATTGATTGGTAGTTTATAAGGAATATGCAAGATGATGTAAACATACACTAATGCACCTATAACTCCACTTAGAGACATTGGCCTAACAATCCACTAACTTCTAATTAGTTGGTAGCATTCTAAAAACTGCTACTGAAATCCTCATTTTCTGCCCAAACGGTGCAGAATCTGAGAAAATTACATTAGACGAAAAGTGTGCAGAATCGAGTTTTGCTTGAGACAACGCGGGCAGAATCTTAAATATCCTTCGTTTTCCTAACAAAAATCTGAAAACAAAATTCTGCTACTGTTAAAATTAAAAGAGAAAATATTAGATTTAATTTTAAATATGACTCGAAAAAAAAAATCTTAACTTCCAACACGAATATCAAATCATTTAATCTCACGCAACTTTTCCCAAAAATATACTTTTAGTTCATGACTTATAAAATTAAAAAAAATGACCAAAATACCCCTGTGACAAATTTTCGCTAAAATCGCACACGAAGTCTAAATCGTCAATTTAAACATGAAAACACGGGTTACTACAATCTACCCTCCTTAATAGAGATTTCGTCCCGAAATCTAGAGATAAAAGCATTTGGTAAATAATTTCATAAATTTCTTAAAATAATGTTTAAAACAAATATAGCATATTTTGTTTTATAAAATAACAAAAATTTTTTTTTTTTTTTTTTTTCAACCTTCTCTGACTCCTCCCAGGCGATGTAGACTATCTAACCTTGACTTAGTCCTACATTTCCGGCTGGGGACAGGCTCTGATACCATTTGTGACGCCCCGCAAAAATAAGCGTATTTCCATTGAAAAATTAAATAAATCACACTTGATTCTTTAAAATAAAAATACAAAATTTCTTTAAAACTCCCAGCAGGTCCATATTCTCCACGGAGCTCCTATATCATCCTTAACCTTATCTCCCTTCTAGGCTTCGGTTACCGGCACTGCCTGCATCTAAAAACCATACCGGGAAGTATACAATATGACATGAATAATAAAGGCTCAAAAGGATAATGACAATCAAATACATAGAACGACATCAAATCAATTGACCAGTCTCACAACCCAACTGCTCACACTAGCCAAACGCTCATACCAATAGCATCATACCAGGTTCCTCTTGATCACATAGCAAGAGACACCTCACCTCACCTCACCTCACCCGTCTCCAGTACGTCGGTCCCTGAGGCCTGTTGGACTGTTGGTAGGTGCTCCTTGCTCATGACCCTTTAGTCCCATAGCACTTAGCAATAAACACATACTCATTGATTCCAAATGAAAACACAACATAACTGCAAAAAAGAGTACAAGTAGAGATAACAAAGAAATACTCCGGAGAATTTAGAAAGCATATTGTACACAACCCGGTACCTATAAATGATGTTGAGCAACTCCCAAACACTTCTCTTCTTCTTCTTCTTCTAACTCGAGGTGTATGTATATCTATAATTGTGTATATATATAAATCTCTCTCTATGTGACTCTCTCAAGCTCTCTATGCTAGAAGTGTAGAATGTGTGTGTTTGAGAGAGTATTTGAGTGTATAAATAGCCAAGCTTCCACTTGGAGACAATGGCCTAACAATCCACTTATTAACCACTAACTTCTAATTAATGGGTAGTTTATAAGGAATATGCAAGATGATGTAAACATACACTAATGCACCTATAACTCCACTTAGAGACATTGGCCTAACAATCCACTAACTTCTAATTAGTTGGTAGTTTATAAGGAATATGCAAGATGATGTAAACATACACTAATGCACCTATAACTCCACTTAGAGACATTGGCCTAACAATCCACTAACTTCTAATTGATTGGTAGTTTATAAGGAATATGCAAGATGATGTAAACATACACTAATGCACCTATAACTCCACTTAGAGACATTGGCCTAACAATCCACTAACTTCTAATTAGTTGGTAGCATTCTAAAAACTGCTACTGAAATCCTCATTTTCTGCCCAAACGGTGCAGAATCTGAGAAAATTACATTAGACGAAAAGTGTGCAGAATCGAGTTTTGCTTGAGACAACGCGGGCAGAATCTTAAATATCCTTCGTTTTCCTAACAAAAATCTGAAAACAAAATTCTGCTACTGTTAAAATTAAAAGAGAAAATATTAGATTTAATTTTAAATATGACTCGAAAAAAAAATCTTAACTTCCAACACGAATATCAAATCATTTAATCTCACGCAACTTTTCCCAAAAATATACTTTTAGTTCATGACTTATAAAATTAAAAAAAATGACCAAAATACCCCTGTGACAAATTTTCGCTAAAATCGCACACGAAGTCTAAATCGTCAATTTAAACATGAAAACACGGGTTACTACACCAGTTCTTTTGAAAATAATAAACGGATCGTTAAGTCCACATGACTATTCTGAAAAGAGAAAAATAAAGGGGATTTACCCTAGCAATACCAAGCTTTTTTTCTGCGATCTTTGGAGTCATTGAATCTGGAGCGATTCTGACTTTTCTGCTATCTTGGGGTCATTGAATCTGGAGCGATTCTGACTTTTCTGCCATTTGGGGTCATTGAATCTAGAGCGATTCTGACTTTTTTGCTATTTTGGGGTCATTGAATCTGGAGCGATTCTGACTTTTCTGTTCTCTGGGGTCATTGAATCTGGAGCGATTCTGACTTTTCTGCTATCTTGGGGTCATTGAATCTGGAGTGATTCTGACTTTTCTGCTATTTGGGGTCATTGAATCTGGAGCGATTCTGACTTTTCTGCAATCATTGGGGTCATTGAATCTGGAGCGATTCTGACTTTTCTGCGATCATTGGGGTCATCGAATTTGGAGCGATTCTGACTTTTCTACGATCATTGGGGTCATTGAATCTGGAGCGATTCTGACTTTTCTGCTATTTGGGGTCATTGAATCTGGAGCGCTTCTGACTTTTCTGCTATCTTGGGGTCATTGAATCTGGAGCGATTCTGACTTTTCTGCGATCATTGGGGTCATTGAATCTGGAGCGATTCTGACTTTTCTGCGATCATTGGGGTCATTGAATCTGGAGCGATTCTGACTTTTCTGCTATCTGGGGTCATCGAATCTGGAGCGATTCTGACTTTTCTACAAAAACATCTCATTTCTTGAAAGACACCGGAGTATAAGACGCAAAGCGCATCTCAGTCGATCAGATGATTGTAAAGACACCAGAGTATAAGACGCAAAGCGCATCTCAGTCTTTCATCACACTTCCTGACTCGGCACCCTAGTATAAGACGCGAAGCGCATCTCAGTCAGTTAGTATTCACATAAAAAAAATTTTGCGACTTTCCCAAGATAGGACGTCATCAGCATAAAAGGATTTCAAGACAAAGGTACGTTTTGTTAACTCTAAGGAGTAGCCTTGTCCTGAGTCATTGAACTTGAAAACATAGAGCATAAATTTTCTTGAGCACGTGCATCACGATAGGATAGGTGCATTCATCTGTGTGACTACCTGCGTTTGTGTGTGATCCCTTACTCGAACTACGTCCTGGTCTGATTCCCGATGGGATACGTAGGCAGCTCACCTTTGAGCACGACCAGCTTTTGGCTATCTGCGTACCCGATTTTGCAACGCACTTTTTGTTTTTACCTAGATTCGACTGTTTGGTCAAAGGCTTGTCTTTCACACAGAAGTTGACATTCACTTGTGATACGCGTTGCTTCACAAACTCTGTCAAAGAGGGGCAAACTGTAGACACCCCGATTTTGACCAAACGTCAAATCTAGGGATTGGTTACCTCTCAAAGACCGATGATGACAATGGCCGGTGACATTCGAAGATTTTCCAGGAAATTCAAAATCTTCAATTGATTCTTCAAGACAAATTTCAAAATTAAAAATATAAAATATAAAAAGGAGAAAGAAGAGAGAGAGTTTGGGTATTCGGGAGAAACCCAAACATTGAAGAACACATGAGGAAATCAGTCTGAGAATTTGCTCAATATATATATAAAAGAAGAGTTTTGAAAAGAAATATAAAATAAAAATGATGAAAAATGGAATTTTAAAATAAAGAGGAATTTTTAAAAGAAAAAAAAAGAAAAGAAAAGGAGAAAAAGAGGAGGAATAATACATTTAGAGCATATGTTATGGATGTATTCTTAATGGAATATATTATAAATACAAGTATTTTAACATAATTCGTCAATAATTAAGCTTATGCTAATATATATATGTTGAAAATTAAAAAGTAGGGCAAAATTCAGTTAGCCCCGGCACGCGACAAAGCCGGCGGCACTCAGTGAGTGCCGGCACTCAGTGAGTGCCGCCTGGCACTCAGCGAGTGCCGCCTGGCACTCAGCGAATGCCGCCGGGAGCCGTCGAGTGCCGCTGGCTGTAACAGACTGTTTTTCTCACATGTTCTAGAAGAAATCTTTGCACATGGGTCTCCAACCGAATTTACCCATTTAACCTTGAATTGATAGTCTATATAAACAAACTTTCATCTTCATTTTGGATATACTTGAATCAATACACACACATATACTTGAATTTAAAGAGAGATACAAGAATCATATAGAGAGAATTGAGAAGAATTTGAAGATCTTGGAAGAACTTCACAAGAAATTGAAGAATTCTTTGAGGTCATAGAGGTAACCTCTTAATCCTTGGTAGAATTAGGACAATTCAATCACAAGTTCTTAGATCTAGGAACTTTTCACATTTTCAAAACCTCTCTTCTTACCTCATTTCATCACACACCACCAAGAACTTGTGATTGAATTTCATGACATCTCATCAATTTGGATTTAATTAATGCCTTGGGTTTGAGATAAATTAGTTTTGAAGGATTTGTGTTCCTAAATAAAACTTTGATTTCCTTTATTTCTACTTCATTCATAAGGTTCATAAGATCTTCCATATCTCATTGAAACTCTTTGAATTTGATTCCTTAGTTTCCTATGATCTTATGATCCATATGGAAATTAAAATGAATCATGGTCATAATCTACACATAGTTGGTAAGATGCTAGTATCAACTCATGACTAGGATCTCTCTACTATGAATCTCATGGAATTCATACTATATTCCATGGAGATTAGAGTAGATTTGCCTTTTTTTAGTCTCCAATGACCATCAAATGGTAGGAGAAATATTTTAGTTTAAGTCCATCTCTATGACTTAGGCTAATCTCTCCCTTGGGTTTTGAGAAGTTCTTCATACTTCATCTAAAACCTACATGTATGTGTGTCTTTGTCCTCCAATGACCACCAAGTGGTAGGAGTAATGTTTTGAATTCAAGTTTTGGTCCATAAGTTTGAGTTCATTGTTTGGGATTTTGTGAAGTTCATGTCATACTTCATCAAAAGTCCATAAGTCTAAAGGGGTCCTTAGTCTTCAATGACCATCAAATGGTAGAAGAAATGATTTGGTTCAAGCCCAACATTATAATCTAATAGTTGAGGCAAATCAACAAAGTTGAACTAGCAAAACGAAAACAGTGGGTTCACAAACTGTTTTTGATCAAAGATTTTTAGTTCGAAATCTAACCGTTGAAATCAAGTGAAACCAACGGTAACGTGTCAATAACACATTGTTTTACCACTATAATTTTTGTTTTGGTAAGATTTTATGCTTAGAATGGTTTGATCATGAGTTTTGTGAGACAACCACAATCTGTCCAGAATTTCAGAATAGTTTCAGAACAGCAAACCGGTGTTAAAATTGATAGATCAGAACTCTAACCAAGTTTTCATGACCTCTAATAATTTTTTCTAAGTACCTTAATGTGTTATGAAGGTTCCCTAAAAAGAATGAAGCAATTCGGATTTGTTTGCTATTTTTAAAAAATCATACAAGATCTCTGGACAGAGATGTAAAATCCTGAGTGATGTCTAGTATTTTCCGTATTCCCGGAGATCTAACCGTTGAAACCTTGACTTTCTTTTTGGGTTAGAAACTAGACTCACAGAGGCATAACATATCCAAAAATCATTAAGATCCAACCATTGGAAGTATTTTATTTCTATTTTTGAACATCTGGTCTGCTCTCTGTAATTTATAAAAAACTGTCTCTGTTTTTGTCTAATCTTATTTATTTCAACTCAAATAGTCTCCTAATGTCTTGGAACCCAAATCATGTTTTGAGTAATGATAATTTAGCTTAAATCCAGAGGCTAAGTGATCCAAATTAGTGAATAAATTCATATCTCATTCTTGTTCATAAACATTCATTCATTGATGCTTAGAATTATAACTAGTTCTTGGATAAAGTTGGCCTTAGTTGAATCTAATTGAACATGACTTAGAATTAATTACTCTTTGATATTATATCTTGTCTAAGGCATGTGTACTAACCTTTGTTTTGTAGCGCATTTGAGGTACAACTTCTCATCCCTTCTCTAGTTTAATTCATTTTTTTGATTTTATATTGATTTTCGATTCCATGTGCGACACCTTAGCCTAGGTTTTGCCTTATGTGTATATATGTGTTAGAGACCTTTTCTTAGGATTTCTATTCTCGCATGCATTACACGTTTAATATCGCTGCTGGATCCCGGGTAAGTTCTCTTGTTTCTCATTGCATATCATGATGCTTGCTAGTTGAATTATGTGATTTATGAATGATATTTTACCGTTAGCAGTTTTACGCCCTTTTGACATGCTTGTGGTATGTATACTTATATTTATGTATTAGTTGAGGGCATGCTTAAATTAATAACTTGATTAAAAAGGATGTTGAGTAGAGGCCTATCGCGAGATAGGATGAAAGGGGGTGTTTTAGTCCGTCGGGCTCCTTCCCCTTTCATTCCATAATCCCCGGACCCAGTTTATCTTTGGTTTCGCAAAAGATCAGTTTGCTTTAAAATGGTTTCTTAATTTTTCCTTTTAAAAATTAAGTGGCGACTCATTTGTTTTAGAAATTGATTTTGAAAAGCTATGGGTAAAAAGAGATAAACTGCGATATCCACAGGGAGTCAACAACACTTCAATTGGATCTTGATCAGAGTCGAGAGAAATCAGCGTATGCGGAATTTGGGATGAGGAAGAGGACTTTATTTCCACTTTTTTTGCATATTTTTAATTTGTGTAAGGCAACCATGAAATTTATTGCAACTCTTCATGATTATACCCCAACGAGCTAGGATAGAACTTTGTGATCGTGACATTCAAGCGTTCGTGCTCTCGATATAATTTTGGAATACTCGATTCCAAAAATTATTTTGTGACTGCAAGTTACCAACAATTGGATCTTGGGTGACACTCAACCAACCATGGCCAATTGCTACATCTTGATCCACAGAAAATGCATTTCCCCTCTTTGTGGATTGTTGATTGGTTTCCATTTTTCTTCTAAAAAATTGTAAGGAAAAAAAATTAAAATAAAATTAGATAAGAAAACACAATATAGAAAGTGGGTTCAAGTTTTATATTTATAGACATTTGGGAGGGTATAAAAGTAAAAATCATAAAATATAGCCGTTGGGTTTTGCAAATTTAGCCGTTGGATTCCTGCAAAAGGAAAAAAGGAAAAAAAAAATAGTTGTTGGGTTTTAAAGAGTGGCGCAACTGGCATCGATGTTCTTTGGCCCACTCATTTGACAAAGTCATTGAGCTCTCAAATTTGAGAACATTAATGACTTTGTCATTTTTTGGTAGCTCATATGGCCCAGTGTTGGAGTGAGATAATCTGATGAGCTATCATTTTTTGACTTTGGCAGTGGATTTGATGGAAGCGTTGGAGCTGCTCTTAGAAGTTATAAATAATGACTTATTACTATTTAACCCACGTTCAATTTCAAATTGGGGAACTTGGAAGGCTTTCTGGATCAAGGAAGAAGCTAAAGAATTAAAAATAGTGATAAATATAAGGTACTTCCGCTGCATGCATGGTTATAAAATTGTGAATCGAATCGTGGATCGGATTGCCAAAATGTTGAATCGTGAATTGTAAGATTCACTTATTTAGAAAATAATAAGTAGTGATATATTTGGATACGTTGTATACATAGAAAAATAATGCACACTGCTTAAGATAAATAAAATAGAAATTTAAAACAGAATTCACGCGATATCTAGACTCCAAATATTGAAAGTTTTCAGCTTAAAACTTCAAAGTTCAAAATAATGAATCATGAAATACCGATTCTAACAACCACTACGCATGCATTTTCTTGAAAAAAAAAAGGATGATTATGATATTTCTTTCCATTGCTTTGTTCTATTGTTTATGTTGAATTTACAATGTAGAATGAGCAATACCGTGGTAAGCTTAAAAGTCAAATGAAATGTCCCTAGCACTTGTTAAAGTAGGCATGGATATAGTGATTGCAGTTGGATTGCTTCAATTGGCGCTAAAGAAAGTCACTCCTCGTGTAACTGGGGCATTCGGATTTGTTAGCTCTCTCATCTCTTGTTATCAGGTGCTCACAAATTCTTACCACCACTGTATATTTATATTTATAATCCCATTTATTAATTTGAAAATCTTTGAGAAATATCAAATGTGAGTTCTTAAGATTAGGGGTGTAATCGGTTCGGTTCGGTCGGTTTATAGAGGTAAAATTCCACCGAACCAACCAATCGAATTTTAGTACACTGAAAACCGAAGCCGACCGAAAGTAGTGTAGCACCGAACCGAACCGACCGTATCATTTTGGTTTTGTTTCGGTCGGTTTCGGTGGGTGCGAGATAGATAAGAGAGAAACAGATTTTCAAAACCAAAAATCCCCAAATCAAGAAGAACAAACACCCAAATTGCCCAAATCTCATATCACAAAAACCTCAAATAAACACATCAAGAACAACCAAAAACATCAACTAATTTACATACTTCTATAGTGGCTGTCTTGTTTACATTGCAGAGTTCCTCTCTCTCTCTCTCCAACTAGATCAAGGCGAGATCTTCTTCTCTTTCTTCAACATTTTCTCCTATTTTGCAGCGAGATCTTGAAGTGGTTTCGTAGCAAGTAGCAGCAGAGGCGACGAGATCGTGAAGGTGAAGCGAGAGGACAAGAGCCCGATCAGGTTGACGCATAGAGAGGAGGAAGTGGAAGGCGACATCTACTAGGGCTGAGGGAGGTGGAAAACGGTGGTTGAGGGCTAGAGGAGGAGGCGGCTATGGCTTTTGAGAGAGTAAGAAGTGAATAAGATGAGGGTAGTGAATCTCTTAGATTATTAGTTTAGGGTTTGAGAGAAATGGTTGGTTTTTTTTTTTTCTGCCGAATGAATAAGACAACTCAGTCTAGGTTAGGTTAGACTTAGGTTAGGCTTTTGTATTGTTCCAAGAAAAAGGAGGTGAGGTCTTGTCTACTTTTTCTTTTGTCAGGTCAAAGTTGGTCTACTTTTTTCTTTTCATTTTTTTGTTGTATACGTTAGGTTGGAGATCACTTCGGTACACAAAAGTTGTTTTGTTGTATATAAAACATACCACCATCACATGTGTCACATTTTAATTGCAGGAGAAGATTAAAAGTTGCAATTCATTTAATGTCCTCTGACATGTATTAAATAGTTCTGACATGCATTAAATGGGTAGTAACTTGTGATAACCGGTTGGATTGGTCATGCATCCTATGATATGCTTGTTTTTTGACCACAAATTATTGTTCCTTGGTCAATAGTGTTTGTTCTATACCTTCAAGGTTTATTCTAGTGGATTTTTTTTTTTGCCAAGTATTAAACAGATTGTAACATATGTATAAAATGTTGTACAATTTAATTTTATGTCTAATATTTTTGTGCAATTCTGATGAATTTATTAAGGTTTGCATTAATCACCATTCAATTCTATTTAATAACCCAACAAGCAAGTTTGGTAATGAAAAAAGTATTCAGAAATAAAACTTAAAAATCTGTAACAAATATTTTATGATAAAGAAATAAAAATTATATACCTTAGAACAAAACTTAGTGATCATGGAACAAATATTTGAGAGGAAAAGGGAAAAAAAAATAGTGACTATGGAAAAAAACTTTCCGGTCATGATACAAATATTTATGATGAAGAAACTAGACTTCTTACCTTACGAATAAAACTTAAAAATCTAGAACAAAATTTTATGGTTCTGGAGCAAATGTTTTATGATGAAGGAATAACTTTTCTACCGTAATACAAAACTTAGTGATCATAGAAAAAATATTTAAAAGGGGTGAACAAAAATTAGGGACCATAGAACAAAACTCTCTGCTCATGGAACAATATTAACGATGAAGGAACAAAACTTAATAATCACGGAACAAATATTTTTGATGAATAAACAAAACTTAGTAATCATGGAATAAATATTTAGAAGGAATGAATAAAACTTAGTGATCATGGAACAAAACTTTTTGGTCACGAAATGAATATTTATGATAAAAGAACAAAACTTAAAGATCCTAGAACAAAACTTTCAGCTCATGGAAAAAAAAAATTGATGAAAGAACAAGATTTGCTTACTTTAGGAACAAAACTAAGAAATCTAGAACAAAATTTTAAGGTCTTGCCTATGATAAAGAAACAAAATTTTCTACCTTAGTACAAAACTTAGTGATCATGGAACAAATTTTTAGGAGGAAGGAACAAAACTTAGTGATCATCAACCAAAACTTTCTGGCCATGAAACAAAGTTTAGTGATGGTCACGCCGTCCTGGAAAAAAATATTCTTTTAATGCATAATTGGAAATTTTGAGAATTAACAATGTTAATTGATAATTGTGAAAGTAGTTGATTGTGGGTCAATGGTGAGTGTCAATCGAGGACACGAGGGGATTGGTAATCAAGGAGGAAATGACTTGATTTAAATGATATTTATGTGATTAATGTTAATTGATTTTAGGGTAAATTGCAAATTACACCCCTATAGTTTAAGAGTTGTGACAGTTTGGTCTTTGTAGTTTCAATTTTGGCAATTTACACCCTATAGTTTGAAAATTATGCAAAATCCACCCAATTACAAAATAAGCAAGGGCACAATGAGAATATCACATTATTTTCGCCCTAAAATGACCCCATGTGCAGGGATTGACCTAGAAGTATAGTTCAGTGGGAGCATAAGCTTATATGGGGGATCGGGGGCAATGCCCCGACCCGATATATATATATTTTTTTTGGGGGGTAGAAGTAGTATAATTTTGTGGGTTTTTTTTGTACAAACTAATTTATCCCACAATTTTTTCACAGAAATTTTGTTTTATAATCTTAATTTTTTATTTATTTTCAATTTCACTTTGATATTTATGTGGCAGTGCGTGTCCAGCTTTAAGTGTATCAGATTGTTTAAAAGATTGTAAGATATTAGCATGTGGTTTAAAATATTATAAGATATTATCAGATTATTATAAGCTTTAAGTGTATCGGATTGTTTAAAAGATTATAAGTTATTTATGGGATAAATTAATTTGCACAAAAAATCACATAAAATTATACTATTTTTACCCAAGAAAATCCGGTGGGGGCGTTGTCCCAAAACCCCCGTATAAGCTTCTGGTCCCATTGAACTACACTCCTGGGTCTATGGACACATAGGGTCATTTTGGGCTGGAAATAATATGGTATTCCCATTGTGCCCTTGCTTATTTTGTAATTGGGTAGATTTTGCACAATTTTCAAACTATAGGGTGTGAATTGCCAAAATTAAAACCATAGGGACCAAATTATCACAACCCTTAAACTACAGGGGTGTAATTTGCAATTTATCCTTGACTTTATCTGGTAGTTGTGAATAGTAAATTTACCTGTGTAGTACATTTACTGATGGTTTTGATCATGTTTAAGATTGTTTGAACCTTATAGTGATACGTTGCATAAACGTTAGGTTATATAGAAATTCCATGAAAATAGAAAGAAAGGAAGAAGCGTAAGGAGTGAGGTCGTGGGTACATCGTGAATCATCATTGTACTTGTTTTTGTTTTCCTTTTCCAAGGTTGTAATGAAGAATTTCGTGAAGTTTAGTTTATGTACTTAACTTAGAACTTCATAATAGATTTGGAAATATTGTAGTATGTAACCAAACTTCTTATAGTTGGCTTTGAACGAATTCAAACTCTTGAATTCATGTCTTGGAAGGTGTAGTTAAGTTTTGAATGAAAGTTTAGTAGCACTTTTGCGAATTGAGCCAAACAAGCATCATTTCTGTTTAATGACTACTAAGAATAATGTATGTGCGTGTGTACTTACTTATAGTTTGGATCAAGGATATGTGTTTGAGGTTTATATTATGGAGTAATGTTGGATGACTTATAGGCAAGGTCCTGCCAGAGGGCCATTCGACCAATCGAAAGAGTTAGTTCAACCGGTCGAAGTACCCTCTGCCATTAAAGTTTTCTGCCGAGGGTCGTTTGACCGGTCGAAGGGGACCATTCGACCGGTCGAAATACCCCCCCCCCCCCCCCCCCCCCCCTGTATGTTTACTTTTTCTACCCCTTCCGAAAAATATTTAAATGTTCGAAGTGGTTCTTAGGGTACCTTTGGGACCCCTTTTAACATATTTATTCTCGTTTCGAAATATAATTACGTGTTCAAATTTATATGAATTTTACAACTTCTGGTGTATCGTTTTCAAAAGAGTTGGATACTCATTATTGCTTTAAAGTTCTTTTCTGCTACTATAGTTATAATAACGAATTGGATAAGCCTTGATGGCGTGCCACGTATCCTATTTTCACACATAGAGGGATGGGTCGTGACAGTGATCATGGCACAAAAGTTTCAGGTCATGAAACAAAATATTTATGATAAAGGAACAAAACTTAATGATCATGAAACAAAACTTTCTGGTCATGACACAAAACTTTTCTACCTTAGAAACAGAACTTACTGATCATGGAACAAAACTTACTAGTCATGAAACAAATATTTAGAATAAAGGAACAACACTTTCAGATCACGGAACAAAACTTTCTGGTCATGAAACAAATATCTGTGATGTGATGAAAGAACTAGACTAATTTACCTTCGAAATAAAACTTAGAAATCTGGAACAAAAGTTTACTGTCATGGAAGTTATGGAACAAATATGTACGATGAAGGAACAAAACTTTTTGTTTATGGAATAAATATTTATGATGAAGGAACAAAACTTAGGAATCAATGAATAAAACTTTCTGATCATTGAACAAATATGTATCATGAATGAACAAAACTTAATGATCTTGAAACAAAACTTTCTACTCATGGAACAAATATTTATGATTAAGGAACTAGAATTGATTACTTTAGGAACAAAACTTGGAAGTTTGAAACAAAATTTTATGGTCATGGAACAAATATTTTAAGAGAAATGACTTTTTATGTCAATTTTTTGAAACATTTATGTCTGTTTTACGAACATCTATGTCGCCCCTATTTAGTCAATTTGTATTAAAACAAAATAACTAACATAATTACTCATTTATGTCAATTTTAGCCGACATAGATATCAAATTTTCTTGTAGCCCACTTAGGAACAAAACTTTTCCATTTTAAAAACAAAACTTAGAAATCATGGAATAAATTTTTACAATGAAGGAACAAGACTTAAAAACCTAGGAACAAATATTTATGATTAAGGAACAAGACTTTTCTATCTTAGGAACATAGAACAAAAGTTTGAATAATGGAAGAAATATTTACGATGAAGGAACGAGACTTTCCTATTTTAGGAACAAGACTTGAAACCATGGGACAAATATTTACGATGAAGGAATAAAACTTTCCTATCTTAGAAACAAGACTTAAAAACCATAAGACAAATATTTACGATGAAGGAACAAGACATTCCTATCTTAGGAACAAGACCTGGGAATCATGGAACAAATATTTATAATGAAGGAACAAACCTTTTTATTTTTTATTTTTTATTTTTTTGGGTGTGTTTGATAACGTACCACTTAATTGAAAACGCAGCCAAAAAATCACTTAAAAACTCTTAAGTAAAAAAATTCTACTGAAAATAATCACTGAAATACAGTATATTTCAATACTTGAGACATTGTTTTCAGTATAGTAAATTTAATCGCTTAAAATGTTCAGCTCTTAAAATTTAATACTTATTTTCAGTACTTATTTTTCACCTTTATTACACAGACGCGAAGAGATGGGTCTTTATGGTAGTCCTAAGGTCATTTCAGTCTTCTAAAAAGTAAGGAAGAGTGGTTTTGGTATATTTTAATAGGAAATTGTTATTCCCACTCCATGGAATGCACTCCATGAAATGCATTGACTATATGGTATTAAATGGTGTGTTAGTAGTATTAAGAAGTGCATTAGTTCAGTATTTTTGGAGTGGTAATTCCCTTTTAATAAATCCAACATTATTCAACAAAGAGAATGGGGGATTTTGTACGGCTAATAAAAGCACAGGGGGAGACAGTGTTGTTCTTCAAACCTGAGGGGTAAGCGTTATTGGTTAAACCTCAAGAGTGGTAGATAATATTAGCTCTATCTTTTATAAGCAGAAAGATGATCGATTTCCTTATACTACCATAATTCCACTTACCCATCAGAGTAGGAGTGTTTTGGAACCACTTACTCTTATTTGGCAAATGAAATAAAAGTTTAAAGAGTATGCTATGGTTCTCAAATTTTTTCTCAACACATGTGACAGTGAGACCCTCTTCAACAATGATAGGGCCACTTCAACATCAACCAATCAAAATCAACTAGACTCACCGCTACATGTATTGGGAAACACTTTTGAAATTTTTTTTTAAGAAACATAGCATTACTCAAGTTTAAATTGAAAACAATACTTAAAATATATATATATATATATACATACATATATTATGTGAGACATAATATATACAAAGAGGAGAGAAGTGGGTAGTAAGTAGTGACCCGCTGAAAAGGTTAGGGAACTGGCTGAAAAGGTAAGGGGACTTTGGGTGTGATTTTGGCTCAAAATCAAACATGGTTTTCTTTTAAATTAAGTGATACACGTGGACGGCTGTGATGATAGAGTATCATCATCTAATGGCTGGAATGGTTTGGTTGTATATACAACCAAACTGCCATCACGTACCGAAGACTGTGCCCGTTAGGTTTAGGTTCTGGAGTAGCAACATATATAATATAATGTATGTATATAACGTAGTATATATTGTATGTTCGGTTCCGTTCGGTTGGCTTCGGTCTGAATAAATGGCAAACCATAACCAAACCGAAAACAATTTTTTTTTTAATTAATAGGAACCGAAACCGACCGAAGTAAGAGGCACACCGAACCAAATCAGTCGGTTCGGTCGGTCGGTTCGGTTTTTTCGGTTTAACTTTCACCCCTACTTAAGAATAAGAGTTATTTGGCAACTCATTTTATAAGGGAGCAAGGTTGCTATAAAAACGACAGTTGTTTTTAAGGAACCTAAAAGGGTACAAATCTATGTTGCACATATACGACACGATACGGACACAATATGTCTTAAAGATGTAGGATACGGACACCTCTAGGACACAATGAATATTACCCTTTATTTAATTTAGGGAATTGCTATTCTCACTCCATAATTGAACTAATGCACTACATGCTACTACTCACACACCATGCAGTACCATGCAGTCAATACATACCATGGAGTGCATTGGTTCATCCATGAACTACGAATAGCAATTCCTTTAATTTATTATACGATATGCGTGCCATATCAACTCCCGTTTCCTAAATTAGAAAAGCTAGATACTATCTCCCTTTTTACCATATTAAGCCTTAACTCAAAATTTTAGAAACATATTCAAAGGTGCCACCAAGCCATGCCCATTCCTTTATTCAAATGTGCCTAATGTGCGTGTCCAATGTAAAAAGAATTTAAGACACCTTTTCCTGTGTCAGTGTCTGATTTGTCTCCACAAGGATACAGATCCAAATTAAAGTGTCTGAGCTACAGGTAAAAATCGCATTAGAAACTATTTGCATCTGTTGCTAAGCTCCCGTGTTTTTGCAGTTGCTTCCTTCACCGCAAAAGTCAGAGACACCCTGAAAATTGCCGCCCAATCTACTTTACAAGCATCGTTCTCATTTAATAGTCATTCAGATGAGGTGGCTTAGTGAGATATACCATGTAGTTGTATGGTTTTGAAAAATTTGATGGCAAGTAGGGTGACCATTGGAATTTCACCTTATTTAGTGTCTTTGTTGTCAAAGTTCAGTCTACTCTTTACAATAGTATTAACCAATGCTTTAAAACCCCGACCAGTTCGATCGATCAAGGAAACGGTCTGGAAAGTTCATTCTACTCTTTACAATAGTATTAACCAATGCTTTACCGACCAAGGAAACTGTTTGATTTGGAAAAATTTTAACAAGCCCTCTACATATTCAAAACTGATGGTTGAACTGAAAAACCTGAAATTTTCAGAATACGTCTTTTATTTTATTTTAGTTGTTACGTATTTATGCCACCTCTACATATTCATAACTGATGGTTGAACTGGAAAACCTAAAAAAGAATACGCATTTTATTTTATTGTAGTTGTTATGTAATTATGCCCCCATGCTTCAATTCTGGCATGTGTTATCGTCTCTCATGCTTATATATCACTTTAGACTCTTCAGAATAGCAGGGGTTGGGGATTCTATGGCTCCATCTAATTCATCGGTTCATAGAAAGGAAAAATAGAAAAAAGATGAGATAAAAGTATTTAATTATTTTTTTTTATTTTTTTTGTATGGTTACAAGAAAACCAATGGGGAAACAGGAAGCAAAAGAAAATAAGATTAAAAAAAAACCCCAAAAACAAAGGAGTATTTTTATATTTTAATTTCTTTATTTTCTCTTGATTTTTTTTTAAAACTATTTTTGACGTATATTTAGCGTCCAAATTATTTGAGTGTAGAAGAAAATGTTTTCTTTTTTCCTTTCCTTTTCCTATTAGTACTTTGGTTTAGCATCTCCAAATCCACCAAAAATTTAAAATAAAATATAAAAAACCGAACTCTCGACCGATTGAACCCCGTGTGTCCATCCGTCTTAGATATTCTCCCACTTAAAAGAGAAAAGAATAAGGAAAATTCTACGATACATTGTCGTGTTTTTGGTTGTATCATATACACCGGTTGTTTTGGATGCCAAGATGGGTTACTTGGTCCAGAGTATATGGTAACTTTGAAATTACAGTGTGCATAATTTTGAGCTTTTAAAGTTTTTAAAGCTTGAAAGAAAACACACAGGATAAATACAAAGGAAACATTATCTATCCTTATTGTTTTCCTTCCGGCCTTTTTTTTTTCCTTCCTAAATGAGTCTACAAACCAAACAAAGACTTCGGACTCTAGTTTCTTGCAGAGTTAATTATACAAACGAACTGAGATTTACAAAATATTCAAAAAGAGAACAGAAATGATATTCACAATTAATACCAATAACTTCTCAAACATTTTCTGTTCTTTCAAACACATGGATATTTTGTACCTCCACCAGCAATCAACAAGCTGGCTATTAAATCCATACATATCCCTTAGATTAGCAATGTTTATTATTTAGCATTAACTCATCAACATTAGGATAACTATCACACTCACATAGCGATAACGGGTTCAGATAGAGACTTCAGAAATTAACCCCAAAAAGGAGCGCTATTAAATCCAAGAAAAAAGAAAAGGAAAAAAAAAAGTGTTCTTGAACTGAGAATAATAACACTATATTACAAGAATTCATAAAATAAGTGCCTCATCAAAATCAACCTCCTCCTCATCCCATTCGTCGTCGTCGTGGTGCAATATATTCAACACCTGCTCAAAATTTTCCTGCACCAAATCAAATGGTAATGCAGGCAAAACCGGGGTTGCAAGAAAGCTCGACAGTCTGTGACACTCAGCCTCATAGTCGGGATAGTAACTCAACGAAAACTTTCCCGAGGATTCGAGGTTATCAACCCCAAGACGAAATAACGGATACCCAAGAACTTGCACATGAGACACACTGCAAAGTACCAATTAAGCACAGGAATAAGTCAAGCGGATCAAGAGGGATCAAGATGGACGCGAATAAATGGATTTTAGTAGGACAAGATCAAAGCCCGTCGGAAACTGAGACGAGGAAAATACAACGATGACTAAATATGATTATACGTTATTCCAAGGAGGTGTTTGGGACGGCTAGATCCTGTTCTATGCATTACCAAACAGACCGTAAAGTTTCAGATGCAGCCTTGTCTCCTAGGGGACAGATTCATCGAAGTTTTTATTGGATTATTATCAGATAACAATAAAGTGAGTCAAGCAGCAATGCACTCCAAGATCTCCAGGTTACATCTTCCAAGTGCCGCGTATCAGTCAAAGAACTAGCAAACCTAATAGATTCAGTGATTCACTTACGCAATACAATTCAGTAGTGCGTAAAGAGTAACAAAATGAGAAACACATCAACAATCCAATGACACCCACATAGCACACGAACAATCAAATGTACATGAAATGAAAAAATTCTAACAAACAAGAAAATTTTAACCTCTGTGATCTAATTAGGCTTCCACGAATTAATGGGTACCATAATCTATCATCTTAACGAGGCCAATAGGAAAAATAAATATCTCGTTGCGTTTCTTCATGTTTGGTCATCCCTAGTTCTTTCTTTTTTTTAAATGGGAAAATTTTATTTTAAGCATAATTTTGTGTTTGACAATTTTTTTTCCCCCTCTTCAAATGATTATATTCTAGATGATGAGTTTCAACACAACGATGGCGTGTAAAAGGTAAAACACCCCCAATCCACATCAAGGCCAACCCTACATGCACCAGTGAACAATCACATGTACGAAACAAACATGCTCTTGCATAACATAGAAAAATTATAAACTGAAAGGAGTCTGATAAGAATTAAGCAAGATATAGAGATTTCATTAGTTTCTTTTCTTCCTATCACACTTGCGGATCAAAACTTACCAAGTCCGCCACACATCCACTAACCAACTGAGGATGATATTTTATCAATCAAAACCCAAAGCCAAAACGTATAAATCTTTGTTGAACTTAAAAGTCATCCACAATTCTCAGTCATTTATGCACAAGTATATGATAAAAACAAAATTGCCAACCGTTGACATTATTCTGCAGGGTCATGAACATGTATGCAAACTAGCATGTTCATTTTCAAAGAGTAAGGGCAACACTATCTGATTGGGAAAAGAAAAATAGAAGAACAGTGCTTGGGACCTAGGTTGTTAAAATCGCGATCCGGATCGTGGGATTGTACGATCCTACGATCCTACTTTACTAAATCGATCCGGATCGGTAGTAGGATCGTAGACCTTGCAGGATCGGTTGTAGGATTGTAGGATCATAGTAGGATCGTTAAGATCCAACGATCCTACCTATCTGGGGTTATTTCAGTTTTTGAGTGGGTTTTTCACTAGACCTTTTGGGCCTTACCCATCAACCCAACAACCCATCAAAAACCCATTGACTTTTAAGGAGATTAGGGCAGATTCTCAACCATTTACCCTAGAAATAAAGATGAAAAAGAAGTGGTTGAGAGTCAGGAAGTATGCAACTTGCTGCTGCGGAATAGCAATGGTTGAAATACGACCAAAGCTGGTCGGTGATGGCTGGAATACGACCTAATCTGGTCGGGGATGGATGGACGGCGACCTAATCTTAACTTTCTATTGTTCTTTTGAGAGTTTGAAAATTCTAAGGTTGACCTCAATTTTTGTAACTGTTGATTGAAACTAGCTACTCTAATTGTAAATTTGTATTGATGGTACTTAGAGTTGGACTATTTGTGTTAGAAATGTTGTTTTATGCTATTTATATTATACAAACCTTGTGACTAGTGAAATACATGCGTTTTTTAAGTTTTGGTAGGATCTTACGATCCCCGATCCGATCCTACGATCCCGATCCTACGAACTCCAAAACGATCCATTGTAGGATCCCGATTTTAAAAACCTTGCTTGGGACACAAAACATCCACATAAAGTTACTCACACAAACTTATTGTGTCTCTCTCTCTCCCCACAGCAGACCCCACAGTGTCAGTGGAGCCCACTAGGAGAGAGATAGACACAATAAGTTTTTGTGAGCAACTTTATGTGGATTTTTTTTTGTCCCAAGCATTACTCAAAAAATGTATGTACTGACCATATATAAAACAAGTGATCCACATCTTGTCTCTGTACCCTACCCAAGAGCTCAATCTGTATATATCCACCAACACAAAGAGCATGTTCTGGCAGCTTGAAGCCCTGCAATCGGTGTTCCTGCTTTCAGCCAAAAAAAAAACTTGAGCATTGGACTACTCTAAGTTGAACATAAGATTTTGGCCAAAAAATGCCAGAATGTTCATATAGGTGGATGATAAAAATAAAAAAGCTATCCTAAGCAGATAAATATGATTGTAAAAATAAATAAATAAATTTGACACTCAGAAAACATCTCATTTGTGATTTTTATATTCAGTTACCCTTCTTTTCACGACCACCGGATGGTGGTGCTAACAGTATTTAAGCTTCAAACCCCCCACCCACACAAAAAATTTCCTTTTACGATAAATTAATTTTTACCCTACTTTTCTATTTCATTGTATAACAATAGAACCACCGTAACCATTAAAGTCCAAGACCAAAAGTACTACCAACATCACTTCACAAACCCATATTATCTGACAATAGTAGAGTACTATTATGGAAGAGCCTAGCGGACCTTTCAGTGCAATTTGGGATTGAGGGAGAGGAAGAAGTTCAGAGCGAAGTCATCTAGAAGAAAATTATGTCGATATGGAAAGTTATATAAAGGAGGGAGAGGATTTGTCTTTCCTATAGTGGTGTGACTGTCGGTTATGGTGGTGGTTGGCAGTTTTAGTTAAAGCTGAGAGAGAGAGAGAGAGAGAGAGAGAGAGAGAGAGAGAGAGAGAGGCTATTGAAACAAGTTAACTATAGTGCTTGTAGCTCTCTACAACCAGAGCAACCACTTGAAAGATCGGTTTAACTGTATAATGGCCAGTTGGAATTGGCTGTGACTTTCGCATTTAGGCAAAACCAGAATCACAATGGCACAATACGAAATAAGAAAAAAAATCACCAGAAACCCCAATTCGCTTCCGATATCACGTTTGGGCTAGCAATTAGTTCAAACAGGCTAAGAAACGTGTTTTGGCGAGAAGCACGCTTAGGAAGTGATTTCAAATAGGCCCTAAGAGGTTAAGACCAAGGAGGTCTATGCAAGTTCCTTTACCCGACGTTTCAAACAGTTGACAACTTGTCTCTTCTTTCTAAGTCGATACACGGAACAATTTCTCAACCGGGAATGATGATGACTAGATTTCAACTTAGAGAGTTAAGAGTTTTGAGTAAAAAAATTGTAGAGTTTGCCAAACAAACATTGTACTCCCTCCGTCCCATAATAAGTGTCCACTTCTATTTTGCACATTGTTTAAGAAAGTTGTATTATTTTAGTTTTTTTGGTTCATTAAATGGTCACTTTCCAATTTTGCCCTTAGATGTGATGGGTGTTTGACTTTTTGTTTATTTTGAGGCCACAAATAAATGCTCCTTTGTCTTTATTATAAGGGTAGTTTTGGAAAGTAAGTAAAAGCAATATACCAATTTAAGAAAGTGGACACTTATTGTGGGACATCCAAAAAAGGAAATGTGGACACTTATTATGGGACGGAGGGAGTAATACAGCACAAAAGAATACAATTCTTCACCACAAACAAAAAATGAATAAAAATTCATGCTACAACGTGGATCCACGAGGCAAAGTAATATAATTAGAAAACTACCTGAGCCATTGGAAACTCTTGCGAAGTGTATGTCCATACGAACTTGTCATCAGCAAGTTGCTGCAAAGGCAAATCCACGAAGTCTTTATCTGCACGCTCAGGGGATTTGAGATGACCCATCCGAAACCGAACAGATTTGGCCGAGTATATGGGGCTGCCGAACTGAAAAAAAGCTGGGTAGAAGAAAGAAAATGAATTTCAGGCTCTACTTGGTATGCAGATTTAGAGGAGGAAAACTAGTTCCCTTGTGTTTTCCTCCTTTGCTTAAATAACATTCCCTATGGAAGATTTTAAAAATATAATTATTAGTTAAGACGAAAGAGAGCGAAGCGACTCACAAAATTCCAAAAATTTTAATTTCATTCTCAACATATTTTCTTTTCCTCACTATTTTCCTTATTAACCAAACAAAGGAAAGGGTTTTAGTTAGGCTCGGTTTAGTTTGCAGAGTAAAGAGGCAAAAGGGAAAAGGAAAGGGAAATTGTTTCCCTTGTGTTGTACCTAATGTTTACTCCATCTTTAAAAGACCTTAGAAATTAAATATATCCAAAATATAAAGGAACACAAAGGAAGAGAAACAAAGGGACTCCCAAAATCCAATTTTTACCCTGTTTTGTTTCCTTCTTATCTTTCCTCAATGATTTCCTTCTTAACCTAACAAAGAAATCCATTTTTCTCAGTTTTTTTCTTCGATTTCCCTCGCAAAATCCTTGAACCAAACAGAGCCTTGTTACTTTCTTTCCTTTTCCTTCTATGGATCCGCAAACCAAAAATGGGCATTCAAATGGTAAAAGTAAAGTGGAAACTAGATAGCATAGGATGAAATTTCTAAGCAATTAACCTTGGAAGGGTTTTACTTTGATTTCCGTAATGACGCAAAGATCCGTTCTAAGTTTGTATATAAGCGTCTCAGGCACTTTAGGATCACTCTGTCCTTTGCTGGACCAGTACGAGGTTCTTCTTTGAATCACTCGAGGATCTAGAGTATTAAGAATGCTTTCTCGTGGGTAATCATCAGTGCTCGAAGCACCGATTGGCCCCGCTATGCAATTTAGTATCTCAATTGTTGTAAGGGCTCGAACCAGAAAAGAGTAAACTTTGTGCTCTCTCTCAAAAATTTCCCATTCCGTGGAATTGCTCGGTCCAACATCCACAGATTTTTCAATTCCACAGCTTGGCTCGGTGATATGAGCAACACGAGAAAATTGTGGAAATAGTCTCAAACACAGCTGCTTAAAAAATCCGTTTGTAATCACTGTATAACAACAAAATTATAATATACTTCAGCAAAATAAAACATTATGTCTAATAAATCATACCAATTTATTGCATTGCTCAGGCTTAATGTAGGACCTTCAAGAGAGCCTATTGATGGAAAATAATCATTGTGGACCATTAGAACCAGTAGAAGTTATTGTTTAACAAGTTGTGACCGTTTGGATTAGCTTTTTGACAGCTTTCTAAAAAGCCTGATTCTTTTTTGAAGCTACAAGACAGTTTTTTTTTTTAAAAAAGCTCCCATTCATAGCTCTTATTCCAAAAAGTGATTATTGTAAAAGCTAACCCAAACAGGCTCTTAATAGTCTCCTTTTATGAGAACTTTTGGTACATAATTTAATTCATCACGTGTAAGTACACACAGAGTGACTCGTGTTTATGGCTATACGGTGAATCAACTTATGCTAGTCAGGAAATATTGGAATGAGAGAAATAATACAGACGGCAATCCACTGACCACTGTGATGAACTCCCTCGTATTCAAAAGGGGTAAAACCAAGGGTAAAAAACTATATACCACAAATTGCATTTCAGGATGCACTTAAGTGGGATGGCTACAATAGCTTAAACAATCATCTATAAGAGTAACATTGTCGAGTGTCGGACCAGAAATGGGAACATGCATCACAACACCAAGCGAAGTAATTAACTTCATTGAGGAATGTCTACTAGTAGGCTAAGTTTGCATGGATATGGCGAGAAAAAAGGAAAGGGAACACTAAGGCTTTGTTTGTTTTGTGGATTCATTGAAGGAAGAGAAAAGGGAAAGGAAAACAATAAGGTAAGTTCCTTTTTGTTTTACCTTGTGTTTTCCTCCGTGCTAAAATACACTAAAAGTTAAAATTTTGTAAAATGTAACTACAACCTAAAGGAGAAGGATTAAGGAAGGAAAGTGACCCGGAAAATTCAAAACTTTTGTGATTTAGTTCTCACAATACTTTGTTTCCTTCTGTTTTTCCTCATCCCTTTCCTTATTAACCAAATAAAGTATAACACTAACCCCAATTTTTTTGTTTCTTTTCCCTCACTAAATCCATGAACCAAACAGAGTCTAAGTAAAACACTTTTCTTTGTCTGGTCAATAAGGAATGTAGAAGGGAAAATAGGAAAGAAAAGACAATATGGTGAGAAATAAGTTTAACAAATTCTGAATTTTGTGAGTCACTTCTCCCATTTTCTTAAGTTACTACCATATTTTGAAAATTTTGAATATTCAATATTATTTAAGCATGGAGAAAGACACAAGGGAACTAGCTTTTTTTCCTTTGCCCTTTCTTTTCCTTCGCTAAATCCACAAACCAAACAAAGCATTAAAGTAACACCATAAGCATAAAGAGAAACCATATGCACAAAAACTAAAAAATGAATGCTTGACCAACCACAGAAATATAGTAATTTAAGAAAATTGACGCTCACCAAAACGGCGCCAAAAGTGTGACACAGATGCAGCTCGAACAAGATCGGCTGGGTCGTCCAGACACTTGAAGATATTTAGTGCCATGTCAATCTCAAGCAATTGCAAGAAATCCATAGACGTACCCATTTCAAAATTTGCGAGCCAGAATTATAATCAAAGCATAGCAATCTACAACCACCAAACATGATTCAGAATTTATATTGCGACATTAGAGAGTTTAAAGAAACGCATAATACAATTCAAACAAGTGAAATAAATTATGAAAACAAGAAGTACCCAAAAAAGGAAAAAAAAACAAAAAAAAAAGGATCACATATAACTACGGAGAAAGAAGATAAGTGGGATCACATAATAATGAACATTCCACACGCTATCAATGCACGCAAACCCTACTAAACTCCTATATATAAAGCAGAATACCAATTCAATTATACATAAAACTAAACAGAGAGTTGATCAGTGGAAAAACATCCTTATATATGATCCCATAATATCAAAAACCACATTAAAACCCTCATATCCAAAAAGCAAAATTTCAAAACTATATCGCACAAGTTCTAACTAAGAAAGCCTATAAATTGAAATTGTAAGATACAAACATCTTTTTTGATTGAGCCCTAAATTCATTCAATTCATTGCATTCAAAAACTCTAAATTCAACAAAAAAAAAAATCCCTTTTGTGGATAAAAGGACTGGATTTCATATCATATTATGTGTGTGTATATATATATACACACACACATAATAGAAACGCACAGTTGGAGTAAAATTTCAATAATGAAATGCATATACTACGAAAACTAAAGAATTGAGACAAAAAAAAATCTTGAAATTAGGCGATTATATCAACAGAAAACAAAGAATCTTTAATAAATGGTTACGTAAAAGTATAGGAGACCACGAAAAGAGAGAGAATTTGGAAAAAGAATATGTACTGTTAGCCCAAAAAGTAGAGAATTTAACCTTTGTTGTTGAACAGGGGGTGTATCTAATAAAGCAATGCTAAGCACCAACCAAAACCCTAGAAACACAGATGATTATAATGAATGAATCTGGAGAGAGAGAGAGAGAGAGAGAGAGAGAGAGAGAGATGGTGGGGGAGAAGAGAAGAGGGGAAAAGGAATATATACACGGTTCAGACTACACTACACCGCCTTAAAAAGAAAGTGATGTCAACCCGTCAAAACAAAGAATAACATTTCTCATCACAAAGGAGCCATATTTCTAATAACTGAACACATTTTTCATAATCAAATTTAATATTTTTTGGGTAAATTACACTTACACTCTTTGAGATTTGGCGATTTGTCGCTTACACCTTTTGAGATTTTTTAGGTTACACTGACCTCTCTTCAGGTTGTAGGTTGGTAACATTGACAACCCATGCCGTTAACCGATGTTAAAAAATGGCTGACGTCATCAAGTTAATTTTTCAAAATATCCAAAAATACCCTTATCTTTTTCTTCTTTCACACACACATACACACACTGTCCCAAATGTACTTATTATAGTCTAGAAAGAGAAAGTAGAGAGAGGTAAACGGAATTTAACAGGAGAGGGGGGGCATGGATTTGGGTAGAAGAGGCACACAAGAAGCGGCATAGTTGCAGGGTCTGTTTGGGAGAGCAGAATGAACATACATGAAGTCAAAGGTGGCATCAAAGTCTACAATGGCGAAGAAAATTCAGAATAAAATGGCGATTCTAGTACTGTTCCCCAATCGGACAAAAAGTTAAAACCCAAACAGGGTGTTAAGCGCAAGACTTGGAAATCTGAGAGTCTTTAAGGGTTTGAGAAAAACCCAATTCAGATTGCTAGGAAAAGATCTGAATCGAAGAAGAATTTGGATGAGTAGAGCAAAGAGATGAGTGTATCTGCTGATTCAATCAATAAAAGCCCAATTCAAATGAAAACGAGATCTGAGTTGGGTAAAGAGCTAAGAATGTCTAGTGATGGAATTGAGAGAAGCCCAATTCAAAAAAAGAAGACAAGATTTGAAGAATCTAAGGAGCTCAGTGTCTCTGTCGATGGAATTCAGAGAAACCCTATTCAGATTAGGAAGTCAAAATCTGAATTACCAAATGAAGTTGGTGAATCTGGTGGTGGAAATGAGAGAAATTCAATTCAACTGAGGAAGGTGAAATCTGAATCGAACGAGGCTTTGATTGAATCTACGTAGAGGAATTCAATTCCAGTCACCCGAGAAAAATCGATGCCGAGTAAAATTTTAGATGAATCTGGTAAAAGTCAAGATCGGTTGACCGATAGGCTTGAGAGGAATTTAGATTCAGTTGAGGGAATTGAGTAAAACCCAGATGGAATTAAGAAGATTGAATCTAATGAAGCTTGTAAAGAGCTTGATGCACATGAAGAAAAGGTGATTTCTAGTAGTTTGAGCAATGTGGGTCAGGCCAAATTTGCTCCAGAAATGGCAGTGATTGAGGACATTGATGATGATGATGATGATTGGGAGGAATTGGAAGAAAAGGTTGAGAAGGAAATTGGAGTTGAGATTGAGAAGAAAAGCGTTGAAATTAAGGAAATTAACATACCAGAATTTCATTTGGTTTCTATTTGAGTTTTGAGAAATTAGTTTGGGGTTTTGATTAGATTTCTATTTGAGTTTTGAAATTTTAGTTTGGGGTTTTGATTTGAATTGGGTTCAATCACGGTTTGTGTTTTGGAATTCTTTTTAATTAAGTTTTTGGATTTAAGGACACTATTTGGGGAGCAGATAGATATACAAACACACTATTGTTTAGATTTAGGAAAAACATAGTTTGTGGTTGGGGTTTTACAAGAAGGTCAGGAAAACTAAGTGAGGTTTTACTGATGGTGGTGGAGTGCAAAGAAGCCGAAGGATGAGCAGAAGAAATGGAACTAGAGAGAGAAGATGGGGGGTTTCCGTTTTGGGTTTAGGAGAGAGAGAGAGAGAGAAACATGGTCTTTTTACAAGATAAATTAATGGTGTTAGTCATATAACTCTGGGGTGTCAGTGTAATGTTCTAAACCTCAAGGGAGATTTGTGATAAAACGTCAAACCTCAGGGGGTGTCAGTGTAATTTACCCTCTCTTTTTTTTAATAATTTTGGTGATGTGGTTGATTGTGGGCCACAAGTTGTAAGATTGACATCAACCCCTTTTTTAGAAGGTGTATGCTAGATTTTCCATATATACAAAGTAGATATTTTACTAAATAAACGAGCCCCGTACCTTAAAATACCCCATGTTGATGGCATTTATGTTATTAGACACAAATTTGTGAGCTTGTATTTTAGACAATTAGTCAAAATTAAAGACAATAGTGTCCGTTCACTTTTAAAATTTTGAAGGAAGATCAATAATATTATGCTAAATTTGGGGGAGGTTTTTGATATTAGGTCAAACTTCAAGATAGATCAATGATATTTTTTTACGACCAAGAGCCAATACTCCTGAGATAGGATGGCCAAGATGGATGAGGTGAGGTCGGGTGTGGGGGCTTGTCCCACATTGCCTGGGGTGAAGTTCTTGGATTAGTTAATAAGGATTAATCTACCCTCTATATGCAACAAGGCCTTTTAAAACTATGAGGAAGTTAAACACGAAAGAACTTCACAGTTAAGCGTGCTGCTATCAGAGTAGTACCAGGGATGGGTGACCCCCTGGGAAGTTCTTTGTGTTTAGGCCCAAAGCGGACAATATTGTTGTTAGACGAGGAAGTGGGTCGTTACATATTTACCCTTCTTTTTTTAAAAAAAAAAAAAATTTGTGAAAAATCCCTCTAAAAATAGATAACTTCTAAGACCATCTCCAAAGGAGAAGGCAAAAATTTGACATCAAATGACTCATTTGCTGCATAAACTGACATTTGCTGCAGGAATCAAATTCATGCACTCCAAAGGATACATCAAATATAGATTATTTTAATGTATCTTTACTTTTTCCTTCTTTTTATATTCAAACTTCTTTTTATCACTTTTATGCCCAATATTTATGGTTATTTGCAGTTTTTGCAATAAATGATAACAAAAGGAAGGGTCAAGATTTGGGTTAGAAATATCCAAGGGCTATCCGGCTTTATTAAATTGATGAACTTTTACCTACCCAACTACAAATCCACAATCTGTACCCAATTTACAACAGAAACCCATTCTTTTATCTCTCTCTCTAAAAGCAAGTCTATCTCTCTTTCAAGCAAACCCAGAAACAAAGAAGATCAATTGGGATATATATAGTTCTCTCAAGCAACTCTCTCTCTCTCTCTCTCTCTCTCTCTCAAAAAATGGAGTTCTGATGATGCTTGAGAGATCAATTAATGCTTGATTGTAACTTGATTGTTTAAATCTCAAACAATGGGGTGCTTCAAATCTCAAACAATGGGGGTTCTATTTCGAGATGTAATGAGATACCCAGATCAATTGATGGTTGATTGTAACTTGATGCTTTTATTTTATTTTGTTTTGACTGATAAAAAAATTTTAAAAACAAAATAAATAAATAATTAAAAAAAAAAGATCAATTGGGGGCAACAAAGAAGAAAACCAAGAAGCTCAAGAACACACACAGTGGAGGCTCGTGGCTGATTTGGCGGGGCTGCAAGGAATGGGCCGGCGGCTGTGGTTGTGGGGTTGGTAGGAGCGGCGACGATTGTGGTGGTGGGGCTGGTTGGAGCAGTGGCGGTGGTTTGTCTTCTGATTTTTCTTCATCTCTTCTTGATTGGGTGGTTTTTGTAAATAAAATTTGTAAAGTGTGAAATTGATTTTGAAGTCTAATTGTCTCAGATTCATTTTTTATTCTTAAAATTTTGATTTGCTGCAAGAATCAAAGGTAGCAACTTTGCCCTGGATGAGGAAGGCATCAACTTTGCCTTGTATGTTTGCCTTCTCCTTTGGAACTGAAAATGGTGACATGGAGCACCAAAGTGAGTTGCTGCAAGGGTTTGCTACCCTTGTTGGAGATGGTCTAAGTCTAGCACTTTTTTGATAGGGTTATTTGGTTGTAATGACAAAATAGAAAATTTTTATGTCCTAAGATCCCTCTGAAAAACTTCTTTGGTAAGCAGTCCCATGCCAAGTCTTTTAGATTTAAAAATGGGGTTACGTTGTTACAGACGAGGCGCATTTGAAACAGGTATTTTATAATTTGACCTGAAATCATGCCAGTAGATAATCATGCACACAAGCATATATGTCGGGTATAGGTTCGTTTACCCAGCAGAATAACCCAACGGATCGCCGAACGGTGTTGTTACGAGCCCAATCAAGAACCACGAACCTACTGCACTTACATCGCTTCCGTGTACCCTCTTGTGCTCTGCATAGGTCGTAGAAGATGCTACTGGAGCAATCCCCATGATAGTCACGCGCTAAATCCCATAGCTCCAATGGTGATGGCCAAGAGAGGGAACACCGTGAGAGAGAGAGAGAGGCCGGTTGTATTGTGTGTAACCCTAATACGTGTGTGCAATATAAATATATATAGGCACACATCCTAGGTCACCAAACCAAGGCCCATTAGACCCGGTCCAATGTTGTGGTTGCCCAAAATGACCCACAATTTCTTACATCCCCCACTCACCCACATGGTGCTTGTTACTAAAACAATCTCTCGAAACAGAACTTCTCATTTCTTCATACAAGGAAATAGAACGTGCGACCTTACGAAAAGAAAGTACAGCGATAGGAGCGTAATGCCAAATCATCACCATAACCAGCAAGACACATCACTCAGAAGCTTCTCGTGTATGTCTTAGACAATTCAACCACACCAAACACAGCATTCTCAATCCCTCGGTGAAAAGAAGTGCTGCACCACCTCAATGTAATGTACTCATGACATATTAGTAACAAAATACGATTGTCGCAAGCTTGCTAACGAGTCACAAAAACATGGTGTGTTATTGAATGATCTTCCCTGAGCCCGCATGTCAATCCGACTAACTTAACCGCTTGCCCAAACACACCCGATAGAACAGAATTATCTCATCGTCCTAGGATAGCATGCTTAAGTAGCTGTCACCAAGCGTCCTCTTCATAACATAGTCTCAAGTCGTGAAGGCACAACCAGTTTGTAGGATAACCAATGTCTTGGATATGCTGCGTGGCTCACACAATAATGAAGAGGAATCCATTCACTGCTCCACAGTCGATCGCAAAAGCACATACAGTATGATATGTATGCTACGGCGTTTTTCCATAAAAATGGGCATGTCACTCTATGTTTGAAAAGACAAGTAACACCATACGAATCTTAGTCTAGACGTTACACAAAACGTCTAACTTGAGTTTTCCAGCACAGTCGCCCCTCCTGGCTACCATCTGAAAACTCACATTCGGCTGTAAACAGGCTACATAGAGTTGTGGGATCTCTCTATGTTCGACCAAATATAAAGGACTCATCTTAGCTCCATCTAAGGCGACATATAGAAATAATAAGGGTTTATATCTAGCTCGCTGTTCTTACACTCCGTAGATATAAGTGTTCAAGCTCGCTTTCTAAGCACTATGGACACACATGTCCTAGCTAGCTATCTAAGCACCATGAACACAAAATGTCTCATCTTGCTCGCCATCCAAGCGCCGTGGACATACATGTCCTAGATCATTATCTCAGTACCAAGGTGAATCACCCGTGTGAGTAGGTCGATTCAAGCCCGGTGACATATTAAAAATGTGCATTCATTCCATTCATATAACAAACATATATGTATGGAAACCAATTAGTTTATTATTACCTGATAATAAAACTTGAATAATAATGTCAATACCACAATAAAATGTCTAAGCACATCAAATCCCCAGGAGGAGATGTGCCTCAAGACAACTTCCCTTTGCGCAAACTACATCTCAAATGTGACAAAAATGAATGTCCACGTGCTAGAATGGTTTTGAGATCTTTTGCATATGCTCAGGCTTATGTGCTATCACCGTAGATGAGCACAACCTCATCACTATGAGGTGAAGAGCCTAGCCACTGCAAAAACTCTTCAACCAAAATAGCTTCTCGAACAACTGGTAAGCACACCACAAATTATGCTTCCATTTCGGACAGCATAAGGCAAGGTCCACAGTCTTGTGAACATATTGCAATATTCTCTTCACTACTCTCTAGTGATAGAACCAGGGTTGCTATGGCAACGACTAATTAAACCAACCGCATAGCAAACATCTGACCGAGTACACACATTAGCATACTTTAGATTCTCCATTGCGGACGCATATGGCAAACTGGACATTTGTTTCCTTTTCTCATTATTCTTAAGGTATTGATCTAAGGTCAAAGCGAGTCCCTTTAAAAATTAGGATGTCAATGGATTTTTAAGCTTTTCATGTAAAAATGTTCACGAACCTTCATCTTGTACGTCCCTCGAGACAAACAGATGAGCTTCTAAGAACAATATCTCTGTCACGCCCCGACGTAGCATAATACAAGAAAGCATTTAATTTCCTTTATGGACTCGCAGGTCGTGACAAGTGGGTATGATCAATTGTCCCTGCAACAAATAACTTAACAACATTTCTAGAGCAAAGGATACTAACAAAACATAAGCTCCAAAATTAAAACTTACTAACTATTACAACAGTCATAAACTTAGGCACAAAATGCCTTATTCAAATGTCTAAAACTAGTTTATTACAACCCAAATTAAAAAGACATAGGAAATATAAAACAACCTCCTGGAAAGTCCCCTGCCTCTAACTAGCATAGTCGAAATACTCTGGCTGCTCCTGACCCTGAAAATCTGGACATACAGTCCAGGACGCATCAACGCCGTCAGCTTATGCAAGCTGGTGAGCAAAATAAACAAGTGCTCGCAATGTAAATATAAGCAAATAAACAGCGGTGCAATTTAACTTTAAAAGCAATAGATTCAAGGTTCCAATTCCAACATAAGCCACGGGAGAATAAAGTAAGCCATAAATATGCGACCGTGCATGTGTTGGGTTTGTGCCCTCAAACCATTACTTTATATAGGAGACATTGACATTTTAATATATGGATATCAACTTTACATTTTATGATGTATGTTTCTTTCATGAGATGATTGTTTAATCCATAAGTATCATAGTAAGTATTTCGTGTGTGTATGAGATACATACAATGAGATACGAATTACTATTCTTTGATACTTAAAGCTTATCACAGTGGATGATGAGACTGGATATCTCATCAGGTATACACTGTAGCATCATTAACTACCATTGGATGGAGTGATAAATCTCAATCACTAGAGTGTGACTCTTGGTTAGTATGCTAGTGCTTATAGTGCATTGACGGACCTGAGTTTCCTATTGACGCTCAAGGCTGTCAATCAGTCGATAGGAACTCATAACTTGTGTAAGGTACGTGTTCTCAATCTTGAGACGATTATGAACACAGACTGTGGATATGACTGCTTTGACTTACCAATCAGTGAGGTCTATAGAAGATCAACACCTGGGTATCTTGGGTATGTCATATTCATAGGGTTGTGAACATATATTGTCAAGATAGAATCTACCCTCTGATTCAGAGTAAGCATTCCCTTGAGAATGTCACCAAGTCGATTACTGAGTACTGCAGTCTTGTTGATGAGAGTTATCAACATGTTTGGTAATCATGAGACGTGAATGAGACTTAAGGATGATAAGAAGTAATCATGATTCAGGTTGACAGTAACTGTTTATCCGACTACCTGAATATGATTGCGAATGCTGACGGTAGAGGGACATTAGTACAACATACAAGTCTAGTTATCGCTTCGAATATGTTCTTTTGTGTTGGAGTTCAGTTATCGTTTTATAGTGGAGTAAAGTTAACTGATCAGTCGATTAATTTGTTGATCAAAGAGTTTGGTCATGGGAGTTAATCAACTGATCTGAGCCAACAATAAAGAGCCTAGGAGGTCCCACTCTTAGCTCCGCTAGGATGCTTGGAAAGGCAAATGAGGATGATGTCAAGACAGGTTCGATCGATCGAAGTTGTCTCGATCGATTGAAGTCTAGGCAGGTTCGATCGATTGAAGATGGTTCGATCGATCGAATGTTCGATCGATCGAAACCACTTCGATCGCTCGAGAGCTAGGTCGGTTCTGGGAATCTATAAATAGGGCAGCTGCGTTCTGGAAAGGTTGTTCGTCGTTTTGAACGTCAGAAGCTGCAGAAACTATTTTGGAGCCCCAAAACCTTCTATATCCTCTCCATTAGGGTTCCCACCAACCCTAGCCCTTCCTACGAGCATCCATAGGAGTCATAAGAGTGAAGACCATCTAGTGGAGGCTGCTGGAAGTCAGAGATTTCAGAATTGGGTTCAAGACAGTAAGGTATAATTCTTGTCCCCTCTTGTGCGCATCTATAGAGATGATGGGTAGTAGATCCGGGCATGCCAATTAAGTTTTATAACTTGATTTTTCCGCTGCGCGTTTAAACTTAGAACTTAAACCGGTTTTTCCAACAGCATGATCAATGTAATATCTCATCTTTCTGACTCTTTTCTCTCAACAAACTTGATTCAACAAAACCATTATCTCATATACCAGGAATAATATCCGATCGATATCCAAACCGCACTCAATACCATCGCTTCGGATACCAGGAATAATATCTGATCGATATCCGAAACGAGCGCCTTAGATACCAGGAATAATATCCGATCGATATCTAAGCCGTAACTCAATACCATCGCTTCGGATACCAGGAATAATATCCGATCGATATCTGAAACGAGCGCCCTAGATACCAGGAATAATATCCGATCGATATCTAAGCCGTAACTCAATACCATCGCTTCGGATACCAAGAATAATATCCGATCGATATCCAAAACGAGCGCCTTAGATACCAGGAATAATATCCGATCGATATCTAAGCCGTAACTCAATACCATCGCTTCGGATACCAGGAATAATATCCGATCGATATCCGAAACGAGCGCCTTAGATACCAGGAATAATATCCGATCGATATCTAAGCCGTAACTCAATACGATCGCTTCGGATAGCAGGAATAATATCCGATCGATATCCGAAACGAGCACCTTAGATACCAGGAATAATATCCGATCGATATCTAAGCCGTACACAACACTGTCGTCTCCAATACCAAATCAGTGAGCCTTTAAAACAGTCTATCTGCAAAACAGTTCTTTAAAAACTTTCAAAACCTTTTCCAAACAATCCCTTATACAAAAAATACAAAAACTGTTCAAACTGTCCCAGGTCGCGCGAGCGGATCGCGCGAGCGAGGGGTGAGAACGGGTCGCGCGAGCGGGTCGCGCGAGCGGATGGCAGCAGGTGTCGCGCGAGCGGATCGCGCGCGCGAAGGGGGGAAATGGTTCTTGCGAGCGGGTCGCGCGCGCGAGTTGTCTTAGTTTCATCATCTTCTTCATTTTTTCCCTGTTTTCAATTTCAAACTGTATTTTTACCCATTTCTATTTTCTGTTCTAAACAGTGCATGTAATATATGGATCTCTTCAGTTTTTCGCGTAGATTAAGAATACGCGATCAATTTAAACTAATATGGATTGTATCACTAGATATTCGCGATTAAAGCAAAGGTTTCAAAACTTTAAATCAACCGTACGTCGCGATACGGATGAATTACTCCGTAGGATTCGAACCGTAGCTTATTGGGACTGAGATCTTCCATAATCAATTCACGGAATTGATTTTGGTTGAGTTTTGTAAAACTCCAATTCAAAGCCTTCAATGGTGTATCTATATATATACACATATACACACTGAAATATGCTAAAATATACATATATATATATACGTGGCGAGTGAGTTTATAATACTCACAGAGGGCAATTATACAGAGAATTTGAGACCGAGAGTTTCCGTCGACGTTTCCGTCGTTAAGAATTTACTCCTCCGTTCTCTTGATTTTGAGATATATATATATAATTATATATGTGACTGAATATATATATAATCTGTATGTGTGTGTTGTTCTTGAGAGAGTATAGAGAATTGAGAGAGTGACAGAGAGTTTGTGAGGGAGAGAATGAGAGAGATGAGAGTCTGTGAGAGAATTTGAGAGACTGATACACATACATATACTGTATGTGTTTTGGGCTCCAAGAAAGGGGAAGATTTCTCCCGGTGAGGTTGAGCTCACGTGCTCCCTCACCCAAGACGCGGTATAAGGCGCAGTTTGAAATCAAAACTGGTATTAACTGGTTGAAATAAAAAAATACAGAAATCATATTAGTGTAAGAATTAAATTCCCGGTTTATAACAAAAATATAGATATTGTTTTTAAAACCATAGAAAGCATTTTCTATATTATAAGAAAATTATAATTTGACCCCAGATAAATATTTCAAATAGAAATTAAATCAAAATAAACATTTATTAATGGAAAAGAAATACAGGGTGTTACACTCTACCCACCTTAACAGAGATTTCGCCCCGAAATCTGAGCTAACTAATCCTGAAACAACTCGGGGTATCTAGTCCTCATGTCCGACTCTAACTCCCACGACGCTTCTCCCTCGTCATGATGCCTCCACTGAACCTTAACCAAAGGAACGTCTCTTCTTCTCAGCCTCTTGATACTCTGGTCAAGAATCCTCACAAGTCTATCCTTGTAGACAACATTTTGACTTGTCTCAATATCATCAAAATTAACCACATGTGAAGGATCCCGTATGTATCTCCTTAATATACTGACATGGAACACATTATGAACACCAGACATCTTTGGTGGCAACGCGAGCCGATAAGCCACTTTCCCAACACGCTCCAATATCTCAAACGGTCCGATAAAACGAGGTGCCAACTTCCCTCTTTTCTGACCAAAACGTACTACTCCCCGAACGGGTGAAACTTTAAGGAGGACGTGATCACCGATACTGAACTCCAAATCCTTTCGACGTCAATCCGCATAACTCTTGTGTCTACTCTGTGCAGTTTTCATTCTTTCCTTGACCAATGAAATCTTCTCATTGGTCTCTCTCACCAACTTTGGTCCCAACAATTCTGTGTCTCCCACTTCTGCCCAACACAACGGAGATCGACATGGTCGTCCGTACAAGGCTTCAAACGGTGCCATCCCAATACTCGAGTGATAACTGTTGTTATACGCAAATTCGACCAACGACAAGTGCGTCTCCCAAGACTCTTCAAAATCGATTGCACAAGCTCTCAGCATGTCTTCCATAATCTGATTAACAGAATTCGGTCAACCTCCAGATGAAAAAAAAAGTTCTTGATGAGGGAAAGCGATTAAGTGCGGAACAAAGTCGAACTATCTTATCTTAATTCTATCTTAACGGGAGATCCTATGTTTTCTGGACAATTAATCGAGCCATAACCTGGCTCTGATACCAAAAAGCCTGTCACGCCCCGACGTAGCATAATACAAGAAAGCATTTAATTTCCTTTATGGACTCGTAGGTCGTGACAAGTGAGTATGACCAATTGTCCCTGCAACAAATAACTTAACAACATTTCTATAGCAAAGGATACTAACAAAACATAAGCTCCAAAATTAAAACTTACTAACTATTACAGCAGTCATAAACTTAGGCACAAAACGCCTTATTCAAATGTCTAAAACTAGTTTATTACAACCCAAATCAAAAAGACATAGGGAATATAAAACAGCCTCCTGGAAAGTCCCCTGCCTCTAACTAGCATAGTCGAAATACTCTGGCTTCTCCTGACCCAGAAAATCTGGACATACAGTCTAGGACGCATCAACGCCGTCAGCTTATGCAAGCTGGTGAGCAAAATAAACAAGTGCTCGCAATGTATATATAAGCAAATAAACAGCGGTGCAATTTAACTTTAAAAGCAATAGAGTCAAGGTTCCAATTCCAACATAAGCCATGGGGGAATAAAGTAAGCCATAAATATGCGACCGTGCATGATCAATGTAATATCTCATCTTTCTGACTCTTTTCTCTCAACAAACTTGATTCAACAAAACCATTATCTCAGATACCAGGAATAATATCCGATCGATATCCAAACCGCACTCAATACCATCGCTTCGGATACCAGGAATAATATCCAATCGATATCCGAAACGAGCGCCTTAGATACCAGGAAAAATATCCGATCGATATCTAAGCCGTAACTAAATACCATCGCTTCGGATACCAGGAATAATATCTGATCGATATCCGAAACGAGTGCCCTAGATACCAGGAATAATATCCGATTGATATCTAAGCCGTAACTCAATACCATCGCTTCGGATACCAGGAATAATATCCGATCGATATCCGAAACGAGCGCCTTAGATACCAGGAATAATATCCGATCGATATCTAAGCCGTAACTCAATACCATCGCTTCGGATACCAGGAATAAAATCTGATCGATATACGAAACGAGCGCCTTAGATACCAGGAATAATATTCGATCGATATCTAAGCCGTAACGCAATACCATCGCTTCGGATAGCAGGAATAATATCCGATCGATATCCAAAACGAGCGCCTTAGATACCAGGAATAATATCCGATTGATATCTAAGTCGTACACAACACTGTCGCCTCCAATACCAAATCAGTGAGCCTTTAAAACAGTCTATCTGCAAAACAGTTCTTTAAAAACTTTCAAAACCTTTTCCAAATAATCCCTTATACAAAAAATACAAAAACTATTCAAACTGCCCCAGGTCGCGCGAGCGGATCTGTCACACCCCAATTTTCAGACAATTAAATATTAGTCAAGGGAAAATCCCTAAACCAATATTCAGTTGTCCAATTATTAGAGGTGATCGCAATGTAAATCATCACACAGTCTGTATAGGATAAAACTTAACTCACAAGTGCAAAATACGAGTAAAATCTCCAATCAATAAGGATCAAAACCCAAAGTTCCAAAAATTCACAATTAACATCTCTCTATAAACGTCATTCAAACACTAACTGAAAAAGTTAAATGGCCCACAATGCCAAAATCTTAAATATTAAAACTCTCTAAGAAAATATATATATATATATATATAAGCGAATAAAGTCTCCACAACTCTCCTGCAACTAGATGCCATGAACTTCTTATTATCCCTGCAAATTTTGCTTGGCTACGCTCCAAAAAGAACGCACCCGCGAGAAAAAACTCAACGGGTCAGTCACATGACTGGTATGAGTTAAATAAAAAAATAATCACACACAATCTTAGGGATCGCTCATAATCCCTTACACTAACACAACAATAATAAATAAAAGATCGGGTAGGAAAGTAGTTCCGCTCACATAACGGGACAAGGGGTAGTTTCCCTTTTATGTGACGGCAATATAGTTCCTACCCGAACTAGACTGCAAAAATACTTACCCTTCTTAGCTATGGTAGGCCAATACCTGCAAACACATTAGTGGCCTACCATCCTGCATAAACAGATGTTAGTAAAAAATCAAAAATCATTATTTAAATGTTATTTAAAAAAAAATGAATTTATCTCTAAGAAAGAGTTGGAATTGGACAAAACTTAAAACACGAAAGATGTTCAGAATTAAATTTCCAAGGGAAGCTACGCGTCCCCGTTCATTAATTCTAAACACGTAAGTCAGAAATTAATTATTAAACTTCAGCTCATAAACACGCGATATTCAGCAGATTCTGAAATTAAATCAAAACGGTGTCAAGATGACCTTTTTAGGAAAAGTGTAAAACACGAAAGTCGCTCGGATTGTCGTTTGACTTCAGGTTACGCGAAACGACCCTCAATTGTGAAGTTAAGTGACCAAATTATCTAATTTACTAATCTGATCCTATTTATTATTAGTTCACAATGTTCCCAAATAATTTACGGTACACATACAATACTACATTTAAACTAACGGATACCCACATAAGTTGTTTGATATGACAAGGATTCGACTACAACAAAATATAACGAACTACATTACAACGTATAGCCACAATTTAAGCACCACGTGCGTTTTAGTTAATTAAACCTTATGTTCACCACTTCGGCCACCCATCCATGGTTCAGCCTACACATATATCCCATGTGTCTCCTAACGTAATACTAACTCCCACTCCGGTCCCAACTCCCATGGGGTATCACTGGGATTTGAGTCTACACCGAAAGGCTAGTACTTACGTTTTTGACGTCAATAAACAATGTCTAAATACACATGAAATAGACTAACAAGCCGGGCATAAGGCTTAAAAATGAAGAGACGGGTCATACACGTAGTCGCCGTCTAATCACACAAGACGGGTCATCCACGAAATCGCCGCCTAAACTCATAAGGAGCAGTGGTGAACATTAAAGGATTTCATATTATTAACTTCTATAAAAAAAATCTTCACACAGATGGTCTCACATTCACAAGTTTATGAAACCCAACATTAGATGAGAATGCTTACATCTCAACAAAATTTCACGTTATATCAACATTAGATGAGAATGCTTACATCTCACCAATATTTCGCGTTATATCATAATAACCAAATACGAGTTCATCCCAACACATATATCAACTTAGACAATCAACACGTTTTTAATCTTATAAAAACTGCTACTGAAATTTAAATTTACAGCCCAAACGGTGCAGAATCCGGAAAAACTCAAAACACGAAAAGGGTGCAGAATCACGTTTTACACAAGACATGCGGACAGAATGTTCAAATTCAAAGCCACGATTTTCTAATAATTTTCTAAAATTTCTGCAACTGTGTGAAATAAAAAAAAAACGAATTTCACATATATTTCTTGATTACTATGAATATCTCACATAGGGTTTTATCAAACTAACTATTCACCTAACCATTTTCGAATACCCTAATATCATAATCACAAAGTCACAAGAAGGGAAAGAAAAAAAATCTAGATTACTTCACAATAACGTGTATCCATACAAAGATTTAACCCTAACAATTATATTAAACATGTACTAATTTAATTTACTCTCATATACATATATACATACGTGTATATATATATACTCGGGTAAACAAAATTTAACTCACCTTGTTGATCAAAAATCGAAAATCACAAATGCTCCGCGATTCCACACGTGCCCACGAAGCCAAGACCCTTCTCCCTTTTCCTCTTCTTCTTCTTCTTCTTCTTCTTCTTCTTCTTCTCTCTCTCTCTCTCTCTCGCTCTCCTTACGGCTGACAATGGGGCTCTATTACTTTTATGTTGAAAACCCAACTAACCCTAATGTAATATAATATTATGTATATAACTATGGTATACACACAAAACATATAATTGTATTTACACACACAACACTTATCAATAAAATACACACAAACATGCAAATCCCGTTTTTTATCTAAGGGCCTCACATAAAGGCTTTATATGGGCCCGAAAATACATTCTAAAGTGACAAATGATTAGCCCAATGGGTACCCATGACCCCGGGCACTAAATTTCTATGTTAAGCACACTACTTAAAATACTAACGACCCGTACACGCTACTCCAACATTTTTATTAGGTGTTTCTAAGATACATACATAGTTAATGTCTAATATTTAAAAATAATAATATAAATAATTACTAAAAGCACTTAGAAAATTAGGGTTGTTACATTCTACCCTCCTTAAAGAAAATTTCGTCCCGAAATTTGAAGCGACGGTAATACAAATACTTATTCATAAATATTGTTAAACACACAACTAATAGAAAACACAAATTCACATTTAACTCTCAACAATACAAGGCCTGGTACGTCGAGCGAATAATCCAAACAAGGAAACCCTCATATATATACCTTTAGCCTCATATAGTCAATTGTTAAATGTTAGCAGATAATTAAGACACAGATAATAATGCAACATATAAGAATAAAATTAGGAATGAAACCCTTTACCCCCACTCTAATACTCCTTGGAATACTCAATACTCGGTGATCAACCAATGTATCTGTGAATGCTCATTCTTCCAAAACTCCTTGCTAATAATAAGCTTGAGAAGACGATATTGCCATTAAAGAGAAATCCATAACCATCCGGATCATAATATGTCATAGAGAAGAAAATATCGTCGATAATCACTCCAGAGAAATCATATAGAATAGAGTTCCCATATATAATAATAGCAACAGCGTAGTCATAAGAAATCCAGAATATCCGTTGATAATATTCACATCAGAAGATAAGAAATCCATAATACCAATAGTAATAGATTCCGCATCAGAAAAGCAGTAGATAATCAATAGAGATAAGAAAACCAGTTGATCACATAAGAAGTCCAAATATCCAATCTCTGCCTCCAACTCCCAAATAAGATTTTCAGTTCTTCACATAGATAATCATCCACATTGTTACTCCATGAGCCAAAATAACACTCCCCTTGATAAGACCCCCAACGTTACAACCAAAGATGCATGCACTAACATGTAAATCTAAACAATATCATGTATGCTCCTATTAAGTCATCCCGAAAATGACATACATTTAAGACTAACACGTTATAAAGTACACAGTAGAACAAAACACACAATACCATGAAACACATTATAGCACAAAGCAATAGAAGCACGAAATAACACATAATCCCTGTCCCAAAAATCCGCAAACCTAAGGCTCTGACCAACCCATAAACCACATTCCGAGAATCACTTAGACTCGCTAAGCTAACCTTAGGCTCTGATACCAAACTGTCACACCCCAATTTTCAGACAATTAAATATTAGTCAAGGGAAAATCCCTAAACCAATATTCAGTTGTCCAATTATTAGAGGTGATCGCAATGTAAATCATCACACAGTCTGTATAGGATAAAACTTAACTCACAAGCGCAAAATACCAGTAAAATCTCCAATCAATAAGGATCAAAACCCAAAGTTCCAAAAATTCACAATTAACATCTCTCTATAAACGTCATTCAAACACTAACTGAAAAAGTTAAATGGCCCACAATGCCAAAATCTTAAATATTAAAACTCTCTAAGAAAATATATATATATATATATATATAAGCGAATAAAGTCTCCACAACTCTCCTGCAACTAGATGCCATGAACTTCTTACTATCCCTGCAAATTTTGATTGGCTACGCTCCAAAAAGAACGCACCCGCGAGAAAAAACTCAACGGGTCAGTCACATGACTGGTATGAGTTAAATAAAAAAATAATCACACACAATCTTAGGGATCGCTCATAATCCCTTACACTAACACAACAATAATAAATAAAAGATCGGGTAGGAAAGTAGTTCCGCTCACATAACGGGACAAGGGGTAGTTTCCCTTTTATGTGACGGCAATATAGTTCCTACCCGAACTAGACTGCAAAAATACTTACCCTTCTTAGCTATGGTAGGCCAATACCTGCAAACACATTAGTGGCCTACCATCCTGCATAAACAGATGTTAGTAAAAAATCAAAAATCATTATTTAAATGTTATTTAAAAAAAATGAATTTATCTCCAAGAAAGAGTTGGAATTGGACAAAACTTAAAACACGAAAGATGTTCAGAATTAAATTTCCAAGGGAAGCCTCGCGTCCCCGTTCATTAATTCTAAACACGTAAGTCAGAAATTAATTATTAAACTTCAGCTCATAAACACGCGATATTCAGCAGATTCTGAAATTAAATCAAAACGGTGTCAAGATGACCTTTTTAGGAAAAGTGTAAAACACGAAAGTCGCTCGGATTGTCATTTTACTTCAGGTTACGCGAAACGACCCTCAATTGTGAAGTTAAGTGACCAAATTATCTAATTTACTAATCTGATCCTATTTATTATTAGTTCACAATGTTCCCAAATAATTTACGGTACACATACAATACTACATTTAAACTAACGGATACCCACATAAGTTGTTTGATATGACAAGGATTCGACTACAACAACATATAACTAACTACATTACAACGTATAGCTACAATTTAAGCACCACGTGCGTTTTAGTTAATTAAACCTTATGTTCACCACTTCGGCCACCCATCCATGGTTCAGCCTACACATATATCCCATGTGTCTCCTAACGTAATACTAACTCCCACTCCGGTCCCAACTCCCATGGGGTATCACTGGGATTTGAGTCTACACCGAAAGGCTAGTACTTACGTTTTTGACGTCAATAAACAATGTCTAAATACACATGAAATAGACCAACAAGCCGGGCATAAGGCTTAAAAATGAAGAGACGGGTCATCCACGTAGTCGCCGTCTAATCACACAAGACGGGTCATCCACGAAGTCGCCGCCTAAACTCATAAGGAGCAGTGGTGAACATTAAAGGATTTCATATTATTAACTTCTATAAAAAAAATCTTCACACAGATGGTCTCACATTCACAAGTTTATGAAACCCAACATTAGATGAGAATGCTTACATCTCAACAAAATTTCACGTTATATCAACATTAGATGAGAATGCTTACATCTCACCAATATTTCGCGTTATATCATAATAACCAAATACGAGTTCATCCCAACACATATATCAACTTAGACAATCAACACGTTTTTAATCTTATAAAAACTGCTACTGAAATTTAAATTTACAGCCCAAACGGTGCAGAATCCGGAAAAACTCAAAACACAAAAAGGGTGCAGAATCACGTTTTACACAAGACACGCGGACAGAATGTTCAAATTCAAAGCCACGATTTTCTAATAATTTTCTAAAGTTTCTGCAACTGTGTGAAATAAAAAAAAAAACGAATTTCACATATATTTCTTTATTACTATGAATATCTCACATAGGGTTTTATCAAACTAACTATTCACCTAACCCTTTTCGAATACCCTAATATCATAATCACAAAGTCACAAGAAGGGAAAGAAAAAAAATCTAGATTACTTCACAATAACGTGTATCCATACAAAGATTTAACCCTAACAATTATATTAAACATGTACTAATTTAATTTACTCTCATATACATATATATATACGTGTATATATATATACTCGGGTAAACAAAATTTAACTCACCTTGTTGATCAAAAATCGAAAATCACAAATGCTCCGCGATTCCACACGTGCCCACGAAGCCAAGACCCTTCTCCCTTTTCCTCTGCTTCTTCTTCTTCTTCTTCTTCTTCTTCTTCTTCTCTCTCTCTCTCTCTCTCTCTCTCTCTCTCTCTCTCTCTCTCTCTCTCTCTTCTTACGGCTGACAATGGGGTCTCTCTCTCTCTCTCTTCTTACGGCTGACAATGGGGCTCTATTACTTTTATGTTGAAAACCCAACTAACCCTAATGTAATATAATATTATGTATATAACTATGGTATACACACAAAACATATAATTGTATTTACACACACAACACTTATCAATAAAATACACACAAACATGCAAATCCCGTTTTTTATTTAAGGGCCTCACATAAAGGCTTTATATGGGCCCGAAAATACATTCTAAAGTGACAAATGATTAGCCCAATGAATACCCATGACCCCGGGCACTAAATTTCTATGTTAAGCACACTACTTAAAATACTAACGACCCGTACACGCTACTCCAACATTTTTATTAGGTGTTTCTAAGATACATACACAGTTAATGTCTAATATTTAAAAATAATAATATAAATAATTACTAAAAGCACTTAGAAAATTAGGGTTGTTACAAGATCGCGCGAGCGAGGGGTGAGAACGGGTCGCGCGAGCGGATGGGCAGCGGGTGTCGCGCGAGCGGATCGCGCGCGCGAAGGGGGGAAATGGTTCTTGCGAGCGGGTCGCGCGCGCGAGTTGTCTTAGTTTCATCATCTTCTTCATTTTTTCCCTGTTTTCAATTTCAAACTGTATTTTTACCCATTTCTATTTTCTGTTCTAAACAGTGCATGTAATATATGGATCTCTTCAGTTTTTCGCGTAGATTAAGAATACGCGATCAATTTAAACTAATATGGATTGTATCACTAGATATTCGCGATTAAAGCAAAGGTGTCAAAACTTTAAATCAACCGTACGTCGCGATACGGATGAATTACTCCGTAGGATTCGAACCGTAGCTTATTGGGACTGAGATCTTCCATAATCAATTCACGGAATTGATTTTGGTTGAGTTTTGTAAAACTCCAATTCAAAGCCTTCAATGGTGTATCTATATATATACACATATACACATATATACACTGAAATATGCTAAAATATACATATATATATATATACGTGGCGAGTGAGTTTATAATACTCACAGAGGGCAATTATACAGAGAATTTGAGACCTAGAGTTTTCGCCGAAGTTTCGGTCGTTAAGAATTTACTCCTCCGTTCTCTTGATTTTGAGATATATATATATATAACTATATATGTGACTGAATATATATATATATATAATCTGTATGTGTGTGTTGTTCTTGAGAGAGTAGAGAGAATTGAGAGAGTGACAGAGAGTTTGTGAGGGAGAGAATGAGAGAGATGAGAGTCTGTGAGAGAATTTGAGAGACTGATACACATACATATACTGTATGTGTTTTGGGCTCCAAGAAAGGGGAAGAATTTGAGAGACTGATACACATTTCAAACTGCGCGGTATAAGGCGCAGTTTGAAATCAAAACTGGTATTAACTGGTTGAAATAAAAAAATACAGAAATCATATTAGTGTAAGAATTAAATTCCCGGTTTATAACAAAAATATAGATATTGTTTTTAAAACCATAGAAAGCATTTTTTATATTTAAGAAAATTATAATTTGACCCCAGATAAATATTTCAAATAGAAATTAAATCGAAATAAACATTTATTAATGGAAAAGAAATACAGGGTGTTACAATCTCACAATCTAAACTCCCAACTCATAGTTGGCATCACCCATGTCCTCAATCTCAAACTGAGAGGAAAACCACTCTTAAGTGGCGACAATGGAACTCATCTCATTTCCAGATAGAAGGACGTCATCAACATATACAGAAATAGAACACTTTCCTTAGACCATTTAATGTACACACATTGTACCACTGCCTAGACGATCGCCAGCTTGAGATAATAAATGGAACGTTTGAGACGGCATACTTTTTGTGCTCATTTCCTTTGGTCACAACACCAATGGGCTGATCCATATTTATCTCGTCGTCTTGTTCTCTATTGAGAAAAGAACAGTTTAAACATCTAACTAAAAAAATGTTCCAAAACTAAATATGCGACTATTGCTAGCATAAGGCGAATGGAGTCAGATCTCACCCTTTAGGAAAACATGTTTCCACGGTTTATACCCTTTCTGGGTACAAACTATCGCCACAAGGTGTACCTAATACTTGTCAATTGAACCATCTGCCTTGCGTTAGTTTTTGAAAACACACTTGTCTCCAATAGTCTTACGCACAGGCGGAATGTCAACTAACTCCCAGACCTTATTCGCGTCCATAGAGATCATCTCATCTGGCATAGCAACTATCCACTCAGCTTCAGCAGACGAAGAAAAATGCTTCAACAAAAGAAGCAAGCTCATCCTCATCCACTTGTGCACACATATGAAAATGTCTTCCTCATATGAAAATGTCTTCCTTAATTTCAAAATAGCGATAGGGAACTTTTTCCTCATCACCATATAGTATACTACCTGAGAATCTTGAGTGCCTAGTGGTGCACTCCCACTATCTAGTACACTCCCACTAGCGTCTAGCGGTGAAAATGTCTTCCTCATATGAAAATGTCTTCCTCAATTACAAAACAACGATAGGGAACTTTTTCTTTATCACCATATAGTGTACTACCTGAGAATCTTGAGTGCCTAGTGGTGCACTCCCACTATCTGGTACACTTCCACTAGCGTCTAGCGGTGTACTCCCACTCGGCTGGAGACTAGTACCATTTTTCAGCGATTACTGGATGTGGAATCTCAATCTCCCCCCACCCTCGCTTAAAGATGGTATGTTGTCTTCAACATCCTCTAACTCATAGAGGTTAAGATATTCTTAGTAATAAATGTCTGGGGAAGTCATTCTCAATATCATGTGGCACCATTTCTGTCATTCCTATACCCGTTTGTTTATTATACGTAACATAAGTTATCGAGCTATTAGAATAACTTCTAATGGTATGCTTTCTAGCTCTCGAGCGTAGTTTGTCACACTTATGCGAGGTATAGTGAACATAACCTCTTAAGCTCCACGAGCGCAAATGCTCCAAAATGAGCTTTTTGCCTTTCCATAGCTCATAAGAGGGTAAAAGGAGCTGACTGAGAAGAGGCACTCTAGTATGTAGGCAGCAATCAAGAGTACATCCCCCCAAAAACAACATTGGAAGGTTGTCTTGCGTCATCATAGTCCTAGCCATATCTAGGAATGTCCTATTCCTTCTTTCTGCAACACCATATTGTTGCGGAGTTTCCGGAATAGGAAGTTGTCTGCGTTTCCCCTTTTCCTCACATAGTTCCCTTAACTGATTAGATAAGTACTCGCAATCCTCATATCGCGCGAAATCATCTATAAAAGTGAGAAAATAAGAGGCACCATGACGTGACTTTACAACCATAGGTCCACAGATATCTGAGTGATCTAGCTCTAATGTTTGAGTAGCTCTAATAGCCTTCCTAAAAGGCTTTCGGCATGCTTTGCCAACCAAGCAAGACTCACACATAGGCATGTCAACTTTAGCGAGTGGGCTCAAAAGGGCTTCTTGAGCTAATCAAGTCATCCTATCACATCCTATGCGTTCAAGTCCAGTATGTCATGTCTTAGAATAAATGAATTAACAGAGGAAACTAGAATTTATTAAAACAATTCTTAAGAAGTTATCCCTAGATAACCATGTCCTAGTAACACTATCACCCAAAAACATCCATCCTATTACCACCGAATTGGAAAAGCGCCTTCGACTACGCTCTTCCACCTTGTTAGCTTTGGGCGCAAACTTGTTAACCCCACCCTGCCTCTTGGCAAGTGTACTCTTACCATTGCGTTGAGGCCCACTAGCCTTGCGCTCACTTCCACTTATGAAAGTTGTGGTAAAGAGTGTATCAATACGGTTCGCCTTACCTTTTGGCACTCCATATTTAGCTCAACATGTCGAGAAATGTCCAAAAACAAAATTTAACATTTCCATTGTGGATCATGATTTATTTTCTGTGGACTCGCAAATAGGTAAAGAACTAATCATAGCCCGAAACTGCAGTTTGCCAGTAAAGATGTTCCCAGTAATCTGAAATCATGAATCATACCTAACATCGACCTTAGATGTTCACTCATTGTGTACTTGGAATGTTTCCTTTACTTTCCCAAACTTCATAACCTAGATGCTCAATCTAGTAGTGAATGTGCCACTGAAAACAAATTCGAGCTGATCTCACAATACTTTGGCTATTGGTTAGTACATATACTTCCCAACAAGATCACAGTGCATACTGCTTATCACTGTTATCCAAAATATATTGGGATGTATATATGTGTATAAATCTGAAGTTAAGAACCGACAATACTTCAATAAGTAAATACTGTAAATAAAACAGAACCTAGTATAGATGAAAAACAGTCAATAGATCGAGTCTAGTGTTTGACACTATGTCCTTAAGACAATTTGTGCCCCGCATTGGTGCTCATGGATTTGCGGGATTTGTCTCCCAGGATACAACGATCTCCCCCTTACTATAAAAGCACTTCAAATAATAAGGTTCCAATGAACCATACTGATGTTTGTACTTTCTCAGATACTGACAAACTCTATATGTATATATGAACTAATATTAATTTCCGATATTAATTTCTTACTCTAAATGAATTAATAAGGCCCATATATATAGATTGTAGGAGACTATTCGTCAATAGTCACAACCTTTCGAAAGGAGACTGTTCGTCAACAGTCACATCCATTCGACTACGGGTCTGTTTGGCATGTCCAAATAATCCATCAATAAAAAGTTAATTTATCATTCAAATTTCCAACAATCCCCCACATGAATACTAAATTGACTATTCTACATCTAAATACAAATGCAGACACATTTGAGAGAGTACAGTGGAAAGACACTGCATCGGGATAGGTAGCCTTTGGCCTTGAATCTTTCATAGTGAAGAACTATCGGATATACTCGGCTAAATAGTGAACGCGATGTCTAGACCTGTTCAGGTTTTTGTGTAAACCTAGACAATAGAACTCACATAGTATCTCTCTGAACACTTTCGGTTCTCATGGTTGTGTTCATTTTGGCCCTGAACAACTCCTGGTATTCATAAATGCTCTAGAGAATCTAAACCTTTATAATTCTCATAGAAGCAGCCACATTTCACATTCATATAGGTGATTTCCTATTAAGAGCATCCTGCTATACTCCACTTGGTTTTCAAGATATAGAAATCATTAAAAGCAAAGCTCATCCTAAGACTTGCTACAGGCATCACTTTCTATTTATCATAGGAATGAGTAGAGAAATATCTCTCCAGTGATGCGGTTTAAGTCATGCACAATTTGGTTGTCCCGTTGAACCTAGATCTTGGGATCTCTAGTCAACTAGGTTGGGTTGCCATTATGATGACTTTTAAGATATAGGCTTCAGTCTCATTCCCCTCTATAAGCAGTTTATTTGATCTCTCATTAAACCTTTAGTTAGTGGATCCACCTCATTATCTTTTGACATTATACAAAATATGGAGATAGCTTCACTTGAGATCAACTGCTTTACGGTATTGTGTCTTCGATGAAGGTGTCGAGACTTACCGTACTACTTCGTGCCTTTCCAATTGTTGATTGGCTACCACAATGTATCCAAATTGCAAACACAAGTTTTGTCCAACTTGGAATATCCTTTAAGAAAAAGCGAAGCCACTCTGCTTCTTCTCTTGTTTTATTTAAAGCACTAAATTCAGATTTCCTTGTTGATCACGCAATGCAAATCTACTATGAGGATTTCCAAATGACCACTGCACTTCAAATGTAAAGACCTATCCTCTTGTGGATTTTGAGTCTTTTGAAACAAATACCCAATTTCTTATGTAGTGCAGTTTATAATTCAGGAGGTGTCTCAAATATTTGAGAACCCTACCTATCGCTTTCTAGTGGTCAATAGAGAAAACTACTGACATAACTTTGTTTCGTGCTTGACACAATTTCCTCAAGCCATTACTTTAGCCCTTGTTTTAATCCATGAAGTTATTTCACAAGTCTAAAATACTTTTCCTCCTTTTCGTAGAACAATTAACTCTTATGATTGTTCCACATTTATTTTTAGCAATTCCCATAAATTCATTTTATGGTTGCTAATCTCAAAGTAATGCCTTTGAGCTCCAATGTGAACTAACTTCTTGACTAATATCCCAAATTTACCACACTTAGTCATCTATATTCCATCTAATCATATTTATGAGTACAGTAAATTCACAAAATAATCGAATTTCATAACGATTGGTACTTGCAAATTCATAACGAAGAAAAACTCAAAAATTCAAATATTTTTCTACAAATATCTTCCCCCACATTTGCAAGTATCGACTGTCACTCGTTAATATAAACATTTTAACATTACTCATGCTTGCAAGTATCAATAATCACATAATAATGCGGATGTTTTAATAGCACTACCCCATATTTGTAAGTATAAAAAGGGGACACATATTAATACAAACATTTAAAAATACCCCCACATTTAACATGTATGAAGTAACATGATTACCCTATATTATGAACCAAATTTCATATTCATGATCCTTGATAATTTTTTTAAGCATTAAGATTGAATAAAAATCTCTTAAATTACATGCACAAACTACTTCAGAGTCCAAATGCATGCTCACACATTTAGTAAATTATCTAGGGTCAACTTCAAAATTTATAAAACTTTAGCAAACCACTACCACATTCACGGAGATAAAGGAATCAATTATTATTATTATTATTATTATTATTATTATTATTATTATTATTATTATTATTATCATTATTATTATTATTATTATTATTATTATTATTATTATTATTATTATTAAATCACAACGAAAATGTGGCTACAAGGTACCTTTTGGATCTTAGCCAAGGGGTACCAAAAGCTTCATTTAAATTTATATACATTGGTGCCCTATTCTTGCAAAGGAATCTGCGCCCGATCTCAAAATGCGCTTAAACTAGTTCTTTTTCAAACCATCATGGTTCTGATTCTCATAAAAAGCAAATAGAAAGTGAGTCTCGTACTGAACCAGGTCATGTTATCCGCATTAAGAAACATGCCATGAACTTTAGCATTTTGCACAAAGTGGTTGCTCATAATATATTTGTAAAACTCCCTCTCCAAATAAAAACAGGTTGTTCAACACATGATTCCACTCATTCTAATCATCAAAAATTGGAGAAGGATAGAAAAAACCATGTGTATAAAATAAAAGTAAAAGCAATATATGGTTTAGCAAGGACTCACAATGAGGGCACTAATGAAATTTTAGGTAGAATGTACCCATGAAATGAAATAGCAATGTATCCTTTAAAGAGGTGAATGATAAATTGTGTCTTTACCCACTGGAAGTATTGGTTGAAAGGTGCAATTAGTTGCACTGCCAAACAAAGGTCTTAAATGTACATTTGCATATTTTCCTTTTGCATCAGATCATCTCTATCTCCCAATACTTGTGACTATTTGAACAGTCTCATGGGTAAATGGGTGTGACTATTCATCGACCAGTCTTCTCATTGTCTATATATTACATACACCCCCCCCCCCCCCCCCCCCCACTTTATTTTTGTTAGTTTTTTTTTTTTTTTTTAACATTCATACATGTGTAGGAATATAGTAATACATATTTAGAGAGAACAATTGCCATTAGTGGGTTCGAAAGATTCACAGATTGAAGTGTTGCTTCTATATCTATCAATCAAATTATCCTGGGAGGCAGACATCTATTTTAAGCCATAAGCACCGGAGTGGGGGCCAAATATGTCTTAAGGAGATAGTGTTCAAAACTAGATTTGATTCTTTTCATTCAAAATTTGTATTTCCATATTTCTGTTGTGTCGATTCGCAGAACCTGTAAGTGTTTATGTTTTATGATTCTAATTTATTGTGAACTAGAACCAGATTTGAACAGTTGTGGATCATGTTTCATAGAATGGTTAGGAACGGAGTTCCAAAATTACAAACTTATACAGACTTAGTATAATACGATGTCCGTATAATAGACATATATATATCACATGAAAAATCAGTTTACATCCTAGAAACATATTTCAGAACAGACACCAATTTGAAACCATTCAAATAAAGCATATGCACCTAATCATTTCAAGCGGTGCTCAACTGGATGATGTGGTGCTAGGCACCTTTTTAGAGTCTCATCTACATTATATTGGATCTGTAAATTGGTGTCTTGAATTCATATTGTAAAAAGGACAAAATTCTTATGAATCTCTAGATTATTATATGTGATCAAACTTACTAACCAGAATTAGATGAGATATTCAGTGATAATATGTTATGTATATACATACACCAAATGGATCAAGTTAGGCACAAGAGTCACATCATATAAATTGACGGCCCACAATTATATGCCCAGTGAACCGATGCCTTGGTTCAAACAGTGATTGTTGTTGTGCGAGACAAAATCCAAAGATTACGTGATCCTGAACATGAAAATAGTCTTCTGGTATGCGAACCAGATTGTAGTTTTCAGATTTATAGGAAACGCAAAATACACTATTATAAATTGTCTTAAGATTTTTATCCAAAACATATTGGGATGTATATATGTGTATAAATCTGAAGTTAAGAACCGACAATACTGCAATAAGTAAATACTGTAAATAAAACAGAACCTGGTATAGATGAAAAACAGACAATAGATCGAGTCTAGTGTTTGACACTATGTCCTTAAGATAATTTATGCCCCGCATTGGTGCTCACGGATTTGCGGCATTTGTCTCCCAGGATACAACGATCTCCCCCTTACTATAGAAGCACTTCAAATAATAAGGTTCCAGCGAACCATACTGATGTTTGCACTGTTATCCAAAATATAATGGGATACGGATATATGCATAAATTTGAAATCTAAAATCAATAGTAAATACTGTAAAATAAAATAGAACCTGATATAAATGCAAATCGAACAATAGATCGAGTCTAGTGTTTGACACTATGTCCTTAAGACAATTTATGCCCCGCATTGGTGCTCACAGATTTGCGGCATTTGTCTCCCAGGATACAACGATCTCCCCCTTACTATAGAAGCACTTCAAATAATAAGGTTCCAGCGAACCATACTTGTGTTTGCACTCTCTCAGACACTTGACAAACTCTATATGTATATATGAACTAATATTAATTTCTTCTATTAATTTCTTTCTCTAAATGAATGAATAAGTGTGGATACCGGGATTCCACCGCTTTGTTTGCTTTTGAAACTTGTTTGATTTTGATCAAAGAAAGAGAAAAAGGGTCTGTTGAAAACAAATACAGAGTCGCCACTTGGTCTTTAAGGAACCAAGAAACCTAATTTTGACTCATCCAAACGGATAAAGGGCACCGGCCCTTCATAACCAAAGAACTTGGCTCGGGGTTTTGGTACGAGAGAGGAAGGAGCCTTTGTCACGACTAAAACACCCTCAACTCGCCCCGTCTCTCGACGGGCCTCAATTAGCATCCAAATAATCATCTTATACTACGTTTGGTTCGACAAATAATACTATGATAGTATATTACATCACATAAGAAAATTTGAAAATGGAAGATCTAAAGATAAGATATCATTCATAAGATCTAAGCCAAATATCACACAATGCAAAGTGAAAGATCACACAAATAAACCTAGGAAAAATCGTCTAATCATGTATCAAATAATCAAGACTTCCTAATCTAAAGGGGGCATGAATTGTTCTTGAAATAAATAAATCAAAGAAAACAAAGATGCTTAGCAAGCTAAAATGATGCATGTTATTCTTTGAAAAGAGAAGATCTCTCAATCCCCGGGACGGATGAGAAAGGATGATTAGATCGAGGGGAAACATGAACGTGTGATCATGATCATTCCTTATAACCTTCTTAGATTAGGAGTTACAAAACCCCAAACCTTTGCATGGATGCAATGTATGTATCTAGAATGTGCCAAGGTTGTAGTGTGCTTTGTGTTCATGGATTCCTAGGATGACTTAGAAGTCTAAAATGTGCATGAATGGATGGATGAAATCAATATGGGATATGTACAAATGTAGTATGAACTACTTCCTAAGATATGAACTAATTTAGAAGGCATATAAGCATCAAATCAAAGAATGAAAGTTAAAATGTGCTTGCTGTGAATAGTGGACAGAACAGTAACATGATCTTGTAAAAATGGAAAAGAGGGGTTAGGAATGTTTTCAATGCATGATTTTTTATGGAGATTTTCCTTATTGTGTCTAGAACATAACCCAAAAATCTAATCTGTAATAACTATCACATATTGAGAGAAATCATGTGAACAACAGAGGTCACTCAGAAACAGAGTCCGTACTGTCGACTGAAATGTTAGAAAATCTTAGAAAATGAAAACGAATGATCTAGAGGCCCATTTTATACAGAAAGTTTCTTAAGACATTGAAGTTTGAGGGAAAAATAAGTTAGGACCACCCCTGTTGGAAAAGGTTTCTAAAAAAGAGGTTGGAAGTGGACCTAGCTGCTGTGACAACAAAGACAGAATGTCTGGAAGGAATGTTTGGATCCAAATGGACCATTTCCAAGTACTTCCAAGTCAAACCAAAAATCATGGTGTTCTCCAATGGGTTAGGAAGACTTTCCAAGTGGCCTTGCATCCATATGTTGAGTATTGAGTTCTAGGAAAATCTTTGAACTCAGATTATTCACTGTTTTGACTCACTGTTTTGAAAGTTTTGGGGAAAACTAGAGTTTTCTTTCTTGAGATTAAAATGAGGGGTTTTAAGAGGGGTTTTGAAGTAGATGTTTTGAAATCATATTTTCAATACTCAATGAAGATTATAGCCACTTGAAATTTCAACATCAAACTCATCATCAAGAACCTCCAAGATTGTTGGAAAGATTTATTTTTATTAGAACATAACTTCAATACACTTCAAGAATACCTTGGAGGTATTGAAGTTATGATCATCATCTATCAAACATGTTTTTGAGGTCAAGAGCTACTATCCATAAGGATTCACTCACCCCAAACTTCATGTCATCATTTAGATGATGAAGAACTAGTAAGTAAATAAAGAAAATAAAAAAGAAATGAGGTAAGAAGAGATGAACATAATATGAACAAGTAAGTAAATAACAATCAATAGATGATAATCAATGTGATTTTGGACTTGTAGCTTGGTGTTTCACTCATAGATTTTGACATTTAGACATGGAAGTAGCTTCCTAACTCAAGAATGCTCAAGAATGGTGATTGGGGGTGTTTGGGATGTGAAGTATAAGAGAGGTAATGGAAGAACACAAGATTAGAACTCACTTTCTATAGCAAAATAGTAGGAGGAAGGTCCTTTTCTCTCTTCTAAACCTATCTCTATCTCTCTTCTTCTCTACAACTTTTCAAGCTTTTACACTTGGCCCCCCCAAAATGAAGAGCAATGGGGGGTTTATATAGGCCAATTTGGGGTGGTTTTGGGATTTTAGAAGTGTTCCCATTGGTCCCAAACATCTGTGAACATAAAACTACGTCGTTTTGGTTTTCAATTAATCAAATTGGACCCCCCAAAAAATTACAAAAATGGACTCTGCAAGGGTTGAGTGCCGCGGCGGTAGTGGGCCAGTGCCGCGGCGGCACTGCTCCTCAGACGCCCAGAAATTTACGTTTAGGCCCCCAGAGGTTCCGGTATTCGCGACAAGGCCCTATTTTGTCCAAAATTCACAGAAAATGCATACGAACTCCAAATTGAGGTTTTGATATACCGTTGGAAAGGTAATGGAGTCTAATTTACATAAAAATAGTTCGGGGATAGGTCACTTTGAAAAGTTTTGCGGTATTTGCGATAAAAGCCGATTTGATCGCCTTTTTCGTCTTCAAAAATTCATAATAGACTCGTTTTAAATCCGAAAATTATGTGCGATATACCGTTGGAAAGCTATTGACCTCTAGTATCCATGAAAAATATTTGAAAATTGTTACGGTGCCCCGGTTTTAAAGTCAAATTCTGGTCAAACTGGTCAAACCTGGGATTCCCGAGAAGTTCTGGGAACCTCTGGGAGCTCCCAGGAGCTGACGTTTTCGCTCGATTTTCTTTTAAAACTCATTTTAATACTTTCCACATGATTTAGAATGATTCCGAAGAATTTGGACGTTTTTGGTCAAACCAGTCAACGGGGACTTTCCGGGAACTTCCGGGGGTGTCTGGGAGCTGACGATTTCATCTGATTTCACTTAAAAACTCATTTTTTTACTTTTCTTACAACATAGCATGTTTCCAGAATTTTGGGACCAAATCTGGGAGTTTTCGGGCTTTCAGGGGCATTTTGGTCATTCTGAGCATTCTGAGAGATAGAGCTGACTTCCAGAAGTCCTTTTGAGTCTTTTACGATCATTTTGAACCACCAAGCTATGGGTCTCCTAAATCTGATAGCCCACAAAATGGGGTGTCTACAATAAGACCCATATATATAGATTGTAGGAGACTGTTCGTCAACAGTCACAACCTTTCGAAAGGAGACTATTCGTCAACAGTCACATCCATTCGACTAAGGGTCTGTTTGGCATTACCAAATAATCCATTCAACTAAAAGCTAATTTATTATTCAACTATATAACATGCAAAAACAAATGCAGACACAGTAGAGAGAGTACAGTGGAAAGACACTGCATCGGGATAGGTAGATTTTGGCCTTGAACCTTCCGTAGTGAAGAACTATCGGATTTTTTTCCAAAATATTTTGGGATGTATAAATCTAAAATCTGAAATACTTACTGATTGGAGATCCAAAATAAATACAGAATAAAATTGAGAAAGAATCCGAGCCCAGTGAACTGTTTTCTTAAGACGAATTTGCTCCCTCTCGGTGCACAAGGTTAATGAACAATCGTCTCCCAAGATAGAATGGATTTACAGTTCTGTATAAGTTGCACTCCAATATGCAGAACCCAATGAACGCAGATATATGTATTATACTCGAACAAACTTAATTCTAATATGCAGAGAGAGAATATTTTTTTGTCTTTTTAAATGAATGAACAAGACCCATATATATAGGTTACAAGAGACTGTTCGTCAACAGTTACAACCCTTCGAAAGGAGACTGTTCGTCAATAGTCACAAACATTCGAATAAGGGGTTGTTTGGCAAAACCCATATACAACACTAAATTCCAATTTATCATTCAATTTTCCAACAATCCACCACATGAATGATAAATTGTCCATACAACATGCAAATGAAAATGCAGACACTAGTTGAGTATTAACGAAGAAGTACTGTTTCAGACTAAGTAGCCTAGTGGCCTTGAACTTGCCCTAGTGATAAACTATCAGATTTACTAGCCGGTGAGTAGACTTTATTGTCTTTGAACTCGCAGCCATTTGTGTAAACCTAAACAATAGAATACACACATCCCTTCTTCTTACATATTTGGTTCTCACGTTTGTATTCGTTTTGGCCTTGAACACCTCTTGGTTCCATGAGTGCTTTAGAAAATTTAGCCTTCAAATTCTCATAGAAGCGGCCCCTTCTTACTCACGTAGGTGGTTACTATGAAGAGTATCCTGCAATACCCTACTTGGACATTTTCCAAGGTATAGGAACCATTAAAAGCGTATCTTATCCTTTTACTCGCGGTAGATAGACACTGACTCATCTTTGAAATGGGAGGAGGAAGATATAATTCTTCTCAGTGTGTACTGAGTACTACATAATTTAGTTTTCCCGTTGAACCTAGATCTTGAGATCTCCAATCAACTAGGTTGGGTTTCCACTATGACGACTCTTGTTTAGTGCATAGGCTTTAATCCCATTCCCCTCGATGAACTTTCCACTTGCTCTTGTGTTAGGCCTTTGTTAATGGATCCGCTATGTTATCATTTGACTTTACATAGGCAATAGAGATAACTCCATTAGAGAGCAATATTTGTTATATGGTATTATGTCTTTGACTATATATCAAGACTTACCATACTATTATGTGCCTTTCCAATCGTCGATTGACAACTACAACGCATTCAAATTGCAGGCCCAGATTTTGTCCAACTTGGAATATCCTTTAAGTAAAGGCGAAGCCACTCTGCTTCTTCTCTTTTTTCTCTAAACTAATAAATTCCATTGTTGATCAGGCAATGCAATTCTACTTAGAGAATTTCCAATGCATGGCTACACCATCAAGTGTAATGATGTATCCACTTATGGATATCGAGTACTCTTTTGAATCAAAATCTAATTAACATTACTATACCCTTAAAGTACACGTGGATATCTTGTGCAACACGATCAATAGATCAGAGTGTATCTCACGTACCTAAGTGACTATGTCTTCCAGAGCATACTATGTGGTCTGTAGACATACACAATTGGCACTACAACATTGTCAATTTTTCTCAAGCCATACCCTTAAATTACACGTGGATATCTTGTGCAACATGATCAATAGATCAGAGTGTATCTCACGTACCTAAGTGACTATGTCTTCCAGAGCATACTATGTGGTCTGTAGACATACGCAATTGGCACTACAACATTGTCAATTTTTCTCAAGCCATTATTTTGGCGCTTGTTTTAATCTATAAAGTGATTACTCAAGCCTACACCATCTACGTCAAAAAATTTTAACATAAAAAATTTCGTTTTATATCTGCTCATCTTAAAACCGTAAGTTTTAAGTCCCAATGTGAACCTCATAATCCTTTTGACTAATTTCTTGAGTTGCCACATTCAACCGTCTTGATTTATCTCCAAGTCTATCAATATAATTAAATCATATGAGCACAATAAATTCACAATGGAATTAAACCTATGCGCCTAAAATTTTTTTTCCTTATACTTGCAAAATATTAAGTTCAACATATATTTTCCCCCACATTTGCAAGTATCGGTGATCACATGTAAATACGAACATTTTAACATTACCCCCACATTTGTTAAAATCTCCTAGATCACGTGACTTTGTTTATCATAAACTAACCCTCATATTCATGAACCTTCATAAATTTTCAATTATAGGAATACAACACTTAAATATGTTATACCAGATACTATATTAAAAAATTTCATGGTTGCAAAAAATTGATGAAGAATAAATAACTATTCATATATTATTCAACATGTATCTACCCACATTTGTAAGTATAGCGATCTTGAGATTTTATCACTACTAGACATTTGTAAGTATAGATTAAACATAGATACTAAAAGTTTGGAGGCAAATTGTCTAATTTTAGTAACTGAGGGGGTTTAACTGAAAAACTACTCAAGAATTGAAATCATACTACAATTCCAATTAAATTGAGGATCATGTCCCAAATTCATAAAGTTTGCAACTGACCTTGCAAAATTCATAACGTTTGAAATCATACTTCACTTTTATTATTTCACATTGTGGAAGACAACTCTAAGATTGAGCCAAATTTTGAAATCGATTTAAACTCTTAAACAGGAATATATATATATATATATATTTAGATTTCAAAACTTGGAATTCCTAAGCATATATGACGAGTTTGTGGAAAATAAACAAAAGAATGATTTTAATCACTAAGTGGCAATTTTTGTAATCACATATGCAACCATTCTAACATCATATATATGTATTATGCAAACATGAATAGATTATATTATTTTTATATAGATAAAGCAAGCCTGATGAAACAAGACAAACTGCAAGTCTCGTTTGGGTATAGATATGACGGTTCAACAATTTTCTTACCAATGAATTTCAATGGAATAAGGATTCAATGCCTACTTAATATTTGGTCAAAGAAGATTCCATTTATTACAATAGTTATACACATCAACACTAACGTGAATACAACTTTCAAATAAATTATATATAATCTAATTCTGAAGTAAGTTAGTGAAGTTGAAACAACGTAGGCATCTTCTACACAGAGAGAAAAACAAACATGACGGTTCCGAAATCGAGGCCATACGGTTCGGTGTTCCAAAATAAATCTATTTTTTTATTCTTTTTTTTTTTGAATTAAAATATGGTAATGAACTAATGATGAACATTGCATTAGAACCAGTTTTCTATACCCATATGAATCAATAGTGTTCATTGGTGTTGATTCGAACGATGGAATCAATTGAAGAACCCACATTCACATTCAATTAGTTCACATACTTCACATATACGTATCAGTTTGAATAATAACCTAATCATTGAACATGGAGATTTGAAAGTAAACATAGGAACCATTGATACTAGAGAACCCACAGAATCAAATTTGCAAATTGACAGATTTCAAATTCTAAACAAAATGAGTTTTCAAATTATTTCAACCGAATATCATGCAATTTCCAGATTTATAGAAAACCCAAACTCATCCGAAAAATAATATGCACCAAAAATTTCGTCTTAAGATTGTTTTCCAAAATATTTTGGGATGTATAAATCTGAAATCTGAAATACTTACTGATTGGAGATCCAAAATAAATACAGAATAAATTTGAGAAAGAATCCGAGCCCAGCGAACTGTTTCCTTAAGACGAATTTGCTCCCTTTCGGTGCACAAGGTTGATGAACAATCGTCTCCCAAGATAGAACGGATTTACAGTTCTGTATAAATTGCACTCCAATATGCAGAACCCAACGAACGCAAATATATGTATAATACTCGAACAAACTTAATTCTAATATGCAGAGAGAGAATAATTTTGTGTCTTTATAAATGAATGAACAAGACCCATATATATAGGTTGCAAGAGACTGTTCGTCAACAGTTACAACCCTTCGAAAGGAGATTGTTCGTTAACAGTCACAAACATTCAAATAAGGGGTTGTTTGGGAAAACCCATATACAACACTAAATTCCAATTTATCATTCAATTTTTCAACATGCACTCTTTCAGATACTGACAAACTCTATATGTATATATGAACTAATATTAATTTCCTATATTAATTTCTTACTCTAAATGAATTAATACGACTCATATATATAGTTTGTAGGAGACTGTTCGTCAACAATCACAACCTTTCGAAAGGAGACTGTTCGTCAACAGTCACATCCATTCGACTAAGGGTCTGTTTGGCATGTCCAAATAATCCATTAATAAAAAGCTAATTTAGCATTCAAATTTTCCAACAATCACAAGTGCGCGCTATGATCCTTGTTGAGCCAAGTATTATAGGCTATTAAGGTTATAATGATGTTGTACCAGAGGCTCATTATTCGGTTCAATAGGTTGGGCCATAGAATAAGCTTAAAGCACATAAGCTCTTACTCATCATGTAGGTGTGTTACTTTGCAGTGCCATATTACAAAAATTAGTCCCTTTTAAACTAGTTATCTTTGTAAAGATTAACGAAATGTGGTTTAAAAACATTTGAGAACATACACAAGGGATTGACATTATTATTTGCACAGTTCATAAAGTTTGCTTTAAAATCCAATTACAAATGAGTATTTCCTTCTTTACAATTTTAGACCAATAATTTTGTAATTGCTCACTAATCAAATCTTAATTTTGTAAATCAAGAAAAACTTTTTATAATTGATTTTACTAAACAAACATCAATTAGATGGTACAATTACCTATCTAAGATCATCCACAATAACATAAAGTGCGTCATACAACAAAAGTGCGCATGGACCCCTACGTGGGTCCAAATTGACAACTTAGAGCTCATGTTAAGGTAATTCAAGTGTATGATGTATGAACAAAGAAAACCATCCCTTTACAAGTGTTCCAATACAAGAAATGTAAACGCTCGTCCTCACATTACATTTATAGCCCATAAAAAAAAATAGGGATGCTTTATTCATGTACATACACATAAACAACCTAAAACACACATCGTGATGACACAAGCTCCATAAATTATCAATTAATTGTCCATTCATTTGATCCAGATTAATGCACTAATCACATATACCAAGCACTCATGCGGTCTATTTAAAATAAATGGACTAATCCATCACTCCGTTTAAGGAGGATGATTAGAGGTCTCGGGTCATCCAATCACAAACAACAGTAATTAAACGTGACCTATAATGCAATGAGCCTCTAAAATAATGAAATGTGCAATAAAATAATTATTGCACAGCCCAGATAGCTCCCATAAGCTAAAATAAAATCAATGAAAAATCTTGAATTTTTCACTAATTTTAACACAATTTTCGATTTTAAAACATATTTTAAAATCAATTTATTAAGGGCTTTTAAATTAATAAATTAATTTAATACCTCATGGAAAATTTAATGAATTGAAAAAAAATGATTTTTCACTATAAATAAAGAATTTCCAGGATTTCATCAAGGCCCAAAAATATTTTGAATCAATTTAACAAAATAAATTGATCTAGTTAAACAAAATTACCTATGAGCAACTAAATTTTCCAAAAATACAAAAATTTTGGGGAATTTGTTCTCCAAGGATTTTCAGTGGTCTAATATAGTGTTCTAAACACCCTATATTAATTTTTTAAAAAATTAATAGTCTATTTTGGCTATTTTAAGCAATTGAATAAATGCCCATAAGCATAAATTTTATGCTCTAAAATACCAAAACAAAAATGAGATAATTCATAAAAAAATTCTCAAGTCTCCAATTAGTGTACAAAAACACTATATATTAAATTCAAGAATTAATACTTTAATTGGTTATATTTTAAGCGATTAATATTGCGTACTCAATATAATATATATGCTTTAAAATATATCCCAAAGAGCGAGAAAATACACTAAAATAATTTTCTCAAGCTACCACTAGTATTCTAAACACACTGTGTTAATTTCATGAATTAATAATCAATAAAAAATATTTTAAGCAATTTAATATGTGTACAAAAACACATGATTATATGCTCTAAAATAGTAATATGATTTGGGTAATTTACCAAAAATTATCTATGGGTCCCAAAAATTTATACATGGTCTCAAAACAGTGTCCCTCATGTTCCATATTAATTACAAAATTTAATGACGCATTATGGTTATTTTAAGCAATTAAATAAACGTCCATAAACATAAATTATATGCTCTAAAATACCATAAATACATGATAATTTACCATAAAATTATCTTAAAGTCCCTTATAGTGTACTAAACACTACACATTAATTTCAAAAATTAATATACATTTTTGGATATTTTAAGCAATTAAAAAAAAAACTTAAAACATATCTTTTATGCTCTAAAATACTAAAAAAATTAATGAAATAATTTACCATAAAATTATTTCTAGTCCCACACAGTGTCCATAATATAGGAAAAAAAATTTAATTTTTCATATTTTTTCAGAATTTTAAAGCAATTAGAATAGGTTAAAACATTAAAATCTATTTATTTTAATTGCTGAGTTTAATTACAAAATAATTAAATAATATTCTGGAAAATATATTTAAAAATTTTATTATGAATCGTGGGCCAGGGCCAGACCCACACTCACCGGAGTGGGGCATGCGCCACCACCAGCGTCGCCGCACGCGTGGCACGTGCCACCGGTGCGCGTGGTGGTTTGCCTGGGCGAGTTGTCTTCTACAAAAAACAAACCCTAAGCGCAGCAGCCACTTCGCGAGGCAGCTTGATTTCTTAACCAAAATCTTCGTGTTATATGTCATTGGAAAGCCCACATGGCGTAGATGACGATTATACAACAAAAAAAAAATAGTGGGATTGGACGTGTAAAACTTCTAGAAATTGAGGACAAAGTTCAGGAAAAATCTCGATTTTTTAAAGACCTAGAAAATAGGGTTTCAGATTTCGCCTCCGCTTGAGATAATCAAGCCTTGGGACTTTATGGAGGGACTATAGGGACCATAGGAACACATCCATATAAAAAAAAAAATTCGGACCCTTATTGGAGTTAGGTATTAGACCCACTTCAAATCAAATTTTCAAAGTTTTTGTTAAAAGCTTGCTTGAAGCTTTAATGGTAGATACGATTTGGATATATAAGGGCGAACAAACAACCTATACACTCTGATATCAATATAGATAATCATGCACACAAGCATATATGTCGGGTATAAGTTCGTTTACCTAGCGGAATAACCCAATGGATCACCGAACGGTGTTGTTACGAACCCAATCAAGAACCACGAACCTGCTGCACCTACATCGCTTCCGTGTACCCTCTTGTGCTCCGTATAGGTCGTAGAAGACGCTACTGGAGCAATCCTCATGACAGCCAGGCGTTAAATCCCATAGCTCCAATGGTGATGGCCAAGAGAGAGAATACCGTGAGAGAGAGGAGAGAGAGGCCGATTGTATTGTGTGTAACACTAATATGCATGTGTGTGTAATATAAATATATATAGGCACACAACCTAGGTCACCAAACCAAGGCCCATTGGACCCGGTCCAATGTATGTGGTTGCACAAAATGACCTACAATTTCTTACAATACCTGTTGCACCAAAACATCGAGACCCTCGAACTCGATCATTCTTCTCTCGCGCAATGCAGCGCCATCGTTGAAAGCCCAAGGTGTTTCTTTTCCACTTTAAGGTTTGTTGATTATTCTTCAGCGGCTCATGTACATCTTCTACTTCTTAATAAAAACTAAAGGTAAGGAAGTCAATAAACAAGTCCATTGGCTGTTTGTAGTAACTGGTGTAGGAGCATATGAGGAATTTCTCAGAACTTTTTATTTTATATCGACAATTGTATGTATTGTTAAAACAATCCATATTAGAAACATAGAACACATAAATTGATTTACATACCTGGATTTGCCTTCACGAAAGTACGAGAAGATGACGATGAAAGATTGGGGCTAGGGCTTCCTCTCCTTGCTCTCTTCTTTATCACTGTTATATTGATGGAAAATAACGTGTGTATCTATTAAGAGAGGAGAGGGGACCTAACCCTTATTTATATAGAAGCTCAATTAGGCCTTTCCATCACAGGCCCATAAAACCCAAAATAGGTTTTACTAATTGGGTCATAAAAGTCCATATCCCATATAATTAAGGTGTCTCCACATATCCATTTAAGCTATGTTTTTCAACTCGCTTTTATAAAACAAAATAAAAGTAAGTGAGCCCAAAATCTCACATTCTCCCACATGGGCGAGCATTTATAAAATAAAACAATTTTTGAAACAATTTTTTATTCACGGGTGAAATACTCAATATGGCCACATTATACTGATAGCTAAATGAATAACCTTAATTAACGCATCATACTTAATGAAAATGTCAACACCGAATCATGGAAGCATTATGCTATCAAACAACACAACACCCATCCATAGTTACAAATGCCAACAATATTCATTAATATGAATTGCGGATATGACAAATGTGGTATGCTACAATGATACTTAAAACCATCTCTGGATGTGCCAAACCACAATCGGTCCTCCAATGCTTTGTGCGCAACTGTATGTACAAAACCAATATTAATGCCTCAAAAGACCACATGTCTTTAACAAGACCTAGAGTTTTCCACTATGGAATTACTCTCACATGCTCTAGACTGAATGCTCTCACTATGAGAGTACACATGTGAACACATGCTCAAAACTTGAATGCTCTAAATAATAAAGTACACATGTGATTAACCAATACCTTTCACTATGAAAGTCAATGTCTCAATGAGATCCCACAAGAGTCTAACTATTAGACGCAGCTTCACGTACATATCTCGAGATAAACCATACATAGTGTGCACAAAATAGAATGAAGCATACCATACAACATATTCATCCAATACATCAAAATGAAATGTAAAACTGAATCATAAATCTTTATTAAGAAGTAAAGTCACTCCCACATTAACCAAAAACATCAAAAGATTCTACAACTCCCATATTAACAACATGTTCCATAAAACTAGTGGAAGGTAAACCTTTGGTCAAAATATCTGCTATCATTTTATCCGTGCCAATATGCCTCACATCAATAAAATCGTCAGCTACCCAATCTCTAACAGATAAGTACTTGAGTTCAATGTGTTTAGAGCCACTAGTGAGTTTATTGTTGTTTACAAAAAATACAGCAGAATTATTATCATAGAAGAGTATAAGAGGCCTGGTAATAGAGTCAACAACCTTTAATCCCGATATAAAGTTACGTAACCAAATACTTTGTACGCCGGAAAAATACCACGCAATAAACTCAGCCTGCACAGTAGAAGAAGCAGTGATACTCTGTTTACTACTTTTCCAAGAGATAGCTCCACCAGCTAATAGGAAGACATAACCAGAAGTGGACTTTCTATCATCTAGACACCCAGCAAGATCAGAATCAGTGTATCCTACCACCTCTAGATGATTAGAACGTCTATAAGTCAACATAAAATTCATTGTCTTCTTTAAATATCTCATTACCTTTTTGGCAGCTTTCCAATGCTCCATACCGGGATATATTGATATCTACTAAGAACACTCACAGCAAAAGCTATATCTGGTCTAGTGCACACCTGAGCATACATTAAACTGCCAACAGCACTAGCATAAGGAATGTTTTTCATATCTCCCTTTTCTAACTCGTTTCTCGGGCATTGATCTTTGCTAAACTTATCACCTTTTAGAATTGGAACATCTCCTGAGTTACAATTTTCCATTGAAAATCTTTTGAGAACACGTTCAATGTAGGCTCTTTGGGAAAGCTCCAAAATACCACGTGAACAATCTCTGTGAATCTCAATACCAAGAACAAATAAAGCTTCACCAAGGTCTTTCATATCAAAAGACTCTGATAATTTATGCTTAATCTCATGAAGCAAACCTAGGTCACTGCTAGCAAGCAAGATATCATCAACAAAAAGAGTGAGAAAAATAAACTTACTACCACTTGCCTTAAAATATATGCAATGATCCACAGTATTCTCAGCAAAACCCATAGAAGTCACAACCTGGTCAAATTTCAAGTACCACTGTCTTGAAGCTTGCTTGAGCCGATAAATTGACTTCTTCAATCTGCACACAAGATGCTCATTTAAATTCTCCACAAAACCTTCAGGTTGCCTCGTACATACATCAGCATCAATATCACCATTAAGAAAAGTTGTCTTCACATCCATTTGGTAAAGCTCTACATCAAAATGGGGCACCAAAGCCATGATGATTCTAAAAGAATCCTTAGTAGACACAGGAGAAAAAGTGTCACTAAAGTCAACGCCTTCCTTTTGGGTGAACCCCTTTGCCACAAGTCTTGCCTTATGGCGCTCCACATTTCCTCGAGAGTCTAACTTGGTCTTAAAAACCCACTTGCAACCAACAGTTTTGAAACCTTGTGGAAGTTCAACAAGCTCCCACACTTCACTGCGATCCATGGACAACATCTCTTCATGCATGGCTTCAAGCCATTTAGCCGACTGGGGACTAGACATGGCTTGTGGATAAGAGATTGGGTCAACGAGATGACCTACATCAAAGTCAGTCTCAAGAGAATAAGTTATATAATCATCAGGTAGAGCAGACCTCATTTCTCTAGTAGACCTCCTCAAGGGAGGCACATCTACATGAACAATATCTTCAACAATCTGATCAACATATGGTTGCTCATTATCAGAATGATCATGTGCAACTGGTTCAACAAGGATTGGAATTGGAACAACAGTTTCAGGCTGAGTGGGTTACACTTCTTTGTCAAGTACAACAGGAATTGGAACGATGACATGTTCTTCTTGTATGGAAACTCTCTTGGCTAGAGGACTCTCATGGTCACCTGTGAAATTCTCCAAGAACTTGGCATGTCCTGATTCAACAATTTTAGTACCACGAGAAGGACAATAAAATCTATAACCTTTGGACCTATCAACATAGCCAATGAAAAAACAAGAGGTGGTTTTGGGATCAAGTTTATTTTCATTTGGGTTGTAGATTTTCACTTCAGCTGGACAACCCAAACATGAAAATGATTCAAGGATGGTTTGCGACCAGTCCACAATTCAAAAGGGGTTTTAGACATTACCTTACTGGGAACACGATTAAGGATGTAAAGAGCACATTTCAAAGCCTCACTCCACAACAAAATAGGAAGATTTTCCCTACACATCATACTCCTAACCATATCTTTTAGGGTACGATTTTGCCTTTCAGCAACACAGTTTTGTTCAGGGGTACCTGGCATGGTATACTGAGCAACAATACCACATTCTTCCAGGAATTTAGCGAAAAGACCCTTATGTTGGCCAGTTTGATCGTACTTTCCATAGTATTCTCCCCCGCGATCAGACCTTACAACTTTAATGGTTTTGCTTAATTGGATCTCTACCTCAGCTTTAAAATTTTGAATTTTTCAAGTGCAGCGGATTTATCATTTATGAGATAAAGATAGCCATAACGCGAGAAATCATCTATGAATGTAATGAAGTATTTGTTGCCACATATGGTGGTATCTAAAGGACCACTGATGTCAGTGTGAATGATCTCAAGGAGTCCAGAACTACGAGTTGACCCTAATTTTTTGGTTTTGGTTATTTTGCCTTTGGCACAATCAATGCAAATTTCTGGGGCATCAAAATCAAGTGAAGGAAGAATATTTTCCTTGATTAAACGATTAATGCGTTCTTTAGAAATATGACCTAGACGCCTATGCCAAAGATCATACGAAATATCTCGAATCAACACTCTTTTCTTGCTAGAAGAAGAAACAATCAAAGACTCATTATTGGGTAAAACATTCAAACAATATAACCCATTAGAAAGAAAACCATTACCAACAATAAGAGAATTAAAGATCAGCTCAAATTTTCCATTACCAAAAGAAAAGGAATAACCACGTTCATCTAAACTAGAAATAGATATCAAATTACGTCTCATGGACGGTACATAGAAAATGTTATCTAGAACAAGAATAGAATTGAGTCCTAAAGGTAAAGAAAATGATCCTATCATCTCCACATCAACCTTTACTCCATTCCCGACAAAAAGGTAAGCTTCTACTTTATTTGGTTTCCGCTTTCTTCTGAATCCCTGCAAAGAATTGCAAACATGAATAGATGAACCACAGTCAAGCCACCATGAATTAATGGGAACATCTATCAAGTTGGATTCAAAACAAACAGAGACCAAAGCATTACCTTTGTTCTTATCATCCTCTATCTTGGCCAACCATCTCTTATATTTATGGCAATCTTTCTTCCAGTGTCCCTTTTTGTGACAGAACTTGCACTCATTCTTACCAATTTTAGGCTTAGGTCCTCCGGGTTGGTTGGACTTATGGTAGTCACGCTGATTCTGGGTTTTGTTGGAGTGAAATTTTGACTGGAAGGATGATCCCTTATGGGGTTTGGAAGGAGTGACGAGATTTGCATCATGACTAGACTCATTACGAAGCATTTGCTCTTCATGAGAACAGACATAAATAAGCTCATTGATATCCCATTTATCTTTAAGTGCAGTGTAGGTAGTTTTAAGCTGATTAAAAGAATGAGGGAGATAACTCAGAATTTGGTGAACCACAAAAGTGTCAGGCAGAGGGACATCAAGGGTTTTCAATTTGTTCGCAAGATTGGACATGGAAAGAATGAATTCTCTAATTTTCCCATCACCCTCGTATTTCATGTTGCTAAATTTTTGCATAAGGTCTCCGGTCTCGCCTTTATTAGAATCCTTAAATTTGGCAGTGATATTTGCAAGAAAGATTTTGGCATTTTCGGATTCAGGAATGGCACCTAAAAGATTTGGTGAAATACACTTTTTTTATGATCATGAGAGACAAGCGATTTGCTCTCTCCCACTTCGCAAAATAGGCTTTTTCAGTGGCATTAACATTAGCATTAGCAGCCAGGGGCATTAGACAAAATGGCTATGTCTAGGTCCATCAGTCCTAGGGTAATTTCTATGTCACTTTTCCAGGTTTTAAAATTGCTGCTATCAAGAGGCACGATAGAATTGACCATAGAAAGATTCATTACTGAAAAAAAAAATGAGTAATTAATATCAAGGTTGAATGACAAAATACAAGCTACTGTATAATATATGCATTGAGCCCAAACAAAATTACAGTAGACAAAACACTTTTCACTATATAATGCGAGTCCTTAGTGTATCATCATAAAATCACCTTTAGGCAGAATTTATAACATGCTATAAGGTCCTCCATTTTCTTGTTCAAAAACTTTAATGTCCCATTATACAGGATCTACTAAATACCAAGCCGCATCACCATGTTAGTCACCTTTAGGCAGATAAACATGATACGCTATTAGGTAGATACTCAATTTTCAAATAGTGAAGTGGACAACAAAATGAATAAAAATTAAAATTTCATCACCTTTAGGCAGAAGAAATTCCAAAATTTATTGAAACATGCTCACATACTGGATTTCACTTCCCAAATTACAATGCACAATTACCCCCTTTGGGTTGGTAATTGCGCATACCGAAATCACCACTTTACATTAGTGTCAATTCATAACCCACATTGTAATAAACCCTGTGAATATAAAACTAAACTATAATATTCTCTAACCCTTTTATTAGTGTTATTATTTAATTTATAAAATTGTCATTTATAAGCCTCAAAATCATTTTAATTGATAAGTAATCATAATTAATCCATACGTTAAAACTCTATGTAAATCATAATTAATTAAAATATATTGACCTTTGATGTAGTGCTAAAGACAAGAAAATAAGAGCATTAGATTCTTATTGTACATTACAGCAAGTTGAGTTCCTGCCACTGAACATAAAACTTTATGACTGTGAGGGCATTGTTTGTGCAAAAAGTGTTTTCAAAGCACCGACATGCCACTTGATCAGCTTCATGGCTGTGAGGGTATTGATTGTGCAAAAAAAAAATTAATAAATAAATAAAAACGGATCCGCAGTCACGCAGAAGCTGTGTTGTCAAATCAATCACTAGTCTTGCTTTGATTACATGTACTAGAGTTAGACTTACATTGTAGGTCATATATATTTGAGTCTTATACGGTATGTGTATATATAGGTGTACTTATGGATTTGCGATCTATATATTGTTTGTGTTCAAAACGGTTCTTGCCCTAATATGGTGGCTCTGATACTAACTGTTAAAACAATCCATATTAGAAACATAGAACACATAAATTGATTTACATACCTGGATTTGCCATCACGAAAGTACGAGAAGACGACGATGAAAGATTAGGGCTAGAGCTTCCTCTCCTTGCTCTCTTCTCTATCACTGTTATATTGATGGAAAATAACGTGTGTATCTATTAAGAGAGCAGAGGGGACCTAACCCTTATTTATATAGAAGCTCAATTGGGCATTTCCATCACAGGCCTCATAAAATCCAAAACAGGTTTTACTAGTTGGGCCATAAAAGTCCATATCCCATATAATTAAGGTGCTCTCCGCATATCCATTTAAGCTATGTTTTTCAACCCGCTTTTATAAAACAAAATAAAAGTAAGTGAGCCCAAAATCTCACATGTATTTGATACATCTTGTGGAGTAGATTTTAAAAATATAGTTTTTACAAAAACAAATTTGTACATTGAATGTTATAAATTTTTAAAGTTTGAGAAAATTTCAGGTGTAACTACTGGTATAGTTGGCAGCAAAATGTGCATTGAATGGACAAAATTGTCGCATATATGGGGTTAGTTAACGAGTTAAAGCACTTGTTAATTTATCTTTTGTTAGTAAGAGATTTATTCTTTAAACAGACTTTTAGTCAAGATTTGGATATCAAAATCCGAATCTGAATCCAAATAGTTGTTTAATTAGCGAATCAGATTTGGATTTGATACATCCGATCTGAATACGAATCTGATAATCTATATCAAATGGGGGGTCTGAATGTAATTTGGAAAAGTTTTCTCGTAAAATCACATTTACAAAATGGAGATTAGGGCTTTAAGAGGGTCTAAGCTTGGTTATTTCCTTACAAATTGTCACTGAGATTACACTTTGAAGTTTTGAGCGTTTAATGTAGTTAAAGCATAAAAGAATAATAATCCACATTTAGACATACAACCCCGTGAAGCCACATAAGCTAACGGACTTGGGCTCCATTTGCTTCATGAATTTAGTGGGGGAAAAAACATACTAAAGAATATGTTTTCTTTCATTTGGTTTATAAGAAAAGCAAATTGAAAGAAAATAAAATCAGTTTAAAGACAAATTATTAGCTTGAAGTTTTGAGCCACTTCTCTTTTTTCTCAACTTAAAATTCTATTTTGAAAAGCATTGAAGAATTCATAAAGAAAAAAGGAAATAGAAAAGAAAGGAAATAGAGTTAAATATACAAAAGAAAGGAAATAGAAAGAGAGATATTTACAAAATATTAGGAAACACGTGGATTTTTTGGACTATGGTACATTACCAGTCCTCAGCATTTTCTTTTTTCTTTCAAACACAAGGATTTTTTGGACCTCCACTTGCTCAACAGCCTTAGCTTAGTCTCCTCACCCACACACACGTCCCATAGTCTGGTAATGTTCATTTTACTACTTAATTCACAAACTTTGGGATTAATAACATAGTCACACTCTCGTTAACAGAGCACTATTAAGTCCAAAACCAGAAAAGAACAGAAGAGAAGAAACATAAACAAACAGAGTTCTTGAACTGAAAGAAAAATAAAACCTAATTACAAGACTTCGTCAAATAAGCGTATCATCAAAATATTATCATCCTCATTCCATTCATCATCACAGTGCAAATATATTCCACACCCGATCATCATATTCACCCGTCACATCGAATGGCGATGCAGGCAAATCCAGAGGTGCACGAAAGCTCGACCAACTGTGACACTGATCCTCGGGATAGTACTTCAACGCAAACTTTCCCGAGGGTTCAAGAATTTCAACGTCAAGAGGAAATATCAAACGCCCATGAATTTGCACATGAGACACACTGCAAAGTAACAATTAAGCACCTGAATACGTCGAGCTGACCGAGATGGTTGCGAAATAAATGAATTTTTGTAGGACAAGATTAAAGCCGTACGAAACTGAGACGAGGAAAATAAAATGATTTCAAATATTTATATACATAATTCTAAGGGGCTGTTTGGGAAGGCTGGAACCAGTTCTGTGGTTCATAAGTGAACCGATTCTAGAGAGATTAAGTTTTTAACAAAAGCCCTTTTATAGAGGGGCAGTCCATGCCAAATCTTAAAACATTCTCTGTCAAACCAATATGATGCTGGTTTTCATGAGAACCAGATCCTGTTCTATGCATTCCCAAACAAGCCCTAAAATTTCAGACACAGCCTTGTCTCTTTAGTCCAAAGCAAGATCTCCAGGTTACATCTTCCAAGTGCTCATATAAATCAAATAACAAGCAAGCCTAATGGATTCAGTTACGCCATACAATTTAGCATTGTGTAAAGAGCAACAACATGCTTAATACATCAACAATCCAATGGCGCCCACATGGAGCACGTGAACAATCAAATGCATGAAATGAAAAAAGTCCTACAAACAAGAATCTTTTAACCTGTGTGATCCAATTGGGCTTCCCACGAATTTGAATGGGTATCATTCACTATTTCTTTTATAGGATCCAAATGTAAAATCCATCATCTTAACCAGGCCAATAGGAAAAATAAATATTTCATCAAGGTTCTTCATATGGGGTCATCCCTAGCTGCTTCTTTTCTTTTTTTAAAACGAAAAAAGAAAAAGAAAAGAAGAAGGTAATTTTAAGCGTAATTTTGTTTTGACAATTTTTTCCTTCAAATGATTCTATTATAGATGAAGAGTTTCAACATAAGAATAGAATGTAAAAGGTAAAACACCCAAAATTCACATCAAGGTCAGTGATAACTGCCACTAGTGAACATACTCTGTACAAAAATTATAACCCGAAAGGAGTCGAGTAAGAATTAGGCAAGATATAGAGATTTCATCAATCATCAGTTTCTTTTCTTCCTATCACACTTGCGGATCAAAACTTACCAAGTCCATGCCTGCCCACATCAGCTGATCAACCAAGACTGATATAAATCAACCAAAACCCAAAGCCAATGCGTAGAAAACTTTGCTGAACTTAAAAATCATAGATGATACTGAGTGTCATTTATGCACGGGTAAATGATAGAAACTTAATTGGTAGCCGTTGAATTATTCTGCAGGGCCATGAACGTGTATGGAAACTAGCATGTTAATTTTCAAAAAGTAAGCAAGGGTCACACTATCTGATCGGGAAAAGACAAAATGAATGCATGTACTGACCATATATAAAACAAACCATCCACTTCTTGTCTCTGTCTCCTGCCCAACAGCTCAATCTGTATATATCCACCAACACAAAGAGCATGTTCTGGCAGCTTGAAGCTCTGCAATCCACCTTTCTGCTTTCAACCGAAAAGAAAAGAAAAATAAATAAATAAACAAAAACTTGAGCATTTGACTAGTCCAAGTTGAACATGAGACCAGTCTGACCCAAAAATGGTAGAATGCTCGTATTCAGCTAGATGATAAACAAAGTTATCTTAAGCAGGTAAATAAGATTGTTATATATATACTAGTGAGGGTGCACGTGGGCACGTGCCCGTCGGATAGTTGTATTCCTAGATATATTGTGTATTAATCTTGACATTATAGGTCTTTGGAGAGGTATAATTAATCATTCCATTCTAAAATAAGTGCCAACGTTTTATTTTTTTTGGATATTTTTAAAATAAGTGTCACGTTTCCTTTTTTTTTTTTTTTTTTTTGATATTTCAAAATAAGGTCCATTTGTAAAAATCAACATAAGATGTTAAAACAATTAAATAGAAAATTGTAAATGTAACTATTTAATCTAAAACTCTTCTTACGGAAGAAGTTGAAAATTCTGACTATCTTATAAATGAGTAGTAAAGGTACCTAATAAAGCGCCACTAAAAATATATGACACAAGTAGGGTATTTCCTCTAAAAAAAAGGGCATGAATGTGTTTGTAGGCCTTAATTGATATTCAAATACAATCTATAAATCCTGAATTTAAGGGAAGAAGTTGACCAAAATGTAAATATTAGTGACCAATTAATAATAGCTACTAAAATAGCCACTTAAATTGACAATTTAAATATACCAGAGCTTAAATTTGAGAGAAGAAGTTGACCAAAATGTGAAATTAGTGACCAATGCCTAAATAGCCACTAAAAAAGCCACTTTTTAAAACTTGTTTAAAGTGAATAATAAATATCCCAAAACTTGCTGACCTAAATGCAATTATCATATTACAATATATGAATCCTAAATTTGAGAGAAGAAGTTGAGCAAATTGTAAATATTAGTGACCAATTCCTAAATAACCACTAAAATAGCCACTTTTTTGACTTTTTATGAAGTGAATAATAAATATCCCAAAAATTATTGACCCAAATGTAATTAGACACAAATTGTTGATTGAAACCTCATTTGAGAGAAGAAGTTGACCAAATTGTAAATATTAGTGACCAATTCCTAAATAGCCACCAAAATAGCCACTTTTGTTGACTTTTTTTGAAGTCAATAATAAATATCTCAAAAATTGTTGATCCAAATGTAATTAGACACAAGATTGTTGATTAAAACCTCATTATTATATTAAATAAAATTTCAAGAGCTGACTTGAATGGAATTATTTGTCCAAAATGACATATTTACCCACAAACAAATCAATATATCATTACGATGTATAGATAGTTATATGAGTAATTAGGGTGTAGTGAAGGACAAAAGAGGAAGTTCATATTTTTTGACGTGCTTGTTTCTTCGTTCTTATAGTATAGTAGATAGATATATATATCAGAAAACATCACCATCGGATCCTTATGATATGTTACCCTTCCTTTCCAAACCAATGGATGATGGTGTAAAGAGTATTTAAGCTTTTTAAAGTTATACCCCTTTCATACCTTTCCTTCCCCCACACCCACCCCCCCCCCCCCCCCCCCCCCCCCCCCCCCACACACACGCCAAAAAAAAAAAAAAAAAAAATCCTATTTCAAGGAACTAATTTTTACCCTACATTTCTATTTCCTTTGATAACAATGGAACCACCGTAACCATTGAAGTTCACGACCAAAAGTACTACCCACACCACTTTACAAACGCATTATCTGACAATAGCAGAACATTCTTATGGAAGAGCCTAGTGGACCTTTTAGTGCAATTTGGGATTGAGGGAGAGGAATAAGTTATGAGAAACAGAGTCATCTAGAAGAAAATTATGTAGAGATGGAAAGTTAATATAAAGAAAGGGGGAGAGGATTTGTCTTTCCTAATATGGTGTGACTGTGGGTTATGGTGGTGGTTGCCACATCATGTGGCATTAAAGATTAAATCCTAGGGGCTACGGTAGCAGTGGTAGAGAGAGAGAGAGAGAGAGAGAGAGAGAGAGAGAGAGAAGATAACAATAGTGCTTATAGCTCTGTACAACCAGAGCAACCACTTGAAAGATCGGTTAACTGTGTAAGCACCCGTTTGGATTGGCTGTGACTTTTGCATTCAGCCAAAAGCAGAATCAGAAGGCACAATATGACATAAGAAAAATCATCAAAACCCCTCAGATATCACGTTTGGGCTGAAGCATCTCTGGACCTGCTTCTGTCAAAACGTGCTTTTGTGGCTCAAAAGTATTTCTTGCACATAATCCAAACAGGCATTTTGTGGCTCAGAAGCACACTTAGGAAATGGTTCCAAATGGGCCCTAAGAGGCTAAGACCAAGGAGGTCAACGCAAGTTACCCTACATTTCGAAGACTTGTCTCTTCTTTCCAAGTCGATACACAGAAAAATTTCTCAACCAGGTATGATGAGTAGATTCCAAGTTAGAGGGTTAGCGTTTTAAGTCCAAAGATGTAGAGTTTGCCAAACAAACATTGAAAAGCTAATACAGCACAAAGAATACAGTTCTTCACTGCAGATAAAACAAATTTTCATGCTACAATGTGGATCCATGGGGCAAAGCAACATAAAGATTAGAAAAACAACCTGAGACATTGGAAACTCTTGCGAAATGTATGTCCATTCGAACTTGTCATCAGCAGGCTGCTGCAAAGACAAATCCGCGAGATCTTTCTTTGCTTCCTTGGGATGTTTGAGATGACCCAACCGAAATCGCACAGATTTGGCTGCGTATATGGGGCAGCCAGGCTGAAAATAAGCTGGGTAGAAAAGGAAGGGGTGGGAAGGAAACGAATTTTAGGCTCTATTTGCTTTGCAGATTGAGAGGAAAACTAGTTGAGTTTTCCTCTATGCTTAAATAACATTAAATATGGAAGATGTTAAAAATATAATTATTAGTTAAGACAAAAGAGAGGGAAGCAACTTAAAAAATTTCAAAATTTTTACTTTTTAATTCTCACCATATTTTCTTTTCCTCACCATTTTCCTTATTAACCAAACAAAGGAAAGTATTTTTATTAGGCTCTATTTCATTTCCAGAGTTGGAGAGGGAAAAGGGGAAGTTAAGGAAAACTATTTCCCTAGTGCTTTCCCCAAGGTTTACTACATCTTTAAAAGGCCTTCAAAATTAAAATTATCTCAAATATAATAGGAACTCAACACACACACACATACAAAAAGAGGGGGGAGTGGACTGGGCTCACAAAAATCAATTTTTACTCTATTTTCTTTTCCTTCTTATCTTTCGTCAATGCTTTCCTTTTTCACTTGAACACCGTTTTTTTTTTTTTTTTTTTTGCAGCTTTTTCGTTCAATTTCCCTAACAAAAACCTTGAACCAAACAGAGCCTACGCTTTTTTGCTCCGTGGATTTGGTAAGGGAAAGGAAAACTAGTTCCCTTTTTTCCCTTGTATTTCCCTTCATGCTTAATAATATCAAAAAGTAAAAACTTTAAAAAATAATTCTAACATAAAGAAAATAAGTAGGGAAATGAACCAAAAGATTCAAAATGTTTAATTTATTTCTCAAATCTCAACTTTTATTCTCTTTTTATTTCCTACTTTCTTTATCATTTTCCTTGTTAACCAAACAAGGCTCTGTTTGGTTCATGGATTCTGCGAGGGAAAAGAAAAGGGAAAGGGAATGGGAAACAAGAAAGAAAACTAGTTCCCCTGTATTTTCTCTCATGTTTTCTTCATTCGCAAAATAACACTAAACATTAAAATTTCTAAAATATAATTGTAATATATGAATATAGCAAAGGAAAATACTAATAACATTCAAAATGCTTAATTTATTTCTCAAGGTATTCTCTTTTCTTCTCTATTTTCCTTATTAACCAAAAGGAAAAGGTTTTCCTCCATATTTTCCTTTCTTTTCCCTCATCAATCGAAGAACCAAACAAAGCCTTAATGTCAACAACGCACATTCAGGGTGTAAAAGCAAAGTGGAAACTATATAGTACAGGTTGAAAGTTCTAAACAATTAACCTTGGAAGGGATGTATTCTGATTTGTGTAATGACACAAAGATCAGCTCTAAGTTTGTATATAAGCGTCTCCGGCACTTCAGGATCACTCTGTCCTTTGCTGGACCAGTACGAGGCTGTTCTTTGAATTCTCATACGAACATCTAGAGTATTAATAATGCTTTCTCTTGGGTAATTATCAGTACTCGAAGCACTGATTGGCGTCGCTATGCATTGACCTACCTCACTTGTTGTAAGGGCTCGAACCAGAAAAGAGTACACTTTGTGCTCTCTCTCAAGAATTTCCCATTCCATGGAGTTGCTCTGTTCAACATCCACAGATTTTTCAATTCCACAGGTTGGTTCAGTGATATAAGCAACACGAGAAAATTGTGGAAATAGTCTCAAACACAGCTGCTTAAAAAGTCCGTTTGTAATCACTGTGTAACAAAAATATTATCAATATATTTCAGCAAAATCTAACATTTTGTCTAATGAACCATACAAATTTATTACATTCCTCAGGCTTAATGTTGGACCTTCAAGAGAGCACACTGATGGAAATTAGTCATTGTGGACCACTAGAACCATTGGAAGTAGGCCTGTCAACGGACCGGGTCTAGGCCCGGATCCGGCTCAATTAGACGGATCTGAGCCTTTTTTTAGATCCATATCCGAATAGAGTTGTATAAAAACGGTCCGGATATGGATTTAATAGATCCGATCCGTCTAAGACCCGATCCAAATTTGTGATATTGTATGTGTTATATATCTATATTATACTCCCTCCGTTCCATTTTATGTGTCCATCTTTCCTTTTTGGGATGTCCCAAAATTGTTGTCCACTTTCCTAAATTAGTATGCAAATTTTATTTAGTTTCCTAAACTACCCTTCCTTGCAATCAACACCAAAACAAAACAAAAAAAAAAGTGCATAATTATGGGCAATTGTGGAAAGGATGTGTAGATTCTTTTTATCCCCTTAAATAGTTGGATTCCCCAAGATGAACACATAAAATGGGACGGAGGGAGTATAATATATGTTAGACAAATCTCTACTCTTGATTCTTTTAATCCAACGGTAGACAGATGGTACTAGTGAGAATGTGGAAATAACACTTGTTTTGCTATATGAAATTTGTGAAAAATGATTAATATTACATTTTTACAAGCATGATTTCTATTCGGATCGGATCGGATATTCGGACCAGATATCCGAATCTTAGCAAATCCGGATACGGGACAAAGCTCACACATTCGTCGGATATTCGGATTGGATCCGGACTAAAATATATTTGCCGGATCCGAATCTGGCCGATCCAGTCCATATCCGATCCGTTTACAGGCCTAATTGGAAGTGATTATTTAACAAGAAGTGACCAATTGGATTAGCTTTTCCCATCTTTTTAAAACTATCTAATTCTTTTTTAAAGCTAAAAAATAGTTTATTAAAAAGCTCTTTTTAATAAATCTCTTATTCCAAAAAGAGAGTATTGTAAAAGCAAACCCAAACAGAATCTTCGTAGTTTCCTTCTATGAGAACTTTTGGTACATAATTTCATTCATCACACAAGTACACAGAGAAACACGTGTTTATAGCTATATGGTGAATAAACTTATTCTAGTTATGAAACATCGATTAGAGAAATAACGCAGACTACACACCTCTCTGATGAACTCCCTCGAATGAAAAATGAGGTAAAACTAAGGGTAAAAAAGTATATACTAGAAAATGGAATTCTGGATGTACTTAAGTGGGTTGGCTACAAGATTTTTACCAATCATCTAGTATAACTGTATAAGAGTAACATTGTTGAGATTCGGAAAAAAATGGAAACATGAATCACAACACCACGCTAAGTAATTAATTTTATTGAGGAATGTCTACTGTTAGTGTTAGGCTACGTTTGCGTGGATTTGGTGAGGGAAACGAAAGGAAAACACTAAGGATATGTTTGGTTTGTGGATTCATTGAAGGAAAGAAAAGGGAAAGGAAAACAATAAGAGGAGGTAGTTCCTTTTTGTTTTCCCTTGTGTTTTCCTCCATGCGTAAATACATAAAAAGTCAAAAAGTTCTAAAATATAATTGCAACCTATGATGCACGGACACTCCAAAAATGGAGCCGCAGGGGCACTTAGTGCGCACCCAGTTCGGGTGTAGCGGGGGTGCGGCATGTAGTGCTTTGGAGTGCTTTTTGAGTGCTTAACCTGTTTTGGGTGCGGCGGGGTGCGCATAGGGTGCGGTGTAGTCTGTGTAGACACTTAGGGGTGCGGGAGGGACACTTTAGGGGGGTGCGACGGGCCTATTTTTAAAAAAAAAAAAATTCAAAACCAATATTTTTAAACTAGGGGTGCTAAAACTAAATAACAAAAAACTTAAAAACCCTAAATAGTCTTGAGAGTGAGAGACTGATACATCACATTACGTTATAAAAAAAAAACAAAACACAACAGGGAGCTCCAGCGGCGCAACTCCACAGGTTCGTCCTCTCTCTCTCTCTCTCTCTCTCTCTCTCTCTCTCTCTCTCTTTTCAAGTCAACCCACGAGGAACATAGAGATCTTTAAACCAACAACCTACGAGGCTACGAGGAACCGACAATCTGGTATTTATTTCACCAGAGATGATTTTTTTTTATTTTTCTGATTTCATTTTTCTTTCTAATTCCAAATATTAGTTAGTTTTGTGAATTTAATTTTTCTGATTTTGTTTTTCTTGCTAATGTCAAATATTAGTTAGTTTTGTGAATTTTATTTTTTAATTTGTTTTTCTTGCTAATGCCAAATATTAGTTAGTTTTGTGACAAAGATTTTTCTGATTTAGTTTTTCTTGCTAATTCCAAATATTAGTTAGTTCGGTGAATTTTATTTTTCTGATTTTGTTTTTCTTGGAGTGGATATAATTAATGTGATTAGTGCATACGCGCCCTAAGTAGGATTGGATGATCATACTAAAAGACAATTCTGGGATGAGTTGGACGCTTTAATGCAAGAAATACCGGGAGGAGAGAAGATAATTGTAGGTGGAGATTTTAATGGCCATGTAGGCAAAGATAGAACTGGATATGGGAGGGTGCATGGGGGGTATGGTTTTGGAGATCAGAATGAGACAGGGGTGAGTATTTTAGATTTCGTCGTAGCATATGATCTTGTAATAGCAAACACCTTTTTCAAACAGAGGGAAGAACACTTGATAACCTTTAAGAGTGGATCTAATAGAAGCCAGATCGATTTGTTCCTTGTGAGAAAGGCAGACCGCTTAGCATGTAAAGACTGTAAGGTCATCCCAGGAGAGAGTTTAACATCTCAACATAGACTTACTATTTTATATATCCATATAAAAGGACAATGTCGTACTAGAAAGACCCTATAAACCCGCGAACTAGGTGGTGGAACCTTAAAGGCGAGAAACTAGCAATATTCCAAGAGAGAATGTATACAGAAGCACCTTGGAATTTGGAAGATGGAAGCAATACTATGTGGGATAGAATGGCAGGGTGCATCACGAGAATATCGAAGGAGGTCCTCGGAGAGTCGAAGGGAAGAGGGTTAGCTTCTAAAGATACTTGGTGGTGGAATGAAGAGGTACAAGCTACAGTAAAAACCAAAAAGGATTGCTTTAAGAAGTGGCAAAATGATAGAAGTGAGGAACACTTCAAAAGCTATAAATGTGCAAATAAAGAGGTTAAAAGGACAGTTAGAGTTGCTAAAATGGAAGCCTATGACGCCTTCTACACCAAACTAGACACTAGAGAGGAAGAAAAATGTATTTATAAGCTTGCTAAGTCGAGAGAAAGGAAAACAAGAGACATTAATCAGGTTAAGTGTATAAAAAGCGATGACTCTAGGGTATTAGTGAACGACGAAGAGATTAAGGAAAGGTGGAAGAGCTATTTTGAAAAGTTGCTGAATGAAAAACATATGGATAACACAATGGAAGAAGAAACTGGAAGTTACGATGAAACTAGAGAATACAGATTCTATCGGAGAATAAGGAAGTTTGAGGTGGAATTTGCTTTGAAGAAGATGAAACCCAACAAGGCCTTAGGACCAGATGGGATCCTCATTGAGGTTTGGAAATGCTTGGGAGATGTGGGGGCATCTTGGCTTACAAAAATTTTTAATAGGATTTTAATGACTAGAAAAATGCCTGATGAGTGGAGGAAGAGCATCCTAGTGCCTATATATAAGAGTAAAGGAGATGTACTACAATGCAACAACTATAGAGGTATTAAGTTGATGAGCCATACTATGAAGCTATGGGAGAGTGATGGAGCATCGCTTAAGAGGCGCAACATCAGTGTTAGAAAATCAGTTTGGATTTATGCCTGGGAGATCAACTATGGAAGCAATTTATTTACTTAGAAAACTAATGGAAAAGTATAGAGAGAAGAAAAAAGATCTACACATGGTTTTTATTGATTTAGAGAAAGCTTATGATAGAGTGCCTAGAGATTTAATTTGGTGGGTGCTAGAGAAGAAAGGAGTGACCAAGGGTTATATTGACGTGGTGAAGGATATGTATGATGAAGCGGTTACTACAATTAGATCAACAGCCGAAGAAACAAGCGAATTCCCAATTACCGTAGGCCTGCACCAGAGGTCGGCCTTGAGCCCTTATTTGTTTGCCTTAATTATGGATGAATTGACTAGACACATTCAAGATGAGGTCCCATTGTGTATGTTGTTCGCAGATGATATTGTCTTGGTTGATGAGACTAAAAGGGGACTCAACACTAAACTAGAAGCTTGGAGAGAAGCACTAGAGACTAAGGGGCTAAAGATAAGTAGGACGAAAACAGAATACATGGATTGTACTTTTAACAATAGTGGATGTAGAGACAACGAAGCAGTGAAGATCGAAGATCAGGAGATCCCAAAGAGGAAACACTTTCGCTATCTAGGTTCAATGATCAGTAGAGAAGGAGAGATTGGTGATGACGTGACCCATAGAATTAAAGTGGGTTGGCTTAAGTGGAGGAGTGCTTCTGGAGTATTATGTGACCGGAGAATACCAGCAAAATTGAAAGGAAAATTTTATAGGACAGCTATTAGGCCAGCTATGCTCTACGGGACAGAGTGTTGGGCAACTAAGAAACAACACATTAGCAAAGTGAGTGTAGCGGAGATGAGGATGCTAAGATGGATGTGTGGTAAGACTAGGAAAGATAGAATTAGAAATGAGTACATCCGAGAGACTGTAGGAGTGACACATATTGAGGATAAGTTGAGGGAGAATAGACTTAGATGGTTCGACCATGTGCAACGAAGACCTGTAGATGCACCTGTGCGAAAGAGTGATAAGATTGTAATGCCTAGAATAGTTAGAGGGAAAGGCAGACCTAGACTGACTTGGGAATATGTAGTGCAACAAGATATGAATATATATAATTTAAATGAGCATATAGCTCTTAATCGTGCAGAATGGAGAAAAAGGATTCATACAGCCGACCCCAATTGATTGGGACACAAGGCTTGGTTTGGTTTGGTTTGGTTTGGTTTGGTTTTTGTTTTTCTTGCTAATTCCAAATATTAGTTAGTTTTGTGAATTTTATTTTTCTATGGTATCAAATTAGTTGTAGATTGAACTTATACCATTAATTATATTGCTAATTTGCTAGTTTACACGACGGAATAATGAATTCTGAGAGTGTCAATTCGACTGCTGCGGCGGGTAGTTCAAGTGTCAATTCTTAATAAATGTAGTAGCCTTTATGTTTATGAGTTTATTGCTTGTTTATTGTTATTAGGTGTTAATTAGAAAATAAAAAATAAAAAATTGGCTCATATATAGTAATATATAAAAATATATTTTTAATATTTTATATAAGTACCCCCGCCGCACCTGCACTCTTGATTTTGGGAAAAATGCCAAACTCTCCGCACCCGCGTCCCCACACCCGAATCCCCGCACCCGCGTCCGTGCTTCCTAGATTGCAACTTAAAGGAAAAGGAAGGAAAGTGACATGGAAAATTCAAAACTTTGTTAATTTAGTTCTCTCTACATTTTCGTTCCCTTCCGATTTTTCTCAATCCTATCCTTATTAACCAAACAAGGTAAAACAGTGAAGGCTTTGTTTGGTTCTTGGATTTAATGAGGGAAAAGAAAGGGAAACATAGAGGAAAACATTTTCCTTTGTTTGGTTGATAAGGAAAATGACGAGGAAAACGAAAAAGAAAAGAGAATTAAGTTAAGAAATAAATTAATACTTTAAAATGCTATCACTCGTTGTCCTTCCTTAATTCATATAATTTTTTAAAAACTTTTAATGTTATTTAAGCACGAAAGAAAACACAAAGGAAAACACGAGAGAACTAGTTTTCCTTCCGTTTTTCTTTTCCCTCATGGACATCATGAACCTCATGAACCAAACAGAGCCTTAATGTTTTTCTTTCTTTACCCTCACTAAATTCATGAACCAAACAGTGCCTAAAAAAAACACTTTCTTTGTCAGTGAATAAGAAAAATGGTGGGGCGAAATAGGAATGAAATAAAATATGGTGAGAAAGAAATTCAAAATTCTGAATTTTGTGAATCACTTTCTCCCCTTTTCTTTAGGCTGTGTTTGGTTCATGGATTTTGTGAGGGAAAAGAAAAGGGCAAGGAAAACAAGAACGCAAACTAGTTCCCTCGTGTTTTCCCTTGTTTTTTTTCTTTCATGCTTAAATAACATTAAAAAATTTAAATTCTGACATTACTGTAATATATGAACAAAAGAAAAGGAAATGACTCAAAACCATTCAAAAGTGCTAAATTATTTCTCAACTTATTCTCTTTTCTTTCCCATTTTCCTCACCATTTTCCTTATTAACCAAACAAAGGAAAAGGTTTTCCTTTATGCTTTCCTTTCTTTTCCCTCACTAAATCCAAAAACCAATCAAAGCCTTAAGTTACAAACTACATTCAGAAAATTTTGAAATTTTTATGTTACTTGAGCATGGAGAAAGACACGAGGGAACTATCTTCCCTTTGCCTTTTCTTTTCATTCTCAAAATCCGCAAACCAAACAGAGCATTTAAGTAACACCACAAGCATAAAGAAAAACAATATGCACAAATGCAAAAAATATGAATGCTAGACCGACCAACAGAAATACAGTAATTAAGAAAGTTGTCGCTCACCAAAATGGCGCCAAAAGCGTGACACAGATGAAGCTCGAACAAGTTCGGTTGGGTCGTCCAGACGCGTGAATATATTTAGTGCCATGTCAGTCTCATGCAATTGCAAGAAATCCATAGAAGTACCCCTTTCAAAAAATACCAGCCAGAATTATAGTCAAAGCTTAGCAATCTACAACCTCCAAACCTGATTCAGAATTTATAATGCAAAATTAGAGCGTATACAGAAACGTACAACACAATTCAAACAAAGTGTAATAAATTATGAAAACAAGAAGTACCCAGAAAGGGATCACATAAACCACAAAGAAAGAAGATATGTGGGATCACACAGTTATAATGAACATTCCACACACGATTAATGCTCACAAACCATTCTAAACTCCTATATATAAAGCAGAATACCAATTCAATTATACATAAAACTATACAAAGAGCTGATCACCAATCTACATCCCATAATCCCCAAAACCACATCAAACCCCTCATATTCATAAAGCAAATTATCAAAACTAACATTGCTCAAGTTCTAACTAAGGAGTCTATAAATTGAAATTGTAACATATCTTTTTTTATTGAACTGTGTTGTTAAATTCTTACAATTATTGCATTATTTATATATATAATAGAAACACAGAGTTCGAACCAAAATTCAATAATGAAATGCAGATAATACGAAAAATCCTTGAAATTGGGCGATTATAGCAACTGAAAACAAAGAATCTTTAATAAATGGTTACGTAAAGTACAGGAGACCATGAATAGAGATAATTTGGGAAAATGAATATATAATGTTAGCCCCAAAAGTAGAGACCTTTACCTTTGATGCAAAGCTAAGCGCCAACCAAAACCCTAGAAAATATACACCGAGAATTGTAATGAATGTATCTGTAGAGAGAGAGAGAGAGAGAGAGAGGGAAGGAGTGTTGCAATGACCGTGGTAAGATTGTATATAAATGGGGGGGAAAAGTGCTTATTAGACATCCAACTTAAGGCTTGTTTGGATGGACAGCATTTTTGCTAACCCAAAATTTGCTCATCTATTGCTCATCCAAACACCCATTGGGTGAGCATGTGAGAACCACCACTTTCCAACTTTTATTTATTGAGCACTACTACACCCACACACTTTTCTACACAATTTTTGACACTCAGCTTTAAATGCATGTACGTTGTATTGTGTAAGTGGTACACAGAAAAGTATAAAAAAAAAACTCAAACAGCACAAGACACATGTATTTAAAACATAGTGTGTCAAAAAGTGTGTATGCCTAACATTATTGTTATTTATTTCCATTTTACCTATGAAAAAAGTAATGGGTCTCACATACTCACCCAATGAGATACTTGAGTGAGCAAATTTTGGATGAACAAAAATGCTCCTGTTTGGATGTGTGATTACTTCTCACTGCACACTCATTTTTCGTTGTGTTTATATTTTAATTTTGAGTAATGATGGGTATAGCTAAATAGGACACTTAAACTATCCACGTGCTGATGTGGATTTCTAAAACTATTCATCAGTTACCAAACAAAGTTTGAATTAATTTCAAAATTGCCACGACACATCAGCAGTTAGATGGTTTAGGTATCTCGTTTAGGTGTACCTAGCATTATTTAATTTTTAACATTTAAACGTACTTAAAGTAGACATGTGCATTAGAAGATGTAAAAACAGGTTTTTATTTCATTTTTTTTTTATACTTACCAGGATTATGACAGGACATACACATATACACATCTGACACCACACACACACACTCATCTCACCTTAAAGCCCCCACAATGGCCCACAACAAAGCCCAAGATTATGGCAGGACATACACATGCACACATTCATCCCACCCTAAAGTCCCCCACAAAGACCCACAACAAAGCCTAACAAGGGTTACTCACTCCGACAGACGAACACCAGGGGGCAAGCAAGTGAATCCCCCTAAGGGAATTCGAACCCTCAATCTTCCCCCTGGGTAGAGATAAATTATACCATTTGGATTAGACCTGCTTGATAGCTTTTCATTATTCATATATGTTCGCCCAAATATGGAAACCTTAGAGAGGGGTGAATAAGATTTTAGCGGAAATTAACCTTTTTTAAAAACTTAATAACAAATTAAACACAATCACAAGCAATTATGTAAAGAGAGAAGGGAAGAGATACTTGCAAACCAATTTTTCAAGTGGTTCGGCAATCGCACCCCGCGGCCTACGTCCACCCCTCAAGAACACATCTTGAGGATTCCTTTACTCCGATCTACTTCACGGGTGTAGACCAAACCGTTACAAGAGCCTTCAATCTCTCCCAAAGAATAACACATCTTCTTTGCACACAAGGGTTACTGACCCTCAACCTTTACAAATTGAATTGAATACAAATTGAAACTCTCTATATAGAGTGGATAATACAAATAAAGCTCACTACAATTTTGCTCTCTCAAGAAATACAAATGAAAGATTTGAGCAAATTGATAAACTCACACAACAAGGGCTCAAATGTTAATGTTTAAAGATCAAAGAAATGTGTGATCAATACTATGTTTTCCAATCAAAATCTCAACCTCAAATAGCTTGGGAAAACATGTATTTATAGGCCTTGGAAGATTATAGCCGTTGGTGGCAAGTTTGGTAATTAAAAATCCCTCTAAAAACTAGCTGTTATTGCCTTCCAGGTCGCTTCAGTCGACTGGGCCTTAAAGCAGTCGACTGAGATGTGTTTACAGAGGGTTCTGCTTGAATTCTGCTCACTTCAGTCGACTGCATCGGGCCCTCAGTCGATTGCCCCTCCCTGTTTGACAGCCTAACACATCTCCACTAAAATGGCCATAACTCCCTCTACAAAATTCGGATTTGCGATCCGTTTGATGTTTTGGAAACTAGATTCAAATACCTTTCCAACCATATAAGATTCAACATTTAATTATTTTCCAATTGGTTGGGGCATTTCTTTAAAGATGTCCTACTTAAAATTTATTTCCAAAACTTTAACTTTTAGAGTTTGTTTGAGCCCCTATGAGTGTGAGATCAAGATGCCTTACAATGATGGTCCTAGACTTCAACAAAGGATGAAATATCTTCAAGTCTTCAAGCTTGATCCTTGTTGAGCTCCTTATAATCTTGATCTACATCAATTAAATCTCATGCACACAAAGATGTTAAAAACATTGATACAAAATTAATACATGAGATTATATATGAGCATAAAAATGACTATGATAATAATAAAGAATAAATCAATATGAATCATGTAATTATCATAGTGTTGGGTTTGTGCCCTCAAACCATTACTTTATATAGGAGACATTGACATTTTAATATATGGATATCAGCTTTACATTTTGTTATGTATGTTTCTTTCATGAGATGATTGTTATCCTTAAGTATCATAGTAAGTAATTCGTGTATGTATGAGATACATACAAGTGAGATACGAATTGCTATTCTTTGTTACTTAGAACATGTCACAGTGGATGTTGAGACTAGGATATCTCATCAGGTTTACACTGTAGCATGATTAACTACCATTGGATGGAGTGATCAATCTCAAATCACTAAAGTGTAACTCTTAGTTAATATGCTAGTGCTTATAGTGCATTGACGGACCTGAGTTTCCTATTGACGCTCAAGGCTGTCAATCAGTCGATAGGAACTCATAACTTGTGTAAGGTACGTGTTCTCAATCTTGAGACGATTATGAATATAGACTGTGGATATGACTGCTTTGACTTACCAATCAGTGAGGTCTATAGAAGATCAACACATGGGTATCTTGGGTATGTCATATTCATAAGGTTGTGAACATATATTGTCAAGACAGAATCTACCCTCTGTTTCAGAGTAAGCATTCCCTTGAGAATGTCACCAAGTCGATTACTGAGTACTGCAGTCTTGTTGATAAGAGTTATCAACATGTTTGGTAATCATGAGAGGTGAATGGGACTCAAGGATTATAAGAAGTAATCATGATTCAGGTTGACAGTAACTGTTTATCCGACTACCTGAATATGATTGCGAATGCTGACGGTAGAGGGACATTAGTACAACATACAAGTCTAGTTATCGCTTCGGATATGTTCTTTTGCGTTGGAGTTCAGTTATCGTTTTATAGTGAAGTAAACGTTAACTGATCAGTCGATTAATTTGCTGATCAAAGAGTTTGGTCATGGGAGTTAATCAACTGATCTGAGCCAACAATAAAGAGCCTAGGAGGTCCCACTCTTAGCTCCGCTAGGATGCTTGGAAAGGCAAATGAGGATGATGTCAAGACAGGTTCGATCGATCGAAGTTGTCTCGATCGATTGAAGTCTAGACAGGTTCGATCGATTGAAGATGGTTCGATCGATCGACTGTTCGATCGATCGAATCCACTTCGATTGCTCGAGAGCTAGGTCGGTTCTGGGAATCTATAAATAGGGCAGCTGCGTTCTAAAAAAAAGGTTGTTCGTCGTTTTGAACGTCAGAAGCTGCAGAAACTGTTTTGGAGCCCCAAAACCTTCTGTATCCTCTCCATTAGGGTTCCCACCAACCCTAGCCCTTCCTGCGAGCATCCATAGGAGTCATAAGAGTGAAGACCATCTAGTGGAGGCTGCTGGAAGTCAGAGATTTCAGAATTGGGTTCAAGACAGTAAGGTATAATTCTTGTCTCCTCTTGTGCGCATCTATAGAGTTGATGGGTAGTAGATCCGGGCATGCCAATTAAGTTTTATAACTTGATTTTTCCGCTGCGCGTTTAAACTTAGAACTTAAACCGTATTTTTTTCAACACATAGCATATTTGACATCATCAAAACATAATTAAATATGCCTTAATATACCTTAAGGCTAACAATATACTACTATTTGTTAGGGTAAAAAAACACTTTGCACTCTTAATGTAGACACTGTTTTGGACTTTTGCACCTTAAAATTTTAATTTTCGCAATCGGATCTAATGTATATGGCAACTGACTTGCAATGTAGTCTCTCCATTAGCAATTCTGGACCTCTGGTTAAAATGGACAGAAAAGCAGCATGCTTCTCACATGACCTACTTAAAGGGCTATTTTTGTCATTTTAAACCACAAAATCTCACATGAATCAAACCAAGGATAAAAAATGGGGATTTTGGTAAATTTTTTCGAGAAAAATATGATGATTCATATAGAGACCATCACCACCACCATCACCACCACCACTACCAAACCACCACCACCATCGAACCCCTATCACTATCACCACCACCACCATCAGATCACCCCCATCACCATCAGACCACCACCACCATCGGATTGCCATCACCATTACCACCATAGACTCGGATTCTCTGATTCACTTTCACGCACTACATTCTTAGCTGAATTTGGTTCTTTCTCTGACTTGACTAAACAGAGACTTGTTTGGTACTTACCATCTTCTCACCACTTCTACATGAACATCACTAACCTTTGAACAAGTTTTCCATAGGCCTTGTTTGGCTTGTCATTTTTCTCTAAACCACCATTTTTCTTCATCAAAACAACTCTTTCAAATGTATTCTACTTCATTTTACTTTTCTCTCTCTTCTTTACATTCTTTCCTTCAAAACCCTTCTCTATTTCTCTCTCATCCACTCCAATTCCACCATTAATTTTGTTTATTGGTTTCTCAAAGCACAAAATAAAGAAATCTTAGATTTTCCACCGATGTTCTAGGTCTTCGATGCTCTATTTTGTGTGTTTGATCAAACTGAGGTAGGTAATAATCTACGAAATTGACTGACCTTGTAACAACCTGTATTTTCATTTATTTATTAATGTGATTTTCATAATTTTTAATTTATATTACTTGCTTTTTATTTTATTAGAAATTTTTTAATTAAGGTCAAATTGTAAATTTTTATAAATTCAGAATTACCTGTGTTGAATTTCAAAACTGTATTTCAAAACGGTGAAAATGTTTATTTCTGACTCAAACTGTATTTTTATATAACTGGAAAATTATGTCTTACGTTAAAATAATTTTTCTGTATTCTTGTGGGGATCACCGCGCCGCAAAAATACCAGTTTATATTCAAAAACTGTCCGCGCCGCATATAGACTCCCACAGTTGGGGAATCTCCATCAATTAGGAAGTGACACTTGCTTTATTTCTATTAATGGTAGCAATAACTAGATAGGCTTGTTTGGAAATGCATTTTATGTATGTGTAATTTTAATGCCATTAATTGTTTTCCCAAACAACGAAGTGATTCCTGGACACTTGTGTTATGCCTTGTTTGCCCATGCTCATTAGGTGTGTGTTGATTTATGCCTAGAAGCTGAATTTCCCAAACACCTCAACTTTACCCCTATGCATCTAATTGACCCCTAGGAGCTGATTATATACACGTATACCAAGTGTATCAGCATATAGGAGCTGAGATTTATTGTGCATTTAGACATTGTAAAACAAATCCAATTTGTAGAGTGATCAAGATAGTTCTTGGGCTCCATGTTGTCTTCTTAGTGTTCCTATAAATACATTCTTCACCCACACAATATGCAGTTTTTACAAACAGATTATAGAGAGAAAAAAGAGGGTGCAGAGAGTTGGTTTATACATAAATATTTGAGTGAGAGAGAGAGAGAGAGCTTCAATCTCCATATCCAAGCTTCTATTGGGTGTTCTTATTTCCTGTCTCTTTCTCAACAAATTCAATCTTATAATCACAATGAGTATTACTAAGTCACTTAGAATGTAATCTCATGCTTAATTACTATTGTATTAGTTTAATTTTGAAATCACCATTGATGAATTTGTCCTGGTAGTCCAAAGCTTGAAAATGGTGATTTTCCAAACTTAACCAAAATGAGTTTTTAGAGATGATTATGAAAGATTGTAGTCTCTAGAGGTCATGTGTAAAGTATTAAAGCCTAGTTCATTCATATGAGAAAGTATATTAGAAATTAAATTTTGCTCCCTCTCGATTTTTCGTGAAATTCGAGAGCTACAGATTGATTCGTGTTAAATGGATTTTAGATTCTTAATCCTTGCAAAAAAAAATGAAGAAAATCATATATTATAAGGATTGGTTATACTCAGACTTCAAAATGGGTCAAATAGGACCCTTAAAACTGAAACAGTGGAAACAAAACGAAGAAGATGAAGTCTCAGTAATAACTCGTGCGAGCGACCCTTCGCATGCATTCACGCGACCTGTGTATTTTCTGATAATTGGAAATTTTCAAAAGAAAATCGAAAAAGGGGTATATCGCGCAAGCGATTTGGTTTTTTTCCTTTTTTTTTGTCTGCTTTCTGTTAAGGGACTGTTTGGATAAAGTTTTATGAGTTTTTAAAGTACTGTTTGGGAATTTTACTAAAACAGAATCCTATTTATTATGTTTTGATTAAAAAGGGATTGATTAAGGACTTGATTATTCTCGCCTGTACGCTGTTCTTGTTTCCAATTATTTACTTGCGGTAAATAGTTATGTGACATGCACGTGGGTTCTAGTTTACATGCATGTTGAGTGATGATCAATGTGAAAAGAGCATGTGGGTGAGATTGTGGCTAGACACTCCCTGGTACTGGTGTACTATAGTGTGATATTATGAGATTGCGGTGTAGAGTATCTTTGAAATGTGACAGTGACAAACTTGGATACTCCCTGGCGTCCATGGTAGCGCTAAAGTGTGTGACGCCGACTAGGACACTCCCTGGCACCCGTGGTAGTGCTAAATTGTGGGCTACTGGATACTCCGTAGCATCTATGGTTTGGCTAAAGTGTGAGGCAATTGGACACTCCCTGGCACCCCGTACTAAAGTGTGAGGCAAACTGGACACTCCCTGGTACTCCTGTACTATAGTGTGGTCACCTTAGTATTTCAAGATACTAGAGCGAGAGAGTTAGATGATGTGTTTGTCGAGAGAAAAGAGTCGTTGAAATGAGAATGGTTGCATTGTTTCATGCAAGGTCACATATTTTATTTATTTAAGATTTTTGATATTATCTTTGTCGTTTTACGAATTGAATTCATTTATGTATTTTGTGGTATAATGAGCCTGCGATAACAAAAATGGTAAAAGAAATATGTTTTACGTTACAAGTATATGTTTTTAATACTCACAAAAGTTGACGGTGTTGATGCGCCATGGACATTCGTGTCTAGGCTTTTTAGGTTATAGCCAAGATGAGCAATATGACTATGCGAATTGAGAAACAACTACTAATAAAGATAAGCTATTTATGTACTGCTTTAGTGGATGAATTGAACTTGTAATAAGGATGACTGTAAAAAATATTATTATTATTTTTGTTTCAAGGCGGGTTGTGCCTTTAGTGACTATGTTTTGTAATAATTAACAATTTGGAAAAATTTTGTAAGCCTTGATTGCTCTTAGTCTGATTTAAATTATTATTGTTGTTCGATGTTTGGGACGGTAACGATCCTTTAAACTGTCACGACCTATGGGTCTATAAAGAAAATTAAATGCTTTCCTTATTTATGCTATGTCGGGGCGTGACAAACCTGCTTCGAAGGATTGATTTGGAGTTTGATGTTAGGCTCTGATGGTGATAGTGATGGTGATGGTGGTGGTAATATGGTGTTGGTGTCTCTCTCCCAAAATTTATACAAATTTTTCTCCTTGAGTGATCTATCTGAGATTATGATTTTCGTCCTTAAAGTTGTTTGTGGTCTTAAATGACAAAAATGCCCATTAAAGTGGGTCATGTGATGTGACAAATGTGTGAGGCATTTCTCTCTATTTAAACAGAAAAGTCTAACGAAGGAGTCACATTGCAAAAAAAAAATATTAGGGGTCTGATTGCAAAACTTAAAATATTTGAGTGCAAAATTCCAAAACGGTGTATACATTATGGGAGCAAAGTGTTTTTTACCTTTTTTTTTCATTTGGTGGAGTGGTCTCGTACGACGACATAAGTGTCTGGGCCCGGGAAGGGGAACAAGGTTAAAGTTCGAACTATGGTATAAGCGTAACATGAAGAGTTTTTTACCATCTAGGGTAAGTCGTTGCTCTACATGCTTTCATCACTAAATTTAAGAAAACGTGAGTCAATCGTAGAAATTCATATCGATCAAAAGTGATTATAATTTTTTTTTTTTGGGGACCACTTTTAATCAAAAGTAATCAAACATAAGTTGTTGCCAAACAGGTCTAAATAAAATGGTTGATATGTGATTGGTTGGTTAAGAATCTCATAATCTGCTGGAAAATGTCTAAAATATGATGAGATTCAATCCGTTCTTAGTTTAACTGATTTTTACGAAAACTAAGTATAAGTTGGTTTGGAAAAAAATATTTTCTTGAATTATTTTTAAGTCGGACATAGACTCCCGTTCGTAAAAGCAAAGAATTAGTTAGTGAATCGATTCTGCAACTTCAAGAGTTTGGTGACTACCAATATCTTGCATAGTATCCAAACCTATGTTCTAATAATTGCTATGCGCTAGTCAGGCGGTAGAGGGGGCCAAGCTCTAGGGGCCTAGGCAGATTTTTTTTTTATATAAATAAAATTAATAATATAAAAGATATATATACCAGTTATGTGGTTTTATTTAGAAATAATTATGGATTTGGGGTTCAAAGTAATATAAATGTCTAGAAAAGTTATATAGTGTTATTTGAAAATCGATAAAACTATTTATATAAGGGATCTATTAATAATAAACCTAAACATTAAGTTTATATATACGTACACACATAGTCGACACTTGACACACACACTCACACGGAACTCTGGAGGAGAGAGAGGAAGATGCAAGCAACCCTAATTTGAGAAAAAAGCCCTAATTTGGTACATACCTCATGTTCTTCGTCTCCCTCCTCCTCCTCCTTCTTCTTCTTCTTCATTTCCTCTCTCTCTCTCTCTCTCTCTCTCTCTTGTGATTCTCATGAATGGGTGTGTGTATGTGACCGTGTGTATAAATAAAGTGTATGTATTTTTTATCTTCCCATCATTTTAATAAAATTACAATCTCACCCCGGTCGGCCTAGCAACCGCCTAATCACTTGGACAATTTTTGCAAATGCCTAGGGAAAAATGTAATACTCGTACTCAAAAATTGGTGGTAAATATTTTTGTCATGCATTAAATAGTATAATTAATTGCATGTGATGATTTGGGTGAGTTTCAGTCACCCCAGAATGGTAAGTGTTTGAAAAGGGATACCGTTGAAAGTTCCACCAGAGGTGGGACAAATATGAAAGTGGAACCCATTGTAGGTCTAGACTAGATAAATTGCATTTAGTTGCATACATGTAATTAAATGAATATTTGTTGAAGTGTTTTTAATATTTTATTATTAGTTATGACATTTTATGATATCAGTTTGGGTACCCATGTGAGAGCGAATAGGAACATGATTCATAACTAGTAGATTAATTAGCAACTTTATAAAATATTTGGGACCACGTTTGAGACACATTCGTGACATAGGCATAGACACAAACCCACTTAAATATTGAGTAGTTAATATATATATATATATATAATTAGTATGGGTAGTAATTATAATTCTAGAAAGTGTTGGGGATGTATATTAAATTAGCTGTACTTAGTGGCTTATCCTAGGATCCTTATACATATATATGTATATATATATATATATGTCGGCAATCTATGTATCAATCACACACACACAAAAAGGTAATTCTTGGGACACAACTTTCATACAACTTTCACATAACCTCCTAAAAAATGTATCTATTTCTCTCATGTGTTAGTATGGGATCCAGTGACATCACAAGAGAGAGATAGACACATCTTTTTAGAAGGTTGTGTGAAAGTTGTATGAAAGTTGTGTCCCAAGAATTACTAAAAAAAAAGGAATAAGGAAAGAACAGAGATAACTTAGGGGTCGAAACCAAGTGGGTTTTGCCGACTTTTGACACCGTTTATCTCGTTATTTGACATTCAATCTCAAAATAAAAGTTATACTTGGACTCGTGGGGTAAGCTTAACCTTATAATATAATTTATTTTCAGTTTGGTGATAGATTTTTTGCGAGCCAAATGTGTTGGTAACACATAGGCAATGTTTGGTAGACCGGAATGACCCTTGCAATGGAATGGTCATTCATGAGTTCATTTAATTCTCATGTTTGTTACCACCAAATCGGTTGAAATGACCATTCCAAAAATAATCATCATTCCCACAAACGTAGGAATGAACATTCCTTCCAAAAACCTAAGGAATGAGATTTCATTCCAAAGGTATGAGATTTCATTCCAATGGAATGAACCAGTAAGGAAATAATATCCATCTTCTCCACTTTTCTGGTTTCAATCTTTCCTATAATAAAACAAATTATTACCTTTTTTGTGAATATTTAATTTAAATTCAACATTAAGTCCATAAAAATATGTGTAGGATTAACTACAAGATTATATTTGAGTTAAATTTAGGAAGAATTAGGGGTTTCTAAGCTTTATTTTGGTATAATATGAGGTGAGTGTCCTAATCCCAAAATTGGACGTTAATGATGTTATTGTTATATTAGTTGCTTTAGAATATTAAATTCTTGAATAAATAGAAAAGCATTTGATTACTTAAATCTTAGCATGTCTAAATTGTTGAATATGCTATGTTGACATGTTCAACTGCTTATGTGCTTAATTGGGTCAATGGGTCTCAAGTGATACTCACCATTATTTAGCCAGTATTTAAGGGAAGATGATCTTCTTCAAAGAAAAGGGAACTGTGGTGACGACCACAGTGAATTGACTTTTATTACGTGAGAGTGAGTGATATCGCTTTAAGCGACAGAAAAAAGTGAGAAATGTTCGGAATCAGGGGTCCAGAACGATGGTAATTGATTGCTTGACACTTCGGCGACCATTTATTGTTGACAGTGCATATTTGATGTTTATGATTCATTAAATATTCCAGTTGCGTGATTAGTATAACCACTGAGCAAAAGCGTAGACATATTTGTGGCTTGTGACCCTGTCTTCTTCTTCTTCTTCAAGTCTGCGAAATAGACAATTCAAAGTGACAAACAGTCATTTTTTTTCTTCTTTTTTTTGTTTTCTGTTCTTTTTTTGTTCTGTTCTTTCTGTTTTTCTTTTTGTTTTCGAACCAACAACCTTTGCACTTTCGCACAACGCTCTAACCAGTTGAGCTTATAGGCTAAAGTGTTCATTGTTGATGATTTAATCTCTTTAACTTGTATATAATATTGTAAAATCAGATTATAATCATCTAAAATCATATTTTAAATAAGCTATTTACATGTAAAATCATGTAAAAAAAAAACTCCATGTAAAAGTGCACCTCGCTTCGCTCGGGCGCGCGCCTCAGATTGCGCCTCGTGCCTAGGCTCCAGGGGACGTTTGCGCCTCACGCCTTACATAACCTTGACTATATATACTAAAGTGTAATTTAAAAAAATCAGGGGGGGGGGGGGGGGGGGGGGGGAGTGGCCCCTGCCTGTCCCCCCCTCCCTCCGCCCTTGATAGCGACTATGGTTAAGTGATGATGATGCATTGTTGATGCTAATGTTGACACGAATGTGTGGGTAGGTCTGAGAGAAAGCGATGAAAGGGATAAATTACCTATCTTGAAGATGAATCAGTGGCTATATACGAAGGAGAAGGGGAAATAGAGGGGTTGTTTGACTATGACCCTTAAGATGAACTTCATAATTGTGATGGTTCATCTAATGAAGAAGTGAAAAGGAAGAAGATGAAGTAACTTGTCACGCCCCGAAGCAGCAAAAAGAAAGAAAAATAAATTTCTTTTTTGGGTCCATAGGAAATGACAAGTGAAAGCCACTAATTATCCACACCACACAGTATTAGTCCACAAGATAAATAGGAACAGTAACAAAATCAACTGGATATAAAAGCAGTGTTACTATTACAAACATCATAGTAGTCCTCAAGATCACCACAGGTCTAGAGACAACATTTGCCCAAGTGCCCGTTAAACTAATAAAGTTTGACAGAACAACAGAAATATAAACTAGATAACTATCTTCAGGTCTTCAGCTGTCATACGGGTAATCGTCAGCGTAACAGTCTTCTCTGGCATAACCGGCATCAATGGGGCCATCCTCTGCATATCCCCCTTCAGGGTAGTAGCCGTCGTCATACACTCCATCACCTGTATTGTTATGAATAGGGTAGTCTAGACAGGGAATGCCCAGGCAATGAAGGTCATCAGCTTACTAAAAGTTGAGTGAGAACTAACTAACACAGTCTCATAAAAATAAGGTAATTACCAGTCATGAACGATATATAGCAGTGATATAAATAATATATTTTCCTCTTTTATTCAGACACATCACTAACTGATTCTCATCATCTTCTAACTCTAAGACTAACTGTACCAATCCCAACTGACTATACCAATCTAATTATATCATCACAACATACTAGTGTACTTGTTCACCGCTTTTAAGAACTCTTACTGCTCACCGCTTTTAAGAACTCTTGTGAATACTATACATCGTTCTCATATAACGACTAGTCTATGGACGTACTCATACTCTTGTTCATCACTTTTAAGAACTCTTATTGTTCACCGCTTTTAAGAACACTTGCGAATATTGTACATACATAGCGCTGGCAAATATAACTATGGGCGTGCCAATACTACTCTTGTTCACCGCTTTTAAGAACTCTTATTGTTCACCACTTGTAGACACCACATTTTTGCCCAACCCAGTCATTTCAAAAATAAAGTGCTCATTGACACTAGCCTGTCATTTTTTGAATCATCTCAATCTGACCTCAAATGGAAAAGATATTGCAAGTCAAAACTATGGGGTCAAAAGGTTAAACATCCTACGTGCACTCAACCACACCACATAGAATCCATGGCATTGGATGCCCTTTCCTTTCTCTTTACACAGCTCAAAAGTTGAGACATCTCAACTTTCTTTTCCTTTCATCCTCTTTTGTTTTCCTATATCTAACATTATCACACCCACCGAAAGAGGCCAACTTGATTTTTTTGATTTATTAACTAATGATTCACATCTACACAATAGGAGGGAGAACCCCACACCCTCACCTCTTCCTCATCTCTCTTCTCAAATTCTATCACCATTGAAGAACCAAGTCCATTTTGCCAAAGTTCACTGCTGTGATGATGATCAAGGTATCACCACGAATTCATTTTTGATTCAAATCAAATGAAACCAATTAGAGAGTGTTCTTAACTCAATGATATTGGTCTATGATTTTTCTCAGAATTTTAAAAAATCATATGACCCATTTTTTAAAGCACAAATACACAAGGCATACAATCTGCCAGAAACATCACAGCAGTGACACTAGATCACGTTCACTGTTTGGACTACTTCAAGATTTTTTCTTCACTCCATTTTTTTGTCCATTAACTATAGCCTCTTACCTACGTCTGTGATTTTTTTTTTTATTTTTTTTGGATCAGTTTAGTGTTTGTAAAAAATCGTCCAATTTCAGTCAACAGTGCAGTCCCTATTTCTGAGTAAGGGTGCTTCTAAACTCAATTTCTCCCAATCCCCAAAAGATATTGCAAAATGGTTTTCTAACATGGAAACTAGACTCATTTGGGAACTTTCTCTCAAAATTTCAAAAAATTAGAAGCACTGGAACCCCCCCGTTCCATTTTTGGGAGACTTCTATCAAAGCTGTGAGAAAACTGCACTTTGACATGAATTTTTGTAAAACTTTTCTTTTATCTCTTTCATTTGGGGGTTTTGATCTTTTTCAAATGAATAAATCCTAGTATATTAGAAAACTTCTAAGAAAAAAAGAATAAAAAACATAAAACAGAAAAAAAAAAAAAAAAAAAAAAAAAAAAAAAAAAGAAATTTATTTTTCTTTTTTTACCAAATATTCACGTTTATCAAGTTGTTCAATAACTTTGATAAATGAAAATTTGAGCATCTTTCTACTTCTACTAAAATCGAATATGCCTAATTTATCAAGTTGATCAATAACTTTGATAAAAGGAAATTCGAACATTTTCTTATGGGCACTGACCCTTACTTCCTGTATAAAAAATCAAAAATACAAAAAAAAAAATCTATTTTCTTTCTTTTGGGCACCGACCCTTACTTCCGGCATAAAAAATCAAAAATACAAAAAAAAATCTATTTTCTTTCTTTTGGGCACCGACCCTTACTTCCGGCATAAAAAATCAAAAATACAAAAAAAAAATCTATTTTCTTTCTTTTGGGCACCGAACCTTATTTTCGGCATAAAAAATCAAAAAAAAAAAAAACCTATTTTTTTCTTTTGGGCACCGACCCTTATTTTCAGCATAAAAAAATAAAAATATAAAAAAAAAAAATCTTTTTTCTTTGTTTTGGGCACCGACCCTTATTTTCAGCATAAAAAAATAAAAATAATACAAAAAAAATCATTTTTTCTTTCTTTTGGGCACCGACCCTTTACTTCCAGCATAGGAATAAAAGAACAGAAAAAAATACAAAAAAAAAAAACACTTCACTCTCCACTCACTTGCACAAGTTCGCTTCAATCACAATCACTTTTCAAAATTCCTAATTATACCATTTTTTTTTCACTCAAATCACTTTTTCAAAACTCACTCTTTCAAAGGTTAAAGTCTAGGACTACGCCGTACATGTTAAAGTTCCTAGCTACACCAACTTTTACTTGAAACACTACTTCACACTCACACGGTCTACATCGACCAACCTTTTTCAAAACACACACACACACACACACACACACACACACACACACACACACACACACTCATACATGTACAAAGCACAGAACTACTTACGGCCTGATTCTCGACTTGAGATACGTATGCAACCCTTCACTTGGGTACGGCCATAACCACATTTTTTTCCAATACTTGTACATTCTCACACATTATTTCTTTTACTTATGCCCCATTATCATGAAAATCACTAGAATTGGCCACCGTGCTTTGCATGGATGTTCGAGGGTGCCTAACACCTTCCCTCGACATAATCGAGTCCCCGAACCCATATTTTAAAAGATCTCTGGTTTTCGCATGGCTATCAAGAGTCACACTTTTAAAGGGCCCACCTTTCTCAAAACTGTCTTTCAAAAGTCAAAGATGAATTACTTTAATTGTCTTTGCAGGGATCCTAACACCCAAAATATTAGGTGGCGACTCTGAACATTTAAATAGGCCCTACAATACTGTTTTTACCACTCCCAATAAAATCAAGTCGCAATTCACCCACTTTAAAAAAAAAAGCCAGGCCCACAACACGACAGCCTGGCTGTGCCGAAAACGCGGGCGCGACAGCTGGCGACTCTGCTGGGGACTCACTTTAGAAGACTCAGGCCATCACTTTAGTGATTTTCGTTATAATGGGGCATTTCTTTTATACTAACAATTTGTTTTATTGCACATTTTTTTTGTAAATTCATATTCTCTTTTACAGGTATTCGCGACTCCGGCTGAAATAAAATTACAAGGCCAATGCCAAAATCGCTAAGGCCAATGCCAAGATCTTTAACTATCACGAACACTACACACTGGCATGCAAGCATAACATAACCCTTCCTTAAAAGGAAACCTTTAAGATTAGATAGGAGGATTAGTAAGTGGCATGGCCGTTGCAGTAGTACCGCCGGTACCAGCACCGAAACTTCCTCCGCTCGAGCCACCAACCTGAGAAAGTGCTTCGGCGCTGGAGGTTTGAAGGTTTGGGGACCATGCCTGATTTAAGTTTCCATTAGACATCAGCCTCTCCACATGCTCTCACTCTCTACACATGCATCAATGTTGATACATCACTTTCTCCATGTGCTCTCACTCTCTATGTGTGCATCAATATCGAGTGATGTCACTCTATGTACGTGCTCTCACTCTCTCCACGTGCTCTCTATCTCTCTGTCTGTGTGTGTGTCAGTCTCACTGACCCCCTCTCTCTCTCTCCCTCTTTCTTTCTTTTTTTCTTTCCCACCGGGTCCCTCTCTCCGTCACTCTCATGGACCCTCTCTCTCTCTCTTTTCTTTCCCACCTGCTCCCTCTCTTTCTGTCTCTCTCACCGACACACACTCTCTCTCTGTCACTCTCATGGACACCCCCCCTCTCTCTCTCTCTCTCCACTCTCTCTTTCTTTTTCTCACCTGCTCCCTCTCTTTCTGTCGCTCTCACAGACTCTCTCTCTCTCTCTTTCTCAACGCCCTCTCCCTTTCTCCCTTTCTATCACTCTCAATGACCTCTCTCTTCCCCTCATTTTAAAAACCCCCCACATCCCCCTCCTTATCTGTCCTTCTCACACATTCTCCCTCTCTCTTTGACGAACCCTTCTCTATTTTAATCTCCTCCTCTCTTTCTTCTTCTCTTCCTCCTTCTATCTCTCTATAGAAACTCATCCTTCTTCTTGGGAAAACCAGGAAAAAAAAAAAAAAAAAAAAAAAAAAAAACCTCTAATAAGAGGAAGCTAAAATAAGCCCTGTACAGGAGCTTCTCATAGAGATCAAGAAAAGGAACAGAGAATCATAACAAAAAAATGGGTGTGAAGAGAGTTATGGACCCAACATATCATCGTTGTGGTGCATGTATATATAATAGAAGACAATGCCGAACTGATTGTCCCTTGGCTCTCTACTTTCAGTACGAAGGAAGTAACAAGGATTATGAGGCAATTCACAGTTTTCTTGGATACAGGAACTTTTTACGCCTTATTCAAAATGTATCCAAGGTAGATCACCAACAAACTATCAACTCCCTTGTATATGAAGCCACAACTAGGCTTCAGGATTCCATCTTGGGATGTGTTTCTTATATCTTTCTCCTTGAACAACAAGTTCGAGAACTGAAGGAACAGGTTTCACAACTTCAAGCTCAATCAAAAGAAAAATCACCCAAACAATCCAAAGAGCCTGATCTGGATCCTTGGCTCAAGTACGCCATGGAAGATCCGAATTGCAACATGGAAATTCTTCAAAAATACTCCAATCTCGTTTCTCCCATCACAACTGCTCTAATCTCTTCTGAAATCCCCAGCCCTACCCATATTCCTCCTGTCACTCAAATTCGTACAACATCTTCTCATTCTCGTTGGTCTGATCTAGTCCAGCACGCGCAATTTAGCAACAACCACCAAAATTCTCCAGGTTTGTTAGATCTCTCTACTTCCAACACGAGCTCTCCAATCTCTAGTCCTACCCACGCCCTCTCTGCTACTCCAAATTGCTCCCACTGGTCTGATCTAGTCCAACACTTGCAATCTGGCAAGTCTCAAATTCCCTTGAATCAAACAGAAAAACCAGGGGTCCTAAAATATCCAAATCTCTCTCTAAATCTTCAAGTGAGTTCGTCAAAACCACCTACTCCATCCACTGATCCTTACTCTTTCCTCACTGTCAATAACTTAGCTCAAAACTCCTTCTTGGATTTAATTGACAAAATGGAGAATCAACATGCCTTCAAAGAAAAAAGAAGAAAATTCACGAGGTGGTATGAGCCTTAGAATTAAGGCTCTTTTTTTTTTCTTTTTTTTTTTAAAAAAAAATTCAAAAAAAAATTCAAAAAAAAATATTTAAAAAATATGGAATGAACATCATGGTCCGTATTCGAGGTAGTTCCTGTACGTCGAGTGTGCGTGGGATTGAGCCCACATGTCTTACTACGCGTGTCCCTCCACCAGCTTAATGTAGTTTGGACCTTTGGGTGTTGTTTTACAGAGCAACTGGGAGGGTAAGCATCCCAGGACGGTATTGTCCTCAGAAGTAAGTCTTGAAGAACATTCACCCAGGGTTCTGTGGAACGGACTATAGGATCTATATGGTTGCTGAAAAGCGCGTAGGATGTCGTTAGCATTCGACCTCTAGAAGGAAGCCTCACATTGGCAGAACTCTGTTCCCACTCATCAAAATCCAAATGTACATTTGTATCATTGTAACTTTTCATTTTTTTTTCTCTTTCTTTAAAAAAAAAAATCCTCCTTGGCACTATTTTTGCTTCTTATGCAATGTACCCTCACATTGGTCCATCAGTTCAAGAATCAGCTGTGGAAGTACTACCTCTTGTTAGTAACATAAGTGCACTTTCTAAAAAGAGGGTTCTGATCCCCATCACTTTCACGATCCACTTGTGTTTGCTATCATCAATTTGAACTAGCTCAAAGGCTGACATGACATGCTTGATCATTCCTAATCCTTCATTCAGGCCCAATTCGATACAATGGCAGCACATGCAAATCCATACTGCGAACACTAATATTACCAAATCCAAACAGCACTAGTGCATTCGCAACTGTCCAAATCATCTCATTGCCAAATCAATAGGCTGCTCTACTTTCTCAAAACTTTTACTCCCTTTCAAAACAAAACAAAAATCAAAAAGGAAAAAGCAAAAAGAAAAAGAAAAAATGAAAAGAAGAGAGAGAGTGTGCGTCGGCAGCAGAAAAAAGAAAAAAAAATAGAAAAAGAAAAAGTAAAGGAAGAGAGAGAGTGTGTCTCGACAAAAAAAAAACAAAAAAGTCAAAAAGTAAAAGAGGAGAGAGAGGGGCTGTCGGTCACGAGAAGAGAGAAAAAAAAAAGAAGAAAAGAAAAAGAAAAGGAGAAGAGATGGAGAGAGAGAAAACGTGTCGGTGGGAAAAAAAAAGAGAGAGCATAAGTATTCTCTCTCTCCCTCATTTCTTATTCCCTCCTCCTCCTCAAACGCAGCTCTTCCCCCATCTCTGCATCTCTGTATTTCTCTCTCCTCTCCCTTCTTGCTCACTCATCCTTCTCTCAATTCTCTCTCCTTACCACACTCATAGTCATTGTCTTCCACCATTAAACAATTTTTGGAACAACATGGATTTGGATGAGATAATTCTACTCTGTGAAGCGTGTATTCTTCTTTGGATGGCTATGGCGGCTGCAGCTTACTTCTGGCTCAAACCGTCTGGTAATGAAGAAGGCCATAAAGATTAGGAAAAAAATGTTCTTGGAAGCTCGGACCACCCGTGATTCAAATCATTTGTTGGGGTGGGTTATCTTTACCAATGAGCAATGAATTGATGAAATGTAAGAGTGTGGATATCGCAGTTTTCTTTCTACCCACAGCATTTTCTTTTAAAGTTCTTTTAAAATTCAAATTCAAATGAGTCGACACTTAATTTTTAAAAGGAAAAATTAAGAAACCATTTTGAAAGGAAACTGATCGTTTGCGAAACCAAAGATTAACTAGGTCCGGGGATTATGGAATGAGAGACTGAGGAGCCCGTCGAACTAAAACACCCTCTCTCATCCTATCTTGCGATAGGCCTCTACTCAACATCCTTTTAATCAAATTTATTAATCTAAGCATGCCCTCAACTAATATATATATATACATATACATCACAAAAGCATGTCCAAAGGGTGTAAAATTACAATTGACAAAATATCATTCAAAAGCCACGTGATTCAGGTAGCAAGCGATATGATATGCAATAGAGAACAAGTGAACTTACCCGGGATCCAGCAGCGATATTAAACGTGTAATGCATGCGAACACAAGAAAATCCTAAAAAGAGTCTCTAATCACATATACACTTAAGGCAAAACTTAATTCTAAGGTGTCGCGCATTAAGTCGAAAAATCAATAAAAATCAAAGAATGCAATAAACTAGAGAGGGGTTGAGAAATCGTACCTCAATAGCGCTACAAAACAATAGGTTAGTCTACATGATATACAAAATGACATGATATCAAACAATCACTCCTAATCTTCTAGCTTAGGTCTAGCAAGCATGAAATCCAATTTTATCCAATAGCTAGTTCTAATTATAAGCATTAATGGATGAATGAATGTGAACAAGAATAAAACATGGATTTATTCACTAATTTGGATCACTTAACTTCTAGATTTAAGTTAAACTATCATTATTCAAAACATGATTTGAATCCCAAGACATTAGGGAACCATTTGAGTTGAAATAAATAAGATTAGACAAAAACAGTAGCAGTTTTTTATGAATTACAGAGAGCAGACCAGATCTTAAAAAATAGAAATAAACTACTTTCAACGGTTGGATCTTAATGATTTTTGGATATGTTATGCCTCTGTGAGTCTAGTTTCTAACCCAAAAAGAAAATCGAGGTTTCAACGGTTAGATCTCCGGGAATACGGAAAATACTAGACCTCACTCCGGATTTTACAACTCTCTGTCCAGAGATCTTGTATGATTTTTTAAAAATAGCAAACAAATTCGAATTGCTTCATTCTTTTTAGGGAACCTTCATAACACATTACGGTTCATAGAAAAAATTATTTTGGGTCTCAAACACTTTATTATAAATCTGATTTACTTATTTCAAAAACACGTTGCTGTTCTAAAACTATTCTGAAATTCTGGACAGACTGTGGTTGTCTCACAAAACTCATGGTCAAACCACTCAAAACATGAAATCTTCTTAAAATAAAAATCACAGTGGTGGATATTTGTGTTATGAACACTTTTCCATTGGTTTCATTCAATTCCAACGGTCTGATTTCAGATTAAAAATCCTTGATCAAAAACAGTTTGTGAACTCACTGTTTTCGTTTTGCTAGTTCAACTTTGTTGGTTAACCTCAACTATTAAAACATGAAGTTGGGACTAAACCAAACTACTTCTTCTACCATTTGATGGTCCTTGAAGACTAAAAACACTTTATACTTATGGATTTTGATGAAGTATGAAATGAACTTCTCAAAATTCCAAACAATGAGCTCAAACTTTATAGACCAAAGCTTGAATTCAACTTGTTACTCCTACCATTTGATGGTCATGGGAGATAAAGACATGACTAATGCTCCTAAGTTTCAAGAAGAATAAGGGAATGACTTCATTAGGTACCAAGTTTAGAGGATCCAAGTCATGAGCATGGACTTGGATCCACCCATATGAAACAAAGTGATGATCAAATTTTGACTCTCATGTAGAGTATAAGCTTTACATGAGGTTCAAAGGATCATACTCAAGAGATCAAGAGAGATATTGAAGATCTCCAAGACTCTCAAGAGAAGAACACATACAAAAAATAGAAGGAAGAATTAGAAATAGAGACTCCTAAGCTTGCTTGACAAAAAAAAATAACAAGAGATTTTAGGATTAGAAGTTCAAAAGAAAAAAAGAGTAAACAAACAATCTAAGGCATAGAGGATCACCTCCAAATTATCCTCAAAGTTCTCTTTTCTTTGAAGATCTTCCAAGCTCTTCTTCTTAATTCTCTAAACTCTCTTCTCTCTTCTCTCCAAAATATGTTGATGTAGTGGTAGTTCTCTCTTATATTATCACCCCCCCCCCCTCTTCCAAGGAAGATCCCTTCTCTTTTATAGGCAAAATTACCAAGTATTTTCAGTGAATTTCGGAGCAAAAAACAGGTGTAAATCTCTCATTTGGTGGTACAATGCGTACTTTCTGAAATTAGGCAGACTGCTGCCCAGAGCGGCAGTCCAAAAAGCTGTGCGACAGTCCGTGACTGCCGCTGCGGCCCTCCATGACTGCCGCTCCGGCACTGCGTGATTGCCGCACGACTCTCACCAAATGCTGCGATAATTAATGGGTTGTCGCGCTTTTGTCAGTCTTACTTTATCAGTTTTTTGTTTTTATCCGTATACACATACGTATTGCACTGCAAAATACGGACTTTAAAAGTGAACGGCAGTCAGAAAATGTTGGCGGCACTCAGTAAGTGTCGGGCCGGCACTCACTGAATGCCGTTCGGCACTTAGTGAGTGTCGTTCGGCATTCATTGAATGCCGCTGAAATCTGCCGTGTGCCGTTTTTTGTTGAGCTTCCCTTTTTAGGTCTTTCTTTTTTTCAAAGCAATTTATTTTTGAAGATCTTTTCCGAAAATGGTGTTTTACACCTGAATTCTCCTAAATACCTGGTATTTTCTTCTTTCTGTGAAATTTTACCGCGTTTGGAGAATTTTCTGAAGAGCTTGGAATACTTCGAATCTTTTCGGTCCTTATCATCATCGGACGTGGAGGTGACGCTCTCCTAAATTCGATGGTCGGTCAAAATTGGGGTGTCTACAAAGAGTTTTCTTGTTGTTCTCTTTTTGTTTTTATATGTATCAATAAAATATCATCAATAAAAAGAGAATGTCAAGGATTGTGTAAATACATGAGCAACTAATCATATGTGTTGTTCCCATCCATCCAGTACATGCATTATTTCTAAACCATTTACCAACAGTCTAATACACCCTTAAGCCTTTGGTCACTCTCGCAAAAGGCCAATACTTCATCCACTGCCTAAAATTCCACTCCTTACAAGGCATCAAAATGCCACACAGGGGCAGTTTCTCCACTACTAAATATATGCATTGTTTGCTTTGCATAGTACATACATTTCTTTTATAAAAAAAAATAAACAAGTTAAAAAAAAAAAAAAAACAAAAGCAAAAAAAAAAAAAAAAAAAACTTTTTTCATCATTTTGCTTTAAAATCTCATGATTCATTGGATATGGCTGTCTTGTAACTTGTTGAAGCCAATTTGAACATCGTATTGGACTTTTGGACACAACACACGATAGAACATGCCAAAAAGGCTTTAAGACCATGATTAATCATTACAGTGTCTGACATTGTTCATCATCGCAAGTGCATGCTGCTCTACCACTTTAGCATATGGACAGTACACTCTCAGGGGTAGAAATACCTCAACTCAAGGCACGCCATACATCATCAAATACCAAGCGGGGCGGCCCATTGTTCCCCATAACATTGCACGAGCTTCAATGTTGCACATATATGATTTTTAAAATCCAACTATGTTTGTGTCAAAATGATGAGAGGCAATCATTTCAGATATCCATACACTATTATTCACTTGCTAGCCCACTTGAGCAATACAATAAAAATCTCTTTCCAAATTCAAACCCCCTGAGGATCACCCCCCACACTGGGGCAATGATAAAAAAAAAAAAAAAAAAAAAAAAAAAAAAAAAAAAAACCGAAGCTCAACGATAAAGGAAAAAATGCAGAAGCTGGACAAATCCACAGAATACTATCCAACTTGGATACTGGCTTCGGACTGGGGCAATTCCCCCCAAATCACATTACACTCAGTAATACTCACCCCACACTAGATTGGGGCAGGCAAAAAGAAAAAAATAGAGCATAAGGTGATCTCGGGCATCGACCTTTCAAAAAAAAAAACTTTGAGCCTTCATGCGATCCTTCATTTCTTAACCCATGACCTTGGCCTACAATACAACCCACTAAAAGGCCACTCTGATTGACACAAGCATTGTTGGATTTATTAAATCATACTTTTGCATCATTTCAAAGACATGGGCCATCACATACTGTCAATTTCAAGATAGTCTGGCGGGCGTAGTGAAAACCTAAGAAAAAAGGTGCTATGAATCAAGACTACGGCAAAACTGTCGATGCAGCAAATACGGACAAGGACTGGGCATTCACCGAATACTGGGGCACTGAGCTCATGTCACGCCTCGGCGTAGCAAAATAAGGAAAAAATTTCATTTCCGTTTTGGACCCGTAGGTCATGATAGTTGGTGGATCGCTTGTCCTGTACTTAGCTTAACATGTACCAGAAAACAGAGTAATATAAAGCAACAGGAAAGTTAATATTAAACATATTACAACTTCAAATAATATTACATTGTCCTTTAATAAAACATCCCTAAGGCACAAACGCCTTATTCAAATCAAAAGCATTATCCATATCATTATTACAACTTTATTTAAATTATAAAAGTAGCGATGTAGGCTCCTCTAGCTGACATAATCATATTGCCCTGCATAATCATTTCCTGAACATTTGGATGTCCAGGACAAAATAAAGTCATCAGCTAATGAAAGCCGAGTGAGTATAACGAATCCACAAGCAATGTATATAAAAGTACATTAACAGTTATTATAAAGGTCTGGTACCTTTGAGTACGGTTAATTCATTACTCCAATCATTGCATAATAATAATTAATAACAGTTTGAGTAATGAATATTAAGACCGTGCATGAACAATGAAACCATCTCATCTCACTGACTCTTTTATCTCGATTACAATCTCTTGACTCATTCGGTCCACCTAGAACCATCCGGCGCAATGCTGTTAGTTTAGAAGGTCTGTCGATATGCCTATCGTCTTTAAGTTGGCTGGGACATACCTAGACGTTCAAGGTTACAATAACCTGTGGAATGCCTTAATTAATCTACCGTATCTGAAGCGGCCTGGAATAATTTAAAGCTACCACCAGACTGACCTACCGTATCAAAAGCGGCCTGGGCTCAGCCCTCTTAATTAATCTACCGTTTCTGAGGCGGCCTGGAATAATTAAGGCTATCACAAGACTCTGATTGACCTACCGTATCAAAAGCGGCCTGGGCTCAATCCTTCTTAATTAACCTACCGTATCTCAAGCGGCCTGGGATAATTAAGGTTACCCGTCCCGAGACATTCTCACAACATATATGCTAACCAACGACCCCTTTCCATACATGCCAACTCGACTATGCAATGTGTAACTTATTCTATTTTGCTATTTTCTTTAACGGGCAGTGGTTGTTTAAACTCGTAATTATCATCAATGAGTAAACCAATTTATCTCAGTTTGATTTTAGGAAGCTGACGGCGTAATTTTAGGAGTCATAGAATTTTTATTACAAATTTCAGAAGATAAACATAGCATATAAATTTAGCCATGAGGCCCTTCTTAATGACATAAATACATAAAAGTATAGGGTACATGCTTTGACATTATTTTTAATAAAGACAACACATCAAAATATAATTTCCTCTATTTTTTTCAAGACTTTGGAAGTATCATAGGCATTTGAAGTAATTAAAATACGAATTTAATAATCACTAATTAATTTATTAAAAATACCAAGTTCTTGTTTTATAAACTGGTAAATTGCAAAACTATATAAAATGACCTCCAATCATGTGAACAATAACATAGAATTTAATAGAGTCAATAAGTATTTTTAATACTCATTTTATACATAGAAATTAATTTTTTATTATTATTTAACACAAGTAAATAATAAATATAATTTAGCATTACTAAGAGAATTTTCATTAAATAATAAATATTATTTAATATCATTTTCGAAACAAAAAAAAATCATTTTCATACATACATGTAACTACCAAGGCTTGATCTCCCAACCTCATGGTGAAAAATTAACTAACAAAATTGTTCTGGCAAATTATGCTTTAGTAGTCAATTACTAGACTTAAATATTTAAACACTACTAATGTTAGCCCATTAAACCCATGTACAAAAAAAATACTACAAAACACTATGTAGCCAACAAGGCTTGAACTCCCAACCTTAGGGTCAAGGATCAAAGCACCAAACCAATTACTTCTAAACCACCAGAATTAAATACTTAACTAAGTCAATCCAGGTATCAAAAAAATTAACTACAACACAATATGTAGCCAACAAGATTTGATCTCCCAACCTTAAGGTTGGAGAACACTACCCCAAACCATTCTGCTAGCTTGTGTTTCACTTATAGATTATCAGAATTAAATATTAAAAACACTAATATCAGTATATTAAACTAATACATCGTCTTCTCCAAAAAAATTCTGCAACTCTGGTTAAGGGCCTGTTTGGCTACGCTTTTATTTTAGGAATCCTTAAAGTCACTATATCTTTCTCGTTACTTATCGGATTGCGACGAGTTCTATATGAAAATTGCTCGGTTTTTCGCAAGGATTCCAAAAATCTACATTATATATCCTGAATTTTACTTTAAAATTTCCAGATTTCTATATCCATGGCAAAAACGAAATTCCACTTTTGGGGGTCAAAAACTCAACCAATTAACAAACTGTTTATAGGGGAACTTAATGGGACCATATACTTTCATTTCCAATTTACAGAATTTGTTTTCGTTTACATTTTCGGTACCACTAATTTTGGATTTCCATGGCTATATATACATATATAGGCGTCTATACATAGTTTCGATACCCCAGGCTTGTGTGTAATGACAAATACTACATTATGAGTGGGTTCGAGAGACTCACCGAGCGTTAGCTTGGGCGGCGCGACTTTTCGAAGAAAGACGGAAATTCCGTAAAAATAAAAGCTTCAAGCTTGGAATGACTATGGTTCTTTGAGCTTCTTAGAGCTTACTTCAACTTATTTCCTTGCTGTGATATACTTTGATTTCCAGAAATGGAAATGTGCTTGTGTATAAGAGTAATGGAGCTTGAGAGGTATATGTGGGTATGTATATATATAATCCGAGAGAGAGGGAGAATGAATGAAAATGAGAGACCAAATTGAGAAGGAGAGAGTTACTGTGAGAGTAATGCTAAGCTTCCATATGTGTGTGTTGTGTTGTTGCCAATGTGATCTTTAATATATGAAGGAACAATCAATTGGCTTGCAAGTTGATCAAAACAATGATCATCAAGATAACATTACAATTGCTGAGTTGATTGATGCGGTCAATCAGATCGTGAATAATTCATCTGGTTAGTTAATCAGTTTGATCAGTTAGTCCAGTTAGGTTGGTCTGGGTAGTCTAGAAAAATACCCCAAATAAATATTAGGGACCAAAAATGTAATCAACGTGCTTAATATTTTATTAATAGTTTTAATCCCAAATTATAGGGTAACTTAGGGGCACAGTCTTAAGCATAATTAATACAATTACAATTACTAAAAGGGTCACAAAATTAAAGTCATGTAATTATAGTAAATCAACATAAGTATTTTTCATTTATGGAATTAATACTACAAAAAAAATAACACATAACAGCAAAGTAAAATGACATTGTATTAATAACTAATAACATGAGTATTATTTAATAATTAGAATAATACCCCAACTAAAAATTGACAATTAGTAAATAAATAAAAACTAACATCTCTTATTTATTATTAGGGGCGCGAAAATACAGGTTGCTACAGCTCATATGGTCAAATACGTTGCCTTCTAGTGTTCCAACAAGCAACAAGACAGACAATATCCACTAACTTATGAACATTCCTTCGCAGATGATTAACTCATGCATCAAATACTTTTGTAAATACTCTGTACATTGCATAAAAAAACAAAAAACAAAAATCATTCATACTTTACAGCATAGCAGAAAATGCATATCTTTTGTAACAGGGGCAACTGGTCCTGGTGCCTCCATCATCCTTATAAGGAGAACACTCACCACTGGCCCAATTTCTAAAGCCTAACCACTGGCCCAACTTCCAAAAGCCCAACCACTGGCCCAACTTCCAAAGCCCAACTACTGGCTCAACTTTCAAAAGCCCAACACCGGCCCAACTTCCAAAGCCCAACTGCTGGCTCAACTTTCAAAAGCCCAACCCTTGACCCAACTTCCAAAAGCCCAACCACTGGCCCAACTTCCAAAAGCCCAACCACTGGCCCAACTTCCAAAGCCCAACTACTGGCCCAACTTTCAAAAGCCCAACCCTTGACCCAACTTCCAAAGCCCAACACCGGCCCAACTTCCAAAGCCCAACTGCTGGCTCAACTTTCAAAAGCCCAACCCTTGACCCAACTTCCAAAAGCCCAGCCACTGGCCCAACTTCCAAAAGCCCAACCACTGGCCCAATATGCTTCCAAAGCCCAACTTCTAAAGCCCAGCCACTAGCCTAACTTCCAAAAGCCCAGCCACTGGCCCAATTTCCAAAAGCCCAACCACTGGCCCAATATGCTTCCAAAGCCCAACTTCTAAAGCCCAGCCACTGGCCCAATATGCTTCCAAAGCCCAACTTCTAAAGCCTAGCCACTAGCCTAACTTCCAAAAGCCCAGCCACTGGCCCAATTTCCAAAAGCCCAACCACTGGCCCAATATGCTTCCAAAGCCCAACTTCTAAAACCCAGCCACTAGCCTGACTTCCAAAAGCCCAACCACTGGCCCAATTTCCAAAAGCATCATCACTGGCCCAACATACTTCCAAAGCTCAACCACTGGCCCAACATACTTCCAAGACCTCTCACTACATGCAGCCTTTGCTCAGGCTCGCCAACTCTACAACAACCTCTCAGTCAAATCAACCTCCCATCTATGGATCATCAAGAAGTATCATCCAACATCAGTCGTAGGAGTGAGTCCGTTAAGGGGTATCCTGTTCATATCGTTCAACATCAGACATAAGTCCGTCAAGTGGCATCCTGTTCATCTCATCTAACGTCAGGTATAAGTTCGTCGAGGGGCATCCTGTTCATATCATTCAGCATCAGGTATGAGTCCATCAAGTGGCATCCTGTTCATCTCGTCTAACATCAGGTATAAGTCCCTCAAGGGGCATCCTGTTTATATATCATTCAACATCAGACATAAGTCCGTCAAGTGGCATCCTGTTCATCTCATCTAACGTCAGGTATAAGTCCGTCGAGGGGAATCTTGTTCATATCATTCAGCATCAGGTATGAGTCCATCAAGTGGCATCCTGTTCATCTCGTCTAATATCAGGTATAAGTCCCTCAAGGGGCATCCTGTTTATATCATTCAACATCAGGTATAAGTCCGTCGAAGGGCATCCTGTTCATATCATTCAGCATCAGACATAAGTCCGTCAAGTGGCATCTTGTTCATCTCATTCAACATCAGGAAAAAGTCCGTCAGGTGGCGTCCTGTTCATATCATTTGGCATCAGGTATAAGTCTGTCAAGTGGCGTCCTGTCCATATCATTAAGCATCAGCCATTTTCTCTTTCTATCTCGCGCTCTATAGCAATCACGCCCTACGTGGCATTCTACTCTCCTGTCTCACAGCAATCATGCCCCACGCGGCATTTTTTTTCTCTCATATCCGTGGCCTTTTACTCTCTCACATCCACTGCAATCATGCCCTGATGTGGCATTTTGCTCTTTACTATCCTAACATGGCATCCTCTTCATTCCATGAACTACGCTCGGTCTGATTCTCCCGATGGGAGATACGTAGGCAGCTCTAAGAGCTCGACCATACCCTTACTTTTACATTCTCGGTTAAAGTTTGAGATTATGCGGCTTCGCACTTCTCAACTACAGCGTCTCTCACCATCTATCAGCTATCCAGGTTCGCATGAACTACGCTAGGTCTGATTCTCCCGATGGGAGATACGTAGGCAGCTCTAAGAGCTCGACCATACCCTTACTTTTACATTCTCGGTTAAAGTTTGAGATTATGCGGCTTCGCACTTCTCGACTACACCGTCTCTCACCATCTATCAGCTATCCAGGTTTGTACGAACTACGCTCGGTCTGATTCTCCCGATGGGAGATACGTAGCAGCTTTAAGAACTCGACCATACCCTCACTTTACTACATTTTCGGTTAGAGTTTGAGATTACGCGGTTATGCACTTCTCGACTACACCATCCCTCTTTTACTCGATTCTTACATGAATCCCCAACAAAGTTGTTCACCCTTTCTGTTAATGCTCTCAATCCCCAGCGGAGCTATTTGCGTACTCTGGTGGTACTCACATTCACTTGCCTACATTGGCACCTCTCACACTTGCCTACGATGGCATTTCGCATTCACTTGCCTACGATGGCATCTCACACTCACTTGCCTATGATGGCATCTCATATTCACTTGCCTACATTGGTACTTCACACCCACTTGCCTATGATGGCATCTCATATTCACTTGCCTACGATAGCATCTCACACTCACTTGCCTATGATGGCATCTCATATTCACTTGCCTACATTGGCACTTCATACCCACTTGCCTACGATGACATTTCACATTCACTTGCCTACGATGGCATCTCACACTCACTTGCCTACGATGGCATCTCATATTCACTTGCCTACATTGGCACTTCACACTCACTTGCCTACGATGGCATTTCACATTCACTTGCCTACATTGGCACCTCACACTCACTTGCCTACGATGGCAATTCACAATCCCCACTTGCATACGATGGCATTTCACACTCACTTGCCTACGATGGCATTTCACATTCACTTGCCTACGATGGCATTTCACACTCACTTACCTATGATGGCATTTCACATTCACTTGCCTACAATGGCACCTCATACTCACTTGCCTACCATGGCATTTCACATTCACTTGCCTACGTTGGCACCTCATACTCACTTGCCTACTTTGGCACGTCTTTTACTTATTCTCATCACTTAAAAGAAAATGCGGCAAAAATGTGGTGTCTCCTGTCTTTGTCACGATTTGCTTCGCAAAGCATGACAAAGAGGGGTAGCTGTAGACACCCCATTTTTGCCCAACCCAGTCATTTAAAAAATAAAGTGCTCATTGACACTAGCCTGTCATTTTTTGAATCATCTCAATCTGACCTCAAATGGAAAAGATATTGCAAGTCAAAACTATGGGGTCAAAAGGTTAAACATCCTACATGCACTCGACCACACCACATAGAATCCATGGCATTGGATGCCCTTTCCTTCTTCTTTACACAGCTCAAAAGTTGAGACATCTCAACTTTCTTTTCCTTTCATCCTCTTTTGTTTTCCTATATCTAACATTATCACACCCACCGAAAGAGGCCAACTTGATTTTTTTGTTTTATAAACTGATGATTCACATCTACACAATAGGAGGGAGAACCCCACTCCCTCACCTCTTCCTCATCTCTCTTCTCAAATTCTATCACCATTGAAGAACCAAGTCCATTTTGCCAAAGTTCACTGCTGTGATGATGATCAAGGTATCACCACGAATTCATTTTTGATTCAAATCAAATGAAACCAATTGGAGAGTGTTCTTAACTCAATGATATTGGTCTATGATTTTTCTCAGAATTTTAAAAAATCATATGACCCATTTTTTAAAGCACAAATACACAAGGCATACAATCTGCCAGAAACATCACAGCAGTGACACTAGATCACGTTCACTGTTTGGACTACTTCAAGATTTTTTCTTCACTCCATTTTTTTTGTCCATTAACTATAGCCTCTTAACTACGTCTGTGAATTTTTTTTTATTTTTTTTTGGATCAGTTTAGTGTTTGTAAAAATCGTCCAATTTCAGTCAACAGTGCAGTCCCTATTTCTGAGTAAGGGTGCTTCTAAACTCAATTTCTCCCAATCCCAAAAAGATATAGCAAAATGATTTTCTACCATGGAAACTAGACTCATTTGGGAACTCTCTCAAAATTTCAAAAAATTAGAAGCACCGGAACCCCCCCGCCCCCCCCCCGTTCCATTTTTGGGAGACTTCTCTCAAAGCTGTGAGAAAACTGCACTTTGACATGAATTTTTGTAAAACTTTTCTTTTATCTCTTTCATTTGGGGGTTTTGATCTTTTTCAAATGAATAAATCCTAGTATATTAGAAAACTTCTAAGAAAAAAAGAATAAAAAACATAAAACAGAAAAAAAAGAAAAAGAAATTTTATTTTTCTTTTTTTACCAAATATTCACGTTTATCAAGTTGTTCAATAACTTTGATAAATGGAAATTTGATCATCTTTCTACTTCTACTAAAACCGAATATGCCTAATTTATCAAGTTGATCAATAACTTTGATAAAAGGAAATTCGAACATTTTCTTATGGGCACCGACCCTTACTTCCTGTATAAAAAATAAAAAATACAAAAAAAAAATCTATTTTCTTTCTTTTGGGCACCGACCCTTACTTCCGGCATAAAAAATCAAAAAAAAAAAAATCTATTTTCTTTCTTTTGGGCACCGACCCTTACTTCCGGCATAAAAAAAATAAAAATATAAAAAAAAATCTTTTTTCTTTGTTTTGGGCACCGACCCTTATTTTCGGCATAAAAAAATAAAAAAAAATACAAAAAAAAATCATTTTTTCTTTCTTTTGGGCACCGACCCTTTACTTCCAGCATAGGAATAAAAGAACAGAAAAAAATACAAAAAAAAAACACTTTACTCTCCACTCACTTGCACAAGCTCGCTTCAATCACAATCACTTTTCAAAATTCCTAATTATACCATTTTTTTTCACTCAAATCACTTTTTCAAAACTCACTCTTTTAAAGGTTAAAGTCTAGGACTACGCCGTACATGTTAAAGTTCCTAGCTACACCAACTTTTACTTGAAACACTACTTCACACTCACACGGTCTACATCGACCAACCTTTTTCAAAACACACACACACTCATACATGTACAAAGCACAGAACTACTTACGGCCTGATTCTCGATTGAGATACGTATGCAACCCTTCACTTGGGTACGGCCATAACCACATTTTTTTCCAATACTTGTACATTCTCACACATTATTTCTTTTACTTATGCCCCATTATCATGAAAATCACTAGAATTGGCCACCGTGCTTTGCATGGATGTTCGAGGGTGCCTAACACCTTCCCTCGACATAATCGAGTCCCCGAACCCATATTTTAAAAGATCTCTGGTTTTCGCATGGCTATCAAGAGTCACACTTTTAAAGGGCCCACCTTTCTCAAAACTGTCTTTCAAAAGTCAAAGATGAATTACTTTAATTGTTTTTGCAGGGATCCTAACACCCAAAATGTTAGGTGGCGACTCTGAACATTTAAATAGGCCCTACAATACTGTTTTTACCACTCCCAATAAAATCAAGTCGCAATTTACCCACTTTAAAAAAAAAGCCAGGCCCACAACACGACAACCTGGTTGTGCCGAAAACGCGGGCGCGACACCACTTTTAAGAATGCTTGCGAGTACTGTGCACCCATAGCTCCCACGATCCTGGTTAAATCCTTGTTACACGCTTATTGGATTCAACCATAAGCGAATCATCAGCTCGACAAAACACAACCTTGAAATTAACTAATAACCCACTAACTCAGTCACCATACGATCCCAGGTTACTCACCGTCATATCTTATCTCGTTATCACGTCGTATTAATATCAACGTTACGAACCCGACTACGTTACTCACCATAATCATCTCAATCTCATTATCGTATCCCATTACTCCCGAAATCCATAATATTACATAATAGAACATGGAACATTAATTAAATAGCTAAGCATTATGAATTATAAACTTAAAGGAAAACATCCAAGTTCTGTTTGGTTCAACCAATTGAAGTCCTCTTAATCGCTTGAAGAAGGTGAATTTTGATCGATTGAAGTATTCTCGATCGATTGAAGTAAGGGTGGTCTCGATCGATTTAGATCATTTCGATCGATTGAGACTTAGTGTAGTTCGATCGATTGAACCTAGTTCGATCGCTAGAACGCCGTCTTCTCCAGATTCTGGCAGTGAACGACCAGAATCTGTTAGAGCGTGTTTGGGTTATTATAAAATGTACAATAAGTGTAAAACATTATAACTAAGCGATTGAGTGAGTTTGGAACTCACCGAATGTCGCAAGGGCGCATTTGGCAAGCTTGAAGCTTCAAAGCTTTAGTGGTCGCCTCCTTCTCTCTCTCTCTCTGCTCCTCTCTTCGTCTCTGTCTCTCCTTCTCCTTATCTTCTCTTTCTCTTCTTATTCAGGTTTTCTCTCTCTCTCTCTCTCTCTCTCTCTCTCTCTCTCTCTCTCTCTCTCTCTCTCTCTCTCTCTCTCTCTCTCTTTGACCGTGTGTCTATATATAATATGAGTATATATATGTATGTGTATAATATATAAATACAAGCACACACTCTCTCTTAACTCTCAAGTTTTCCAAAAACATCAACACACACAAACATAATGTATTTATAGAGGGTGAGGGGTGCAGGTGGTTGTCTTTGCGTGAAACCTGGAATCCTGATGATTACAAGTTCAATCGATCGAAGCTACTTCGATCGCTCGAGACTGATTCAGCCAGGTTTGATTGATTGAAATGTGGACAACGTAATAAATTTATGTCGGTAGGGTTTCAATCGGTTGAACAGGGTTCGATCGCTTGAACGCAACAATGTTCGATCTCTCGAAAGAGCTTTGATCGATCGAAAGTAAAAATTTCAGAATGGTCAAGGAAAGTTTATAGAATCTCAATGTATTAATAATTATTGAAAATATAGGGTATTACATTATCCACCACTCATTAAAAGATTTTGTCCTCGAAATCGAAACCAAGGTCTAAAACAAAAATAAAAACTTCTCTCGCATTTCTGACTCTAGCTCCCACGAAACTTCGCCTTCATCATGATGCTTCTACTGGGTCTTCACTAATGGAATCTCCTTATACCTGAGCTTCTTGATTCCACGGTCTAAATGAGAATCGATCCTTCGTTGAACGTAATGTTGTCATCGACTTTAATATCTTTGAAGTTGATCTCATGCGCTGGGTTATGAATACACTTCAGTAGCATACTGATGTAGAAAATGTTGTGCACTCCTGACATCTTCGGCGGTAGCGCGAGTCAATATGCAACTTTCCCAACACGTTCTAGAATCTCAAACGGTCTGATGAATCGCGACGATAGCTTACCTCTCTTCTGTCCAAATCTGACGACGTCTCGAACAGTTGAAACTTTAAGCAGCACGTGATCTCCATTGGTAAATTCCAAATCTTTGCATCGCTTGTCAGCAAAGCTCTTGTGTTTGGTCTGAGTTGTCTTCATCTTCTCACGTACAATCTGAATCTTTTCACTGGTTTCTCATACCATCTCTGGCCCAAGAAGTTAAGTATCTCCGACTTTGGCCTAACACAGCGGCGATCGTCAAGGTCTTCCGTACAAAGCTTCAAACGGCGTCATTCCTATACTTGTATGTTAACTGTTGTTCTAGGCGAACTCGATCAACGGTAGGTACTGATGGAAAATTAGGTTTAAACGCGCAACGGGAAGGTTATGTTTTAAAAACCTTATTAGTAGTTAAGGATCTACTACTAGTCAATTCTATAGATGCATACTAATAAGAGGGAGAAGAATTATACCTCAGGTCTTGAACCTGACTCTGAAATCTTCCACCTTGGTAATACAGCAGCCTCTACTAGGTTGTCTTCACCCTTATAACTCCAGCGGATGCTTCCCGGACAGGCTAGAGATGGTGGGATCTCTAATAAGGAGGATAAGAAGGTTTGGGAAGCCCTAAACAGGATCTATAGCTTTCATATAGGAAAAATGGTGATTATTAAACCCTATACGCAGCTTCCCTATTTATAGATTTCCAAAACCGACTTTAACCTTCGACCGATCGAAGTGACTTCGATCGATCGAACCTTAGATCGATTGAACTACATTCGATCGATCGAACATGCCTTGACTTCAATCGATTGAAACTAGTTCGATCGATCGAACCTGTCTTGACATCATCCTCTTCTGCCTTTCCGAACATCCTGGCAGAGCTAAGAGTGGGACCTCATACGCTCTTTATTGTTGGCTCAGACCAGCTGTTAATTCCCATAATCAAACTCTTTGATTAGCAAACTAACCAACTGGTCAGTTAACGTTTACTCTACTATAAAATGATAACTGAACTCTAATGCAAAAGAACATATCTGAAGTAATGACTAGACTTGTATGTTTGTACTAATGTCCCTCTACCTTCAGCATTCGCAATCATATTCAAGTAGTCAGATAACTGTTACTATCAACTTGAATCATGATTACTTCTTGTATTCCTTGAGTCCCATTCACCTCTCATGATTACCAAACATGTTGATAACTACTTATCAACAAGACTGCAGTTCTCAGTAATCAACTTGGTGACATTCTCAAGAGAATGCTTACTCTGAATCAGAGGGTAGATTCTATCTCGACAATATATGTTCACAACCCTATGAACATGACATACCCAAGATACCCATGTATTGATATTTTATAGACCTCACTGATTGGTAAGTCAAAGCAATCATGTCCACAGTCTGTGTTAATCGTCTCAAGATTATGAACACGTACCTTATACAAGTTATGAGTTCCTATTGACTGTTTGATAGTCTTGAGTGTCAATAGGAAAGCTCGGGTCCGTCAATGCACTACAAGCACTAGCATATTAACTAAGAATGACACTCTAGTGATTGAGATGAATCACTCAATCTAATGGTAGTTAATTATGCTACAGTGTAGACCCAATGAGGTATCCAGTCTCATCATCCACTGTGACAAGTTCTAAGTATCAAAGAATAGTAATCCGTATCTCATCGTATGCATCTCATACATACACGAATTACTTACTATGATGCTTAAGGATTAAACAATCATCTCATGACATAAATATACATAATGAAATGTAAAGCTGATATCCATATATTAAAATGCTGATGTCTTATACATAAAGTAATGGTTTAAGGGCACAAACCCAATAGGTACGTCTCCTAAGAACTCTCAAAATCAATAACACAAGTGCGTAGCATATCCTCCATTACTTTATTAAATTGTTTAGTGTGTCCATCGGTCTGCGGATGAAAAGTAGAACTCAAGTTCAGTGTTGTTCCCATCACTGTCTGAAAAACTCTTCTAGAATTCTGTAGTAAAGCGCGAATCTCTATCTGACACAATAGAATAGGTACACCGTGTAACCGTACCACGTGCTATAGATACATCCGGCTTAAACATTCCATTGGATACATCATACTATAGGCGATAAATGTGTCGTCTTCGTGAGTCGATCCACAATTACCTAAATAGCATTGCAGTTCAGTTGTGACTTCGGCAATCCTACCACGAAATCTATAGTGATGTGTTCCCATTTCCATTAGAGAATCAATAATGGTTGTAGTAATCCAGGTGGTTTATGATGTTCTGTCTTTACTTGTCTATAAGTAAAACACTGAGATACATACTCAGCTACTTCTCGCTTCATTCCTTCCCACCAGAAATTTCTTTCCAAGTCCTTGTACATCTTCATACCTCCAGGATGTATAGTCATTCATGACTTATGTGCTTCATCCAATATTTCTTTCCGGAGATTTTCTTCATTAGGTACACAAAGTCTACCTTTACATCGCAAGGCTCCGTCTGTACCAATACTCCATACCTCTGGTTCTTTGCTGACATCTTGGCGAATCATAACTTCAAATCTTCCGTTGTCTGTTGAGCTTTTATGATACAGCTAATCAAAGTTGGTTGTATCATAAGGCATCCCAAATGTTGTCCTTCCTTTGGTTCTACTGGCTAAAGATCGAATTCAGCTAAAACTTCCAATGCTTTCCATTCTCGAATTAACAATGCATCGATTACTAGTTGAGGTCTATGACTCAAAGCATCTACTACGACATTTGCTTTAACCGGATGGTATTGCAATGAAAAGTCATGGCCTTTGAGTAACTCCATTCATCTTCGTTGTCGCATGTTCAACTCCTTCTGAGAGAACAATACTTCAAGCTCTTATGATCGGAAAATAGATCAAACTTTTTTCCATAAAGATAGTGTCTCCAAATCTTTAGTACAAACACTATTGCTTCTAATTCCATATCATGCATAGGATAGTTCTTCTCATGTACTGTAGTGACCCAGAAAATTTAAAGCGTATTTAAAAAAAAAATTATTTATTTTCTTTAGAAAATAAATACCAATTTTGGATTTTGTGCAGTGTAATTTTTACCTGTGTGTGTGTGTGGTCGTGTGAGTAACCACATAGGATAATCTCCCATAGGAGACTTGGTGCCCAATTTTAGTTTGGGCAGTGTATTTGTGCGTATGAATAGTGTGTGTGTTAGTGTGTAGTGTGTGTTTGTACTTGGGGGCCAAGCATTATTAGCCTATATATACACTACACCTCTCACTCTCAATCTCTCATCCCTCACATCTCTCTTTTATCCTTACTGTCTCTCTCTCTCGGCTACTCACACACACACACACAAATATATTGATACACACACACACATATAGTTATATATATATATTCACACAATCATATATATATATTCAGAGAGTTTGGAAATTGATCAACATTATTTTTAAGGTACGGGGTTGTGTACAATATGCTCTTAAATCTACGAAGTATTTTCCTTGTCATCCCTATTTGTACTCTCTTTGATTTATGTTGTCTTTTTATTGGAATCCATGTCTTTTTGGTTAAATATTATTAAAATATTATTTTGGCTAAGTGCTATGGGACTAAAGGGTCATGAGTAAGGAGCACCTACCAATAGTCCAACAGGCCTCAGGGACCGACGTACTGGAGACGGGTGAGGTGAGGTGAGGTGACTCTTTGCTATGTGACCAAGAGGAACCTGGTATGATGCTCTTGTGGGTGAGCGGGTAAATTGTGTGAATGGGTGGGTTGAGTGATTGGTCTATTTTATTTGATCCGTCGTGGTTGTTCATTGTACTTTTGAGCCTTTATTATTCCTGTCATATTGTATACTTCCCCGTGTGTTATTTTAGATGCAGGTACCATTGGTAGCAGTCAAATTGGAGCACATTAGAGTACCGTGTGGGTTCTAGTTATTTGGGTCCTAACCGTGTAAATGAATTTATTTGTAATTTTGGGCACTCAAGTGTAATTATTTTTGTTGTTTTAAAATACACTTGACTATTTGCAATTTTAATGTAAATATTTCTTTTATTTTTGGTAGTGAATTTTCGGGTCGTGACATGTACCTTCAACTATCTTGATCCATATGCAATCACGTTCCCATCTTGCATAAGCACACAACCTAATCTGTGGTGTGATGTATCACTATAGATTATGTATCGCTTTCCACTCTTGGGTATCGCAAGAATCAGTGCAGAAGTAAATCTTTCCTTTAACTCCTAAAATGCACTCTCATGATTGTTTGTGCATTGGTACTTTATCTCATTTCTCGTCAAATTCGTCAATGGACCTGCTATCTTGGAAAATCCTTCTACGAATCTTTGATAATATCCTGCTAGGCCGAGGAAAGTTCTAACTTTTGTCGCATTGGTCAGTTTGTTCCAGCTTAAGACTATATCAATCTTAGATGAGTCCATAGAGATACTATCCTGAGATATAATATGTCCTAAAAATTTGACCTCCTGTAGCCAAAATTCACACTTGTTGAACTTTGCATACAACTTGTTATCTCTAAATATCTGCAAGGTAATCTGTAAGTGCTCCTTGTGATCCTCTTCTATCTTCGAGTAGATCAGGATGTTGTCAATGAATACGATAATGAATTGATCCAGATATGGTCTAAAGACTCTATTCATTAAGTTCATGAATACTGTTGGTGCATTCATCAATCCAAAAGGCAAAACTAGAAACTCATAGTGCGTGTATCTCATCCTGAGTGCAGTCTTTGATACATCCTCCGGTCGAACTAACAACTGGTGATATCCCGAACGCAAACCGATCTTTGAAAAGATCCCTAATCCTTGTAACTGGTCAAATAGATCATCTATCTGAAGAAGTGGATACCTATTCTTGATTATAACTTTGTTAAACTCCCTATAGTCTATGCAGATTCAAAGTGTTCCATCCTTCTTCTTCACAAACAAAACTGGTGCTCCCTAAGGCGATGTACTTGGGCAGACAAATCCCAAATCTTCAAGTTTCTGAACTTGCTTCTTTAGTTCCAATATCTCAGTTGGTGCAATCCTATATGAAGTTTTAGATATCGGTAATGTACCAAGTATTAATTCCATGCAGAAGTCTATTTTTTTTTTGTGGAAGTCCCATAATATACTGGAATACATACTGAAAGTCTTGTACGGTAGGAATCTAATCCATTGTAAGTTCTGTACCTTTACTCCCAATTGCAGCTAACCCACTTGTCAAGAACATATCACTCATTGACTAACACTGAAAATTTGATCGTCGGTCGTCCTTGTATTGGAAATACAATCATCCTGATAGGGCAGTCCAAATTGGCCTCATACTTAGTCAACCAATCCATCCCTAGGATAATGTCGAACTCTGACATCGATAGAACTACTAAGTCTGCTGGAAAACTCCTATCTCCAAAGGTCAATGGGCAATCTTTACACACTTTATCCAACTTAACAGACACTCCCAATGGTGACACAACATTAAGTGCTGGCTCAAGTGTCTGGGGTTCTAAACCCAACTATTACACAATCTTGACAACAATAAATGAACGTGTAGCTCCAGTATTGAACAAAGCTTTAACTAGACTATGAAAGAGTACAAGCGTACCCTCCAAATGTTGCTGCTCATTAACATTAAAGCCTGCTTCTCTGGGAATGATGGCAATCATCCTTGTCTGATCTGGGGGTCCTTGGATTCCTTGAACTGGTGCCCCGTAGTATCCTCCTCATGGTGTATGACAATCCCTGCTCAAATATCCCGGCTTGTTGTAATTTCAGTAGATAGCATCCATTCGGCGATTACCTCTGAGGGCTGTGCAGAACTTGGCAATGTGCCCTGGCTTTTCGCTATTAAAACATCCTTTAAAATTACTTGGCGGGGCTGTTAGCAGCGCCTGAGGCTATGGTCCTTGTGAGCGATATTGCTGGGGTCGAGAATAACCTTGCTGAGTCTTCCTGGTTCCCTCCCAGGTTCTCTTGTTCCCTTAAAAATTACCCTGAGGTCTCCACCCTTGGTATTTCTCGACAGTTGGTTCTGGGAATTCCTTTGCTAAAAACCTCTTGACGACTGAGGTTGATTTATCTATGGCCGCTGTGCTGGATAAGCGTCCTTTTCCAACCATGCAGCAAATCTGACAATCTCCTCAGACAACTAATTCAGATGACCAACCATCATAAGTCTGAGGTGGGGGTTCAATCCTTGGTGAAACCTCTTCACCTTATATTGTGGAGTTTCTATCATATGTTGAGCAAATCTGGATAGACGGTCAAACTGTGTTGTGTATTCCTGCACAGTCCATCCTCCTTGAACCAGATTGAGAAAGTTCATCTCTTGTTGATCCATCGCGTCTTCTGGGAAGTATTTCTCTGAAAATCTTCCTTTGAACGTTTCCCAAGGCATCGCTCTTGTAGCGTTCATCCCTATAATGGCTCACTCAACTTCCCACCAATCTACGGCGGTATAGGTGAGCTGGAACGTAGCAAGACGGTGCTTCTCCTGTTCACTGCATTCTAATGCTTCAAAGATTAATTCCATCTCTCTTATCCACTGTTCGGCTTTCCATAGTTCTGTTAATCCAATAAACTTTTCGGGACGTAATCCATGAAAATTTGCTAGTAACTTGTCTCTTGTTTGTCTTTGCTGAAACGGTGCAGCTGGGGGTTGGACAGGTCGTTGGTTGGTAGCATGGTTGTAGGTGTCGCCTACATATTCCATCCTCTGCATGAACGCTTCAAAAACTCTAGATGGGTCCATTCCCTCTGGAATAGGTTCTCCAATACATGCTTGATGATTCATCAAGGGTCCTACCATAATGGCTAGTAAAATTCACCTATAAGAGACCTATCGATTAGCTCAAAGTCTTCTCTGAAAAATGAAATCAAGATAGAGTAATAAACATCAATAAGAACTAACAGTTCTACTAATCAGCATAAAATAATCTAAACATACCACCGATATATCAAAAGTACTGCTCATATATATATATATATATATTAAAAGATGTACTGCATAATACACACTAGTCAAACTATATACCATATGGGACATAAGCTAAAACAATACTAAAGTCAACTATTTACAATACTACTAGTGGTAATATCTATGCAAAGCTATGGTCAAATAGCTATCTCTCAAGCTCCCAAAACTCATGTGGACAACATGTCCTGATATAAAACTAACAAAAAACTAAACTCTACAGATCCTGACTCAAAAATCTTCAGTGTCTGATCCTGCTGGTGGTGCCTCATCCTCCGAAACGATATCTCCATCTCCTCAAAGGGAACGTCCTCAACTGGTGCGGTAAGATCTCCGACTACCACTTCGATATCCCAATCCTCAACTTCGTCCTCTGCCATCATTGCCTGATTAGCGACGTCGATAGCCACAACAGCAAATTCATCAACTATGTCCAATGCTCCTGCTAATGCAGCCTCTCCCATAACAAATCCACCTGGCTGAGCGACCATCTCAGCTATCCATCCTACTGCTATATCAGCCATGGCTGCCATATGCATTATAGGTTTGGCTGGTATTTGAAGCATAACGGGTACCTGCGGCACAACTATCTCCTTGTGAGGGACATCCTCCTCTATTACCTCTATAATCACGTCTCCCTCTACTACTGTGTCATCTTCTCTAACCACTATATCTGCCTTTACGGCCTCGGGGTCCTTTGGCTCCTCATCAGGAACATACTCTGGCTCCTCCGGGTCATCCTTTGGCTCGTCATCATCGTCATCGTCTGCAAGCTCCTCCTCTGATGGGTCCTCATCATCCATCGGTTCCTCTTCTCCATCCTTGTCAATATCCCCGTCAGGATGCTCATCCTCCGGCTCTGGGTCCTCCTCTACCTGAATCGGCTCGGGCTTTGGAGCTGGTACAACGAGTACCGTGATGGTAGGGCTACATGTGATGGTGTAGCTACAGGCTCTGGTGGAACAGGCCTGGCTAAAATCGCTCGTAACTCAATCCTTGTCTACCTCTGGTTTACTCTGAATCAATCTAGCCATCTCTTGGTATATGGCTGCTCGAGTCATAGCTTAGTGATATGCACCCATGCGTATCTCTGTCGGGTGTCTCGTACCCACAACATAGAGAGAAGTCCACATCCTCTCATCCAAATATCGACTAGCTATCTGGAGAATACGACAAAGATATATCTCTGGTATAGCTAGCTCCACTGTATTGCCATGAATAACATATCCGCCAAAAGAGTCATCCACAAACAGGTAGATCCATGCTAACCTGCAAAGAAAACTACCTATCGTCAGAAGGACGAACTTATCTTAAACTCATATCTCATCTCAGGGGTCTTAAATACTAGGACCATATGGTGTGAAATCGTTAGTGAACGAAAGTATCAAAATCTAAAGCTCTGATACCAAATTCCTGTCACACCCCAGAGCAGCAAAAATAGAGAAAACTAAATTTCCTTTTTGGGTCCATAGGGAATGAAGTGAAAGTCACTAATTATCCACTCCACACAGTAGTAGTCCACAAGATAAACAGGAACAATAACAAAATCAACTGGATGTAAAAGCAGTGTTACTATTACAAAAATCAGAGTGGTCCTCATGATCACCACATATTTGGAGACAACATATGCCCAAGTACCCGTTAAACTAATACAGTATGATAGAACAAATAAACTAAATAACTATCTTCAAGTCTTCAGTTGGCATACGGGTAATCGTCAGTGTAACAGTCTTCTCTGGGATAACCGGCATCAGTGGGGCCATCCTCTGCATATCCCCCTTCAGGGTAGTCGTCATACGCTCTATCACCTGTATTGTTATGAATAAAGTAGTCTGGACGGGGAATGTTCAGGCAATGAAGACAATCAGCTTACTGAAAGCTGAGTGAGAACTAACTAACACATGAGTCTCATAGAAATAAGGTAATTACCAGTCATGAACGATATATAACAGTGATATAAATAATTTATTTTCCTCTTTTATTCAGACACATCACTAACTGATTCTCATCATCTTCTAACTCTAAGACTGATTGTACCAATCCCAACTGCCTATACCGAACTGATTATATCATCATGACATACTAGTGTTCTTGTTCACCGCTTTTAAGAACTCTTACTGTTCACCGTTTTTAAGAACTCTTGCGAACACTATACATCGTTCTCATATAATGAGTAGTCTATAGACATACCCATACTCTTGTTTACCGCTTTTAAGAACTCTTACTGTTCACTGCTTTTAAGAACGCTTGCGAGTTCTGTACATGTAGAGCTCTGGCAAATATAACTATGGGCGTGCCACTACTACTCTTGTTCACCGCTTTTAAGAACTCTTACTATTCACCACTTTTAAGAACGCTTGCAAGTACTGTGCACCCACAGCTCCCACGATCCTGGTTAAATCCTTGTTACACGCTTATCGGATTCAAACTGGGCAAATCATCAGCTCGATAAAACACAACCTTGAAAGTAACTAATAAACCACTGACTCAGTCACCATACTATCCCATGTTACTCACCGTCATATCTTATCTCGTTATCGCGTCATATTAATATCAACGTTCCAAACCCTACTACGTTACTCACCATAATTATCTCAATCTCATTATCGTAACCCATTACTCCTAAAATCCATAATATCGCATAATAGAACATGGAACATTAATTAAACAGCTAAGTATTATGAATTATAAACTTAAAGGAAAACATCCAAGTTCTATTTGGTTCGATCGATTGAAGTCCTCTCAATCGCTTGAAGAAAGTGAATTTCGATCGATTGAAGTATTCTCGATCGATTGAAGTGAGGGAGGTCTCGATCGGTTGAGTTCATTTCGATCGATTGAGACTCATTGTAGTTCGATCGATTGAACCTAGTGCGATCGCTCGAATGTCGTCTTCTCTATATTCTGGCAGTGAACGTCTAGAATCTGTTAGGGCATGTTTGGGTTATTATTAAATGTACAATAACTGTAAAACATTATAACTAAGCTACTGAGTGAGTTTGGAACTCACCGAACGTTGTAAGGGCGCGTCTGGCAAGCTTGAAGCTTCAAAGCCTTAATGGTGGCCTACTTCTCTCTCTATCTGCTCCTTTCTTCGTCTCTGTCTCTCATTCTCCTTCACTTCTCCTTCTCTTCTTCTTCAGGTTCCCTCTCTCTCTGTGACCATGTGTATGTATATATATATATATAATATGAGTGTATAAATAGGTGTGTGTATAATATATAAACACAAGCACACACTCTCTCCCAACTCTCTGGTTTTCCAAAAACATCAACACACACGAACGCAATGTATTTATAGAGGGTGAGGGGTGCAGGTGGCTATCTTTGCGTGAAACCTAGAATCTTGATGGTTACAAGTTCAATCGATTGTAGCTACTTTGATCGCTCGAGAGTGATTCAGCTAGGTTTGATCGATTGAAAATGGTTTGATCAATTAAAAAAGGGACCACGTAATAATTTTTGTCGACAGGGTTTCGATCGGTTGAACAGGGTTTGATCGCTTGAACGCAACAATGTTCGATCGCTAGAAAGAGCTTCGATCGATCGAAAGTGAAATTTCCATAATGGTCAAGGAAAGTATAAAGACTCTTACTATATTAATAACTATTAAAAATACGGGGTATTACATACTTGGGTTTAGAGTTGATGTAGATATGAAAGATGCAGGGTTCAATGTGGGAATGTTGTTTAGCTCAACCAAGGAGTTAAAAGATGTTGTGAAGGAATATGCCATTACTAAAGGAAATTGTATAAGGTTTTTGAAGAATGATTAAACTAGGGTCATAGCTATATGTAGTGATGGATATAAGTGGGTGGTATTTGCATCAAAGCTGCCAAACCAACAAAAACTGCAAGTTAAGACGTATATCAATGATCAGACATGCACAAGAAAATTTTACAACAAAAATGTAAAGTATGGATGGCTATCCAGAAGAAATGTGGACAACTTTAGGTCTAGCCCTCAATGGCTAATAGATTCATTTATGGAAAACTGTGAGAAAGGTTTTGATTGTAGGTGTTAGCAAGAGCCAGGTGTATAAGGAAAAGATGAAGGCTATGGTATTGATACAAGGGTCGTACACTGAACATTTTAGCAAGTACTGTGAGATTATTGTGAGGAGATCAAGAGAACAAACCTGGGACTACAATAGTATGCAAGTGTCACATACTGATGGTGATGAAGTTAATCCTCATTTTGAAAGACTATATGTTTGTCTTAGGGCTTATAAGAAAGGGTTTAAAAATGGTTGTAGGAAGCTAATTAGAGTTGATGAATGTCACCTAAAGGGACCTTATGGTGGACAATTATTAACTGCTGTTGGGATTGATAGCAATAACTGCATATACCCACTAGCATATGCTATTGTAAAGGGGGAAACAAAAAGTTCATGGATGTGGTTCCTTAAACTTTTGGCTAAAGATGTTGGCATTGTCAACCAATTTGCATGGACTTTTATCTCTGACAAGCAAAATGTATTTTTCAACATTTTGCATTGTATTTACATATATTTTTTTAAAACATGTGCTTAACATAAATGTCAATTTGTAGGGCCTCATCCCAACAATGCAGACTGGGCTATCAAATTCTAACCATCGCCTTTTGTGTTAGACACTTTTACAATAATTTTAAACTCAAATTCAAGGGAAAGGCTCTTAAGGATAGGTTATGGAATGCTACTAGGGCTACAACTATTCCCAAGTTTGATTACGAGGTGGGAGAACTGAAGAAATTAGACGTGGGTGCTTACAACTGGTTGGCAGCTAAACCAGATATTTATTGGAGCAGGTCACACTTTAGTGACTTTTCCAAATGTGACATCCTTTTAAACAACATCTGCGAGACATTCAATACTTGAGAAAGCAACATGTGCTACTCTATTTATATGACAACACTCACACAAAGAGTTTAAATACTTTACCATAACAAGGTGCAATTCCTCCATTACATCACCTGAGTTTTTTAACTTGAAATTCATGCTCATTCTGTCAACACTGTTTGATCAATTGCAGTCCCTCTTTTGACATGAACTAGTTGAAACCTTCAATTGAAAGCCTCATACGATACGAATCGCATACCTGCAATCGAAACCCATTTGTAGGAATCATATGCCTCTCTTTCTCTCTCTCTCTCTCTCTCTCGCCCCCCCCCCCCCCCCCCCAATTGTGCCATATCCAGTAGTATAAGGATGGTTAAAAGACCAATGTGCCATTTATAGATACATCATGTGAAAAATCATTTGATATGGAGTCGTTAGAATTTCTGATGGACCGTAAGCTTTGGATGAAGTTGCTGCCAGATTTAAGGACAAAATTGACAAAATTCAAAACTTAGGGACTAAAATGACAATCACTGAAAACTTTAGGGACCAAAAGTGTCTTGGGTATTATAGGATTTAGTCATTTAGAGTACACTTTTATAGAATAGATCAATTCAAATACCCAATCTAGAAATTTAGTCCCTTACCTATTTTGAGGACCAAAATACCCCCATATCATTATTTATAGAAATATCTATACACACACACACATAATACTTACTCCCTACATCAAGGCGTGAAATCAGGGTTGAAATTCAAAACCCATATAACTACATATATAACGATAGAAAAATCTGATAGAGAGAGAAAGAAGATGAGAGTGAGGAAGAAAGAAGAGAGACAGAGATCGCAACCCCCTCACTGCAGGCACCACCACCTGCCGCCATCATCCACCCCTCATCCTCCATAACCACCACCCTAACCCCCAAAACCACACCATTTCCGGTCACCACTTCTCCACCACACCACCAAACCCACCACCTTCTTCCTTGCTACCCCCCCTCCTCTTTCTACCTCCCTCCTCCTCCAACAACCGCCATCTGACCACCCATGGACAAATTTGAAACATATTGCCAATAAAAATCAACCAAACAAAAGTTGATCACTCTCTAGACAAATTTCTCACCCATTTGTGAGGAAAAAAAAATCAAAATTTCTCACTTTTTATAAGAATGAAGTAAGTGAGAAATTTCACTCATAACTTTAATTTTGCCTAAAGGAAAAATTATTTGAATTACACAATTATGCACAAAATTCTGGGTGAATTAAAAGCGTGATCGACACAAGAACATGAAACCTTAGCACAAAAACTGCCGAAGTAACAAAGTGAAAAATTTCTCAATATTTGACTGAGAAATTTTCTAATATGCCATTGACGAAGCGAGAAATTTCTCACTTTTTTTTTATTAACAAAATTCTTACAATACCAAATTAGACTCCTATACAACTCTCCTTATATGCATACAAATGAAGGGTTGTTTGGAATGGATTATACAAAATTCAAAATTCAAGAAGTTCAACAAAATTAGGAAACCACAATTTTATGAATCTTCATGATTTAAGGCATCATATCTCCATTGACACAGTTATCTTATCCATGAGCATTATTAATGCATATTCGATTTAAATAAAATATAATAAGGGCATTTTAGTTCAAAAGATATCTAAAAAAAAGATGGAAATGACTAATTTCTAACATAATTTTGGATTAAGGATAAGTTTATATAGGGAATTGCTATGTATACCGCTAGTTCTGCTATATACACCGCTCAACTTTACAAAAGTGAGAATTTTTAGAAGAAAAATTATTAGAATAAAAGAATTTGGATGTACATAGCAAATACATGAGTGTACATAGCAATTCCCTTTATATACTAACAGTATCAATTGCACTCAATCTACTTTAAATGCATTAACAGTGACTAAACTTAGAAATTTCTTTGCCCATGTGTATATTTTGATCAAAAACATTTACACGACACGACATCAGTATAATCATCCAATCCACCAATCTCGTAGAATTCATAAGGGCAAATTACACTTTAATCTATCAAACTATACACCTGTTTTTAATTGGGTCTACAAATTATATTTTTTTCAAGTAGGTCCTTGAACTTTAAAAATTCATTCAATTAGACTCAAATTTTGATACTGCTAGCTTAAATTATTAGAATATGTACGTTGCGCGTAATACTTACCTGTCACATGTTAGGTTAAGACAAGTACGAGAGATTGTGAATGACTAAAAAATTATGCGATTTTGGGTATGATTGAATGCGATTTTAGATCTATTCGAATGTGTTTTCGAATTTGATTGAACGCGATTTCAGATCTGATTGAATGCGACTTTTTGCACTATTCACAATCTTCTGTGTTTGTCTTAAATTAACATGTAACAGGTAAGTATTATACGCAACATACACAATAGTTTCTAATAATATAAGCTAACAATGTCATAATTTGAATCTGATTGAATGAATTTTTAAAATTTAAAGACTCAATTGAAAAAAAAAATAAATTTATAAACTTAATTAAAAATATGTATATAGTTTAATGGATTAAAACGTAATTTGCCCACCTCGTAAAGAACACTGAGTCTGAGAAGTAACTTAGGATAGAGAGAGAATCCTAAAAACCCTACCCAGCGATCGCCATGGACGGCGAAGACGAAGCTTCTGGGCAGATGATCGACGAGATCTACGCCAACGGCGACGACGACGGTGGCTTCGAAGCCGCCGCCGCTAAGCGTCACAGACCGATCATAAGCAGCGAACAGCTCGACATCGAGGCTTACGCGGGGCTCTACAGCGGCCGCACCAAGGTCACGCGCCTCCTCTTCGTCGCTGACCGGTGCGGAAACGCCTCGATGCAGCTTGAGGCACTTCGAATGGCCTACGACGAGATCAAGAAGGGCGAGAACACTCAGTTATTTAGAGATGTGGTTCAGAAGATTGATGGACGGTTGGGTTCGAATTATGGGCCCGACGCGGCTTGGTCGGATGGTGTGGACCGTCGGGCTGACCAGAGGAAGGAGAAGCTCGAGAGTGAACTCAATGCTTACCGAGTATGATTTTTTATTTGTTATTTTTTTTTTTTGGGTATTTATGCTGTTTTTATCAGTTAGCTATCGAATATGTAGTTTTCATTGTTATGGGTTTTTGTTTTATTTGGTAGTTTTTTGTATATGCAATGTAATATTTGGTTGGAGTGGGTGAAGATGGTGATGGTGTTTTGATGTTCTCTTTTGGGTTGCTCGAGTTGGGGGATTTGGGGTGTTTGAATGGAAAACCCGAATTTATTTATAAGGGTTTAGAGTTTGATAAGGATGTTATGACTTATGAGTGTTATTACATGAGGGTTGGGTATTCAGTTGAAGTCCTTTAGAATAAGGAAGTTTCTCTGGTTATGTGGTTGTACTGTCATGTGAACCTCTCTTGCTGAATTTTTAGTGGGGTGCCTTCTATTTCCGGGAATATCGACAAGAAAGTGCTTTTGAGTAGTGTCGTATATAGTTTACTATGAGGAAGAGGCATTGAATGATTAGTTATTTCTATATTTGTAATGGTCTTTGTAATGATTTGTGTTGTTTAGTGCTTTGGGTTTTAATTTAATCCCCAGTATTCTGCTAGAATGATTTGATATAAGATTTGGGTGTTGTACTACTTCAGAAAAGATTTTGGTTGAAAATAGGATTCAGCGCAGATGAGGAGTTTTTCAGTTTATTACAAATAGAGTTATTTGGTTACTGGATAGGTGTGTTTAGTGAGTAAATAGGTGATTAAACAATTTATATGACTACCTTTTTTGTGTGTTCCGAATTTTTTTTTTTGGGCTCCATTTTGGATTTGAGGTCCTTATAGTTTCACATTTCTTGAGCCGATGTAGCTAAGTACTAGCCGGCTTCTATCTTAAGAATGCTCATTAAAGAAATAGCATCTCATAGAAGAGAAATTGTTGGGTTAAGGATGTGAAGCTTATGCTGGTTGAAGAACAAGACGAGAGGCTGGTAGGCTTGGTAGCTAGAACTTATATGCATGTTCCACGAGGAGGAGTTGACTTATTGGCTCATAGGGTGTTTCCACTTTGTGATTCTCTAGGTGTTCTTTGCCTTGAGGCCTTTACTTCCTTGTTTATTTATTTAGTTTATTTATTTTAATTTTTTTGTCTGAGCAAAAGGGTGGGAAGGGGCGACAGACCGTAGCAACCCTCCTTGTGCCTGACCAAAGGGGTTCCCACCAGCTGAGGAATGTTTGATTTGAGCCATAGCTACTGCCTAGGTAGGCGAGCACGTCACCTCAACTCCACCGAAGTCCCAAGGAGGCAAGCAGCCTTGGATATCGAGAACCTGGGCAGAGAAAATCCAGTCCCAAGTCTCGAACACGAGACCCCCGAGTGAAGGTGATCCGCTACTTACCACTTGGATTACCACCTCGGTGGTACTTCCTTGCTTGTTTTGCGATTATGTAGGACCCTAGTAGTTCATTTGCTTCTTGTGTCCACATTTTCCTCCTTTGACTTTCTTTGTTCTAATGAATGTCATTATGACATGGTTGTCAAATTTTCGGGTTTATTTAGTTGAGAATTTCATGATGTGCGGTTGTAGCCAAAGCCATCGTAGCACAGTGGATAAGTTCTGGCAAGACATTTGAAGGGAATGGGCCAGAGGGTTCAATTCATCTTTGGTTGTTTCAGCAAAATTGATCATTGAGGTTTAAACATGAAATATGTCAAAATTTCCCTGAGAAATATGGCCAGCAACACCAAGGCTTTAGTAAAAGTTGAACTCCTCTTGCCAGTGATGTAGCTTGTTTTGCTATGGATATGATATATGGTTAAAACAAATACATAAGGATATGCTTAATCCTTTAACATAGTTATATTTTTATATAGGCAGATACTTAGATGATGGATCATGATTGGGATTGTGGTTTGGTAGTATGTGGGTTGCTAGTGCTATGAGTTTGATTATCTGCCTAGTTATGTATTATCTATATAAAACTTAAAAAGTATGTGATGATTTTGTTTGATTTGGTATATGTGATGAGAAAACAGCAGTCCCTGCATGATGTTTTTTTACATCTTGTTTAATATCAATGTTAGCTGTCCAATACTTTTAGAGTTAGTTTCATAGTGTGTGTGAAATCTCAATAAATGTTACTTTAGAGTTTAGACTCATCTGTTCACTTCATCAACAGGATTTAGAGACCACCTTAGAAATCCAAAAATCGACCTTTTTTCTCCGCCAAAAACTTGAGTTCCCACCACCACATTATAAACTCTTTAAGCTTGATATATGGAAACTTCTATTCCAAATTTCCAATATCGATGGGAGGAACTATAATTTGTAACAAACAGGCCAAGATGCACGATGCTTGAGAACGTCTACCCCAAGAATTGTATTGGATTGGTTGTAGAACTGTCACTCTGAAGTGGAAGTATCACAGAAGCTCCAATCGAATAATACAAATTAACAATAGGAAATCAATTGTGAGCGGGGGGTGATGGCAAAGATCAGATACTTTTACTTTTAGTCTTAAAGTTGGGACTTGGGACATGTAAAATCTTGCCACTTCTGCCTTGTAAAATGCCGCCTCCTTGTCTTCTTCTTCTTCTTCTTCTTCCCTTAAAATTCTTTGGCATAACTTGTTCTCACTCCTATTTAGATTTATAGCTCTTATTTGTTTCAAGAAAGCACTAAGGTCTCCAAATAACTGTATTTTCTAGGTCTTAATTCTTTGAAGGTAGAAGGCATAAAAATTGCCTCAACTTACAAAGAATTTTTTATGCTTCAACTTACAGAGCGAATTATATCATTACCCATAAGTAGTAAAGCTGTGATTCTGAAACTCAGGTAACGCTGGATGACGCACACATTATACTTTATTTCAATTAGACCTCAACTTATACCAATTGATCCCCCTATAAACCTACTAGTATAGTTCCTGTAGTGATATCCTCATCCACTGCCCTCCTCATCATACAGCTACATGCCTCTATGACCGTGATAAAAAAGAAAAGAGAATGAGGACCTACATCCAGAATTGCGGTGCAATGTCAAAGTTATTAGATTATGAAAAATCACGAAATAGCCATCTAAAAACAAATTGCATTACCAATGAATTCATTGGTTGGTTTTATTCTGCTAGAACGTTTGGCTCTAAATGTGTTTAGTGTTTTCCTGATTGGGGTGGCAGTTGCGGACTTGTCTGAAGACTCGCCTAGCTTAGTAGCAGATATAATATTGAATCAATTTATCAGTTGCCTTTCTTTTCTTATACTTTATTTGTTTATTGATTTTTATAAACATTCTCGATGCATCACAAATAAAATGTCTTGTCTTTTAAACTTGGCTCTGTTGATGCCTTTGTGCAGACAAATTTAATCAAAGAAAGCATCAGAATGGGATACAATGATTTTGGAGACTTTTACTATGCTCATGGATTACTACCAGATGCATTTAAGAATTACGTTCGTACTCGTGATTACTGTACAACTTCAAAGCATATTATTCACATGTGTTTGAATGCAATATTGGTCAGCATTGAGATGGGTCAGTTCACACATGTTACAAGTTATGCTAGCAAAGCAGAGCAAAATCCAGAGGCCTTGGACCCTGTTACGATAGCAAAACTACGATGTGCAGCGGGATTGGCCAACTTGGAAGCTAAAAAATACAAGCTTGCTGCTAGGAAGGTTAGTGATCTTAATATTCTTTCCACTATGGCATACTGATTTTTCTTAGGCTCTTTGGTTTACAGATTTAGAGAAGGAAAACTATTTTCCTCGAGTTTTCCCTAGTATTTTGCTCCATGCTTAAATGACATTAGAATAAAATATTAGCAAAGCATTATAGGAACTCAAGAAAAGGTGAAGTAAAGTGACTCACGAAATTCAAAAATATTAATAAATTTTTCATCATGTTGTCTTTTCTGTTTTCTTCACTGTTTTCTTTTCCTTTCCTTCACTAAATTCACGAAACAAAGGTTTATGTTTCCACGAAAGAAGGTAATGACCGGTGGTGTTCCTGCCTACTTGTAGTTATCTGCTTGCACACTCAACATTCGTTTTCATGCGTGTCAGCTCAACTTTGATTTACACCAAGATATTGATATGGTTTGCATTAGAGTTTGTAAACTGTGTTTCAGCAATAAGATGGCTGTGGTTTACATCTTCAGGCTTGTGAATATACTGATAACAATATTGATTGTCAGATGACATTGGGGTTCTGCAAGAGACTGTATTCAGTTAGTGCCTGTAGGTTTACTTATTGCAACATAACAACAGATATTTTTTTTAATAAGTTGTTCGCATCCGAAGAAGAAATATTGGCTACAACAGAATGTTGAAACAAAAAATAAGCAATCAAATAGAAGGTTTGATGTCTTGTTAAAAGAAACTATTGGATTCTGTTGGGGAAGTGAATAGCACTTAAATAAAAATCCTTTCATCCTTTCTCCTTGGACCCAGTAGTTCAAGAGATGCCAGTACATCTTGTTTGATGACAACTATCAATTTACTTTGATCGTGGTATCTCTTGGGGATCCATATGATCAACCAATTTTCCTTAGAACCGTTGGGCTTGGTGATATCTTATTGTTGAAAGATAAAAATTGAGTTGAGGTCAAGTTGAATCATCGACCATCTTTTTTCAATGGAAAGGTTGAGTGGCATTGCTGGACAAACAAGAAGAGATTTCAGAGTAGCTCTTGGCTGAACTAGTATTGGGCTTTGTGAGCTTGGTCAACTATCATGTTTATGCCAAAGTCAAGCTTGAGCATGGTCAAGAAAACATATCTTGGTTTTTGATTGCTTATCAAATGAGCTCAAGCTCAGTTTGACCTAGCTGGATTATGTGCTAAAAATTTGCTGATCTAAAGTGACATGAACCTTAACTTTTACTTGGGCTAGGTTTATCCAAGTTCACATATAGTATTATAGATATCAATCAATTATAATTTCAATGGCCGTTGTAATTTAGGGCCTGTTTTGGAATGCATAATATAGGATCTGGTTCAGTCCCACTCATTTTTCTATCTGGTTCTTATGAGAGCCATGGTCATGTTGGTTTGTAAAGATACCCAGTTTTTAATGAGTATTTGTGGATCTGCATGGACTATCTGCAAAAATCGTATCCACCGAATCCAGTTTTTAATGAGCATTTGTGGATCTGCATGGACTTCTGTGCAAAATTCGTACATACCGAACACCCAGATTTCTAGAAACTGTTCAATCATGAACCACAGAACTGGTTCTTTGTCTTCCCAAACAGCCCATAAGACTGTTATGCCTGTAACAAAAACACCATTGGAGGAACTTGATAGTGAAATTGAAATTGATTTTTTCGCAAGTGACTATTTTATTATTGATTTCTGATTCACAAAATCTTTGGTACGTTTTCAGTTCTTGGAAACTGGCCTTGAATTGGGAAACAACTATACAGAAGTGATTGCACCCCAGGACGTTGCAACATATGGCGGACTTTGTGCACTTGCAAGTTTTGACCGGACAGAGCTGAAGGCAATTATTTGTGTTTTTCCGTCTGAACGGCTTTTTTGATCACACAATTCATTTTAGAATCCTGTGATCACTCCCTAAATAGATGCTTTTTTTTTTTTTTTTTTTGCAGAATAAAGTTATAGACAATATTAACTTCCGGAACTTCTTAGAGTTGGTACCTGAAGTAAGGGAGCTTATTCACGATTTCTATTCAAGGTAACTTAATGTTGTCTTATATGAGATCTCTGTTTGGCTACAGCCTACTAGTAATGCCTAAAATTTAATTCCCGTTTAATCTGGAGAAAAGCAAGAACAGAATGTGGGTACCCATTTACAGAAGGGTTCTTGAATGGAAGAAACACTTTTGGACCTGTTTAATTTTGCAGGGGTGATAAATGGGTACAGTCTACAGATAAGTTATCCATGTTTTATCTTCGTCTCCTCGTGCTTGATTGTATTCAACAGATTGGCTTTGCACACTCTTGAATCTCCTGATTCTTATTCTTTTCCATTATCATATTTTTCAAGATTTACTTAGAATGCCTTTTTGAAGTATCTGATTAACCAATGACTAATTTCTAACTGCCACACTAATTTTGAATCGTTAAAATTCCAAACCTTTCAGAAAGTGCTAAACCAAACCAAACCAAGCCTTGTTTCCCAATCAATTGGGGTTGGCTGTATGAATCCTTTTCTCCATTCTGCACGATCAAGAGCTATATACTCATTTAAATTATATATATTCATATCTTGTTGCACTACGTATTCCCAAGTCAGTCTAGGTTTGTCTCTCCCTCTAATTATTCCAGACACTACGATCTTATCACTCTTTCGCACAAGTGCATCTACAGGTCTTCGTTGCACATGACCGAACCATCTAAGTCTATTCTCCCTCAATTTATCCTCAATATGTGTCACTCCTACAGTCTCTCGGATGTACTCATTTCTAATTCTATCTTTCCTAGTCTTATCACACATCCATCTTAGCATCCTCATCTCCGCTACACTCACTTTGCTAATGTGTTGTTTCTTAGTTGCCCAACACTCTGTCCCGTAGAGCATAGTTGGCCTAATAGCTGTCCTATAAAATTTTCCTTTCAATTTTGCTGGTATTCTCCGGTCACATAATACTCCAGAAGCACTCCTCCACTTAAGCCAGCCCACTTTCACAAAATTCCAAACCTTCCCCGAAGAAGAATTGACACCTTTATATTTTATTTTCTACAGGAGTTTTTTTCTTTTACAGATTTATTTTTTAGAAAAGCAGCAAACTGCTGCATAAAAAAAGTTTTGGCCAAACGAACTCAAATCTCCTAGTAATCCCAAATAACTGATTGTTAGTCACAATGAGCTGATCGAAATGGAGTCTAAATGACGCTACATGAATTTACTCAACTATATCTTCTGCTTGTTCCTAGTGAGAATACCTCGCATTTGTCGATAGAACTGTAATTGACTGTTACCTGAACCACTCTTTTTTTTAAAGTATTCAAGTGTTATTTTAAGAAGTCTTTTATCCCTTGTGTTGCAGCCATTATGCTTCATGTCTGGATTACCTAGGAAGTCTCAAAGCAAACCTGTTGCTTGACATCCATTTGCACGACCATGTTGAGACTCTCTATGATCAAATTCGTCACAAAGCCCTAATCCAGTATACTCATCCTTTTGTGTCGGTTGATCTTAACATGATGGCCAATGCTTTTAGAACAAGTGTGGCAGGGCTGGAGAAAGAACTCGAAGCTTTGATTACTGATGATCAAATACAGGTATTGCTTGATATGAACACAGCTCCTCCCTTTTTTCTCTCTCTCTCTCCGAGTTCTTGTTTAGATCATATTGTAATTTAGGTTGGTGCATAGCATGTATATGACATGATACGGACACTGTAACACGGCAAATCTTAAAACTCTTGGATGCATACACGGCTAGTCACGGCCAGGACACGGACAGAAAAGTTAAATTCTTTTCTTTTTTCTTTTCTTTTTTAATGAATTACGCAATACAACATACCATGTGCACTCCGGTTTCTTAGTTTTCAAATGAATCTATTATTTATCTCCCATTTTATTAAATTTAGATGTTTACCTCAATTTAAAACATTTTAAAAGGGGCCACTACAAGTGTACACTTTCGTGTCGGCCGCATCTACGGTGTGCGAGTGGTGTAAAAAAAATTAATGCATGTACCTTTGTGTGTCTGACACGGACACATCACCCAAATTGAAGTGTTTGTGCTACATTGCAAGAAGTTCTAGAATGAATAAAATTAGGATATTTTACTTGTGGACATAAGTGTCGGTTCGGGAATATACAAAATAGAATCGCGTTACAAAGACCATTTTCGTGTTGGTTTGATAGAGAACCTGTGAACCTGTTTTAGAACTCCGTTGTATTTACGGACACGGACTTCTAATTTAATATCAAGGCATCCACCAAAATTATTTTGCAGAATCGTTTCTGTTGTGGAACAATAGAACTGGTTCTCGCTGTTCCCAAACAGTCCCATGCACATTTGCTCGGTTATTTGATACTTTCTGGATACAGATGGGTTCCATATGGTGGGAACTGGCTAATCCCATCCCTGTTTGTTTGGTCTGTTTCAATTGTCAGATTAATTAACAAACCTGTAATGTTCATGCAGGCACGGATTGACTCGCACAACAAAATACTATACGCACGACATGCTGATCAGAGAAACGCCACTTTCCAGCGGGTTCTCCAAACGGGCGGTGAATTTGATCGGGACGTCAGGGCCATGCTGCTGAGAGCAAATCTTATCAAACACGATTATAACCTTAAAGCATCAAGAAACTTCAAGAATTTATAACCAGTTACAATTACAATTGAAGACGGAGGATTGAAAGACAAAACTCTTTATTATTGCCGATATTTTGAAAAGATGCTGTTTATATTACTTGGATTGATTGCATTAGTTGAAGCCCTTTTATATATGTTCTTGTTTAGTTTTTCATGAATCTTATTTATGTTTTATATATGCTGCCATGTTCACAAATAGATGCAATCTTTTGTTCATTTTCTCAGGTGCTAATCTGAGCCATTCGCTTTGCCAAGTATTTGTTAGCTCATTTTTAGTTTTTACCTGAAGTAGCTAGCCAGAAAACAATCACTGGCGATTTCTAAAATTAATCCATATAGGCCGATATGTATGTTTTGAGTTGCACAAGCATGTTTGGCTCAAAATGTCAGTTTTGAGAAGTGATTCTAAATAAGCACTTAAGCGACTTCCTTTACTCTATAAATATCGGCCGACATATAATTTGTCAAAGAACCCCATGAGAGAGAGAGAGAGAGAGAGAGAGAGAGAGAGAGAGAGAGAGAGAGAGAGAGAGAGAGAGAGAGAGAGGAGGAAAACTTTTGTTTGTTAGATTAGAAGAGAGAAGAAAATGAAGAGCTAAATATGGAAAGTGGTTTCATTTTTCTTCTAATTCTCTGTAAAAGAAATATCTACATTACTACAAAAGGAAGGGGAAGGGTACCAAGCATTTCACCCTAAAACCGATATTAACGAGTAAACCATAATACTTTTTGTACAAATATATATATATATATAGTAACTAAAACTAATTAACTAAACAAAACAAAACAAAACTAATACACCTAACTGGGTAACTTTCTCCACTTTTTCATATTTTCTCTCTCCAACCTCGCTTCAGGTGGTGAATACCAGTGTTACGGTTCTCAAATTTGGGATATCTCAAATATTATAGAAGTGACATCGCATCCAGGCTTGGGGTACTACTACATCCACTCCCAAAAGCTTAAACTGATGATAGGGCCCCACTATATTATCCCAAGGACCACCTACTACACAACCGATGTGGGAAAAGTACAAGTTTGCGCACTGCATGCATTAGCTACATATGATACGATTTTTTTTTATCAAACCCATCAAACGAGCACACTTATATACTACACCCCTCAACTTTTCAATTCGTTTCCAAATCCATCAACTTTCTGGATTATTTCTTAGTAAAGTCAAGTTTCGAAAACAGGACTTCACCTTTTCTATCATTGTTCTTCCTTCACCAAGAAATAATCCTGTGAAGTTTTGTTTTCAAAATATGAAAACACAACTACTTAAAAGTCGTGATTTGAAAACACTTCTTCACCCAAAAAAGAATTTGTGAAGTCGAGTTTTCAAAACACGGTTTTTAAAAGTTGATGGATGTGGTACGGGTATATAGGTGCACCCATTTGATGGGTTTGGTAAAATTTCATATGATACAAATGTCAAAGGATTTGGGAACTTGAGATTCAAATTTGGTAATCATAATGATTTAAACTAAAATTTATTACCTTTTTTTTTTCCCTTCCTAATCTGAGCTTGATTAACTACCTTAATTGACTAATACTATGTGGTACAGTCGTTTAAGCATTTAGAAATCAAATTTGGGAAGTTGGGAAGGAGGACATTATTCTTGTTTATCAAAAGGGGGAAGAACAAATAATAACATTCTAATTGAGTTGTTTCCAACTTGTCAGCTTGATCTAACAGTTTTATCCATGCTAATATTGTGCAGTACTGTACCTATGTCAATGTAACTGAGACGTCCTCCTTTGCAGAAGTGTTACATTATCGTAATTGAGTCAAGTATTGCTAAATCTTGATTTCTAAGCATTAAGCTTATAATCTAAGCTTGAGCAATCGAGTTGAGCTGTATAGGAATAGGGTTCACTAGCCTTTGCTGGGAAAAAAGTATTCCTCTTGAAAGCTAAACAAAACTCAGAGTGTAGTAGCACATTTGTCTTGCATGTATTATACTCCATTAAGGTTTTTTTTGGTTCTTGGATTTATTAAGTGAAAAGAAAAGATCGAATAGAGTAAACATTTTTCTTTGTTTGGTTAATAAAGAAAATGGTGAAGAAAATAGGAATGAAAAGAATATATGTTGAGAAATAAATTAATTAAACATTTTGAATGTTGCGAGTCATTTCCCTATCTTTTTTCTTATATTACAATCATATGTTAGAAATTTTAAATACTTAATGTTATTTAAGCATGAATAAAAAGTGAAAACACAATTTATATATGCATTTTGAGAAATATATATATATATATATATATTTTAGCAACGAAATTGAGAAGGCTTTTGGTTTCTCCACTTAGGCTTTTATGGCTTCTAATTTACTAAAAAAAAAATCCTAAAAGAAAAAAAAAATCCTAAGCCATTTCCACAAGCGCCACATGGCCCATTGTGGAATGAGTTTTAGATAGATATAATAGATGAGTGTGGAAAGTTATATAGTTTCAAGAGTTTTCTAGAGACTCTTTGGCCTTCTTTGGATTAAGTGTATCCTAACCATCCATTGTCAATATGATGGCTATAAAAAGGATAGGCTTTATTTGAATATAGCACACAAAAACACCTAGTGTAGAGTGCATTGAGAAGTCAAGAGTTCTATACTAGTTTTCTTAATTTTATACTAGAGTTCTTATCTACAAAATAAAGTGAGGATTCATTTGATATCGGTTTGAGTAAGGATTGGATATGCTTTTACTCAAATTTTATGGTCAAATGAAGGAAAGTAAATCATATTTTAAAGAAATTGTGTATGACCATTGGAGAATTCCATAGTAAATGAAAGCTAAATGGGCTTGAGATGGACTTAATTGGATTGGGTAGTAATACTTGACTAAGGGTTTTGCTCCATCTTGATGGTTAATTTTGCATATATCAAACTTGTTATTCCTTTCTTTATCATTTTATCTATTGTATGATTCAGCTGATTTTGGTTTGTGATGTGCAAATTGGATTATAAGGTCTATTTTGGAATTTTAAACAATGCAGTGAAGAATGCAACAAAAGTGTGCCTGTGGTGATGATTAGCATGCATAATTGTAGCCTTGATGCCAAAATCAAGATGAAATTGGATATGTCTTCATTTCTAAATAATAGGGGTGGCAATTTTTGACACGACAACCCGTTTTACAGAGACAACCTGAACACGACACGACATGACACGATTAATTTAAAATAGTTTGTATTATAGATGAATAGTACTCGAAACTAAAAATTAAACTCAAAGCACACAACCCGATTAATGACACGATTATGACACGAGAACCCGAATTGCCACCCCTACTAAATAATCCCCTTATTTTGTTTGTTTGTTCTTTGTCTTTATTTAGCAGCATATACATATTTGTATGGGCACATTTCCTGAATTTTTTTTCCTTCTTTTAGAGTATGTTTGATTTGTGGATTTAGATTCTTAGAAGGAAAAATTTAGGATAATAGTGATATATCTCTATGGAGAAATAAACTAGAAACTGGCGCCTGTTTGGTGTTGTGGTTTTCAATTATTTATTTATTTTTTAAGAATAAAAATTTAAAAATGTGTTTGGTAATGTTTTTGTTTTTTCCAAAATGAAAATCAAAAACTTGTTTTGTAATTGTTTTTATTTTCTTGTTTTTAATTAAGTACAATGAAATTGAGCTACCTATCAAGTTTTTCCGTCACAATAATTCACCATTTTCCCTTCCATTGTATCCCAAATCTTGGAGTTGACATGCTTTCAGGGTTTCTCAGAAAGCCTTAATTTGAGCTTCTACTATACCATTTCCCCTCCTCCTTTTCCCAGAAACACAAGATTTCGTTCATGTCTCCCATGCACAACCAAGGGAGAGTGTGAGAAGAGAGTTAAGATGTTGTTTGTTTGTAATTTGCGCGGGCGTGCCAGAGCCAAACGGGCTTGGTGTGTGAGTGTGTGCAAACTAATTTCCTAAACGCTTGTGTGAGTGATACACAAGGCTTTATGAATCTGACTTCTAAACAGAGTGATTGTGTGCAGTGAGTAGGAAAGTACCCTCACCATAAATTCCTTAGCAGTACTGAAGCGCACAAGCTAAACAGTGCAAGAGTTTAGCGAGTAAACAAATCACAAACGATTTAATAAAACGTAGATTTTATTAAGTGTTTGGAAAATTAAACAAATCCAAAGAACAAACCAGAACAGACTCTGATTGTCCAAAAGAACAAAAGAAACTAACAAAAAGGACAGACCTATTTGCTATGAATGCAGAAAAACATAAAGGTTTAAACGCTTTGAATGCAGTGTGTGCTGTTTTCGAGATGACGTGGAGTGAGTTGAAGGCTTGGCCTGCTTGCTGATTTATAGCGGCCATGGACGATAGAGATAAGGCAAGAAATATCTGATGAATAATAATCTGGTAAAAAATACCAGTTTATTTCCATAAATTGCTCAAAGCTTCCATAGATTTAAATATATATACATATTTATATATGTCTGGCATGTGGTCCATATACTGGCTTGATTCGGCTTCCTTCCCATGCAAGTAAAAAGATATAGCCTCCCTTGATGTGATAATATTATCTCCAAAATATAGTGATAATATCTTGCAATATTGTCTTGAATGAGATATTGAAAATTACCCTTACAGAGATATTATCCCAATCTTGAATGTGGCTTATCTCGTAGAGTATTTGTAGGGAATGACAAATTTCCATAATAACCCACCATATTATTTCCAAATTGACTGAATGTAATATTAATGGCTAAATCTGGTGTTAGTCCGATTGAAGCAATAGCCAAACAAGGCACCAAATCTGCTAGTTAAAGCCATCGGGCTGCCTAATGGATCAAAATATATGCACACCTACCAAACAGTCCGAGTAACATATGTTAATCAGCCCGATCCAAAGTTGATCAGTCCGATTAAGAAATCACAATCGGCCTTATATAAATTTTAACTTAAAAAATTGTATTTTTTTGGGTGCAAACAGATGTGTCATAACATTCCAAACAGCATACCTTTTGCAAGAATCAGGGTGACCATAAATACCCGTCATCCTCTAGTTATGAGTTAGTTGAAAATGATGGATCACACAGTCAATGTGATGGGGGGGGGGGGGGGGGGGGGGGGGGGGGAGTAAGATTGAATATGAATATTCACATCATCTTTCCACAACACAGCTAAACCACCACTTTGCCCAGTACAACTTATAACAACCAGCATGTTAGGAAACTTTAAACGAATTTTGATTTTCTCTATTTTTGTAGAACCAAGTTTTGTTTTTTGTTTCCATAAGAAACAAAACATTTTGGTTTTACTCTCCTGACAAGGTCTGTTAGGGATTGAACTGCCCAGTGGGTTCCCCAAGCCCCTGAAGTTCCAGCTTATGAAACTCATTGGTCCCGGCGGGGTTGGTGGTCACAACTAACCTCTGCCGATCATTCACAAGTAGTAGTTCCCAGACCAGAGCAAAAAACTTTCCCGGACGAGAGAGAGTTCACACCTTTTGCTAGGCCAATATCAAAATATGTCCCCGACTGCACAGAAATTTCAAACAAATCTACTTCCATATGACCATAGTTTTTTTTTTTCTTCCTAATTTGCTTTCTGGTAGTGTGAGGCTTGATGGTTCTGCTGTGGTGGATTGGGGTAGGTAGACTTTGGAAATTAGGGCAATATTCAATAGCCACGGGATTGAGATTCGAGTAAGTTGGTTGATGTGGAAAAAAAATCAATATCATTGGGTTTCTGGATTTTGGCTGGTTATCTTACTTCACTTATCTCTGATCACTGCCCCATTCTAATTCAGCTTCCCCCCACCCCCTTCTTGTGCTATTCGTAAGGGTGCTCGCCCTTTCAGGTTTGAGCCATTTTGGGCAAAGAATGACGAATATGGACAAGTGGTGGAGGCTGGATGGGATCTTCTTGGGGCAAACGGCAGACTCGGAGGGGTTATGAATAAACACTGCTGTGTGACTGTGTCCCTCAAGTTTTGGAGCACTCAAAAATTTGGGTGTATCCCAAAACACATCCATGCAAGGCAAAACTGGAAGATTTAAGCAGCAGAAGAAGAAGTGGAGAGGACACTATTTTGGAAGAGACTTGGTTGAAGAAAGACGTGTGTGATTTATTGGACAAAGAAGAGAATTTCTGGAGACAAAGATCAAGGGCAGAATGGCTAAGACACGAAGATTGTAATACCCCATTCTTTCATGCTAAAGCGAACAAATCCAATTGGTGGGTTAAAAAGGATGTCACACGATTCCAAAGTGGCCAGAGAGGGTAGCAAAAGCTCCTTCAAGAGCCACACTTGCGAAAAACGGAATTGGCATGTTTGAATCCGACACTCGTCTGTGGGAACAAAGGATTGGGTACTATAAAAATCACTGAACTTGAAGTTGGGAACTCCGGCTGTACGAAACAACATGGACATGAATGCTTACTTTGGAGGATTTGCTGCAACATTATTATCAGATTCCGTGTGGGTGATGAATGTTGTTCCTGCTAGTAAGCCTTCAACGCTCGAAGTTATTTATGACAGGGGCCTTATTGGTATATACCATGATTGGTGAGTTCTTATGGCCTTATGGGTTCCTCTGAAGCACAGACTTTTCGTTGTAGCTAGCTGTGGTTGATTTACTACTTTACCCATGTCTAGAACAATACTAGCCGATTCTTAAGAATAATATTTATGTCGGTGATAATATTTATGACTGATGCTGTTAGGTGCGAGCCTTTTTCAACGTATCCTCGGACTTACGACCTTATTCATGTAGCTGCCATTGAGTCACTAATAGAACATCCAGGTTCTGGCAAGAGCGGGTAGATTATTCTTCCCCACTATAGTCAATTATTAACTCTTCACTCTCTTTAAGCTCTGTTGGTTTGCGGATTCACAGAAGAAAGAGAAAATGGAAGGACAACAATAAGAAAAAATAATTCCATTGGTTTTCCTCCATATTTGAAATTATCATTTAAAACTATTTTTTTTAAAATATATAATTGTATCTTCATAAAAAGGGAGGGAAGTCACTCACAAAATGCGAAATTTTTAATTTATTTCTCATTATGTTTTCATATCCTTGTAGTTTCCTCACTATTTTCCTTATTTTTTTTTTTTTTGGAAAAATGGTTAATTTACGAAAAAAGGGCCTGACCCTAGGATATTACAATAAGCTCAAAAAACCAGCTAAAGAGAAGAAAGAAGACAGAGTCAACCTCTAAACTAGCAAACGATGCCCAAAGAGGCTAAACAAGGCCAAAGCAACAACAAAGAAGGAAAAGCAGGCACAACAGAAGCTGAACACAATCAGTTTCTTTTTGGACGGCTCCCACTGAATTTTATCTTCGCCTCCCTTTTCATCTGTCTATGGGAGGCAATGCTCTTGACAAAAGGGGGATCTTCCTCATAATCAGACTCACTAGCTTCACATCCCTCATCAGGAGGAGAGCTAGAAGCCTCTCGGCCTGTAACAAACCCAGTAGAGGGGTGGTGAGAAGGATTAGCCATATCCAAATCTTTCCTAGGTGGAGAGACCACAACTTCACTTTGACACTGGTCAACATTAGGGGAAGCACAGAAAACATATTGCCCTCGCTCTGGGGCGCATCCACTGAATCAACCAACTTACCTTTACCTTTGCCTTTCACAACTATCCATTCCCCAATCTCGAGTTTCTCTGGTTTCTTACTATAGGAACAAGAGGGTAAGGATGGGATGGGGAGGATGATGACGGGAATTGTGACGAGCCGAGGCAAGTCTCGGGGTCACAACTTTAGAACAATCATGACCAAATGCCGAGCATTTAGTACACCTAGGAGGGGTCTACAGTAATGTCTCTATTTTCCTTATTTTCCAAACAAACAAAAGTGTTTTCATTTCCTTTTCCTCACTAAATACATGAACCAAACATAGTCTAAATGTAGCTTTTTAACTCATTAAGCCTGTGCCAAAGTCATATGTTTGTTTTTGATAGTTAAGCTCGTGGCCATGCTGATCTCATTAAATGCATATTGATATTTTGATTGATTACGCACTGTCGTATAAGTTTGTTGTGAGCTACCACCATATGTCTCAAGTATGACTCCGTGCCCACAAAACCTGTCTCCCCAACTCCCCCTGGTTTTTGTTAATAACAATAATAAAATAAATAAATAAATAATTTTATAAATAGGAAATTGATATAAAAAGCTCAAATTTATTTTATTTTCTTGCACATGTGGCTTTTTGTAGTCTTGAAAGAGATGACATTGAAGTGGATAAAATTCTTAATTAGCTTATTAGCATATATCGATCACGATTGCCTCTGTGGTTAGAGATAGATAGGATGTTGCGTCTGGAAGGAAAGAGAAATGCTAGGCACACACTTCAAACCATATCCCAAACCACATCATTGCTTTAAATGCATGTACCCTGTGTTATGTAAGTGGTGCACAGAAAAGTGTGAAAAATTCAAACAGCACAGAGTACATGCATTTAAAGCATAGGATGTGGTTTGAGATGTGTGCCTAGCATTTCTCGGAAGGAAAAGTACTAATTCGAGACTCTCCCCAAGTAATCGAAAAAGTAAATCGCATTGCTCATGCTACAAAAAGAGTTTTTGGAAGCCAAGTTCTTCAGCATCTCACTGACCCCCCCACCCTTCTGTTCTTTGTATTTTTAGGTATTCTTTTTTGCCTTTTCATTTGTTCTTTAAAGCTAAGATGTCAAAAATTTTCAGTGCATCAAATTAGGGAGCTTTCTTTCTGTCTGGTTCCTCATCAGTTATGTTAGAACCAGGAATGAGTTTATTAATTAGATGAAAAGACTTGTGCAGTTTTATGTTAGAATATACTCTTACAGATGGAAATTATAAACAGTTGATTTTATTGACTTGTGACAAAGTTCGATAATGTTCTTTTTTATTGAATGGAATGCGATTATTGCTTTTAGCTAGCTAAATAAATTAGGACAACACTTCAGTACATTACACTTGTTACTTTTCATCCAATTCTCAAATGTCATTTATTGGTCTAACTATGTGCCGCATGGGTGTCACATAAACACAATTGTACACATAGACCAATAATATTTCAAAATGAGTAGTAATGCTAGGCACACATCACAAACAACAACATAATCACAAAGTACCACATTTAAAGTACATGGCACCACATTCAAGGAAAAGGCACCTTAATAAATGTGTTTTAAATGTGGTGTGATCATGTGCTTTAAATGTAGTACTTTGTGGTTAGTGTTGTTTGTCTGGCATTATTCTTTCAAAGTTGGAGGAAAATGACCTAAAGAAATGTATCTAAACTTTGGGTATTTTTAGAAACAGCTAAAGAGGGAAGACCAGAATAGGGTTGTAAGCAAAGCAACCTAAATCTTTGCAAAATGAAAAAGAAAAAGAAAGGAAGCACCCTAAATGAAAGGTAATCTTACATTGGTACTCTGAAGATTCTGAACTACCAAATTGTGACATTTTTTTTGTTTATTTATTTATTTATTTTTTATACTACCAAATTATGGCTTGAATATTCAGGAATCTGCTGATTTCAGTTTTTGCCACTTCCAATTTATTACTGATTTTTTTTTTGTTGCAAAAAAAAAAAAAAAAAAAAAAAAAACAAAAGAAAAATCACAGACAAGAAGTACGCATACAACCTAAAGCCTATTCCCACACAATTTCAAAAAAGCTGTCAAAAATATTTTTCAAGTTATTGAACCACTTTGTCGTAAATTTTTTTGTTAATTTTTTTGTTACAAGGGGAAGGGATAGGGTCGAATACTCTACCTATGTAATGGAGAGATTTAAGACCCAATTCGGCGCCAAACGAACTATACTCACTTTATCCTAACATTATTGCAATATCATAAAGAACTTGAGAGAAATAACAACATTAACGTATATTCGTCTTCCCTAGGGCCTAGAGCATCTCCTACCGATACTTTATATGCCAAAATTCATTTGAAATGTTATGTGGCAAATTAACATATTTTATATTTGACATACTTACAAATAAGAATTCTCCTTGATATGTCAATTTATTACATTATTATTATTATTATTTTGCCTTTTAAATTTCTTGATATCATTATGATATAGATTCTTCATTGGATATGTGGGACGCTTAGGTATTAAAATAATGAAAGAAACTCATTTTGTATATCTATCTTTTTCCAAAACCATGAAACTAGTGAAACAGGGGTACTGTGTCAAATTCTTTTTAAATAATAACAGACGAACCAATATGACAACTCCGTTGTAGTCTAGTTGGTCAGGATACTCGGCTCTCACCCGAGAGACCCGGGTTCAAGTCCCGGCAACGGAATTACTTTTTGCGTGATATGTCCATTGCAATTTGCATCCTATATTTCTATGTCTAAAATGTCTCTTGTTAATCCAGAAATTATGAGACCATCTCTCTCTCTCTCTGGGATAACAAATCCTTACCCTTTCACCCCTCTCTCTCTCTCTTGGATTTTACACTTATTTTTTAGACGGAATACCGATATTGCAGAGTAGGATAGAGGGCAAATTTTAGACACGTGGTCCGATCCCACAGCATACGCACTAAATACAAGGTCGGATGGAAAAGTCTAGAGAGGACCAGCCTAAACCATTTTTTGGGGAAAAAAAAAATTAGCATGGCAAAAAATATATAGTTATATGTAATATAAGTAATCAGCCCCCTAAAATTTAGAAAAATGTGTAATATATATTTTGTCCCAAATTTAATTTAGCCCTCCTGGTATATTTGTTTTATTACGTTTTTCTCATCACTTCTCAATTTAGTTTAACCCAAATTGTTCTACAATCGATCAAGCTTAACAAATTACAACAAACTATCAATCCCTATGATCGAAAAATGGAGATATAAAATCAGTTCACCCATAGATATAACAAATAGACTATAAAACTTAAAAATTTATAAAAATAAAACCCGCCTCAAAGTGGCTACTCCCATATAGCTTCACCAATGTATGCATGCTCCTCAACCCCCTAACCAGTTCCACCCATAGATATTACAAATAGACTATAAAAATTATAAATTTATATAAAAAAAAACCGTCTCAGGGTGGCTACCCCCGTATAGCTTCACCAATGTATGCATGCTCCTCAGCCCCCTGCAATTTAAAAAAAAAAATCATGGTTCCCCCCTTGACCAGGTAAGTCATCGGGGGTGGAGGCAAGGTAGGGCCAGGGGCCCAGGCCCCCCTGAAATTTAGAAAATTAAAACTTTAGTTTAAATATTTGGGATATTTCCTTTTAGAACCCCCTCAGAAAAAAAATAAAAATAAATAACACACTAATAAGGGAACAAAGTAAAACAAAAAATTAATTCTAAATATAATTATGTATAGATAGACCCCAAAACATCCCCCGTAAGCATAGGAAGGGACGAAGGGTTTGTTTTCCAATTCTTACATATAAATTCTACACATAAAACCAATTTCACGCGTAATTATGTATAATTTGGCCCAAAAAAATTCTCTAATATGCATAAGTAAGACTTCGTTTTTAGTTATACACATTAAGCCAATTCTACACATAATTATATATAATTAATTAGACCTAAAAAAATTGCCAATATGCATAAGTAAGGCTTGGTTTCTAATTTTACACATAATTATACACATTATGCCAATTCTACACATAACTATGTATAAGTAGACCTAAAAAAAAAATCGCCTCAGGGGTGCTACCTTTGAATTCCCGTTTAGTTTAGGCCCCCCTCTGACAAAAAATGCTGGCTCCACCCTTGTAAGTCATGGAGGTAATTGAGCGGTATGATTCGTACACACGCCAAGCTCTGGATACGGTTTGTCCTTCCATTCCACTTACTTCAATCTATGGGGGTTTCAAACCCCCTGATCTCCCTTAAGAATGCCAAAGGCTCTGGCCAACTCGACTACTGACCATTCTATTTTTTTTTATTGAAGAATATTTGGAATGATAAGGATCAACCCCTGGCCTCTCCTGGATTTTCCTAAAGAATTAGGTTCAACAAGTGCTGGTGGTAGAAGAACTCTAATTGAGGGTGGAGAGGGAACTTGTTTGTGAAGAACAACAGCACCACAATTGGAAAACGTATCTTTACAATTTCATTTTGCATTCAGACATTTATATTTAGACAACATTTCAGTGTTTTTTCATAGGTACTTTGTGTTCTGTTCTAAGATGCTATTAGTTGTCTCCATACACTCTCTTGTACATGAACTAATTACGATTCAAAACAACAGAAAAAGTAAATCAGTAAAAGCACACAAGATTGCAAGAGTTTTCCTTTCTATTTTAGTCGAAACGCGGTAAGGGCAAACAAAGACAACTGTCACACCATAGAGAATGTTTGTCATTGAGTTTAGGAGTGCCAAACATAGGAGTGTGCTTCGGCCGGAACAGATCGGAATACCCTCTTTCGGAAAGAAAAAAAATCCGAAAATTTCGGAAATTAAAAAGGTGTTCCAATTTCCGTTTCGATTTTTTCGGAATTTCATTTTCCTTTCCAATTTCGGAATTTCAGAATTTTCGGAATCGGAATTCTTCGAAAATTTTCGGAATTAGAATCGAAAATTTTCATAATTTTTGGAATTTTCGGAATACAAATACTATTGAAAGGGTAAGTCATGCTTTTGTAAAGAGTCTCCTACTCTCTCCTTTATCTTCTTATTCGATGTGGGACAAACAAGTCCACATTCTTCCAAATTTTTGGAAAATATTCGGATTTTTTTTGAAATATTTTCAGAAAATTTCTAAAAACATACTTTCGGAATTTTTTTTCAGAATTCTCAAAACAATTCCAATTTTGTTCTGATTTTTTTTTCGGAATTTTTGGAATTTCGAAATTTCAGAATTCAATTTTTGGTGCTAAAATCGGAAATTTTCGAATCGGAATCGGTCAGAATCGGAATTTCCATTCCAAATGACACCCCTAGCCAAACGTGTCTCTTGGGCTGCAAAAGCAGTTTAGTAATGTTTGGTTCACCAAACTCGCATGGAAAAAAGCAGATCTTGGGTCATGCAATGAAAGGAAACCATATGGAACCCTTAAAGGTTCGCACAGCGGAAAACAAAATTTTAATGGTTTCCTAAACCCATGATCAAGTCTATGAAATATTTACAAAATACATACAACATCCATAAGGGGGTTAATAGAATAGTTACCCTTAAAGCGTGCTTTACAAAATATTGAACCTGATTCGTCCTACGAACAGTTCACCAAATCGTCCAAGTGTCCGATCTCTAAAAGTATCCACACGAGCAAATCACAAACTAGAAGAAGGTCCAATTTTTCTCCAAGTAATTGAAGAAAATCGAAGTCAACGTCTAAGGCCTTAAACTGGGCGTACGAATTGGTTGTGTTGGGAGATATATTGTTGGGTTATAATATGGTGCTAGCTCATATATTGTTTCCCATACCTCATATATATAATAATGCTATAAGACCCTTTCGTAATCTAATTAGGAAACTATATTTATTGGAAGATTTTCTTAAATCAAATATAAACTAATAGTATTATTATACTACTTTCATATTAACAACTTAATATCAAGTAGACCTTCACAACTCCTTCCAATTACACATTGCCCTTTTGTGTGTGACCCCTTAGGTTCATACTAATCTGGTAGTAGGTACTAACACTTTAAAGTATTACAATTAGAACCATTTCTAATTAATTTAAATTAGAACATCTTCTAATTCTCCCTTGTAGAAATAATTAATATTAATATTTATTATTTCCAGGCTTCTACTAGTCATGAGTGATACCTAGCAATATATCATAACACACCCCAGACAGTCTGAAAAACAGTGAACATTTCCGTTAACAGTTACCGTATAATTCAATCCCTCTATTAAGCAATGTCCTAATTAAATCTCTTGGGTAATGGACATATTATCAAACCCAGATTTAATTATATATTCTCGAACTAATTGATATTTCTCTACTTCTGGTGAAGTTAGAAAACTCTTTCTAATTCTCACCCTGCCCTGGCCAGGGAACTTTCCTTGAGATATATCATAAAAGATCACATAGGACATTCACTCTCCCACTTGATAGTGATAGATTCCTTGTTGTACATTCATATGTCTCCATGTGAATTACTATACCCAACAGTACATGAATATGCCTTTGATTAAAATATAAACACCGTGCACGTTAAAGCATAATAACTCATACACAAAACACCAATAATGTCTTAGGTCTAAGTATTACTTGTACCACTGTAACTAAGAACAATCTATTGATAGATAAGTAAAACTCCATTTGAATTTTCCTAATAGTTGATCACGTTTAGTGAACTTGTTCTATAACAAGCACCCATATGTCTGTTCTAGTGTCCCCACACTGATGACTTAAGACTAGTCATATTTTATCAATTAAAATAAACATGGCACATGTTAGTCTAACCGAATTATCAAATGCCCAATTTAATAATCCTACGACTACGAACAAATTTAGAATAAAGCAACTGAGAAGTATATGGTCTTGTTCCTTAAGTCTTTAAGTACATACCTTCTCAACTTTAATTCTATCTATGGACTTATCATATCAAAGTTAAACAACAATAATGATAAATAATAAACTTTCCCTTTATCAATATGAAATTGTTATTACAATGTAATATTCCTAAAATACTACTCCAATCTAATTGACTTTTAGGGCATACTACTAAAATCGCAAACTGCAATAAGCAAGTGGGAATGTGCTTTTCAAGTTGAGTAATGCTATGTTTCCTAAATTTTTATCCCAATAGTGCTTCTCAAATGATGTGACAGTAGAGCCAGTTCTAATACAGTGAGACCAGTTGAGTTTTGATTCGAAGTTGTTTACAATGCCCCCACTGCCACATCATTTGTGATAGAAAATTGGGAAGCATATCATTACTCTTTCAAGATTATCTCTGTTTTGATCAATTCTATAACATATCAACCAATGAACCAAACACCCAAACCATTAATAAGCAGTTCTACTTTTAACCAGTCATACCAATTATAATCAAAATTGCATATGCATAAGCACAGACAAACAAGCTCATAGTCAGGGGGGCGGAACTAAGTGTATAGTGGGGGGTGCCATGACACCCCCCACATGTGGTAAATTGGTTTTACTAATATACATGTATGTGTGCTATGCCTCATATTTTGTTGTCTGTTGGCAACCCCAAACAAAAAAAATCTGCTAATCCTCATATTTTGTTGTTCTGGCACCCCCAAACAAAAACATATGCTATTCCCTTAGTCACCTTAAACCATTTTATTGCTTTCTTTCAACTCTTAACTTCAATCACATATGTTTGAGAATCATTTGGGATACAAGATTTGAGTAGAATAGCATTACTCTATACAATTAGACCACTCATTATGATAAACTCAACCCACCATACAAAATAACCGTACATAATAAATTTGCAGTCTTACTGATAAGAAAAAAAAAGTATACTCTTGTATAAATAGAACCAAAAAAATCGTCTCGGGAGCGCTGCCCCCGAACCCCGTGTGTCATTGTTAGATAAAATAAATAGTAACTCGACACCCCCAAAGACAAATTCCTGGTTCCGCCCCTGCTCATAGACTTCTGATTCTCCATTCCTGTGGTATTCACAAAATATTCAATCATGATGGTGCCCAATTTGCCAAATACTTGTAAGGAGTTCTATTGGAACCAAGAAATTTTATTTTAAAAAAGTTAGTACCGAGTATTTATTATTTTAATATGATATCACTATTCAATTCCGATTGATCCGACGGTTGAACTAGGGGCCTGATCTTCTTTATGGTTTGATGAACGGTCCGATTTTCAAAACATTGCTTTTACCAAAGCGCTTCCCTAGTTTTTGGGATGGCAGGTAAAGGAACAAAACAAATGTTTCCCATGTTAATATTGCAATAGCTTGTCACAAGGACTCATAGTCCAAGTGACAGAGGATTGGCACTTAGTGCCCTCCCGTGTATGTAGGTTCTATGTTCAAACCTTCCCTTCTCTCATGAAATCCAAAAAAATAAAATAAAAATTGTCATAGTTGTCATTACCAAACTATTATTTAGAGTCACAAACCAACTAACCAAGGTCCAAGACAAGTTAGGTGTAGTCTATGGGCATTTAATTTTGGTCAAATGAGTACTGTTGTATAATACAACTAGTTTGAAACCTGTGCAATGCACGGGAAATTTATCCCAAAATAAAAAAGTTCAAATACCTTGCAACATAAAATGATAATGACCAAAATAATAAGAAACCGTAGAAGTAAAGCACAAAATATTAAAATGTTGACTCCCAATGGATGCAACTGTGTGCTCCCAAAAATGTAAACAATAAAAATAACTCCATATATCCTAACAATAAATAAATGAATAACTTTATAGCCAGATGAGGTGGTCACATGCCAATAAGTCTGTAACAGAGATACAAAGGGACGGCTACTTGCGAATGAAAAGAAAAAAAAAATCTACGGTGATGTAAAATTTTTCTTTTGGTCACTGATGCCATCAACTAAATATCTCGATTTTTGACACGAGTACTCTGGTTTTTCAAGCCAGCGCCATACAAGACCAAGTTGATCAGAGATGTTTGGTAAAGTGTTTTGCAAGACCATGCTGAAGAACAACACGTAGGTTGAAGGCAGTTTTTGCAAGGATACAATGTAAGATTTTAGATGGAGAAAGTGAGAACAGTTATATATAGATAGAGATTGAAGAACAAGAATAAAAGTCAAATTCTTAGAATTAGAAAAGAGAAATAGTAGTGGTCCAATAATTGCAAATTGCATTAATTGTAAATATTTTATAATTGGCAAACAAAGAAGAAAAATGGAAAGTATGACAATGAATACATAGAGGGAAATTGCCAATTATAAGAAGAAAGAGAATGAATAGAGAGAGGTGTTATAAATGTGATTAGGAAAAACTTTTTCTCTATTTACAAAGTTTTCTTACGTTTCATATATATATATATATACACATGCCTTATACAATAGCTAAAAAAAGAATAGTCAATAGAGGAAGAGAGAGAGAGAGAGAGAGAGAGAGAGAGAGAGAGAGAGAGAGTGTGTGTGTGTGTGTGTGTGTGTGTGTGTGTGTGTGTGTGTGTGTGTGTGTGAGTAGAAAACACAATAAATACATGGGAGCATTGATTAGGCAAAACTTTTTATATCCTTAAAGTGAATGAGGAGAATAGTGGGTTATGAGAAGAAAAGAGAGAATAAATTACAATAAATGCATTGTCTGAATTATATATTTAACTCATGTGAATGGAGAGAGACACACATTTTACTTTATATCAATTAAGAGGGAGAAAAATTGAAACGGTTTCCTTTCTTAATTCTTACAATCCCTTTGATATAGCAATATGTTAAGATTTATGAGTTTTGCAGGCATCTGATGGTGACACGTGTCACAAGTCTTCCGTATTATTATAATAGAATATAGATATGATCTCTGATAACGTGAGATCTATTCCTTATGAACATGATGTTTAACGTGTAAAATTGAAAATAAATAAATAGTCCACTAAGTTGAAACACCAAGATTAAAATATGGCTACATGGTTTAGAGGGTTAATCTTATTATCTTATAATGTGTGAATATGATGAATACTAGTGGTGTTTTACAATTTTCATATTAAATATATGCACTTTGTCTATAATTTTGTTTATACAATTTTTAACTTCCCGAACATTATTGAACTTTTATTCATTGTAATAATTTTCTCCCGTGCATTGCACAGATTCAAAAGTTAGTTATTATAATAATAGGGAAGTCTCAAGTGCCACTTGCCATGAAGAGAAGTAAGATGAGCAAAATTTTATATAAAAACCTACGATTTAGTACTTCAGATTCGGTCAATATAAATTTGGTGCTTTGACTTTTTGTAACATTAAAATTGATCCTTTGATACTTAAAAATTAGTCATTTTCCCCAATTTGAAGATTATTTTTTGGACGAGTATACCCTTTGTACAATTATGGATATATATTAAATGATAAAAATTCTCAATAAGTAAAGTTCAGAATTTTAGGAGTGTGAGAGATAATGGTTCCTAAATATATGGAGATGCCTAAAATAGTGCTTTCATCAAATTTTAAAGAATTTCTTTTGCTGAAATTTCTTTTGCTGAAATCTGTTTGGTCGTGTATGCAAAACACAGATAAGGTTTTATGAATTTTAGACAGTTACTGATATGGGAAGTATGATCCCTAAAATCAAGGTTGTTTGCATATTTTAACCAACCATGATTCATAAACTTCTCTGTTTTTACGTTGAGGGAGAAGTTATATGCAAAAGTTATTTTTTTTGTCAATTTTCTATGGTTTTCATGTTCATAGCTTGAGTAGAAGAATTGTTTGCATCATCGCTTCATTGGATATTTAGTGAATCTGATCGTTTTGTTTAGTTGATTAAAAAGGTGATAAATTTGTACATGCATGTACGTGATAAATTTGTCATTGGTATTTAATAGTGTGCCAAATTTATTGCGATGGTGCCAAATTTAGTACTCAGTTGTTTTTAGGAAATAATGGATAAGAGAATTGACATCCCTAAAATCAAGGGATTTCAGTTTTAATAGCGTAATGTGAGAATTTCTTAAAACCACCCCCCCCCCCCCCCACCCCCACCTTTTTTTGTTGTTGTTTTTTTCTATATTAAAAAAACTTCCAAAATTGTGTTATATACAGTTTTGGAAAACGTATTTTTAGGAGATCATTTATAATGGAATTTATATCTCTAAAATCAAAGGTTTTTCGGTTTAATAGAGTGATGTAGGAATTTCTCTCTTTTTTGTGCAAAATTTCTCACTAACTTCATTTACATAATAAATGATCTATTGATTACAGTTTGTACAAGTGAAAAATTCTTGCTAATTTAATCTACATACAATGTGGAAGTAATTTATTACTGCCTATACAAGTGAGAAATTTCTCACTAATTTCACTACATAACAAATGAGTAATTTATTACAACATATAAAAGTGAAAAATTTCTCACTAACTTCATCCACATAACAAATGTGCTATTTATTGCAGTTTATACAAGTGAGAAATTTCTCACTAACATAATCTACATAGCAAGTGAGTAATTTCTTACGGCCTATACAATAAGATCCTCATCAACACTACATGTATGTATACAAATTCATGGAAATGTGTAAATCTATGGCACAACCATCGAGCAACGCATCAAATCCATGAACCATTTCAGATAAGAAATTCTTAGATTAGACCATCCAAGATAACTCTCACATTGCAGTAGTTATGCTGTCGTGATGCTTCAAACGCTTTGATTTTCGTGAGAAATTTCAATTTTTGAACACAAATGGGTGAAAAATTTTGTCTAAAGAGAGATCAACCTCTCTATCGTTTCGCGATCAGCTGATTTTGTTGATGATGGTTTGCCTATTTGAAACCTTGCTTTTACTCGCATTTTCGAGAACAAAGGTGAAGTCGAATTTTGCGCCTCAAACGATTCATTTACTGTGAGAATTTTTTTTTTTTTTTTCTTCTCACAAATTGGTGAGTAATTTGTCCACAGAGTGGTCGGTGGCGGAGAGGGGTGGCCGGAGATGGTGAGAGGGGAGGAGGAGGAAGGTGGTGGGTGGTCGTCGGTGGCAGTGGAGGGGCTACGACCCTCTCTGTCTTCTTACTCCCTCCTGTCTTCATATTTCTCTCTCTAGCAGATTTTTTTTCTCTCTCTCTCTCTCTCTATATATATATATATATATAATGATATGGGTTTGAATTTGATTCCCTGATTTCATGTATATATATATATATATGCGGGGGCAGTTTGGTCCCCTAAATAGGCGAGGGACTAATTCTTAAGTTGTGTTATACTAGGGACCAATTTCTAAAAAGGGTGGCTGTAATGGACTATATATTAAGTATCCCAATTTTATAATACTGTTTATTAAATTACTCTAAACGCCTCTTCTTATTTCACATTGAATCCCCCGCAATAACTCCACCCTTTTATTATAGTGTTAGAATTTGAAACCTTTGAATTCCAACACCTTGTATATTATAAACGAAAAATAACATCTATGTTAAAAGGCAATACCAATTAGGCCTGTAAACGGATCGGATATGGACCGGATCGGCCAGATCCGGATCCGACAAGCATATTTTAGTCCGGATCCGATCCGTATATCCGACGGATCTACGAGGTTTATCCCATATCCGGATTTGTCAAGATCCGGATATCCGATCCGAATATCCGATCCGATCCGAATAGAAATCCTACTTGTAAAAAAGTAATATTACTCATTTGAAATGCCAATACAATCTAATTTCTTAGGGTTAGAGTTAGGGGTTTGTCCAAAATTATGTTATATATACACCCTTGGATTAAAATTTTGAATGGAAGAGATTTCTCTAACATATATTATATTATATATATATATAACATATACAAATTCGGATCGGGTCTTAGGCGGATCGGATCTATTAAATCCATATCCGGTCCGTTTTCATACAACTCTATTCAGATTCGGATCCGGATCCGGATTCGGATCTTAAAAAAAACTCAGATCCGTCTAACTGAGCTGGATCCGGACCGGATCCGGGCCTAGACCCGGTCCGTTGACAAGCCTAATACCAATACTCAAAATTATTGGACCTCATTATTTTTTGAACTTTATGGTATATATCATCATTGTATCTAATAATAGTAGTCACGTGCATTACACGGGTAAAAAAGCTAGATAGTGACAAATCCTTAGATAGTGCAATTACATAGCTTAAGTTCTCGAGTTAAAATATGTTTATAACAAAGTCCTTGAAATTTTTTAGGGACTAAAATACCCCTCCCTCATCAAGTTTGGTAATCTTCAAAATGGTAACCCCTCCATTAATGTTTTCTACTAAAATCTCTCCCCAAAAATCAAGGGAATCAAAATTTGAAAGTCATCATCACTCATAATGAAAGTCATTTTCAACCGCAATTATCTCCATCGCCCCTATTAGCCACCACCACACCACTGCAGACACATTTATGTCTGAAAATTTTACAGTAGTTTATGTGAATTTCACAAAATGTTCTCTGAATTTCACAATATGATTTGTGAATTTCACAACATATTCTAGAAAAAATGGGAATTGAAAAGAAAGGCACAACATGATTTGTGAATTTTATAACATATTATGGAAAAATGGGAATGGAAGATATAGTCCCAGCATGATTTGTGAATTTCACATGTTCTGGAAAACGAAAATGAAAAGGACGGAGAGTCACAACATGATTTGTGAATTTCACAACATGATAAAAAAAAATGAAAAATGGAAGCGAGGGTTACAACATGATTTGTGAATATCACATACTCTGAAAAATTGTTAGGGATATATACTAAAAGCCATGCTTTATGTAGTTAATTTATTATTCATTTAATAAAATTAGTTATTCCATTTTTATGAGAATCTGTGTGGGCAATGTTTGAATTATATTATTTATTTAATATTATGCATGTGTGTCTCTCATTCTACATTGTAGGTGGTTTGGTGTGTAGAGTTTGGCTTACAGACGGAATATTAGACCATCGAATCTTATAGAATGTAAGATTTTGGTTTACAGTCTTAGATGGGTTTGGATACACCATCGGTAGGACTGCAGCATGGTGTTGTAGTAGGTTTGTTTTAACTACAGGAAATGATATAGTTTTAACTCACTATGCTGGTACACTTTGTGTATTAAACAGGACCGACTTGGGGTAATTATCTTAATACTGACTTATAAGATAATTAATACCTCATGGCTATTATGAGTGCTTATGCTCTAAATCCTAAGTTAATTTATAGACACATACATTTGATATTTACAGTTTGATCCCTAAAAGGGTGAGATCCTTAAATGGGTCAATATCTCATTGGATTGGGTGACAATATTGATTGTGTGGTGGATATAAATTAATGATGGAATCCATGTCTTAATTTTTGGGATTGATGATATCCCCTTGAGAAAGCTTATAAGTTTTGATTATGTCAAACCCTGCAGGTGGATTTGTATCCGACATATCAAATAAGTTAAGTAGAGAATCTCAAGAAATTTTAAGAGATTAATTAAATATGATTGTCAGTAATTATATATGATTAATGGATATCTGTAATCTTAACGTGGGGAGATAATAGGCATTTAAAAACATGGAGCTCGAAATATATTTTTTAAGATAAGGGTAGGAGTGCAATTATAATTTTTTAGTGGTATGAATTATAATTTATAAAAATAGGAATCTAATTCAGTTCGAATTGGGGTCTAATTCCATAAGGAAGTCTATTCCTAATTGACTTCTTATGGTCCCTATCGTAGCCTATATATATGCTGCTTTGGCTCTCCTCTCAGTTTGTTTTTTTTTCCATATAGAGTATTATAACTCAAAATAGAAAAGAGAGCGTAAAAAGGGAGAGTAGAAAACTAAAAGGATTTCGATAGAGCCCACACTCAGTTCGATATTCTGGCAGCAGAGGAATACGGTAGAAAATCATGAGCTATTATCAAGTCCGTGTTCTCGATTTGTCTACTACAACAATCCATTTTTGCAGTTCAAGGTAACCCTAGTTCCGCCCCTGTAGGATTATTATAGCTTTCACATAAATTTTTGCAAAACCAACTTATACGCACTGTCAACAGATTCTGGGAATGCAGTTTTCTAACAAAAATGTGTGTGTGTGTGTGTGTGTGTGTGTGAGAGAGAGAGAGAGAGAGAGAGAGAGAGAGAGAGAGAGAGAGAGAGGTAATACCATTGCATCCTAGCACCCATAACCACTGTTAACCACCACCACCATCATCATTGCATCCACCACTAATCTCAACCACCATCATCACCATTGCACCCACCACCACTGCCAACACATCACCACCACACCATTGGGTCGCGAAGGTGGTGGTCACTTTTGATAGGCCCTTAACACCTTACGTGCTTATGTAGAAACTTGAATGAACAAGGTTGGTGATGTGTGATTTTGTATCAACAACTAAACCACCATATGCATTCCCAATCATTCAAATATGGTGTTTTTACATGTATGCATATAGCCAAATAGATGTATATATATATATATAAATGCACGTATTGAGAAGTCAGTCTCATAATAATTAGTATTAATAAATCTGATTGTGTAAATAGAAGTTGAGAGGTAAATTAAGAGCTACTTAATGGCTATTCGGCATATATATATATACGAAAATTCTCTAGAGATGGCGCCCTCTCTTTAATAAAGAGAGGGCCTCTGTTTTGACCGTCAGATCGTGTTTTCATTAAGGACAGTGTTGTCATTTTATAATTTTTAAACACGATCTGACGGCCAAAATAGAAGCCCTCTCTTTAATAAAAAGAGGGCACCCTCTTTAGAGCCTGACTGTATATATATATATATACACATCTTATAAAGATATGAAAGGATATTTAGGACATAAAAACTTCCTCTTAACCATGATTATGTGTGTTAACTAGGTTCCTATGGATCCAGTACAAATAAATTAATATTGGGTATCCTCCATTTATGAAAGTACATGAATGGGGGAACTAAGGGCAATTTTCTATTATAAGTAATGTTGATTTGCAGTTTTAAAATAGAAAAATAGAAAATGCAATTTTGTTAAATTATTTGTATCTCCAAATTCTGAACTTATAAACGACAAGTAGAGTTTTCTCAAACTTAAACGTGATTGTCCCAAAACATTTATTTGTTTGGTTCATAGATTTGGCGAAGGAAAGGGGAGGAAAGGAAAACCGGATTGAAATGTTTTCCTTTCTCCTCTCTTCTCTCTCACAAAATCCATGAACCAAATAAAGCCTTATTAAAGAACAAATTTGCTCACCCAAGCTCCTCATTGAGTGAACAAGTAGGATTCACTACTTTCCAAGGGTAAAATGATAATGAATTAAGAGTAAATATTTGGACATAAATCCTCCACAAACAAATTATACTAAAATCAGTGGGAGACTGCCACATAGTAGAGTTGTGTGCCACACAGGAGACAAAAAAAATATCAACTCTGCCACTTGGCAGTCTCCCACTGGTGTTAGTATACTTTATCTGTAGAGTGTTTGTGCCCAAAGCTTTACTCATGAATTAAAGATGTGAAGTGATGGATCCCACTTGCTCACCGATTGAGATAATTGGGTAGACAAATTTTGGGTGAACAATATTGTTCTCAAATGTCTTACCCTCCTAATGAGTATTTTGGATAATGGGAACTACTAATCTCCCATTACTTGTAGGTCTTGAGGTGTGGGTTCTACCAAAAATTCATTATAGTTGTATGTAGGATACTACGTGTGAGTGCCATGTGCTAGCCTCCATGCACCCAAAATTTCTCCTTACGTTGTATGTCATCCTTGGTGTTGGAGATTTACCTCCAAAACACAAATATTCATTGAACAAAATAATAATTAATAACGACAGAAAGATAGATTTTCTTACCTAATCGCGAATCGTATAATGTTACCTCGAAATGATATGACATCACTTAGAATATCGTACCACAAAAAAGTCACATAGTTGGGTTGAGTGCGGACTAGGTCGCTCTCTTTAAGACGATCCATTCATCTCACAGTCGTCACTAGTGCAAGAGAATAACACGTCGCTTCTAGGATACTACAAGCCAACTCTAGGCTGTGATCATCCCCAATCTACACAATTTGGAGAAGACCGAAGCTTCTCCCAATACATTTCTTTGCCCAAATATAAAATTCAATATATATATATACACACACATAATAAAAGATGTATTATATTATACTAGCACTATTCCATCTCATGGACTTGTAGTCATATTGTGTTGTATATATATATATATATATAATATGCCTATATCCTTCTAAAAAATCAACTCATAGAGTAATGCTACACACAAAACCTATTCTACAACCTATTCCACAACTGCACATCCCAATCATTGATTTTGATGAGCTCTATGAGGGTCTCACGTGGATCCTACTCAGGATCCACCGAAATTAATGACCAAAATGTGCAATTGTGAAATAGGTTGTGTGTGTAGCATTTTTTGCTCAAGAATATGACTCTTGAAAGTTATTTTTAGTAAATAAAAAGTGAGCCCATTAAATAACATGAGTATGTAACTTATTGGCTAATAAACCAAGCCAATAAAATTGGTGTATAAAGGGTTTATAACCCCCACTAACAATAACCTCCCATATAGTGATTTTTGAAATGTATTAATTGAATAAAAGATTGGCTAAAGTTGTTATATTAAAATATTAATACAAATAAAATCTTATTTTCATTCAAATATTCTAACACTTGGTTTGAACAAAAACTAGATTAAATGTAAGAAATTGACTACATGGAATTCTATTTTTTATTTTATTTATTTGGTGTAGTTGTCTCATGTGAGGACATAAGTGTCAGACTTGGGGAGGTGCTGATCGGGAGAGAACAAATCCTATTTACACGCCTTAATTCACATTTGTTAGCCATTTTTATCTTGTTTTTGTATAATTTTACTTCGTTTTCCACTTTATGGCAGGATTTAGAAAAAAACAATGATTTCCGGTTAAATAAGGAAAAAAAGCAAGCAGAAAGAAGCTGGAAAAAGCCCATCGCGTGAGTGGCCCGCTCGCGCGACCTCCTATTTTATGCGCTCGCGCGATCCATACAGAAAATATAAAACGCGTATTTTGGAGTGCTGAAGACCCTTACGTGGACGAAATTGTCCAATTACGTCCAGAATGAAAATTTTAGCAGTTTTAGTGAGATTAGGTTTAGGAAAACCCTCATAATCTCTCTATAATTATATATATCTCATTCTAAATCAAAAAAGGGGCTTACACATTCATTCATTCAGCACTTTTGAAGGCAAGAGGAAGGAGAAGAGCAAGCTTGAAGGTCTCTAATGGCTACTATCAACTCAATCTTCATGCTTTCATCCACCATGTGCGACTAAACTCCTAATCTAGGGTTTCAATGAAACCCTAGCTATGTAAAGGGGGAATTCTATGCTTTTTTATTTTAGGATTTTATGTATTGGATATTGATTGTATGTTGGTGGATTATTTATATATAATCAATTTTAATGATAATAATCAAGAGTATTTTGGATCTATTATTGTCTTAGATTTTTCCTTATACTTATTGAACTCAATAGTCCTTGATTTCTGTGATTGATAGGAGTATTTACATATAATAGTGCTTATGTGATTGTGATGTTTACATCTTTTATAATCTATGCTTAGGAAAGATGAGTTATACTACACCCTAGTTATAGGTAGGTAATTCATGTGAACCATAGATGGATTATGCTTATGTTAAACTAATGATATCTTCTTGTTGATTCTATTGGGCTTGTAGCTACGATAGATCATAACTATCCAAACATAGAACTTAGAATAGAAAGTCTAGACCCCAAATGCATAGTTAGAGCATCTCCAATGGGAGAGCCATCACCCTAGGCAAAACCCTCAACTACCAAAATACCTAGCCAAAACCTAAAATTTGGTCTCCAATGCAAAGAGCTATCACATGAGCCAAAATGCCTCTTTCCCAATTGGAGAGCCAAATTGCCTAGTGATTATGAGGCGAGCTAAAAAAAAGGGCGCCAATGATCATGGTGGTTGGTCATATGTGCTTCAATTTGATTGGGTTTGGGATGTGGGCCAAGTCATTGATTGAATGAAAAAATGGCAAAACAAAATAAATGGCTAGTCATTTAGCTAGTGTGGTTGGAGTGGCTTTGGTATATTGGCTAGGCATTTTCCTATTCAACTAGCCAAATTAGTATTTTGCCTAATCCCATTGGAGTTGCTCTTAGTGATGGATTTGCAATCCTAGATCTCATCCACTCATATTTAAAACAATCTTAAATTTTACATTAGTTTACTTAGACTTAATCTTAATATTTTATTTCCATAATTCATAGTTCATTTAATTTAATTTCATAATTTAATTAATAGTAGAATTTAAACCAATCGATCAAACTTCCGTTTTCAATAGCTGAATAAATTTAGGTTTTAGTAATTAAAGGATAAAAATATGCAATCTCTGTGGGTTCGACCTTTACTTCCACACTACAAATCTTTAGAAAGTAAAGCATACTTTTCATCTTGATTTTGACAAGATCAGGTTCCAAGGTTCGAATTCTAGTATGAACGTGCATAGAGAGTCTTTTTACCAACTAGGATAAGGGTGTGTTTGATAACCCAATTAAGTGCTGAAAATGAAAACTTTCAGCACTTATTTTGTTTCAGTGCGTTTGATAACGTATCACTTAATTGAAAAAGCAGCCAAAAAACCACTGAAAACTTTAAGTGAAAATTTTCTACTGAAAATAATCACTGAATGCAGTCTATTTCAGTACTTGAAAAACTGTTTTCAGTACTGTAAATTCAATGACTTAAATTTTCAGTACTTAAAATTCAGCACTTAATTTTCAGTTTTATCAAACGCACCCTAAGTCGTCGTTTCAAATTCTATGCATGCCCAAACATACTTAAATGGACATGACTTAAGTACAATTCCTTCAGTGTTTTTGGTGTTGTTTCCCTTACATTAACAATAAAACTGTGTGAAATTATAATTTTATCCGAACTATTTTTATTATTCATGTGAGGGGAGTAACACCAACTGCACTGAAGGAAATGTACTGAAGTTTCTTTCCTAATTAAATTTCTAAGTTATTAAATGTTAAAATGCTATGCTTCCTAATTAAGGGTAAAGATTGTGATGCACTCATTCACGCAATTTTTGGGACACAACTCAAGATATGTGTCTATCTCTCTTCTGTGATGTCACTGCGATACAGGAGATAGATAGATAGACACATATCTTAAGTTGTGTCCCAAAAGTTGCATAAATGGGTGTGTCTCAAGTATTACCTGCTTCCTAAATCCTAATACCAAATTCACATCCCAAATAATGTGACGGTGATCCCACTGAATTTTGATTAGATGATGTTGAAGTGGTCCCATCATTAATGAAGATAGTCCTAGTGCCACATCATTTGAAATGTGAATTTGTAATTAAGATTTGGGAAGTATAGCATTAGTTTAAATCTTTAATTAAAGTCCTAATAGTTCCAAATGGAGAGAAAGAAAATGCTCGAATATCCCGTAGTGATATAAATGTCTGAAATCTCAGTCATCTTATCCTTGGTGTTGGAGATTTACCTCCAAAACACAAATATTCATTGAACAAAATAATAATTAATAACGACAGAAAGATAGATTTTCTTACTTAATCGCGAATCGTATAATGTTACCTTGAAATGATATGACATCGCTTAGAATATCGTACCTGTCACGCCCCGACGTAGCATAAATATGGAAAGCGTTTAATTTCCTTTATGGACCCGTAGGTCGCGACAGTTTGAAGGATCGATTCCGTCCCAAAACGTCGAACATCATAAAACCATTAATCAGAGTAGGGCAACCTGGGCTTATAAAAATTTTCTAACTTATTACATCCTATAGTACGGGGTTTACTAAGGCACAGACCGCCTTGAAAATAAAACAATAACTTAAAGTCTATTACAGTCATCCTTATTACAGACCAAATCATAATACATAAACATAAAGCATATAAGGGTAACATCTCTTCTCAGCAACAGATCTTAATTAGCATAGTCATACGGTTCTTCTTGATTATAACCTGCAAAGCCTAGACACGAATGTCCAGGACGCATCAACGCCGTCAGCTTCAAGAAGCTGGTGAGTATTAAAAACATAGCTTTGAATGTAAAAACATGCCCATTTACCTTTTTCCCATTTCCATTTAAATACCACAAGTTTATATTTATGATAAAGAGCTTGTTAGAAAAACAACCACAACAATAATTAAAAGATAAATTCACACATATGTGACCGTGTATGAGAACAATGCACCATCTCATCTAACCGACTCTTTTCTCTCGACAAAACCCAACAACCCTCTATCCTACTCCTGGTATCTTTGAAATACTAAGATAGCCACACTTTAGCAACGGGGCGCCAGGGAGTGTTCAGTTTGCCTCACACTTTGGTCCGGGGTACCAGGGAGTGTCCAATGCCTCACACTTTGAATACCCTAACCGCCATGCAAATACCGGGGCAACCCCCACACAGGTATCCAGACTCGAGTCATTCAGGGAGTGTCTATAGGCCACACTTTAGCACTTCCATGGGTGCCAGTGAGTGTCCAAGTTCGGCTTCACACACTTTAACGCTTCCATGGGCGTCAGGGAGTGTCCATTTTTGCCACCTTCGCATTTCAAAGACACCCTCATCCTCTTTTTCAACTCCAACCACAATCACATCCACAACCACAACCATAACCACAGCCACAATTACAACCACAACCACAACCACAACCACAACTCAAACTCATACTCTTTCCACACAATCATTACTCTTTTCCACACTATCATTACTCTTTTACACACTACCAACACTCACCATGCATGTACAACTGACTCCACATGAATGTCATCAAACTTTAAACATAAAGGAATTCACAGAATTAAAGAAATAATACGCGTACGGGGATTGAAAATTCGTAATTCATTGCCTTAATCATTTTAAACATAACAAATAGCATTCTAAAAACTGCTACTGAAATCCTCGTTTTCTGCCCAAACCGTGCAAAATCTGAGAAAATTGCATTAGACGAAAAGTGTGCAGAATCGAGTTTTACTTGGGACAGCGCGGGCAGAACCTTAAATTTCATTCGTTTTCCTAACAAAAATCTGAAAACAAAATTCTGCTACTGTTAAAATTAACTACCTAAATCAGTAAATAAGGAATGAGTTACATTTGGAGTGAGTTAGTAATACTCACCGTGATATAGATTGAAGAAATTGTTGAGACAGAAATATAATTACGAAATTCCCGAATTCCAAGCTTTGGCTATGGAGGATTGAGCTCTTCTCTCTCTCTACGAAATTGAAGAACTCTCTGCACTCTCTAAACTCTCTGTGAATTCTGAAATGTGTTGTGATGGAAGTGCAGAATGTGTAGTGTGGTTGGGTGTATATATAATCAAATACCCACTAAGAAAACATTGGCCTAACCCTCCACCCAATCTCCATTAACCTCCATATAATACCATGAATGTGCAGATATGATGTGTATACTCTCCCCTTTATTCTCCACTACTGAAAGTAAGAGGTAGGTGGAGATGAGGTGGGTCAATGTGTGTTTGGGTAATCTAGCTTATGGCATAAGGACAACACACATACTACAACATTTGCCAAACAAGACCTAAGGGAAAAGCATCAGCATTCATAATTGAGTATAAATAAATTTATTCAATCATTTACTTCCAAAATTCTGTGGAAGTTTAATACTGGACAGTTTTAAACCTACACTGGTATTTTCGTGACACGGTGTTTATCACAAAAATACAGAGAATTCATTTTAACGTTAGAAATAGTTTTCTGATTTTATAAAAATACAGTTTGAGTTTAAAAGAAATAATTCCACCGTTTTGAAATACAGTTTTGAATTTTAACACAGGTATTGCAAGTTTTTATGAAAATTGCATTTTGACCCCAAAAGTAATTTCAATTAGTCAAGAATTAAACTTTTCACATAAGAATCGAAATTAACATATAAACAGACAATATATATTAAATTTTAAATATGATAATGCAAATGATAATGAAAATAAATTTTAATTATGATCATGCAGGAAAATGCAGGTTATTACACCCTTCCCCCCTTAAACAGGATTTCGTCCCCGAAATCAAGACTAACTAGTCATGAAACAACTCCGGGTACTTCTTCCTCATATCAGCTTCAACTTCCCACGAGGCTTCATTCTCGTCGTGGTGATTCCACTGAACCTTCACCAACGGAATATCCTTATTCCTCAGCTTCTTGATACTCTGATCCAAAATCTTCGCAGGTCTCTCCTTGTAAGAAACGCTATGACTCGTCTCAATGTCGTCATAACTAACCACATGCGAGGGATCTCGTATGTATTTCCTCAACATACTCACGTGAAACACGTTGTGAACCCCAGACATCTTTGGTGGTAACGCCAGTTGATAGGCCACTTTCCCGATACGTTCCAAAATCTCAAACGGTCCAATGAAACGCGGAGCTAACTTCCCTCTCTTGAGACCAAAACGTACTACTCCTCGTGTTGGTGAAACCTTAAGAAGTACGTGATCTCCCACACTAAACTCCAGATCTTTTCGGCGTCGATCAGCATAACTCTTATACCGGCTCTGAGCGGTTCTCATCCTTTCTTTGACCAAGGAAATCTTCTCGTTGGTTTCTCTAACCAAATCTGGTCCCAACAATTCTGTGTCCCCAACCTCTGCCCAACACAATGGAGAACGACATGGTCGTCCGTACAGTGCTTCGAACGGAGCCATACTGATACTCGTATGATAACTATTATTATAGGCAAATTCAACCAACGGCAAGTGTGTCTCCCAAGATTCTTCAAAATCGATCACACAAGCCCTAAGCATATCTTCCATGATCTGATTCACACGCTCAGTTTGTCCATCTGTCTGAGGGTGAAAAGCAGTACTCATCTTGAGCGAGGTTCCCATAGCTTCTTGCAAACTTTCCCAAAATCCAGAAGTAAAACGTGCGTCACGGTCTGACACAATCGACACAGGTGCACCGTGAAGTCGCACAACTTGTTGTATGTACATCCGGCTCATCTTTTCCACCGGGTATGTCATACTGTAAGCAATAAAATGAGCTGACTTCGTCAATCGATCCACAATTACCCAAATAGCGTCATGATTCTGCTGTGATCGAGGCAATCCTACTACAAAATCCATCGTTATATGCTCCCACTTCCAACCAGGAATAGGTAGCGGTTGCAACAATCCTGACGGCCTCTGATGTTCGGCCTTGACTTGCTGACACGTCAAACACTTGGATACAAACTCGGCCACATCCTTCTTCATGCCTTCCCACCAGAAATTCCTCTTCAAATCTTTGTACATCTTCGTTCCTCCCGGGTGAACTGTATACCTTGATTTATGTGCTTCTTCCAGGATATCCTTCCTTAACTCTCCATCACCGGGCACGCACAATCTATTCCTGCACCGATACCCTCTATCGATTCCCACCTTCCATTCTGTCGGGTCCTTCTCTGACATCTTTATGAACCATGATTGAAACTTCTCATCTTCTTTCTGAGCTCCAATAATGCGGTCAATGAGAACAGGCTGTAGGATAAGACATCCGAAAAGTTGTCCTTCTCCTCTTTCAGCACTCTGTACATCAAACTCTGCCAACGTCTCCAATGCTCGCCATTCTCTCACCATTAAGGAGGCGATCGTCTCACGAGTCTGCCGACTCAAAGCATCAGCGACCACATTAGCTTTACCAGGGTGGTATTCCAATGTGAAGTCATAATCTTTGATCAACTCCATCCATCTGCGCTGCCTCATGTTCAACTCTTTCTGTGTGAACAAATACTTCAGACTCTTGTGATCGGAGAACAAATCAAACTTCTCACCGTAGAGATAATGTCTCCAAATCTTGAGTGCAAATACCACTGCTGCCAACTCCAAATCATGAATAGGATAGTTCAACTCATTCGGCTTCAGCTGTCTAGATCCATAGGCTATAACTTTACCATCTTGCATAAGTACACACCCTAGTCCTTGATATGAGGCGTCACTAAAGATAGTGAACTTCTCACCAGGCTTGGGTATTGCTAGTACTGGTGCAGTAGTGAGTCTCTCTTTCAACTCTAGAAAGGCTCGCTCGTGCTTCTCTGTCCATTCGAATTTCAAATTCTTCTTCGTCAATCCAGTCAATGGTGCGGCTATTTTAGAGAATCCTTCAACAAATCTTCTGTAATAGCCTGCGAGTCCAAGAAAACTCCGAACTTCTGTAGGGTTGCTTGGCCTAACCCAGTTGGATACAGCATCGGTCTTGGACGAATCCACAGAAATTCCTTGAGATGACACCTTGTGTCCCAAAAATTTCACTTCTTGCAACCAAAACTCACACTTACTGAACTTGGCATACAAGTGGTGGTCCTTAAGCGTCTGCATCGTAATCCGAAGATGTTGCTCGTGTTCTTCTCTTGACTTAGAATAGATCAAAATATCATCAATAAAGACGATGACAAACTGATCTAAATAAGGCTTGAACACTCTGTTCATCAGATCCATAAACACTGCCGGGGCGTTCGTCAATCCAAACGGCATCACCAGAAATTCATAATGACCATATCGGGTTCTGAAAGCAGTCTTAGGTATGTCTTCCTTCCGTACCCTCAACTGATGATATCCCGACCTAAGGTCTATCTTGGAAAATATCGTAGCTCCTTGTAGTTGATCAAATAAATCGTCAATCCGAGGCAAAGGATACTTGTTCTTGATCGTCACTCGATTCAATTCTCTGTAGTCGATACACAGCCTGAGCTTCCCGTCCTTCTTCTTCACAAATAACACCGGTGCTCCCCAAGGCGATGTACTTGGACGTACAAAACCTAGGTTCTCGAGCTCTTGAACTTGTCCCTTCAATTCTAGTAGTTCTGTGGGGGCCATTCTGTAGGGAACCTTGGTAATCGGTACGGTACCCGGTATAAGCTCAATACAGAACTCTATACTTCTCTCGGGCGGTAATCCAGAAATGTCTTGAAATACTTCTTCGAAGTCCTTGACTACAGGTATAGATGATGCTGTCACCTCTGTACTGACGACTTCGATGTTGGCTAAACATCTTGTGAGGAACATATCTCCCGAAGGGTTACATTGAAAATCAAAGGGTTGATTCTCATTGTCGGAGAATGTAATTCTCTTCCTCGCACAATCCAACTTCACTTGATTCTGAGACAGCCAATCCATTCCTAGGATTATGTCAAACTCCTTCATCGATAGGACGATCAACCTTGCAGGGATTTCTTGGTCACCTAATCTTAAGGGACAATCCTTGCACACATGTCCTAAACTGACCGCAGCTCCTATTGGTGATGTAGCCTTCAAAGCTTTCTCTAAGCGATGAGGTAAGATACCCAATCTCCGAATTGTATTAACAGATATGAATGATAGAGCAGCACCCGTATCAAATAATACTCTAACATGGGAGTTAAATAGAGTCAATGTACCTTCCACTGCTTGCTGATCAGGTTGAGCTTCTCCATGATCTCCTTCTTCATATTCAGCTCCATCATATCCCGCGGCATCAGGAATAACAGCATTCAAGCGGGTCTGACTCTGTTGTCCATAAGTTGCTTGCTTAGGGGCAGTGCAGAACCTGCTGATGTGACCTGGTTCACCACAGTTGAAGCAGACTATTCCTGGCTGAGTAGCACGCCTTGGTGCCCTGCAGTCCCGAGCCACATGTCCAGGGTTGCCACAGTTGAAGCACTTTACACCACTACTTCCTTCTCCTACTCGGGGTTGAGTCGGATGGGTAATAGCTTGTGCCTTCTTGCTCCCATCAAAGTTCCTCTTCTGTCCTTGGGTACGATTCATTGGTGGTCTATTCCCAAAATTACCCCTCTGAGGCGGTCGGAATTCGAATTGTTTACGGTATACTCGAGCATCCTCTTCCAGGTCGGTAGCCAGGCCGACTAGTCCTTCAAACGATTTGTCTAGGTGGCCGAGAGTCAGGCGACGAATCTGCGGTGCCAACCCTTGGTTATACTTCCGGATCTTCTTCTCCTCAGTATCAACCATGTGCGGGGCAAACCGTGACAGCCTCTCAAACTGTGTGGTATACTCTTGCACCGTCTTGGTTCCTTGCGTCAGATCCATGAATTCCTTCTCTCTTCTGTGCCTCTCCGTAGCCGGGAAGTACTTCTCCAGAAATCTTCCTTTGAACGCTGTCCACGTCATCCCCATCGCAGCTGTGTTTCCGATAGTGGCTATGACCGAGTCCCACCAATCTGCAGCGGCGTCGGTCAGTTGAAAAGTAGCCAATCTCCTCTTGTCCATCTCGTTGCATTGGACAGCTTCGAACATGCGATCCATCTGTCTTAACCATTGCTCCGCCTTCTAGGGATCCGTGGTACCCGCAAATTGCTCGGGTCTGAGCGCACGGAATCTTTCCAGCAGCTTATCTCCCGTCTGGCGGTCTCGTTGGTTTTCATTCGCATTACTAACCCTCTCGAGACGTCTAATAAAAGCTTCAAATATTCCCGTGGGGTCGGCAGCCTCGGGCGCTCCTTCAATCAGATTTCTGTTCCTCCTTGGTCTTCCAGCCATTCTATGCATGATAGGGGTAGTAGAATGAGAAACATGCATGCAACAGTACTATGACGAAAATTTTCAAAGTAGTATATATCACTATAACACATACTCGTATTATCACATAAGCATACAATAAAATATATATTGAGTACATATAACACGTATTCGAACTAGGGCTGTCTAATAGCAAAGAGGTTGTATTCTTATCCTCTAGACTCTGGTTGTGGGCCATACTGACTTTTCCAAGATTTGACTTAGGAAGTTCGTCAGTGCCTAAGCTATTAATGAGGGCTATGGTATGCTTTAACTCCTTAGAAACTCGGCTACTATATGTCTGAAGGTATATGGAAATTGTTATCATTCTTGTCGATGTGACAAGACAAACGGGTAATCATTTCTATGATAAAACCAACTTAGAATTTTAGTTTCTGAACTAAGGGTAATCCGTACTAAACTAACACTAGAACTTGGTTGTATAGCTTAGTAAAACTTAAGGGTAACCTATGTCACTAATCTATGGCGTGAATAACTGAGCCTGGTCAATCTAGAAAACCTATGGCTCTGATACCACCAAATCCTGTCACGCCCCGACGTAGCATAAATATGGAAAGCGTTTAATTTCCTTTATGGACCCGTAGGTCGCGACAGTTTGAAGGATCGATTCCGTCCCAAAACGTCGAACATCATAAAACCATTAATCAGAGTAGGGCAACCTGGGCTTATAAAAATTTTCTAACTTATTACATCCTATAGTACGGGGTTTACTAAGGCACAGACCGCCTTGAAAATAAAACAATAACTTAAAGTCTATTACAGTCATCCTTATTACAGACCAAATCATAATACATAAACATAAAGCATATAAGGGTAACATCTCTTCTCAGCAACAGATCTTAATTAGCATAGTCATACGGTTCTTCTTGATTATAACCTGCAAAGCCTAGACACGAATGTCCAGGACGCATCAACGCCGTCAGCTTCAAGAAGCTGGTGAGTATTAAAAACATAGCTTTGAATGTAAAAACATGCCCATTTACCTTTTTCCCATTTCCATTTAAATACCACAAGTTTATATTTATGATAAAGAGCTTGTTAGAAAAACAACCACAACAATAATTAAAAGATAAATTCACACATATGTGACCGTGTATGAGAACAATGCACCATCTCATCTAACCGACTCTTTTCTCTCGACAAAACCCAACAACCCTCTATCCTACTCCTGGTATCTTTGAAATACTAAGATAGCCACACTTTAGCAACGGGGCGCCAGGGAGTGTCCAGTTTGCCTCACACTTTGGTCCGGGGTACCAGGGAGTGTCCAATGCCTCACACTTTGAATACCCTAACCGCCATGCAAATACCGGGGCAACCCCCACACAGGTATCCAGACTCGAGTCATTCAGGGAGTGTCTATAGGCCACACTTTAGCACTTCCATGGGTGCCAGTGAGTGTCCAAGTTCGGCTTCACACACTTTAACGCTTCCATGGGCGTCAGGGAGTGTCCATTTTTGCCACCTTCGCATTTCAAAGACACCCTCATCCTCTTTTTCAACTCCAACCACAATCACATCCACAACCACAACCATAACCACAGCCACAATTACAACCACAACCACAACCACAACCACAACTCAAACTCATACTCTTTCCACACAATCATTACTCTTTTCCACACTATCATTACTCTTTTACACACTACCAACACTCACCATGCATGTACAACTGACTCCACATGAATGTCATCAAACTTTAAACATAAAGGAATTCACAGAATTAAAGAAATAATACGCGTACGGGGATTGAAAATTCGTAATTCATTGCCTTAATCATTTTAAACATAACAAATAGCATTCTAAAAACTGCTACTGAAATCCTCGTTTTCTGCCCAAACCGTGCAAAATCTGAGAAAATTGCATTAGACGAAAAGTGTGCAGAATCGAGTTTTACTTGGGACAGCGCGGGCAGAACCTTAAATTTCATTCGTTTTCCTAACAAAAATCTGAAAACAAAATTCTGCTACTGTTAAAATTAACTACCTAAATCAGTAAATAAGGAATGAGTTACATTTGGAGTGAGTTAGTAATACTCACCGTGATATAGATTGAAGAAATTGTTGAGACAGAAATATAATTACGAAATTCCCGAATTCCAAGCTTTGGCTATGGAGGATTGAGCTCTTCTCTCTCTCTACGAAATTGAAGAACTCTCTGCACTCTCTAAACTCTCTGTGAATTCTGAAATGTGTTGTGATGGAAGTGCAGAATGTGTAGTGTGGTTGGGTGTATATATAATCAAATACCCACTAAGAAAACATTGGCCTAACCCTCCACCCAATCTCCATTAACCTCCATATAATACCATGAATGTGCAGATATGATGTGTATACTCTCCCCTTTATTCTCCACTACTGAAAGTAAGAGGTAGGTGGAGATGAGGTGGGTCAATGTGTGTTTGGGTAATCTAGCTTATGGCATAAGGACAACACACATACTACAACATTTGCCAAACAAGACCTAAGGGAAAAGCATCAGCATTCATAATTGAGTATAAATAAATTTATTCAATCATTTACTTCCAAAATTCTGTGGAAGTTTAATACTGGACAGTTTTAAACCTACACTGGTATTTTCGTGACACGGTGTTTATCACAAAAATACAGAGAATTCATTTTAACGTTAGAAATAGTTTTCTGATTTTATAAAAATACAGTTTGAGTTTAAAAGAAATAATTCCACCGTTTTGAAATACAGTTTTGAATTTTAACACAGGTATTGCAAGTTTTTATGAAAATTGCATTTTGACCCCAAAAGTAATTTCAATTAGTCAAGAATTAAACTTTTCACATAAGAATCGAAATTAACATATAAACAGACAATATATATTAAATTTTAAATATGATAATGCAAATGATAATGAAAATAAATTTTAATTATGATCATGCAGGAAAATGCAGGTTATTACAGTACCACAAAAAAGTCACATAGTTGGGTTGAGTGCGGACTAGGTCGCTCTCTTTAAGACAATCCATTCATCTCACAGTCGTCACCGGTGCAAGAGAATAACACGTCGCCTCTAGGATACTACAACCTAGCTCAAGGCTGTGATCATCCCCAATCTACACAATTTGGAGAAGATCGAAGCTTCTCCCAATACATTTATTTGCCCAAATATAAAATTCAATATATATATATACCCACATAATAAAAGATGTATTATATTATACTAGCACTATTCCATCTCATGGACTTATAGTCATATTGTGTTGTATATATATAATATGCCTATATCCTTCTAAAAAAATCAACTCATAGAGTAATGCTACACACAAAACCTATTCTACAACTTATTCCACAACTGCACATCATGGTTATTGATTTTGATGAGCTCTATGAGGGTCTCACGTGGGTCCCACTCAGGATCCACCGAAATTAATGACCAAAATGTGCAAATGTGAAATAAGTTGTGTGTGTAGCATTTTTGCTCAAGAATATGACTCTTGAAAGTTATTTTTAGTAAATAAAAAGTGAGCCTATTAAGTAACATGGGTATGTAACTTATTGGCTAATAAACCAAGCCAATAAAATTGGTGTATAAAGGGTTTATAACCCCCACTAACATTAACCTCCCATATAATAATTTTTGAAATGTATTGATAGAATAAAAGATTGACTAAAGTTGTTATATTAAAATATTAATACAAATAAAATTTTTTTTTTCATTAAAATATTCCAACACTTGATTTGAACTAAAACTAGATTAAATGTAAGAAATTGACTACATGGAATTCTATTTTTATTTTATTTATTTGGTGTAGTTGTCTTATATGAGGACATAAGTGTCCGACTTGGGGAGGTGCCAAGGTTCGAATTCTAGTATGAACGTGCATAGAGAGTCTTTTTACCAACTAGACTACGTCGTCATTTCAAATTCTATGCATGCCCAAACATACTTGTATGGACATGACTTAAGAACAATTCCTTCGGTGCTTTTAGTATTGTTTCCGTCACGTGAACAATAAAACTGTGTGAAATTACAATTTTATCCAAATTATTTTTTATTATTTATGTGAGGGGAATAACACCAACTACACTGAAGGAAATATACTAAGTTTTTTTCCTACTTAAATTTCTAAGTTATTAAATGTTAAAATGCTATGCTTCCTAAGGGTAAATATTGGGATGCACTCATTCATCCAATTTTTCGGACACAATTCAAGATATGTGTCTATCTCTCTCTTGTGATGTCACTGCGATGCAGGAGAGAGATAGACACATATGTTGAGTTGTGTCCCAAAAGTTGCAAGAATGAGTGTGTCTCAAGTATTACCTGTTTTCAAAATCCTAATACCAAATTCACATCCCAAATAAAGTGACGGCCCACTGAATTTTGATTAGATGATGTTGAACTGGTCCCATCATTAATGAAGATAATCCTAATGCCACATCATTTGAAATGTGAATTTATAATTAAGATTTGTTAAGTATAGCATTAGTTTAAATCTTTAATTAAAGTCCTAATAGTTCCAAATGGAGAGAAAAAAAAAATGCTCGAATATCCCGTAGGGATATAAATGTCTGAAATCTCAGTCATCGTAAATGTCCCACTATATCAAGGGCATTTCAGTAACATCACTCGAAAAATCCTCGTTACAACTAGAAAAAACCTTAGTTACTCACCGTTAGATCAGTATTGGGAAGATCAATCGACGGTCATAAATCAAAGTTTGACTGGGAGTACGAATGAGGTTTGGAAAAATGATTGGCTTTGACCGTAGAAATTGAAAAACGCACGGCATGGGACGTTTCTCCATTGGGAGAGGCCTTTTTTTAGAGAGAGAAAATTGCAGAGAGAGAGAGAGAAAGAGTGTCCTTTTCCCCCAAATTCCTCTTGCTCTGTTGAACGCAGAGGAGAGAGAAAAAGCTCTCTCTCTCTCTCTTCCTGAAAGATTTTTAATTTTTTTATAGAGAGAGAAGAGAGAAATTAGGGTTTTGTTGTTTTTGGAATCAGAATGAATGTGATGCGTCGCCTCAAAAGCATTGCTTCCGGCCGGTCCTCCGTTTCCGACCATGTTAGTCTCTCTCTGTCTACATATATATATGTGTGTTTGTGTGTGTGTGTGTATGTATATGTATAATGTATATGTATTCATATTTCATATGCATTAGCCCCGTGCGTTTGGTTAGGAAATTTGAATTATTTTGATTCTTATGTTTTGCCTTGTTTAGGTGTCTGGAAATTGACAATTCACCTCAGCCGAGCTAAAAAAAACTGTTTTGAAATTAATTAGTTGTTTATATCTTTTCTCATCTACCAAACAGGGCGATTCATATATATATATATATTTGTAAATTTGTAATTCTCTTCCGCTTTGTGATCTCTGTCCGTAGATGTTTAGGTTAGGTGATAATGTTATTATTGTTGGATTGTAATTTCCGTTTGCTGTCGATTTTGATATGGTTGGGTTGTGATTGCGGTTAATTTTTCAATAGATGTTTTACTTGCGTTATTTTAAGATACAATATTTGTTTTGATCTATTGTTTTGCATAGGAACATGCAATTCTTGTTGCTTAAACATTTGAACAAATTGAACTCCGTAAGTCTTGATTGTGTGGAAAGCTATAACTCTCAAATACCCTTTTACACATCAAAATATATGAAGGGTGCGGCGGGAAGCTAAAAGTGGGGTGCAACGTACTGCCATTAAAGGAAACATGGAAGATGAGCAAATCAAATGTTGGCAAAGTTTCTGGTTGTCATACTTATATATGATGTATATACAGCATATACATATAATCTTTATTATATCTCAAAAAGAGAATCTTTATTTCATAGTTTTGCAAACCGATTCACCATTTGATAACAAAAGTTGTGCATATAAGTGATTTGGGTGTCACGCATCTCACCAAACATTTCGCCATTGCTTCTGTAGAATCTGTACCAAGTGCCTGCTTTCTTACTATGCTACTTAACCTGAGCCTTTTCATTTCAACAAACAACGATGACCTTGCTTAGTTTTCAGTGATTTCTTGCTTGTAGATCAGCACCACTGATATGGTTATTTATTTATTTATTTATTTTGTCCGTTTCGCTTATACGTGGGTATAACGTAAGGAAACACTCAAAGATGACAGTGTCAATACTTTATGTGGATATAGGGAGCAGATAAAGTTAGGGAATGTGATGAAATTTAAAACGGGAAAGGTCCCCATTGATCTAAGGGTTCCTGCTATGCGATTTTAATGATCATTCTGGTTGTCCTTGACTTAGTATATGGAAGATATCTAGTTATTCGTTTAATTTTTCAATAGAATGCAGTGAGAATTGCTTAGTTGACGTGCAGGTTACATGCAATTACTAGTGGCAAGTTGTCCTCGGGGGAAAGCTTACCTGATCCCGCATTTAGTATCTATAAATTTAAACGTGATTACGGAATTTCCAGATGACCTGTGCAATAAAATATTTAAGCAATAAAATGTATGAGGCTTAACTTGTCCATCAGTTCATAGTATATTTGTGGGATTTTTACCAATATGTATTTAGTACAAGAAGTTCAATTTGTTCCTTTCTAGGGTGCGGATTCTAGCATAAAGAGGGTAAAGGTTGACCAAGAAGTAGATCAAAAGATAACTGGTGAGTCACAATCTGAGGATACAAGTTCCACCAGTCTTGAGCATCATATGGGTTCTACTTCTATGGAAACTGTTGCAAGTTCATCTCATGTGTCATCTATCACTAAAAATGAAAAATCTGGCTTTGACGAACTTCCAAAAGAAATGCACGTCATGAAAATCAGAGATGATAAAGCTGATAACCATGATGATAAGGTAAAGTATTCAAAGTCCTTTTTTCCTTACTGTTTTTTTAATCATCTGGCCGTTCTCTTAGTTTATTTGTGAAGTTTCAATAACACATATTGTCGCAATTGCTATTTTGCATCATACAGGAAATGGAACCTGCTGTGGTCAGTGGTAATGGAACAGAAGCTGGTCAAATAATTACCACTACAGTAGGTGGCCGAAATGGACAAGAAAAACAGGTATTTTTTTTATCTCATTTATTTTAACAATTACACTCAATAGTTTTTTGAAAGGGATGATGGTCCATGTTAGACTAATTGTTGCTGTGAACAGTTGCTTTAATATTTACACTTCTGGCCATTCTTTTCCATATTTTTTGAAATCTCAAGTAACTAAATTCTTTAGAAGTTTGAGATCTTATTTGCTAATAATCTTTTAAAACCTTTGATTGTATAACTTGGATCCCAGACAATCTCATACATGGCAGAGCGTGTGGTTGGCACTGGTTCTTTTGGTGTCGTCTTTCAGGTATGGAATTGAAATTTGAGGTGTGATTGATATTCTTTCCTTCCCAGGTATTGATGCTAATTTACTTATTTACGTATAACTATGTGTTTTTAGGCCAAGTGTGTGGAAACCGGTGAAGCTGTTGCAATAAAGAAGGTGCTGCAGGATAAGAGGTACAAAAATAGAGAGCTGCAGATCATGCGCTTACTTGGCCATCCTAATGTTGTTCAACTTAAGCACTGTTTCTTTTCAACTACCGAAAAAGATGAGGTGTACCTTAATCTTGCCATGGAGTACGTATCTGAAACAGTCTACCGAGTCTCTAGGAACTATAGCAGGATGAACCAACAAATGCCCATCATTAATGTACAACTATATACATACCAGGTAGACTGAGCTTTTGTCCCTCTCTCTCTCTCTCTCTATATATATATATGTATATGTGTGTATATATACTCTAGACATCTGATACTCTTTTCTGTTTTATATGATTTTTGGCTGTGTATACTGAATTTTTTAAAATTTTGTTTTTGGCAATTTCTTCTGGTCCTACGCTTACGTTGTCTAATTAGTAATTGATATTTTATATTGTGTCTTTTGTAGATTTGCCGTGCTCTTAATTACATACACAATGTAATTGGTGTATGTCATCGAGATATTAAACCACAGAATCTATTGGTAAGTGTTGTTGCGTAGTTCAGTCCCAGTAATTATGTTTTCTTTAACACTAAAGTTCGTGGACTGTGGAGTTAGTATTTTAAACTTATAGTGCACTGTGGTGTGTGCTGCATTAGCTCTGTGCATGTGCTTGCTTTGTTGTGTTCTTTTATTCACAGAGTGTAATAGTAGTTTGCATTGTATACTTGGTTGGAAATTCGAAAACACCTCTTCTTCGAGGTATTATATTAGATGTATTTTGTACCCTAAAGGCCTCTTAAGTCTCAAGTATTTCTATGACCACTATCAGGGTTCAGAGTTCAGACAATAGCCAATGTGGTGGTGACCAGTTAAGTTATACGACCATACGGGTTAAGTTGAAAGCAATATTTTTAGGTCGTTCATAGTTGTGGGATGTAGTTTCTCGGCAGTTAGCTACTGATTAATATATCTATGGTATGCATTGGTGTAACTATTGTTACAGATACTGATGCTATCGTTTCTTACCAATTGGGTCAATACCATGCATCTTCAAAATCATCTTTGTGACAGTTGACAAAAGAGAGCAAATTTTCTCTATGTAATCACAACTTTTGGGCTGGAGACCTTGTGTCTTTGGCCTTTATGTTGTATGATGTTAACAATATTTTGAAATGGAAAATTAAACAAGGGATTTCACTGTCAGATAACAGATTGCCATGTTTTCAAGCTTCCATATTTTGCATAACATTCGACACCCACTTGACGTGATGTGTGTGAGAAGACTCGGCACCTGTTTTCTTGTTTTCACTCCAAAACTTGAGTGATTCAATATCTTTATGGCTATTGCATAAATTGTTTTGAGCAAGTTATATATCCCAGTGAAGTGATGATTCTACAGTTTCTACTTGTTTAAGTTGTGCATACTTTTAAATGGTGCTCATTCGTTGAGATTTGTTGATGATTTGAGACAACCCATTAACACCGCGCTTCCCCAGTCACACACACACATACACATACCAAATAGTCAATAGTATAAGAGGAAAAGTCATACCTTCATGAACTATTTGAAAAGTTCGGTTTGTTGCTTACTGCAGGTTAATCCGCACACTCATCAACTAAAGCTCTGTGATTTTGGGAGTGCAAAGATGTTGGTATGTATTTATTGGAATTTAAGGGTGATATGGTTATCAACATGACGGGTGACATTGTGATTGAGCAGCTTTTAAGATTGATTTCTTTTGTAGGTGCCCGGTGAACCAAACATATCATACATTTGCTCTCGTTATTATAGGGCTCCAGAGCTGATCTTTGGGGCTACCGAATACACAACTGCAATCGATATGTGGTCTGTCGGTTGTGTTTTGGCTGAGTTAATTCTGGGGCAGGTTGGTGTTTTGAGTCTCTTTTAGCAATGAGTCTGTTAGAACTTCTGACATCCACAATTTTGCTTAGCGTTTAGTTGATACAAAACATTTGACACTGCTCACAAGGCACATGATTATAATGTTTTTGTTTAGCATTTAGTTGCCTACTGTATTTTCTTAGTCTAGTTATTAAGGATGTTCTACGTTTGCAGTTTCCTTCTGTTTCTTTTTAATCCGTTTCTCCATGATTTTTCATCTGTAATAGTGCAAAAAAGAAGGCCTGGCTTGGCTCTACTCATACTTTTACGTTTTGAAATTCTAAATTTGTTGATTTTTAAGGGCTTGGTTTTTGGAAACAGAGAATTCTGTATGATCGTATTAAAACTCCATAGTTCATTCCGTATTAGTCTTTTATTAATCTCTCTTTTTTATTTTTTATTTTTATTTTATTTTATGGGCTTGGGTTGGAGTTTACTTGACTTCATTCTTAGGAAGGTCTAATCAGCTTCTATTACTACCTCCGTCCCATTTTATGTGTCCATCTTGGGGAATCCAACTATTTAAGGGGACAAAAAGAATCTACCCCTACTTTCCACAATTGTCCATAATCATTGCACTTTCTTTTTTGTTTTGTTTTGGTGCATGTTGATTGAAAGGAAGGGTAGTTTGGGAAACTAAGTAAAATTTCCATACTATTTTAGGAAAGTGGACAACAATTTTGGGACATCCCAAAAAGGAATAATGGACACATAAAATGGGACGGAGGGAGTATATTAGAATATCCTTGATTGAATTTTTCATTACTACAGTACTGCTTATAGTGTTCTTGTTGACATAACTAAATGTTGCATGTTGTCCAGCCTCTGTTTCCCGGGGAGAGTGGAGTTGATCAGCTGGTGGAAATCATTAAGGTTTAAGCATTTGCTATTTCATTTAACATTTATTTGTGCAATTTCCATTTCTATTTCTTTTTATTTACCGGCTTTTTGGGCTGCTCCATATTAGATTCTGGGGACACCAACCAGAGAGGAAATCAAGTGCATGAATCCAAATTACACAGAATTCAAGTTTCCTCAGATCAAAGCTCATCCATGGCACAAGGTTAATTCGGTTTTCTATCAGTGCGCCTCTCATTTTCTTTGATTTTGGGTAAATCAGTTTTGTGAAAGCCAAAATCATAATGGAGTTGTGTATATATATATATATATATATATTTTTTTCAGGTATTTCACAAGCGAATGCCACCCGAAGCAGTTGATCTTGTATCAAGGCTGCTCCAGTATTCACCCAAGCTACGTTGCTCTCCGGTAAGAGATTTTTCCTTGGTATACAAACTATAAGATCAAAAATTATGTAGCATTTTAAATGAGATTTTTCTTAGTACTTGATATATTAGTACTATGCTTGGATTGGATTGATGCAATATATATGCGGACGCATATACCTCGGACTTCACAATTTCCTGGTCATTCATTGTTCCGATTTTTAACACTGGTCATGACATTTGAGAAGTGTTTTTGCTATTGTGTTTTCTATTGCTGCTTAGTAAGAAATTACCTAAGTTGCACAAAGTGGGAGAGGGGGAGGGGGCGGGAAAGCGTAAACTTTACGAGGTTTCAAAGGTTACTTCTTGAGCGGGGCAGGAGCGAGAGCGGGAGCGGGGGCGGGGAGCACGACCACTTCTAAAGATTCCTGCTTCTAAGGAAATTACCATTGTAGGAGTGAGTCAATAGTATTGGTTCATACTTGCATGTTCCACATGAGTGCAATTCTTCAAACAAGGCCGAGAGACACATTTGTGGAAAATTTATGGCAGTTGAAATTCATGCTATAGTTTCCAGCTTAAAGTTTTTGTTATTTACTTTACGGACATTTTGATCAGAGGGAATTTTCGTTTCGCTGAATCTGTGGTTCGGGCTACTTTTATTACTCTCTTCCTTCTAGATCGGGTGGTTTTGTCTCAATATACAGTTTAAAATGTTCACTCCATTGTTCTAGAAATGTGATTGCTTGGTAGATTATCCTTGCTGGCGCAGTAGTCCGTGCCGAATTAAAAAATACTCTTCCAACTGGCTCTTTCTCAATTCTCAAACCAACACAACATAAAAACCAGATAGAAAATGAGACTTAGATTGAGTTTAAGCATTCTCAAGCAGGCCCTGAGAGAATTCTTTTCTCGTGTATTGACACGCGTGCTCTTGAACATTTCATAATTGTCTCAGAGTAAATAGAGAAGTTATGAACTGATGTTTGGAAAGCATTTGTTTATACAACTTACATTCTGACAATTTTCCAGTTGGAGGCATGTGCACACCCATTCTTTGATGATTTGAGGGACCCAAATGCAAGTTTAACGAATGGTCGACCCCTTCCTCCTCTTTTCAATTTCACACCTCAAGGTGACCCCTCTCTCTCTCTCTCTCTGTCTTGTTTTCTGGAATAATTATTATTCTCTTGTTATTGATTCGAAATAATATCTCATAGAGCTGTCTGGTGCATCATCCGAGCTACGTCAACGTCTCATACCCGAGCATGCAAGGAAATGAATTAATGAACGCAAAGATTGCGTCTCTAGGCAAGGTAGTTGAGTTTTTGGATGCTTAGTCGCCCCGCCCACACCAGACATTTGACTATGCCCCACTAGTGCATGAGGCACACTCCTTTCGGCAATTCATGGGAAAGTATGTACCTCAGAGAAATTAGTCTCGACGTAGCATATAGGGGCAGAATTACGAATTGCGTATGCTCGGAGATGTTCGGTTGGTATATGATTCTAACTCTGTATGTATTTAGAATGTATTATTGTGATTGTATGCCTTTTGACTGTTATAGATAAGTTATCCCAATTTTTTCTCCATCTCTTTCATGTAGTTGTGCCAAGTTTGTTCACTTTGTTGTCTAAAATTTTGAATTTGTATTGTTTGATGGCCTGGTCAAAGCCACCCCCCTTTTAAACTAATGATGTTTGAAAAATTATTTGACTCAATTTGAGTTTGTTATGCTGCGCTCTACCAGTCCAACAAGTAGCGGCAAATGTTCGTTTGCAACTTTTTTTTTTTTTTGTCTTCTCAACTTTTTTCATTTATGCCTCTGAAAAGTATTTAAAGAGAGCATTTTCCAGTTTCTGGAGTAATATTAGGTACTCCGTGGTCCCGGGTACCACATAGCATGGTACTATGCAGTTTTCAGCCAATTAAAGTAGTTTATTTTGGTGAGATTTATGTCTCAGGACCCACAAATAATATGACTTCAAATAGTATACTCTCATTGATATCACGTAACCGTGGCACGAGGTACTTGTAAAAATTTATCTTATAGTCCATATCCAATATGGTTTTGAGTCAAAAAGGTTAGAGAATTTTAGATTTGTTTAATTTTATATGGATTAGTCTTCTTACTATTATTAATGAGTAGCGGTAGAGGCAATTAAAAATTACGTCGGAACAATTTGTTTATATAAAAATAAAAATAAATAAAATGTCTAATGACCTAAACATTAAGGGTGCAAAATGCTTTTAATTTATTGTGAAGGATTAAAATACCCTTAAATAAGTCATATGACTCGCACATAGGTGAGTTTCTATTAGTTTTTGATAGAAATTTTGACAGAAGGGTCACATTGCAACTTGTTATATAAATTAGGGACCAAATTGAGAAAATTGAAACATTAAAGTACAACGTGCAAAACGGATAAACATTATGGCTACAAAGTTCTTTTAACCCTTTTTAAAATAGAAATATAAGATTTGGTCCTTGTTTTGGATCATTAACAGGAATTGATCATAGCCATATTGCATGTATAGTAATTAGTCCTTAATTTTGGAAGGTAATCAGTATTTAGTTATTTTTTCTAATTTGATAAAGATTTTATGGACCAATATGCCCTTCGTTATATATATATATACACATATATACAGTCCGAATTTAAGCGAAACTAAAAGACATACCGTGTAAAAAATAAGAATATCTCATAGAAAAGTGAAAATTTCTCACATCTTGAATTTTTCACTTTTTACACACTTCTCACTTTTTACACGATTTGTTTTTTAGGTCCGTTTTTTAAGGTCGCTTAAGATTCGGACTGTATATATATAGTAATACTACCTCCGTCCCATTTTATGTGTCCATCTTGGGGAATCCAACTATTTAAGGGGATAAAAAGAATCTACACCTACTTTCCACAATTGTCCATAATCATTGCACTTCCTTTTTTTGTTTTGTTTTGTTTTGTTTTGTTTTGGTGTTGATTGTAAGGAAGGTTAGTCTGGGAAACTAAGCAAATTTTGCATACTAATATAGGAAAGTGGACAACAATTTTGGGACATCCCAAAAAGGAAAAATGGACACATAAAATGGGACGGAGGGAGTAATAAAGACTTGAATTTAGGGGTTTTAAATTTAAACTCCAAACAACTATCTCTCTCTCTCTCTATATATATATATATATATATATAGAGAGAGAGAGAGAGAGAGAGAGAGAGACTCTCTCTCCCATATATTACCATTTCTTCGGGGGGATGTTTACATCTTCAGCTCACGGGGGGATGTTCACATCTTCAGCTCACGAGTAGCCCAAATCCACCCTGTAGAGTCTCTCTCTCTCCCTCTCTCTAAAATACAATCACACAAAAAATGATTATATTCGTCATCTTCATCATCGTTTGAGATGAAGTTTGGGAAGGAGTTTTTGATGCATATTGAAGCAGCCGTACCCAATTGGAGGGATAAATTTCTCTGTTACAAACCATTGAAGAAACTCCTCAATCACTTTCCGGTGGCCACTACCAATCAACCTTACCTTGTGATTGACGCGATGCCGTCACCGAAGTTGATGATACAGAGAGTATCGGGCCATCTTTGGAGGCTCTACAGGATTTGGTAACAATTTGTGTTGTAAATGAGAACGAGAAGCTTGAAGGCCGGAGTTCTCGACACTAATTTATGCAAGAAAAAGAATCACAGATCAGAAATTCGAGAGAAACACAGTCTGGAGTTCTGGTATAGAGAGATAAGTGAGAATTTATCTTCGAAAAGTGAGACTTTCTCACCGAAAAGTGAGAAATTTGTATTAAAAAGTGAGAAATTAATTTTTATTTTGTGAGAAATTAGTCGTCATATCAATTTAAAAGGTGTGTTTTTTTTTTTATTTTTTATATAGTTCTTCTCAAAAATTGTTAATTGTTGATAAAATTCTCATCAAACCCTCTCTCCGTGTATGCTTATTTTTGTTTTAAAAAATGGGTTATTCTTCTACCCTACTAGTATAAGTGAGAAATTTTCCATTGTTATACAGATTAAAATATAAAATTCTCACTTTTTTCAATACTTAGATAATATAGTGAGCAATTTCACACTATTTTAGTACAATCTCATTGATAATTTTCTCATTTTTTTTTAAAGTATGAAGTTATGAATACGTAGTGCAAAATTATCAAGAGTTTGTGAGAAATTTCTTGGGCTTAGCTTGGCCCCCATTTTGATGCTTCTCATTTTTTAAAGCACAATTTCATATTAATTCATTTGATAACTAGTTTTGAACTTTGCAAAAATTGAACTTAGGGCTTTGTTGGGAGGGAGCTTTTAAAAGCTCTAGAATGGAGAAGAGCTTTTAAAAGCTTAAGGTTGCTTTTATGGTTTCATGAGATTTTTTTGAAGAGTAGAGTGTCATTTGCATAAAATTATCAAACAACTTAGTAATAAAATTCATAATCTCATTTTAAAAAGCCATGTGAGGGCCAAACTAAGCCTTGGTGCTGGTGGACTTTATATGGAGATATTTTCTCAATTTCTTAACTATATATGGTAATTGATTTTGTTGGCCCAAATATGGAAACCTTAGAGGGGGGGTGAATAAGGTTTCAGCGGAAATAAACCTTTTTAGAAATTAATTTCAAATTAAACACAATCACAAACAATAATGTAAAGAGAGAAGGGAAGAGACACTTGCAAACCGAGTTTTTAAGTGGTTCGGCAATTCGCACACCGCAGCCTACGTCCACCCCTCAAGAACACCTCTTGAGGATTTCTTTACTTGATCTACTTCACGGGTGTAGACCAAACCATTACAAGAGTCTTCAATCTCTTTCAAAGAAGAACACCTCTTCTTTGCACACAAGGGTTACTAACCCTCATTCTTTACAAATAATTGAAGTACAATTTGAGCTCTCTCTCTAGAGTGGATAATACAATGATAGCTCACACAATAACTCCTTAGTGAGAGGATGATACAAATAAAAGCTCACTACAATTTACTCTCAAAGAAATACAAATAAAGAACTAGAGCAAATTGATAAACTCACACAACTGTGGCTCAAATGTGAGTAATTAAAAATCAACAAGTTGTGTGATTCAAATAGATGTTTTCCAATGGATTGATCACCCTAAAATGGTATGGGAAAACATGTATTTATATGCCAAGAAAGATTATAGCTGTTGGTGGCAAAATGGTAAATATTTGACCCTGAAAGAAAACTAGCCGTTATGTAGAAACTGCATAATCCAGTCGACTGAAACCGCGACCCAGTCGACTGATGCCTTTTTCAATCGACTAAAAAGTGATCCGGTCGACTGAAGGCATCGAGGCAGAACCTATGTTTTTCTTGCAGAAACCAATCGACTTAAAGGGTGTCCGGTCGACTGAAAATTGAAGCGTCCAATCGACTGGAAAAAGTTCAGTCGACTGTTTTTCTTCTGAAAAATAGTTTTCTTGTTTTTGGAAGGTTTATCCAAGTTTTAAACCTTTAAGCCCTTTATGAGTGATAATCAAAATGTTTTTACAAGAAAACATAGTCTTCAACTAAGGATAAAAGATCTTCAAATCTTCAAGCTTGATTCTTGTTGAGCTCAAACTCTCTTGGGCTTCACCATATCCTATCTCATGATCTCAACACAAAATTAGAACATTAAAATGTATAAATCAAGAGATTAGCATAATGAAAATGACTTGATAATAGATTAGAATATAACAAATAAGACCATGCTATTTTCACTATGTTTGTCATCATCAAAACACACATAAATAATGCCTTAAAGAAATTCAAGACTAATAGATTTATCGTATGTAAATAAGTTTATATATGTACATGTATGGATTGTGGAGTAAATGATGATAAGTCAGTTACCATATATAGTTATATGTATATATACATTTCTATAAAAATGATATGGGAGTATTTTAGTCCTCAAATTAGGCAAGAGACTAATTTTTAGATTCGTTTTAAAAAAGGACATATTTCTTGTTAGATGCATATATTATAACTATATATTAAGTTACCTTTTTTATAATGACGTTTTATTTTGATCTGAAAACTTTATATGTTTTGCTGTTATTATAAAGAGTAATATTTGGGGCACTAACAAATTCTACTAACACTTACTAACACACTCTATCTCTCTCCTAGTGGTATTGTGGAGTCCGCAGTGGATCCCGCAGTACTACTAGGAGAGAGATAGAGTATGTTAATAAGTGTTAGTGAAACTATTATAAAACATATGGGTGGACTTTAAAATAAAACATACGTGAGTATTTTTTTTTTAAAAATTTTTAATACCCTCCCTTCCCCACTATATATTAAAGACGAACTGAGTTGATTCTCAATTTCTCATTATAGAAATATAAAAAATAAAATCTCAATATTACAAAGAGGTTGACTTCTAAAGAGGAATCATTGTCTCAACTTAAAGGGATACCAATCAGATTGTTGCCATTATTATTTTATTTATTTTATGTTTTTTGGTTCAATCTATTAATTTTTTATTCTGATCAATGAAAATCCAATCAATTCGTATAAGCATTATTCAAACAAATATTGGTTGTAAAAATGTAACTGTTTGAAAACAATGCTCCTACTTAATTACGTTGAGATTCGATTGGTCAGACTCTTAAGTGATCAGGATTGAGTGAAAATATCCAGTGAAAATATTTTTTAATCTAAAAAAATTTGCGAACTGCCCGCTGATCCGCACACCTCGCTGATTTGCTGGTTCTTTTAAGCTAAAAAATATGTTTATTTAATATGTTCACTCAACCTCGTCACTTGAGAGCTTCATCGGAGATTTTGATACCACAAGTAAGGAGCTAATTGGAAGGTGAGAACCAATTTCGTGGTTCATTGGTGAACCTTTCTATACACCCAAGGCCATGTTTGGCAGGAATGGACATGATAAGTAATTCTGAGGGATATGCCTAAATTTTATTATGTGTTTGGCAGTGTACTGAATGAGAGTTCCAAATATTATTAAATGTTTAAAATATTTACTATAATGAATTTTATTTTTTGTCATAAGAATTTTAAAATATAATTTTTTTTGCTTGAAATATTAATTTCATAAATTTTATGGAATATTTAAATATGTTAATATGCTTTTTATTTTTTTTAAATATTACTTTATGAATATATATTATATTCAATAATGAAATGCTTAGAATATTTAATTTTGACATATTATTTAACCATTCTTATTATCCCACTACTCATTATCCAACCCTATCCCACCCCATGGTATAATTTTATCTTGGGAATTTGGAACAAAGGAAGTTCTGGATATTTTTATTCGTCGAATAGGCTACGTCAAATGCAGGACAAGATGAGGCTTATACTATTTTGTCCTCTTATCCTGCATAACAAACAGGGCCTCAAGTGTCTGACAGGAGAAGTTTTTAGGCACTTTGAGAGTATCATGTAAATACGCAGACGTGGTACCTTATAGTCGATAGGAGTGATTTATTTGGGTACAACCCACATCCTACATAGATGGGTCTCATTATTTGGAGAACCCGAGGCGTGGGTCTCACTCGAATAACCTACTCCCATTTACAACAGGATAACACATTTTTATGCCACGATGTACAGTAAAAGTACCTAAAAATTTCTCATTTTAGAGAATTTTATTATTTTTTGTATTGTAGTTCACATCAGTTCTAAAGTCACTCTTTAGTAACGTTGTGGTTTTTGGTTTTCAGTTTTTATTTTCATTTTTTGCATTGATCACAGTCAACTCCAAATACAAAAAATGGAAACAAAAACTGAAAACCAAAAACCAAAACATTACCATGCGAGCCCTTAGTAATTCGTTCTACAAATATAAGTGTTTGGGGAGTGACAATTTCTTACATAGAAACCCGTGGTAAATCTAACAAATCTCTTGAAAATGGTTATTTGTCAAACCAATTTAACCTTGATTCTAGTATCAAAAAAACATTACCTTAATTCTCAGAACTACTAGATAAAAAATCTTGAAAAAAAAAAAAAATATATACAAGATAAAAAGTGAAACTAGATTGATTTTTCCAAATAGATAAATGATATTAATTTTCATAAAAAAAATTAAAATAAGAGTCCAATTAAAAACCTTATCCTAATGCATTCCAAAACATGTCCTAAAAGGGCATAAAATTAAAATGGGATGTAAGGCCAATTAATCCTTATCCTTGCGCATTTCAAAACATGTCCTAAAAGGGCATAAAGTTTAAAATGGGATAGAAGTCCAATTAAAACGTATACTTATGCGAGATTATTTTTGCTCATTTATTATTATTCTATTATTGTTGAAATATGATACGTGTCATTCAGTGAAAGTCTGAGTCACCAATAATTGAAAAAAAAAAAAAATAGGTGAGCAAGCACAAAAATGCTACATCCACATCTAAAGAGTAAAGATCGGGACACATCTAAAGACACAAATTTTTTGGACACAACCCAAAAGATGTGTCTATATCTCTTATGTGATGTCATTGGACCCCACAGTTACACAGGAGAGAGATAGACACATCTCTTGAGTTGTGTCCCAAAAATTGTATCTTTGGGTGTGTCCCAAATATTACCCCATCTAAATCCATATCTAATTTTACACTCAATAATCTTGACCATTAATTTCAACGAAATTCGTGTGAATACCATATGAGTCTTATACGGGACGCATCGAAATAAAAAATTAAGATGTGTTAAAAAGAAAGGTGTGAAATTGAGTATGAATTTGGACATCACATGAGTATAGTATTAATCGAGCAAAAAATGCTCTCCTTGTGCATTCCAACATGTCCTAAAGGAGCATAAAAAAAATTACTCAAATGAATCAATCCCATGTCCATGTGTGTTGTTTTAGTTCCTCATAATTTTACATAATCATGGCGGGTAACAATATTTATTTTGCTATAAATTAAAGCCATTTTCGTTTCATTCTCTCTTTGTTCATATGAAAAAGCAACGAAACCCTCTTTTCAATCCATTCGATCAAAACCAAAACTCTCCAAAAACTAAACCAATTTCAAAACCCTAACCTGATCAGATTCGACGATGTCAACGGCTAGACCTTCCCCTTCACCTACCGCCGTCGACGACACACCGTTGTTGCCTCCCACCTCGGACCAGCTCTCCTTGAGCCGCCGGTTCGGTCGACGCACGACGCCGAGCCTCCGCGGCGCAGCCCGGTTCCTCCGCCGCGCCAGCAGCCGCCGGGTGATGCGCGAGCCGTCGATGAGGGTGCGAGAGACGGCGGCGGAGCAGATCGAGGTGAGGCAGAGCGATTGGGCGTATTCTAGGCCAATCGTGGTTCTCGACCTCATCTGGAACTTCGCTTTTGTCGTTGTGGTAATCGCGGTGTTGATTGTGAGCCGGACCGAGTCGCCGGAGACGCCGTTACGGCTATGGGTTGTTGGGTATGCGTTTCAGTGTGTGCTTCACATGGTGTGTGTGTGGGTTGAGTATAAGAGGCGGCTGACGCATCGTGGTTCGTCGGAGAGTTTGCGGTCTGGGCCGAGTGGTGGCGGTGGTGGTGGGAATTCGAATTCGAGTTTGAGTTTGGGGAGTGATGGAGCTGAGACTGGGGGCCATGGTTCGGAGCAGCGTCCGAATGAACAAACCAGGTAAGGCTCAGAATACTATTACATGTGTGTTTGATTATTTTGCTCAAGTTCTATCACTTGCTGTTGATTGTTTGTTTACTTATGGTAGTTACAGAAAATCTCAATATAGTAGTGTAAAACAATAACCCAAGAACAGAAAGAAAGAAGCAAAAGAAAATAATACAAAGCGATGTCTGGTGTGTAAAATTATGAAGAAAAAGGACATGACGGTGTGTTTACTGATACATGAGAGGTATAATATGTATGTACATTTATGTATGCATATATACATATATGTATGTTAGTTTATATACATACATGATTATGATGATTTCTCCTCTTTCTCATCCCCAAGATACCTCCCCTTCGTAATCCCCCAATTCATACTTATAGAACCATGGGCATCTTATGTCTACCTTTTTGACATTGTGGAATTTAGTGAATGTTAGAATTATGGCATTGTTCTGTGCAATAGTAAATATTTGGGATGGCGGGAGTTCTTTCGAGTGTGAGATCAGCCACTTTGTTTTAAAAAGGAAAATTTAGGTACGTCTCCAGTAGGCATGGCAATTGGGCGGTTTGGGCAGGTTTGGGCGGGGTATAGATGGGTTGGGCTTAGTTGGGTGTGGGCCGATAATGGGTTCAAAATAATTGGGCTGCTAATGGGTTGGGCTGTGAATGGGTTCAGCATGTCTAGCCAGCATTAAGCTCACTATCACGGTATCACCATCAATTTCCAATTTCCCTCTTTCAAAATAGCTTTATATATACTCCATCTGTCCCATATTTAGAGTCCTTGATTCCATTTTTTGATGTCTCATTTTAAGAGTCCTCTTTGAAAAGTCAAAGTACTTTAATACACACTTTCCAAATTTGTCCTTTATTGTATCCAACTCTTCCCTATTTTTTTATTTATTTATGTGATACTATAATTTTGAATTTCAAGAAGGGCAATATTGGAAAGTTGAAAATCTCACCAAAATTAAAGTTGTCCCCTTAATAAGTTGGAATTCCCAAAAGAGTCTCTTAATATGCGACGGAGGGAGTATATATATAGCAAGTCTATCATTACACAGTTCAGAATATACATATATTTGCAGTTTTACACAGACAATTATATATACAGTTATATACAACACAGTTCTATATATGCACACAATTATATACACACGGTTAATGTATATATATATATGCACAATTATATACACAGACAGTTATATACACACAATTTTGTATATATGCACAGAGTTATATACATACACGCAGTTATATGTATACAATTATATACACACAATTATATATCTACACACAGTTATACATATGTATACACACTTATATATATCGTGGAAGGACTCTACCTAGGGGAGAGTGATGGAAAAGAGTTGTGTTGTTAAAAGAATTGAGATTAAGTTCTCAGTTTTGGGCAATGGATGGGGGGTGGTTGTTTTAATTGGGTGTTAGTTGGGTGTTTGTGGGTCTAGGTTTATGGCCCATCTCGACCCATTAAAGAATTAGACTTAATTGGGTGCCCCAAACCCAACCCAATCATTAAATTCTTGTACTTGGGCTCACCCAAACCCATTTATCATGGGCAGGCTTGGGCGAGCTCACGGGTTAGGGTTTTAACTGCCAGCCTTAGTCCGGTCTACTCCAAGCTGGACCACCACTACAAACCAAGTACAGATGGGTAAGAATTTTCAATATGAATTACCTTAGGTTCCTAAAAGCTTGGCCAACCAAAAGATTACGCACATTTGTAAAAATTGAAACGAAACATTGTAAATAGTGTAAATGATCAGACTAAGATTATCGGTTTCGTAGTTTTTCAGACGAAAGTCTACAATAATAAAAAAGAGACCCGACTAGTGACTACCATACTTCAGTTCATGTTTTCTTTGTTTTTTTTTTTTTTTTTTTTGTCTCCACGTACTGACAGCAGACGCTTATTTGTGGTCTTGGGATTTTGTTAAACAAGGTGCTTGATAGGAGTGGAGACCAATTAAGGATGTGTGGAGTACTAATTTTGTTTCTTTCAAAGCTTGAAGTGTGACTTACGGGCGCATATAGCTTGGCATGTATTCTGGTTTGCCTAGATTTACTAGGATAGAGAAATTAACTCTGCACAACAGTACTTCACGATGTATCACTATCCTCAACATTTTTGTGTGACAGCGTTGCCAAGCATCTGGAGTCTGCAAACACGATGTTTTCGTTTATTTGGTGGATCATTGGCTTCTATTGGGTTTCAGCTAATGGAGAAACTTTGGCACGTGATTCACCTCAACTTTACTGGTTTGTAAACATATATCCATTAATAAGGCTTTAACTATTAGATTTTGTTTGTCTTTGTATTCCTATGAATGGTGTTTTGTTTCTGCAGGCTCTGTATCGTATTTTTGGCGTTTGATGTCTTCTTTGTTGTTATCTGTGTTGCCGTGGCATGTCTCATTGGTATTGCTGTTTGCTGCTGTCTGCCGTGTATAATTGCACTATTATATGCGGTGGCAGATCAGGTAATGCATTGTGTAGAGTTTTCCCCCTTTGCTATGATTCCTCACTTAGTATAGTAACCTTGCCTTTGCTGCTTATTGCTTGAGTTGAATAAGAGGCACAAGTTTTTGTTAACGAGCCCCTTATGCTTGGGATGGTATTCTATGCTGCCTGTACGCATGGATTGACGCAATTTATATTGTGTTAATGTATAAATATGTATTGGTTGTTGCTTACAACTGTTATGGTGAGCTAATTTTCCTACAAGTTATTGCTGCAAGTTCAGTTAACTTTTTTTCCTCAGTCAATGGCTTCCAACTGTGAACTATAAGTAGTTATGTACTTGTGCGTAAAAAGTGTCCGCCTTTTTGTGAGGCTGAAATATGAGAATTGTAACGAATTAGGGCATCTCTTTTATTTATTTATATTATTATATATTGTTTGAGCTTTGAACCATTATTTGTGATGATGCGTGGTTGATTCTTCCAACATTGCCTCATCCTGAAGTTTATAACCTGGTATGAACCTCACCTTATGTTGCAACTTACTACCATTTATTATCTTCATGGAACTCTATGACAAATAAACAAGTATGGAAATCCCTTTTGTGACCGTGATGGCAAGTTGCTTGAAAGTATGAGTGCACAGGTCAAATAGTAACCTTTAGCTCAACAATGTTCATATTTTTGTTTCAAAATGAAGAGTGTATGCTAGAGATGATGGATGAGATTGAGAATTGATACTCGAGTGCTTTTATAAAAGAGACCGAGCAAAAGAGAATTCAAATGGAGATGTTAGTTTCGGTTGCCAATTGTCATCAAAATCATTAATGTTGTTGCGTTAGTGCCATGTTCTTGTTGAAGGCCAACTGTTAAATGAAGTTTGTAGTTAAAGAGCACTAAGAAATTGCTTTATTTCATGTCATTTGGCCTATCATGTACATAATATTTTTTTCGGTCTTAGCATCCACTTCTGTTTAAACACAGGAAGGAGCAACCAAGGAAGACATAGAACAACTGACTAAATACAAATTCCGGAGAATTGGTGATTACGAGAAACAAAATGGTGAGATTCAAGAATCTTTTGGAGGAATAATGACAGAATGTGACACTGATACACCCATCGAACATGCCCTTTCCCAGGAGGATGCTGTAAGTTTCTTGATTCATTTAGTATGTTACATATACTCTTTTGTGCACTTTAAACCCCAAACACTCCAAACCGAAAAACAAAAACAAAACCAACACCCACCAACATCAAAATGGGAAATTGATTTAGCATGCTAATTTTTTTTTTTTGAAATATTGTATAAAGCTGCTCAAGGGGTAGTATTTGTAACCAACATTCATTGCTTATAATGGTTATTGAGCACTGTAATTTGCACATACACCTCACTGCTGAAGGGTCAGAACTCGTGAGATTGGGGAAATACTGTAATAAATTCTTAATCGTTGATTTTACATTTCTATTCTTCAAAAAAATTGTTTATATGTCATGAGAGTATGAGGCGGTTCATAATGAAAGATTTCCTCGTCACAAAACGACCGTCCCAACATATTTTAACGTAATTCCTTGTGGTGAATCATAGGAATGCTGCATTTGCCTCTCCGCATATGATGATGGGACTGAATTGCGCGAACTCCCTTGCCGTCATCATTTCCATTGCACCTGCATAGACAAATGGCTATATATCAACGCGACATGTCCTCTCTGCAAATTCAATATACTAAAGAACGGAAGCCTGAGTAGCAGTGAAGACGCGTAGGAAAGTAAGTTCTTGATTTGAGAACTCTTCTTTCATCAGCTCTTCTTGCTAATGTCTGAACTTGAAAGGGAGAGAAGGAACCCCAGCCAACAAGTCTTTGGGTTAGAAAGTGCTAGCGGTCTTACTTAGGAGAGATGCCATTTCTCTTGTTTAGCCAAGAATTGCTCAAGCTGAATCTGACTAGTTTGTCTCTTATTTTCTATCACACAGTGATCTGGGCATTCTGCTGGAATTCAAAACCTCTCTCTCAAGACCAACCCAACGGATATCTTCTTAATGAGTGTATGTATGTGTCGTAGCATTTGTTTTTCTTTCTTGTTTTCGTATGTGCTTAATGAAAATGGGTATTGGGGTTTCGAGTGGAAGCCGTCCACGTGTTGCTTTTGTATATTGCAGCTTATTTTTGTTCTATAAGTTGAATTCCTTAAAAAATAAATGTTTACCTTGTATGAAGAAATTGCACGATAGTAATGCCGGCCTGTTCCTTGTAGCAAATCATGCACATGTATATACAAACATTCTTGATGAACATGGTGCAGTATATGTGCGTGTACATTTCCATTATGTACATAAGGTGGATATAAGCCAGTGAATTGAGTGGCTCCATGGATCACCTGGTATCTTAATGCCATTTATGGCCAGATTGTGGTGGAAATTTTATGAGAAGAGTCGGACATTGATCTTGAGAAATAATGGGATCAATAGATCGCGGGCTTAACCTACCTAGGCTGGGCATGCATTTTGAAAAATTGAACTCTTGAAACATATTTGATGTGGGTAATATGGGTATATATCAAACTTAGTGGTAAGATATTGATGCAAGTTTTTGCAGGGGTCTAGTTAGTTTTCCGAAATTATGTACGTACACACAGAGAACTGTATTCGTGTGTGCATGCGCGCATACATTGCTATTGTGATCCTTGAAAGTTTGAAAAGAAGAGTTGTTCTTTCAACCTTTTAGGTAAGCTTGTGAAAGTTTTGGACCATCTTAAGGGCACAGCTAGTGTGATACTTACCTGTAAATTTATCTTTTAGCAAAAAAAAAAAAAGCCTGTAAATTTATCAATCGATTCTTGGGCCTCTGATTTGGTGACGCAAGCTGGTCTAATACCCAAATGATGTTTTTTTTTTTTAATATTTATTTATTGAAAATTGAAATAAAAAAAAGTTCCTCAAAGATTGAACATTTAAACAACAAAAAAAATCAAGAAATTCAGAAGCGAAGAAAATCAAGAAATTCACAAAAAGCAAAAAGCAAAGGTACAATGCTCGGTTAGTGCTGATTGCGCTCCGATGGAGCTGGCTGCGTATCTTTTTTAGGAATCGGACAGAACGTAGTTCGAACATGGAGGGAAACTCAAAGATGTCTCTAAGAGTCTGTAACGCAGTTCGCAAATGTTTCTTGTGTTCTTCCTCGGTTTTGGAGTTGATGTCCTAAACTAGATGCGCTTCTTATAAAAGTGAACACGTTATTGGCTAAATGTATTGGGTCCTTATTTCATATATGTACATCAACGTCCTTGTATTACTGAAAAAGTAATTGACAGTTCTAATTGTTCTTTAGTGCAATTGAGTCCTTGTCCACAGATGTGTACTTGAATTTCTTCTTGTTGGGATCCTCGTGCTGAGCAATTCCACCTTTTAAATTTTTTTTTTGGTTTTTGTTGGACTGAAGAAAAACAAAGTAAACAAAAAAGCTAGACAATCCGCCTATTCCACTAGTGGGAAGGTCAGCATCAAGGAAAGAACCCAATTGTGGGGATATCTACCACCCAGTTTGAGGGAAGAAGGGAATTTTTTGCCGCCTTGGCAACCCAATCAGAAGCTTTGTTTTGCTTCCCTCTTAATTGCCTTGAAAGCGTAACTGGAGAATCCAGCAGGCATAGCTAGGATGTACTTGCACACACCATAAATATCTCCCAAGGGTAGCATCTGGAAATTGTGTGAGAGCTTGGATGAGGTTTTTGCAGTCACTTTCAACTACTACTGAGAAGAATCCTCATGCCACGAGCGATCACAACTACTTCTTTCAGGGCCTAGGCTTCCGCGAGAAGAGCTGGATTACACCAAACCAAGGTGAAGGTAATAAGGGTCCCCCCGAGGAATTTCTAACCAAGATACCTGCAAAAGCTGTTGATGTATGGAGATTTACCGCTGCATCCAGTTTATCTCGACTGTATCCAGCACTTGGGGCCTTTCCAAGAAGTATCTGAAAAAGGCTGATTAGGGAGGGGGCTATGGACATTAACATGTTTTGCAGTTGAAAAGTTGAGAAACTCGGATATTGCCATATGTGCCAACAGAGTTAAGCGAGAGTGGGAAACATGGTATTATCACTGCCCTGAGTAGATTTTAATGGTGTTGATCATGGGGATCCAAACCACACACTTCTAGTCCATGGACAGGAGAAACATGTGTTCAATGGTTTCAGTTGCATTCTCGCAAGTACGAAAGATAAAGAGGTTTTCTCTGGTTGGGATAGCATTCCTACATGTATGCTCACCAGAGAAAAATGAAGCACTTTTGGGGCTGACTTGATACGCCAAATCTGATTCCAAAATGGTTTAGGCAGGGAAAACGAAGTGTTTCCTCTAGAATTGTGAGAAGGTGAATCAGCTTTCAGTGCACTTTTGAATCCACTTTTCACATAATAATATTCACCCAAAAGGGATTCGGGCCATACCAGTCGAGATCTTCCATTGGAGCTTCTTGGCGAATGCCTTACTGCTTTTTATTATCGAGGCGAATATCAATCAGATCTGATTTTTTTTTTTTTTTTTTTGCCAACCATGGGGAGGAGCCATGCGCATATCTCTCCCAATATTAATATTAGAGCCATCACCTATTTGCCAAATAACCTCTTTCAAACTGACAAATTTCTGCTATTCCGAATGCTACCCCCAGCTCCATGGAGGCTTCCATCCCAACGTTTGCCGTTAAGAGGTTTGTATGGGGGAAACTATATGCTTTTTTAAAACTCTAGTCCATCACAACGTTTGCCGATAATTCTCCAATCTTGCTTGGCTAGCAGAGCCACTTCATATTTTCAAAATCCCGGAAACAGAACCCTACGTCGCCTTTCTTTTTAGTCATTTCATGCCACCTAATCCAATGAGTTCTTCGCTTACCAAAACCAGAGCTCCACCAGAATTTCGCAACTTTTAGCATTTGAAATTTTTGCAGAGTTTTGGGAAATTTAAATATACACATGGAATAGTTTGGAATGGATTGAACCACTGATTTAATAAGCGCTTACCCTCAAGTCGGTGGAGCCACAGCGTAGCCTAGTCCCACCAAGTGACTAGCTGACACTGAATCGATGGCCTAACATTAGTTTCAAGTGATGTCCATTGTGGGCTTCAAATGCTATAGTTATCAAAAAAATATTTAACCACAAATTAAATTCTCAAATAATATGGTAGCGAAACATTTATTTTAGTGGGTTTGTTTTAATTTTCATCAGTTGCTATGTCAGGTGGTCTCACTGTCACATTAGTTGATATGAATTGTAGCATTTTTATTCAATTTTCATAATGGTATTTTATGTTATCTGAAAGGTTTACTTTGTTTATTAAAAAGTAAATAAATAGAAACGTCTACTTGTGCCTTGATGTGGTCATTACACAATCTAATTGAATGGAGTACTTTAATATCTACACTAACGGCGGGGGAGAGTTGATTCCGGTCAACTCGGATAAGATCTCAGTCCTAATGTATTCATTACTTAATTTCAAAGTTTTAAATATACAGAATATAACACAATAAACAATTTTCACAAAGAAAATAACAAGTCTTGAACACGCGAAGGTATGGGCATGAATGTACTTATTTTTGTTCAGTGTGTTTAATAATTAATAGTGTCAATTAAAAAACAATAGCCAGAAATTTACTAAAAGCTTATTTTCAATATTATGAAATGATATTATTTTTCTCACTCGGATTTATTTCGAATTTTATGCTACTTTGGGAATTTTGTCTTAATTACATGGACCTCCCTCGTATTTTAGAAATTACACCGACCTCCCTTATGTCTAGTATTTTTTTTTTACACTTTAAGGGGGGAAAGTGTTACATAATACTCCCTCTATCCCATTTTATGTGTCCATCGTTCGTTTTTTGGATGTCTCAAAACTAATGTTCACTTTGATATTTTTTTAGGTACTTTCCAAACTTATCCTTATTAATTTTGAAAATGCCCAACAAAAAGTAAAAAGGAGCAAAAAATAAGTAAGGGTAATTTTGGAACAATTGCATTGATTACAAGCACTTATTATGTTCTCTTAAAAAGTTGGAATCACAAAGATGGATACATAAAATAGGACGAAGTGAGTATTAATTTTAAGGGGGAAAGTGTTATAGAATACTAATTTTAAGGGAGGTCCATGTAATTTTCCAAAATGCGAGAGAGGTCCGTGCAATTAAGGCAAAACACGGGGGAGGTGAGTGTAATTAACCCAAAAAAAAAAGAAGAAGAAAGAAAAAAAAAATCAAAGAGCTCAACAGCACCTCATTTTCGCCCCAAATCAGATTGAGTAATGGACCCTACCATCACATTGGCCGCAAATTATGTTCCCTTAAAAAGTTGGAATCCTAAAGATAGACATAAAATGGGACGGAGGGAGCATTAATTTTAAGGGAGAAAGTGTTATAGAATACTAATTTTAAAGGAGCTCTGTGTAATTTTTCAAAATATGAGAAAAGTCTGTGTAATTAAGGCAAAATACAGGGGAGGTGAGTGTAATTAGCCCAAAAAATAAAGAAGAAGAAAGAGAAAACAAAAAAATCAAAGAGCTCAGCAGCGCCTCACTTTCGTCCGAAATCAGACGAGTGATGGACCCTCCCATCACATTGGGCGCAATTTCATCATTGAACTTTGATTATGATTTGCACCAGCCGGGAATCGAACCCGGGTCTGTACCGTGGCAGGGTACTATTCTACCACTAGACCACTGGTGCTTGTTGTAAAATCTTGCTTTGTTATTTATAGAACCTAAAAGTAACGTGCACTTCAAACTTCAAATTATTCATAATTTGATGGGCACATGTAATAGTAAATGGAATATTTTTCCTTTTATTTGATTTTTGAATTTAGTGAGAAAAAAAAAAAAAAAAAAAAGCATATTGGAAAACTCTTTTTTTGGTTTGGTCAATAAGGAAAAGAGTAATGGTATACTTCTTAAATTTAAATCCCAAATTCTCATTCTAAATGATATAACATCAATCAAAATTCAGTGAGCCTATTAACCACTGTGGAGTAACTTCAACATCCTCCACACAAACTCCAATAGGCCCACTGCTTAGGGTGAAAACGGTTCGGTTCAGTGTGAATTTTAAGCAAACTGATCGGTTTCGGTGGGGCTCAATTCAGTCAATTTTAGTGTATTTTTTTTTCAATTCGATTATATTTTTACACTGCAAGAATATTTTGAAAAGGACCAAACCGGACCGAATCGATCGGAATGTAATCCTATTATATTGTTTGGATATCAATAGGATGTAATCTTGAAAAATGTTTCCTTATCTTCTTAAAATATTAGATTCTATCTTATATATAAAATGGGTACATTCAAATTTGAAATTTCAAATGTGTAATTTAAAATTTCTGAAATTTTAAATGTGATAAGAACGGTTTATTAGTCATAAAATAGGTTACATAATTTGAAAATGATGTTAAGCAAAAAAATTTTGAAAATGAAGTCAGATAATGGTTGGATTTTTTTTTTCGGTCGAAAGACAATGGTTGTTAAGCTTGTATATAAATGTACAGATATACATATACATATACACAGTCAGGCTCTAAAGAGGGGGCCCTCTCTTTATTAAAGAGAGGACCTCTATTTTGGCCGTCGGATCGTGTTTTCATTAATGGCAGTTTTGTCATTTCACAGTTTTTAAACACAATCCAACGGTCAAAACAGAGGTCCTCTCTTTAATAAAGAGAGGTGGTCCTCTTTAGAGAATCTTTGTACATATACATATATATATATATATATATGTTGGGATTATGCCCTCAAACCCTTTCTTTGTGTATGTGACACTTGACATTTTATATATGGATATTCGTTTTGCATTTAATTATGTATGTTTCATGAGATGAATGTTGTTTGTAATTCTTAAATATCATAGTAAGTAATTCATGTATGCATAAGATACATACGCAGGAGATACGAATTACTATTCTTTGATATTTAGAAACTGTCACAGTGAATAATGAGATTGTATATCTCATCAGGTGTACATGGTAGCATATTTAACTACTCTAGGTTGGAGTGATGGATCTCAATCACTAGAGTACGAGACTTTTAGTTAAATATGCTAGTACTTATAGTGCAACGACAGACGATGAGATTTTCCTATTGACATCTAAAACTGTCAACAGTCGATAGTAACTCATAACTTGTATAAGGTACGTATTCTTAATCTTGAGACGATTATGGACACAAACTATGGACATGACTTCTTTGACTTACCAATCAGTGAGGTCTTCAAGATCAACACTTGTGTATGTTGGGCAAGTCATGTCCATAGAGTTGTGAACATATACTGTCAAGAAATAATCTACCCTCTAATAAAGAGTAAGCATTCCCTTGAGAATGTCACCAAGTTGATTACTAAGAATTGCGGTCTAGTTGATAAGTAGTTGTCAACATGTTTGGTAATCATGAGAGGTAAATGGGATTCAAGGAATACATGAAGTAATGATGATTCAGGTTGACATTAGTGCAATCATACAAGTCTAGTTACTACTTCAGACATGTTGTTTTGCGTTGGAGTACAGTTGTCGTTATATAGTGGAGTTAACGTTAATTGATCAGTTGGTTAATTCGTTGATCAAAGAGTTTGATCATAGGAATTAACAACTGGTCTTAGCCAACAATAAAGAACATAGGAGATCCTATTCTTAACTCCATAAGAATACTTGGAAAGGTAAAAAGGGATAGACCAATCGATTGGATGGGATCCAATCAATTGATAATGGTTCAATCGATTGATACATGTTCAATCGATTGAACCAAGGTCGGTTAGAAAAATTATAAATAGGAGGACTTGCGAGACAGAAGTTGATGTTCTTCGTTTTAAGCTATCAAAAGGTCCAGACTATTTTTGAAGTTCTCTAGACATTCCTCATCTCTCCATAAGAGTTCCCACAAGCCCTAGCCTTTCGGAAAATGTTCAAGGAGACACAAGGAAAGCTGCTGGAAATACAAGAAAAGATTTTCTGAATTGGGTTCAAGACTAGAAAGGTAAAATCTCTTCTTTATGCATCTATTGAGTCAATAAGATGTAGAATTGTAGATCTAGTATACCAAATAAAGTTTTGAACTTTATTTTTCCGCCGCACATAATTTAAAGTTTTCAAAAACTAAAATCCTTCAATATACATGCCACATTCTTTTCCAAGGAAAAGAATTGATTACCTCTTCTTAATCATGATTATGTTCCCTTAATTTCGTAGGAATCTAGTTCTTTTTCGAAATACATTCTAGTATCATTTAAACACACCAAAAAAAAACTATTTCAAGGAATGAGGTACTTTCTTTTCATACTTTCCAAGCCAATCAAACGGGGCCTAAGAAAAAAGATTAGGAAATCGGAAAGAAATAGAACAAGTTGATAACTAAATTAAACATTTTGAAAATTGTAAATCATTTCACTTCCTTGTTTATATATTATAAACTTTTTTAAATATAGTTTAAGTATGAAATATAACAGAAGGGGACTAGTTTTCATTTCCCTATGAACCAAAAAAAAAAAGTACCTTAAGGGCCTCTTTGGTAATACTTTAAATAAGATCAATTTCAATCCCAAACTCACTTTCTTTTTGGTTATTTTGAGAAAGGAGACACGGGGGACAAGGAGGTCAATTTTGCAGAACACATAGTCCTATGGAGGTGAGTGTGTATGGTATATATACATATATATATATAGAGAGAGAGAAAGAGAGAGAGAGAGAGAGAGAGAGAGAGAGAAAGAGGGGAAGGAGAACATCGGGATCTCGATCTCTCAGAAGATCTAGCAGCGAAAGGTGTTCTCATGGTTGTCTTATATCCTAAAGAGTGCAGTTTTGCTCACTCCAAAATTGCTCACATTTTTCTCACCCTCATTTCGTATTGGCTAATGCAGTGGGGTCTAGTACAATATATCATTAATAATTCTCATTTAATCCCAAGTCCCACATTATTAGCCAATTGAAGAAGAGGGTGAGCAATTATGAGTAATTTTGAGGTGAGCAAATGTCACGCCCCGGAGCAGCATAAATAGAGAAAAATAAATTTTCTTTATGGGTCCATAGGGAATGACGAGTGAAAGTCACTAATGTCCACACCACACAGTACTAGTCCAAACAGGAACAGTAACCAACAGAAAAATAAACACGGTTCTATCTATTACAAACATCAGAGTATGGTCCACAGGATCACAACAGGTCTGGAGACAACATATGCCCAAGTACCCGTTAAACTATAAAGTACAACAGTAAAAGAAAATTAGTAACATAAACTACTATCTATCTTCAGGTCTTCAGCTGGCGTATGGATAGTCGTCAGCATAACCGGCATCAGTGGGGCCATTCTCCACGTAACTCCCTTCAGGGTAATCGTTATTGCCATAAGTTCCATTATCTGCGTTGTAAAGGACAGGATAGTCTGGACGGGGAGTGTCCAGGCAATAAAGGCCGTCAGTTTGTTGAAAGATGAGTGAGCACTAACTAACACAGTCTCATAGAAATAACGTATTTACAGTTATGAACAATATATGACAGTGATACTAAATATATCTCTTCCTCTTTTATTCAGACATAACATTAATCGACTCTTATCAATTCCCACTCTAAGACTGATTCCACAATTCCCAACTGACTCTCTTTCAAACTGATTATATCAGCACAACATACCAGTACTCTTGTTCACCGCTTTTAAGAACTCTTACTGTTCACCGCTTTTAAGAACTCTTGTGAGCACCCGTACATCGTTCTCATATAATGATTAGTCCATGGACGTACCCATACTCTTGTTCACCGCTTTTAAGAACTCTTACTGTTCACCACTTTTAAGAACGCTTGCGAGTATGGTACATACATAGCTCTGGTAATTTAAATCATGGGCGTGCCACATCTACTCTTGTTCACCGCTTTTAAGGACTCTTACTGTTCACCGCTTTTAAGAATGCTTGCAAGTACTGTGCACTCATAATTCTCATGATCCTGATCAAATCCTTGACTTACACTTATCGGATTCAACCTGAGCGAATCATCAGTTCGACACACATAACCTTGAACATACCAATCATCTTACTGACTCACTCCCAGTTATCCAATACTACCCAGTATTATTATCTCCAACTTATCTGGTTATCGCGTCATACTATTACTAACGTTCCGAACCCAACTACGTTACTCACTATGTTATCTCAATCTCATTATCGTATCCCATTACCTCCGTAACCCATAATATCGCATAATAGGAACATGAAACAATGATTAAACAACTACGCATTATGCATTATAAACTGAAAGGAATGCATTCATGTTCTGCTAGGTTCGATCGATTGAGGTCCTCTCGATCGCTCGAAGAAAGTGTTGTTCGATCGATTGAAGTCTTCTCGATCGATCGAAGTGAAAGTGGTCTCATCGATTAAAAGCCTTTCGATCGATTGAGACTCAGGGATGCTCGATCGATTGAACTCAATTCGATCGGTCGAACTTCGTCTTCCACAGATTCTGCCAGTGAACGTGCAGAATGTGCTAGGGTGTGTTTGGGCTATAATTAATACGTCCAGAACTCATAAAACATCATAACTAAGTTACCGAGTGAGTTTGGAACTCACCAAAAGTTGTTAAGGGTGCGCTTGGCTACGTTGGAAACTTCCAAGCTTTAATGGCCTCTTTCTCTCTTTTCTTTCCTCTGCCTTGTCTCTGTCTCCTTCTCTCTTTCTCTCCTTTTTCTTGTTCTTCTTCTTCTCCTCTTCTTTTTCTCCCAAGCTGCATGTGTATATATATAAGTATGTGTATATATATATGGATGTATGTGTATATATATATGTATAAAACACAAGCATAGACTCTCTCTCTCTCTTAAACTCTCTAGTGTTCTAAACTCACACATACACGAATAAGCTGTATATATAGGGGAAATGGGGGTGCAGGTGGCATTGTTTGCGCAGAAACTGGGATTCAAATGATTATAAGTTCAATCGATCGAATGGAGTTCGATCGCTCGAGATCAGTTCGGCCAGGTTTGATCGATTGAAAAGGGATTGATCGATTGAAGTGGGGACCACGTATTAAATTCAGGTCGATAGGGTTTCGATCAATTGAACAATGTTCGATCGCTTGAACTTTGAAGATGCTCGATCGATCGAACAAGCTTCGATCGGTCGAAGATTGAATTTTATGAATGGTCAAGGGAAGTCTATAGAATCTCTCTGCATTAAATAAATATTGAAAATACAGGGTATTACATCATCCACCACTCAACAAAAGATTTCGTCCTCGAAATCAGAAACATACAGAGTTTTAACACAAAAACGGAAACTTTTCACGCATTTCTGACTCTAGCTCCCTTGAAGCTTCTCCTTCATCATGATGATTCCACTGAATCTTGAATAATGGGATCTCTTTATTTCTGAGCTTCTTGATTCTACGATCTAGAATGCGAACTGGTCCTTCATGGAATGTAACGTTGTCGTTAACTTCAATATCTTCAAAGTTGATCTCGTGCGCTAGATTGTGAACACATTTCCTCAACATACTGATGTAGAAAATGTTGTGCACTCCTGACATCTTCGGCGGCAATGCAAGGCGATAAGCAACTTTTCCCACACGTTCTAGAATCTCGAACGGTCCGATGAAACGTGTTGATAACTTGCCTCTCTTCTGACCAAATCTGACGATTCCTCGAACTGGTGAAACCTTGAGTAGCGCATGATCTCCAACGGCAAACTCTAAATCTTTGCGTCGCTTGTCAGCATAACTTTTGTGTCGGGTCTGAGCTGTCTTCATCATCTATCGTACAACTTGAATCTTTTCACTTGTCTCTCGTACCATTTCTGGCCCAAGAAGTTGAGTATCTCCGACTTCAGTCCAACATAATGGCGATAGGCAAGGTTTTCCGTACAAAGCTTCAAACGGCGCCATTCCTATGCTCGAATGATAACTGCTATTGTAAGCGAACTCTATCAAAGATAAGTGTGTCTCCCAAGAATTCTCAAAATCAATGACACAAGCGCGTAACATATCTTCCATCACTTGATTAACTCGTTCTGTCTGTCCATCAGTCTGGGGATGAAAGGCTGAACTCAAGTTCAATGTTGTTCCCATCGCTGTCTGAAGACTCTTCTAAAATTCTACAGTAAAACGCGAATCTCGGTTTGACACAATAGAAACAGCTACTCTGTATAACCGTACTACGTGCTGTAGATACATTCGGCTCAAACGCTCCACTGAATATGTCATACTGTAGGCAATAAAATGTGCCGTCTTTGTAAGTCGATCCACGATTACCCAAATAGCGTCGTGGTTCTGATGTGACTTCGGCAATCCTACCACAAAATCCATGGTGATGTGTTCCCATTTCCATTGAGGAATTGGTAGCGGCTGTAGAAGTCCAGGTGGTTTCTGATGTTCTGCCTTTACTTATTTACAAGTAAGACACTGAGAAACATACTCAGTCACTTCTCGCTTCATTCCTTCCCACCAAAAATTTTTCTTCAAGTCCTTGTACATCTTTGTACCTCCTGGATGAATCGTCATTCATGACTTATGAGCTTCATCCAATATGTCTTTTCGGAGATTTTCTTTGTTAGGTACACAGAGTCTACCTTTACATCGTAAGGCTCCGTCCATACTAATACTCCAGACTTCTGGTTCTTTAACTGACATCTTTGTGAACCATAACTTCAAATCTTCTGCTATCTGCTGAGCTGCTATGATACGGTTAATCAAAGTTGGTTGTACCATAAGACATCCAAAATGTTGTCTTTCCATTGGTTCCACTGGTTGAAGCTTGAATTCAGCTAACACCTCCAACGCTTTCCATTCTCGAATTAGTAATGCAGCGATCACTAGTTGAGGTTTACGGCTCAACACATCTGCTACGACATTTGCTTTACCTGGATGGTATTGCAATGAGAAGTCGTAATCCTTGAGTAACTCCATCCATCTTCATTGTCGCATGTTCAACTCCTTCTGAGAGAACAAATACTTCAAGCTCTTATGATCGAAAAATAGATCAAACTTTTCTCCATAGAGATGGTGTCTCCAAATCTTTAATGCAAACACTATTGCTGCCAATTCCAAATCATGCGTGGGATAATTCTTCTCGTGTACCTTCAATTGTCTTGATCCATATGCGATAACATTCCTATCTTGCATAAGCACACATCCAAGTCCTTGGTGCGATGCGTCACTGTAGATCACATACCTTGTTCCACTCTTAGGTATCGCAAGTACCGGCGCAGAAGTCAATTTCTCTTCTAACTCTTAAAATGCACCCTCCTGCTTGTTCGTCCATTCGTACTTCGTCTCCTTCCTCGTCAAATTCGTTAAAGGTCCTGCTATCTTGGAAAATCCTTCGACGAATCTTCTGTAGTATCCTGCTAAACCCAGAAAACTTCTTACTTCTGTCACATTGGTCGGTCTATTCCAGTTTAAGACTGCATCAATCTTAGATGAGTCCACAGAGATACCATCTTGAGATATAACGTGTCCCAAGAATTTGACTTCCTGTAGTCAAAATTCACACTTGCTGAACTTTGCATACAACTTGCTATCTTGAAGTGTTTGTAAGGCAATCTGCAAGTGGTCTTTGTGATCCTCTTCGGTTTTTGAGTAGATTAGTATATCGTCGATGAACACTATAATGAATTGATCTAGATATGGTCTGAATACTCTATTCATCAAGTCCATAAATACTGCTGGCGCATTCGTCAATCCGAAAGGCATGACTAGAAACTCATAATGCCCGTATCTCATTCTGAACGCAGTCTTCGACACATCCTCTGGTCAAACTAACAACTGGTGGTATCCTGAACGTAAATCAATCTTGGAAAAGATCCTTGATTCTTGTAACTGGTCGAATAGGTCATCTATCCGAGGAAGTGAATATCTATTCTTGATCGTAACCTTGTTCAACTCCCTGTAGTCTATACAGAGTCGAAGTGTTCCGTGCTTCTTCTTCACAAACAGAACTGGTGTTCCCCAAGGTGACGTACTCGGGTGAATGAAACCTAAATCTTCAAGCTCTTGAACTTGCTTCTTTAGTTCCAACATCTCAGTTGGTGCCATCCTATATGGAGTCTTGGAAATCGGCAATGTATCAGGTACTAATTCCACACAAAAATCTATTTCTCTTTTCGGTGGAAGTCCTGTAATATCCTGGAATACATCTTGAAAATCTTGTACAGTAGGAATCTGATCCATCTGAAGTTCCGTACTTCTACTCCCGATCATAGCCAAACTACTCGTAAGAAACATGTCGCTCGTCGGCTGACACTGAAATCTAATCGGCCTTCCTTGTATTGGAAATACAATTGTCCTAGTAGGGCAATCCAAATTGGCACTGTACTTAGTTAACCAATCCATACCTAGGATAATGTCGAACTCGGACATTGACAGAACTACTAAGTCTGCTGGCAGATTCCTATCTTCCAAGGTCACTGGGCAATCTTTACACACTTTACTCAACTTAACAGTCATTCCCAATGGTGACACAACATTCAATGTTGACTCAAGTGTCTGGGATTCTAAACCCAACTGACGTACAATCTTAATAGCAATAAATGAGCATGCCGCTCCAATATCAAATAAAGCTTTAACTGGACTATGAAAGAGTACAAGCGTACCTTCCAAGTGTTGCTGCTCATCAGCATTAAAGCCTGCTTCTGCTGGGATGATAGCATTCATCCTTGTCTGATCTGGAGGTCCTTGTATCCCTTAAATTGATGCTCCATAGTATCCTCCGTGAGGTGCACGACAATCTTTACTTAGATATCCCGGCCCGTTGCAATTTCGACAGACAACATCCATTCTACGGTTAGTTCTAGCGGCTGTACAGAATCTGGCAACGTGCCCTGGCTTTCCGCAATTAAAACATCCTCCGCTATTACTTGGCGGTGCTGTTAGCAGTGCTTGAGGCTGTGGCCCTCGCTGGTGATGTTGCTGAGGTCGAGTATAGCCCTGCTGTGGCTTTCTAGTTCCCTCCTAGGTCCTCTTGTTACCTTAGAAATTCCCCTGTAGTCTCCAACTTTGGGTATTCCTTGATGGCAGGTTATAGAAATTCCTTTGTTGAAACCCTCTTGACGGCTGAGGTCGATGCATCTGTGGTTGATGTGCTGGATAAGCATCCTTCTCTAATCCTGCAGCAATTCTAACAATCCCTTCAAATGATTGATTCAGATGACCAACCATCATATGTCTGAGGTGGGGATTCAATCCTTGGTGAAATCTCTTCACCTTCTTCTGTGGAATGTCTATCATATGTTGAGCAAATCTGGATAGACGCTCAAACTGTGTTGTGTATTCTCGTACATTCCATCCTCCTTGGACTAGATTGAGAAAGTTCCTTTCCTGTTGATCTCTCTCATCCTCTGGGAAATACTTTTCCAAAAATCTGCCTTTGAATGTCTCCCATGACATAGCTCTAGCAGCATTTATCCCGATAGTGGCTTGCTCAGCTTCCCACCAATCTGCGGCGGCATAAGTGAGCTGAAACGTGGCAAGGCAACGGTTTTTTTGTTCACTGCATTCCAATGCTTTGAATGTTAACTCCATTTCTCTTATCCATTGTTCTGCCTTCCATGGTTCCGTTAGTCCATCAAATTTCTCTAGACGTAACCCACGAAAGTTTGTTAACAACTTATCTCCAGTCTGTCTCGATGGCAGTGGTGCAAGAGGTCTCTGGTGAGTGGAATGATTATATGTATCCCCCACATGCTCCATCCTTTGCATAAATGCTTCAAAGATTCCCGTTAGATCCATCCCTTCCGGAATAGGTGCTCTATTACGCACTTGGTGATTTCTCAAGGGTCCTACCATGATGACAATGAGTGTCACCTACAAGAGACATATTGATCAGCTGAAAGTCCTCTCGTTGAAATTAAACCAAGATAGAGCAAGAAGCAAACAAGAACTGACATCTCTACAAATCGACATCTCAATGCAAGTACACAACCAATATCAAAAGTACTACTCGCATATAAATATATCAAAAGATGTACCATGGAGTACACAGTAACCATACCATGTACCACATGGGACAAGGTTAAAACAGTGCTAAGGTCAACTATACAATACTACTACTAATATCTATACAAAGCTATGGTCAAATAACTATCTCTCAAGCTCCCAAAAATATCTGGTGGACAACATGTCCTAATAAAACTAACAAAAACTAAGTCCTGCAGGTCCTGACTCAAAAGTCGTCAGCGTCTGATCCTGCTGGTGGAGCCTCATCCTCTGAATCAATATCCATCTCCTCGAATGGATCATCCTCAACTGGTGCAACAAGATCTCCGACTACTACCCCTATATCCCAATCCTCTATCATCTCTGCATCATCGTCCTCCATCACATCTGCTATCGCCTGGTTAGCGACATCGACTACTACTACGGTGAATCCATCGGCTATATCAAGAGCTCCTGCTATCGCGGCCTCTCCCATAACAAAACCTGCTGGCTACGCGATCATCTCTGCTATCCATCCTACTGCCATATCGTCCATGGCTGCCATATGCATAATGGGTCCGGCTAGTATCTGAAGCACGACGGGTACCTCTGGCACAACTACCTCCTCATCAGGCACATCCTCCTTTACCACTATATCTGCCTCAATAACCTCTGGGTCCTCTGCTGGATCCTCTGGCTCAAACTCTGGCTCCTCCGGGTCATCCTCGGGCTCATCATCATCTGCACGTCTGCAGACTCATCTTCTGCTGGGTCCTCGTCATCTATAGGTTCCTCCTCTCCTTCTCCGTCCATGTCCTCATCGGGATGCTCATCCTCAGGCTCTGGGTCCTCATCTTCCTGAATCGGCTCAGGCTCTGGAACTGGTACGTCGGGTACTAGTGATGGTAGGGCTACCGGTGCTGGTGCAACTACAGGCTCTGGTGGACCGACTACAATAGCCCTCAACTCAATCTCATCCATCTTCGGCTTACTCTGAACTAACCGTAATATCTCCTGGTAAATGTCCCTACCAATCCTCGCAGTAAGGTAAGCATCTATACGTATTTGCGTCAGGTGAGCCCTCCCGGTCTCATAGAGTGCTCTCCACATATCCTCCTCCAAATGCGTACTAGCTATCTGGAACACACGCTCACGATAAAACTCTGGGTCAGCTGGCTCCACGGTAGCCCCATGGATCACGTGTCCTCCATAAGCATCAGTAACAAACTAATGGAACTCTGGATCCCTCCTATCCTGCAAAGGAAACTATCTATCGTCAGGAAGACGACCTTATCTTATACTCATATCTCATCTCAAGAAATCTTAAATACTAGAACCAGATGGTGTGGAATCCATTAGTGAACGACAGTATCACAACCTAAGGAGCTCTGATACCAAAAAACCTGTCATGCCCCGGAGCAGCATAAATAGAGAAAAATAAATTTCCTTTATGGGTCCATAGGGAATGACGAGTGAAAGTCACTAATGTCCACACCACACAGTACTAGTCCAAACAGGAACAGTAACCAATCGAAAAATAAATACGGTTCTATCTATTACAAACATCAGAGTATGGTCCACAGGATCACAACAGGTCTGGAGACAACATATGCCCAAGTACCCGTTAAACTACAAAGTACAACAGTAAAAGAAAAGTAGTAATATAAACTACTATCTATCTTCAGGTCTTCAACTGGCATACGGATAGTCATCAGCATAACCGGCATCAGTGGGGCCATTCTCCACGTAACTCCCTTCAGGGTAATCGTTATTGCCATAACTTCTGTTATCTGCATTGTAAAGGACAGGATAGTCTGGACGGGGAACGTCCAGGCAATAAAGGCCATCAACTTGTTGAAAGTTGAGTGAGCACTAACTAACACAGTCTCATAGAAATAACGTATTTACAGTTATGAACAATATATGACAGTGATACTAAATATATCTCTTCCTCTTTTATTCAGACATAACATTAATCGTTTCTTATCAATTCCCACTCTAAGACTGATTCCACAATTCCCAACTGACTCTCTCTCGAACTGATTATATCAGCACAACATACCAGTACTCTTGTTCACCGCTTTTAAGAACTCTTACTGTTCACCGCTTTTAAGAACTCTTGCGAGCACCCGTACATCGTTCTCATATAATGATTGGTCCATGGACGTACCCATACTCTTGTTCACCGCTTTTAAGAACTCTTACTATTCACCGCTTTTAAGAACGCTTGAGAGTATTGTACATACACAGCTCTGGTAATTCAAATCATGAGCGTGCCACATCTACTCTTGTTCACCGCTTTTAAGAACTCTTACTGTTCACCGCTTTTAAGAACGCTTGCGAGTACTGTGCACCCATAATTCTCACAATCCTGATCAAATCCTTGACATACACTTATCGGATTCAACCTGAGCGAATCATCAGCTCGACACATACAACCTTGAACATACCAATCATCTTACTGACTCACTCCCAGTTATCCAATACTACCCAGTATTATTATCTCCAACTTATCTGGTTATCGCGTCGTACTATTACTAACGTTCCGAACCCAACTACGTTACTCACTATGTTATCTCAATCTCATTATCGTATCCCATTACCTCCGTAATCCATAATATCGCATAATAGGAACATGAAACAATGATTAAACAACTACGCATTATGCATTATAAACTGAAAGGAATGCATTCATGTTCTACTAGGTTCGATCGATTGAGGTCCTCTCGATCGCTCGAAGAAAGTGCTGTTCGATCGATTGAATTCTTCTCGATCGATCGAAGTGAAAGTGGTCTCGATGGATTGAAAGCCTTTCGATCGATTGAGACTCAGGGATGCTCGATCGATTGAACACAGTTAGATCGGTTGAACTTCGTCTTCCACATATTCTGCCAGTGAACGTGCAGAATGTGCTAAGGTGTGTTTGGGCTATAATTAATATGTCCAGAACTCGTAAAACATCATAACTAAGTTACCGAGTGAGCTGGAACTCACCAAAAGTTGTTATGGGTGCGTTTGGCTACGTTGGAAGCTTCTAAGCTTTAATGGCCTCTTTCTCTCTTTTCTTTCCTCTGCCTTGTCTCTGTCTCTCTCTGTCTCCTTCTCTCTTTCTCTCCTTCTTCTTGTTCTTCTCCTTCTCCTCTTCTATTTCTCCCAAGCTGCGTGTGTATATATAAGTGTGTGTATATATATATGGATGTATGTGTATATATATGTATAAAACACAAGCATAGACTCTCTCTCTCTCTCAAACTCTCTAGTGTTCTAAACTCACACATACACGAATAAGCTGTATATATATAGGGGAAATGGGGGTGCAGGTGGCATTATTTGCGCAGAAACTTGGATTCAAATGATTATAAGTTCGATCGATCGAATGGAGTTTGATCGCTCGAGATCAGTTCGACTAGGTTTGATCGATTGAAAAGGGTTTGATCGATTGAAGTGGGGACCACGTATTAAATTCAGGTCAGTAGGGTTTCGATCGATTGAACAATGTTCGATCGCTTGAACTTTGAAGATGCTCGATCGATCGAACAAGCTTCGATCGGTCGAAGATTGAATTTTATGAATGGTCAAGGGAAGTCTATAGAATCTCTCTGCATTAAATAAATATTGAAAATACAGGGTATTACAGCAAAAATATCTTCTATCCTAAATAGGGGTGTCATTTGAAAAAATTTCGATTTTGGCAACTAAATATGCATTCCAAATACCGAAAATTCTGAAAAAAATCGGATCAGAATCGGAGTTGTTTTTAGAATTCCGAAAATTTCGAAAAATTTCCGAAAATATTCCGAAATTGTATTTTCCGAAACTTTTCCGAAAAATTTTCGATTATATTTCGAAATTGTATTTTTTGAAACTTTTCTGAAAATGTTCCGAAATATTCCAAAAATTGTGTTCATCCCACATCGAAAAAACACAAAAAATGGGATGTAATGTGCTTCTATAAAAGGCCTACAAGTGTCAAGTGAAATCCCATTAAGCGTGAATTCCAAATATTCCGCAAAATTTTGAAAATATTCCAAAATATTTTGAATTTGATGAAATTCCGAAAATTCCAAAATTTCGGAATCAAAAATAATTTTGGAATTTCCGAAATTTTGGAACGGAATTCGGAATGCATTTTTGGCTTTCGAAAATTTTGGAATTTTTTCCGAAAGGGGTGTTTCCGATCCGTTCCGGCCGAAACACACCCCTAATCCTAAATCCATTAAATTTCCAATTGACAGTGGCGGTAGTGGTTATAACCTAGGTAACTTTTCTAGTGGGAGTACCGAGATACATAAGGATGCATCTAGGGGTGTCAAAAATCCCTAAATTAGAATTTTTGATAATCTATAAGAATATAAATCTATTTGTGACATTTAATCTGCAATAGGTTAAAACTGCTTCATAACTTGACATACACCTTTTACATACATAAAGGCTAGCTTAAAACTCCAGTAACATTTTAGAATAGTACAACTAAGCTAGGATTTAAAATCCGCCAATTTTTTTTTTTTCTTTTGGATGGATTCTAAATTCAATAATTGGGTGGATTATAAATCCAATGGAGTCCATAATTAAAATCCATGAACCAAAAATGAGAATACATTTGGAGTAATGATAATCTTAAAGTGGAATCAAAATATACAATCATAATCTATGAACAAAAAATGGACTATTGGTGTAGTGTGTAATATTAGAATGCCATAACCACCAGATAAAACGAAGACTGACTTTTTGTGAACCCATTCTTCCAGCATTTCAAACAATCCATAATCATGCCACTTTATTACTGCAAATTTGCAACACAATCCATTTTTTTTTCACCCAAAAAAAAGAAAATAATTTATACAATTTTATATACTGATGTTAAATATAACACTATATGCACACTTTTCCCCCAAATTCCAAACCCAAATAAAAACAAATCCATTTACACTTAATCTCTATACCGAACCGGATCTCCGGTCACCACTCCACCACCCGCCACCGGAAACCCCGTCCACGGCCGCGAGTACGCCTCTGTATTGTTTTCTCTACCCTTTACTCTCACCGACAAATTAATAATCCCATTTCTCTCCCCACTATAATCCCTCAATCGATAACTCAAAAAGTGCAAGTAATTCGCCAGCGTGTACCCTCCGACGAAGTCCGAGGCCGGTATTCTCGCCGTTTCGACCACCCTTTGGCCCAAATTCACCTCCACTGTCAGAAATCGTGATTGGGCTAGCATGTCCAAAATGAGCTTTTCGTTCCACTCTGGGTAGCATCTACCGTCGACGTCGCGTCTCGTGGATTTTTCGTTTTGCGATTCGGTCCAGACGACGACGAAGGCATTTTTCTTCACCAGTCGACAGCAGTCCATGCACAGGGATTCGCCGGAAAGGACTGTGATCTCTAGTGCATGCGATGTGTTCGACATATTGCGAATGCGTGAAATTAATGAATGGGGCCTTGTTTTTGGAAGATCGATGTATTCAAAGAGAGAGAGAGAGAGAGAGAGAGAGAGAGTATTGCCTATGTTTGAATTTAGCTATAGAAACACATATGTATATATATATATATAAAGGTAGAGAGAGAGAGAGAGAGAGAGAGAGAGAGAGAGAGAGAGAGAGAGAGAGAGAGAGAAACAAAGCCATTGTTTCTAGAAAGAATAACTCTTTGGGCACATAAGAGTTACACAAAACGAGTATACATAAATTATAATGTCTATCTCTCTTCTTTGTGGATCCCACTATATCAGTGGACCCCACAGTATTAGTGGACCCCACCAAGAGAGAGAGATGCACAAAAAGTTTATGTATACTCTTTTTTGTGCAAATCTTATGTGCTCAAAGAGTTACTCTTCTGGAAATTCACTTATCCGTTAAAATGTGACCTTTACACTTCAATCTCTTCATTGCGGTGGGACCCCACGTGAGTCTCCGCATAGAGCTGGGTTTAATTGGATACTCCGCCAATCTATTCAGTGAATCAGTGGTTGCTCTGTATAAAACTGGATTCAATTCTGAGTAATGATACACCCACACCCTCTGCCTCCAATCACATTCAACATATCATGATCTATAATTGTCCTTAATTCTGGTGAGTCTCATTCTGGTCGCAAATAGTAAATCTTTAAAAAATCTAAAGTCTTGTTATTAATTGACTTTTAACTATGCGTGTCAAGCACACTTGATCGGGAGAGAACTAATCCTAATTATACGCTTTAACGAGCATTTGTTAGTACCTTTTTATCCTGTTTTTGTATATTTTTACTCTGTTTTCTAGTTTCTGACAGGTTTTGGAAGAAATCAACTGAACCAGGCTAAACAAGGTGAAAAAGCAGGAAGAAGGAAGCTGAAAAAGACACTTCGCGCGCGCGACCCGCGGGCGCGGAAATCCAAGAATCGCGCGCGCGATCCGCTCGCGCGAGAATCCAGAAACCGCTCGCGCGATCCGCTCGCGCGAGACCCCCAAGAACTCGCTCGCGCGATCCGCGCGCGCGAGGTACCCAATGTCGCGCTCGCGCGACCCGCTCGCGCGATATGCCCAAAAATCAAAGTTGCGTATTTCAGTATACTGAAGACTCCTGTGCAAACGAGACTGCTAAACGACGTCCAGACTGTAAATTACATGCGTTTCAGTCCGTTTCGAGTTGTAAAGGCTTCCAAAACATGTTGTAAATCTATATAAACTCTATTTTACTTCAATTAGAGGGTTGGCAATTAATATACACACATTCTACAACCATACTTTCAGCCCTTGAAGAGGGAGAAGCAAGGAGAAGAAGAAGAAGACCAAGGATTTCCATGGCCTCCTCCATCAACTACTTGCCGATTTCCACTCCTATGGCAGCTTAGATCATCGATCTAGGGTTTCAATGAAGCCCTAGATGAGTAATAGGGTTTTATTTATGCTTTTATTTTAGTTTTATTATGTATGGATGACAGTCACTTGTTTAGAGGATTTTTATAAATAAATCGTACTTACATTGATTAAATCATTGCTTTCGGAATTTATTCTTGTCTTAGATCTATTTTGACTGTGATGTGCTCAACGATCTATTCTTGCTGTGCTTGTTTAGATTGTTTACATGTGATGGTGCTTTAGTGATTCGTGCTATCAAGTATCCGAATAGTCCATGCCTAGGTTAGACGGATTAGATCACAACCCTAGTTTAGTGTGAGATAATTCGTGCTATCCGCAGATGGATTATGTTGGTGCTTGAACCATGATTATCTTCTTGTCGGAGGAATTGGGCTTGTAGCTACAATTCCCCATATTCATCCAACGTAATAAGCTAAAGTAATTCATAGATATTCCTATTATGAAGCTAGTGGTGGATTTGCAATCCTAGGTTTCCTTTAAATATTACTTAAAAACACTTTTAATTGCTTTCATAGTTTAGATTTATTTCTATTGTTATTAGTTTAATTAAATTCAAAATCAAATCCGTTTTCCCCAATTAACTAGACTTAGGTTTTAAAATTAAATCGCTGTAGTAATCAATCTCTGTGGGTTCGACCTTTACTTCCACACTGCAAATCTATTGAAAAGTAAAGAATACTTTTATATCTTGATATTGACAACATCAATTTTTGGCGCCGTTGCCGGGGATTGCATTACTACTCTTAGTTTTATAATCGTAGTTTAGTTAATTCGTAAATATTAGATTAGTTTTTATTCTTCTTATTTTCTGTTTTTGTTTTTAGTTACTAACTTGTTTTCTTCTATTTTGTAGTCAACGTTTCCGAGTGGATCGGCTAATTACATCAAAGGAGCTTACGCAAATAAAATATAAATAAAATTACATAAATTGCTTCCTTTGGAAATTCGCTTTAAACCGCTGTAAGTCAGGGCGCTGTGACGCACTATTTGCATTAGTTTAAGGTTAATTGCACTGCATTAGCTAGGAAACCCGGGGCGCTGGGCTTGACGCGGTCATTGCATTACAGGATAATATTCATGCATCATAGTAGTACTGTGTGCTTGATTGTCGTCTTATTTGCGTGATTGCTTGCTATTTGTTTTTTTTTAGTTTAGTTGGGTCAGTCTTTGTTTTTAGTTTCTTTTTCTTTATTTCAGTTTATGTTGGGTACACGTTCAAATAAACCAGATTTAAAATCTTTCGATCTTGAACTTGAACGTACCTTAAAAACTAGTAAGTCCACAACCCAAGCTTCTAGAGCTAGGTTGCAAGACGACGAATCAACTCCGATTCCGTCGTCGTTGTTTGAGGCCGAAATTCAGAGTACCCGTGAACGGATAAGGAAAACTCGAACTTTTCAAATTGAACCGATTAAAATGGTTGACGGTGGAAATAACAATAACAATCAAAACGACGGTGCGAATATGAACGATCTTAATATACCGCCACCTCCTCCACTTATAAATTATTTTATTCCCACTACTTACACGCCACAAGCCGGTATCGAATTACCGGAGGCGACGGCATCTCACTTTGAGATAAAGTCGTCTACGATCTCGCTACTACCTTCCTTCCATGGCCGTCTAAATGAAGACCCTTACCAACACTTAGGAGATTTTCAGGGTATCTGTTCTACTTTGAAATTACAAAACCTAGATAATGATGAATTAAAATTGCGGCTCTTCCCATTCTCCTTAAGAGACAAAGCGAAGTATTGGCTTCAATCTTTGGAGCCAAACACAATAAAAACATGGGAAGCCTTACACACCGCCTTTTTACAAAAGTTTTTCCCAATTATGCGTACAAATAAGATAAGAAAAGATATAACTAATTTTGTGATGCAAGATGGGGAATCACTTTATGACACGTGGGAAAAATTTAAAGAATTATTACGTTCGTGTCCACATCATCAGGTTCCCAAGTGGCAATTGGTTCAAGTCTTCTACGAAGGACTTATTCCCTCGGTCCGTAATACCGTCGATGCCGTTTGTGCGGGAACTTTCCTACACAAAAGCGCCGACGAGGCCTGGAAAATATTTGAAACGTTAAGCGAGAATTCGATGCATCAGGCTGTGTCGGTACGTTCTGAGGGGTACCTTCAACCTAAGCGAGAGGTGACAGCTGAGTCAAGTCAGTCAATTCAAATACAAGAATTAAATAGAAAACTTGACCGACTTATGCAAATGAACAAACCGTCTAATCTATCCTCTTTAGAAGTTTGTGCATTATGTTCTGAACCGTCCCATAATATATTTGCATGTCCTTCTGCATCTCAATATCCGGAATTTGTTGAACAACACGTTAATTCTATGCAACAATTTCCACAGAATAATTATAATCCTAGGTCGACTAATTTTCCAAATACGTACCGACCCCAATACCAACAAGGTCAATACCAACCACCTCCTCCACCTCCACGCAATAATGCATTTGAGGAGAAGGTGTTGGCCTCACTTGAAAACTTTGGTTCGGTGGTTCAGTTAGTACACTCTCACACACAATCCATCGCAAAACTGGAGTCCCAAGTAGGGCAAATTGTTAATACGCTAAACCGCTTAACTGAGAGTAAGTTGCCGAGTCAATCTACTCAACAATCTAAGGGGCAATACGCAGTGGGTAGTACGAGTGAGAGCGTGAACGCTGTTTCGACTAGGACGACTACTCGAGATGAGGAAGTTGTTGTAATTCCGGATGGGGGTGAGAAAGATAAAAACTTAAATTTGAATAAGGAGGGTGAGGGAACGAGTAGAATTCAAAAAGATAAAGGATCGGCCCCAACAAACTATATTCCAAGAATGCCATATCCACCAAACGTTGAGGGACCGTCACATTCGCCTAAGAAAGGGTCTAAGGTTGAGGATATACTCGAGGTGTTCAAACAAGTTAAAATCAATATTCCTTTCCTCGATGCTATAAAACAAATTCCCGCTTATGCTAAATGTTTAAAAGACCTATGTACTCAAAAGCGCAAAATACGGAGTCATACTCCTAAAAAGGTCTTTCTTACGGAAAAAGTAAGCTCTATATTCCAACACGCTCCTCCAAAGTATAAAGATCCATGTACGCCTACGATTTCATGTGTCATAGGTGACACTATCATTCATAGGGCTCTCCTTGACTTAGGAGCTAGTATTAATCTCATACCTTATCACGTCTATCAACAACTAGGATTAGGTGAACTGAAACCTACGGCCGCTACAATACAATTAGCGGATCGTTCTATTAAAATTCCTAGAGGAATCGTCGAGGACGTTTTGGTTAAGGTTGACAAATGCTATTATCCTGTCGACTTCATGGTCCTTGACACTGAACCCGTGCTAGATGTTAGGAAACATACTCCTGTCATCTTAGGCCGTCCATTCTTAGCAACCGCTAACGCACGTGTTAACTGTCGGACGGGGGTAATGAAAGTGTCATTTGGGAACATGAATTTAAAATTAAACGTTTTTAATGCTATGGATCAACCTCCTAAAAACGACGATTTCCTATGTGAGGTGGAAGGTGAGATAACACGGAATAGTGAGCCTACTAAAGAAATAAATGTGAGTGCGGGAAATAATGTGGACGATGATGAGTGGATGAATCCTAATCCCGTGGACCCTAATGAGGAATCTACTCGAAAGGTAAGAAATCGATTTGAACATAATGACAAACCGTTAATCGATTTAATTCAAAGCGATGTTATTTCTGCTTACCATCGAGCTCTACCTGACATCCTTAGGGGTACACAGTCCGATATACGGCCTCCATGAGTCTTATGCTAGAAAGGTCTAGCTAAAGACGTAAAAGTTAGCGCTTCTTGGGAGGCAACCCAAGCTTTATTTCATTCGTTTTTCTTGTTTTTGGTTGTTTTTGGGTCTGTTTGTGTCTGTTTTGGACATTCTGGATAGGTCTGGGGGTTGAAATTAATTTATTTTAATAGTATATACATATTTTTAGTTAAAAAGTGGAAAACTCCAATCTCGCGCGCGCGGCCCGCTCGCGCGAGACGTCGCTCGCGCGGCCCGCTGGCGCGAGTTTGCACCTTAGTGTTTTTCCTTTCCTTTTCTTTTATTATGAGCCTCAGCAGTTACTCGCGCCTGATCTCGCGGGCGCGAGGAAGCTCGCTCGCGCGAAATATTAAAAAAAAAAAAAAAAAAAAAATTTTGAAATTCGCGCGCGCGACGGCCGCTCGCGCGGACCGCGCGCGCGAGTTCCCCATTATCTTGTTTTTTTTTCTTTTGTTTTCTTGTATCTTCTCCCGTACTTGTTCTGATAATGTTTTTGTTTCTGTTTTTTTTTTTTAGCCATTTTAGATCGAGTTAGTTGTTGTTTTCCTTATTATATTTATACTTTTTCGTTTTATTTCTTTTCCTTTTGCTAGTTTAGTTTAGTTTAACTTAGATTTTAGATTTATTTGTTAAATTTTGGTTTCATTTCCTTTTCCTATTCTTTTGTAGTTCTTTTCATTTATCTAGTAGTCACAGGTAACATTGAACTTTATTGTCATATTCCTTTGTGTTCACCTGGTTGCCATTGTCGAAATCGAGGTATTATCGTTCCTATCTTATGTACTCTCTTTTCTTTCGTTTTATTGTTTCATTGGGGACAATGAAAGGTTTAGGTTTGGGGGTATGCACACACATGCACGTTATTATGCACTAACGTTATTATGCACTAAAATTTTAAAATTTTCAATACGTGTGTTTAAATAAACGATGATTACCGACGGTTTCTGCAATTTCAATTTGATACTTCTTGTTCAATAACTTTGAATTGTTATAGAATGATAAACAGGGAAATATGTGATTAAACATTTGCTAAAGTCATGTTGAAATGTTTTAAGTTATGTATTGTTTGAATCGTAGTTTTATATCATAGATTTGCACACAAACCTATGCAATGCACGTAGTCATTTGAATACATGTTGGTTGTGAACTATAATATGATTCGGATTTCTAGATAACACATGGTGGAGACTAAGCCCGGTGAGCTTTTGAGCCTATCTTTTCTTTATTGAGGGTTATAAATACACATTGTGTTTGTCGAATTTCATTGAAATAGCGCATTAACTTGTTGTTTAGTCTCATTATTCTTGTTTTGGTTGATAGTCAAGTTAAAATATTTGTTACCATGCAAAATAATCTTCCGTCGTAAACATTGAAGAACCATATGACCCTAGGACATGATTTTAGGCCCTCTTTGTTTATGACCGATAAATGAAAAATTTCCTTAGTTCGCCCTTTGAGCCATTAAAATGCCATTTCTTTCTTAAATTACCATTATCCTTGTTTTTGCTCCGATTTGGCCAACTTGGAGTTCACTTCTGAAAGATTGATCACCTTTTAGTGGTGTTAAGGTGATGTGTGATTGAGAAGAAGAAAATAAGATGCTATTGGGGTAGTTGCTTGGTATTCGATGAATAATCATTTGAGAAGCGAGAAAAGAAAAAGAAAAAGGAAAAAGAAAACAGAATAAAAAGAGCAGGTTGAAAAAAAAAATGAAAGAAAAGAATGAAAGGAAAGAAAAATATATGAATGAAAAGTTTGTAGAAGAAGAATGAAAGAGATCGAACATGCCTTACAATGCCATTCTAAACCTACCTAATTAATCCATTCTATCCTTTTTCATTACCTGAGCCACATTACAACCTTTAAAAAGTCCTATGTGATCCTAGGAAACATGGTTCGGATATGTAAATGATGGGAGGGGATTAAAACATGGTAATGATTAATTTCTTTTGATTATTGGCATCCTATCCATGAGACTACTGTTCTTTCGTGTCATGCGTCTTTTTCATGTCGTATGTGAGCGTTTATCGTTTTGAAAATATATTTCCTTTGCTCACATATATTAGAAAAATTACACATGTTTCTGAGTGTTTCATTTTAGAGTGTAATTGACATTGTGAGATTCGTAGTCGAAGCATAGTTAGATGGTCAGTCGAAGTATATTCCAAGTTCATGACATGCGCGTGTTCATCTGACTACCATATCACACACGTGCAATTTTATGAGAAACTCTATTGATTTATACGATGCATGTGCTTGAGATTGTTTTTCATGATGTATGTAGGTGTTTGATTCTATTTCTTTATGTTCATTATTCTATTTCGAATCATTGTGTTATAATAAGGAGTATTGAATGTTTTGTTTTTCATTTTTAATAAAACTCTTTAAGGTTACAAGTTAATAAATATGGTTGTGGGTAACTTGTTGACGAGAACCCTCACGAGACTTCACTCGTCCGACTAGGGACACCTAGGGGTTTAAAAGGCTTGTTGCATACGCTAAATGCAATCGTGGTCCATACGAAAATGGAATAGATTTTTATTAGTAGTTTTTATTTTAGTTTTGCTCGAGGACTAGCAAAATGTAGGTTTGGGGGTGTGATCGGGAGAGAACTAATCCTAATTATACGCTTTAACGAGCATTTGTTAGTACCTTTTTATCCTGTTTTTGTATATTTTTACTCTGTTTTCTAGTTTCTGACAGGTTTTGGAAGAAATCAACTGAACCAGGCTAAACAAGGTGAAAAAGCAGGAAGAAGGAAGCTGAAAAAGACACTTCGCGCGCGCGACCCGCGGGCGCGGAAATCCAAGAATCGCGCGCGCGATCCGCTCGCGCGAGAATCCAGAAACCGCTCGCGCGATCCGCTCGCGCGAGACCCCCAAGAACTCGCTCGCGCGATCCGCGCGCGCGAGGTACCCAATGTCGCGCTCGCGCGACCCGCTCGCGCGATATGCCCAAAAATCAAAGTTGCGTATTTCAGTATACTGAAGACTCCTGTGCAAACGAGACTGCTAAACGACGTCCAGACTGTAAATTACATGCGTTTCAGTCCGTTTCGAGTTGTAAAGGCTTCCAAAACATGTTGTAAATCTATATAAACTCTATTTTACTTCAATTAGAGGGTTGGCAATTAATATACACACATTCTACAACCATACTTTCAGCCCTTGAAGAGGGAGAAGCAAGGAGAAGAAGAAGAAGACCAAGGATTTCCATGGCCTCCTCCATCAACTACTTGCCGATTTCCACTCCTATGGCAGCTTAGATCATCGATCTAGGGTTTCAATGAAGCCCTAGATGAGTAATAGGGTTTTATTTATGCTTTTATTTTAGTTTTATTATGTATGGATGACAGTCACTTGTTTAGAGGATTTTTATAAATAAATCGTACTTACATTGATTAAATCATTGCTTTCGGAATTTATTCTTGTCTTAGATCTATTTTGACTGTGATGTGCTCAACGATCTATTCTTGCTGTGCTTGTTTAGATTGTTTACATGTGATGGTGCTTTAGTGATTCGTGCTATCAAGTATCCGAATAGTCCATGCCTAGGTTAGACGGATTAGATCACAACCCTAGTTTAGTGTGAGATAATTCGTGCTATCCGCAGATGGATTATGTTGGTGCTTGAACCATGATTATCTTCTTGTCGGAGGAATTGGGCTTGTAGCTACAATTCCCCATATTCATCCAACGTAATAAGCTAAAGTAATTCATAGATATTCCTATTATGAAGCTAGTGGTGGATTTGCAATCCTAGGTTTCCTTTAAATATTACTTAAAAACACTTTTAATTGCTTTCATAGTTTAGATTTATTTCTATTGTTATTAGTTTAATTAAATTCAAAATCAAATCCGTTTTCCCCAATTAACTAGACTTAGGTTTTAAAATTAAATCGCTGTAGTAATCAATCTCTGTGGGTTCGACCTTTACTTCCACACTGCAAATCTATTGAAAAGTAAAGAATACTTTTATATCTTGATATTGACAACATCAACACTCGACATGAATTCTATGTTTTTGCATACGTCTTGATATCTTCCCCTACCTCGCAAGCATGACAGAGGTAATGAAAAAAATTACTCATCTCAAATTTGAGATGATTTTCTTGGGATTACTTATACATAATTGACAATTTTTTGGGGTTTAGCTACTTATAATAGGAGTCTATTTGTGAAACTTAAATATTGTATGATGTCTTTCAAAATTCTAAGGGGGCCTATTTCTAAACTCAAAAAATTTATACTAAAAGTGTAATTTTTAAAATTCTAGGGGCCTTTGCTTTTGAGTTTTGATATACATGTATCAATATATATATATATATATATGTAGTTGATGGCACTAAATGTAAAATGCTAAAAAATCTCAACGTAAAAATGTAATTATGAAATTTTCATGGGGACCCTTAAAATTTAAAGAACTTTGGTGGCCTAGGCGGTTGTCCTTCTTGCCCACCCCCCCCCCCCCCCCCCCCCCCCCGAGTCAGCCTTGCATGTTAGTGGTTTTGGAGGTTTTGGATGTATCACATACTTATAGTTTTGGTCTTAAAGCTATAGTGGTTTTCTAAGTTAAAATATGTTAGGACATACTTGTAATATTTTGGGAACAATTGAACAAATTACCACATTTTGCCACCAAACAAGAATATATGATACAACCATAACTGATAGGATGTATCATAGAAGATCCTCCCAAATATACGCATATTTCATTGTAAACTTCGTATTTTGTCCATTAGAAATCCAAAGTGACAAATTTGTTATCAGTCTATGCAGATTTTATTCAAAACGTACTAAACATAAGCACCATATCCATATGTGTTAGTATGGTTATAGAGACGAATGTGTTTAGACAAGAATATGTGTTTAGTACATTTTCTTTTGATGGTCATAAATATTTTTTTGAAATAATGAGAATAATGATTTTTCTTTTATCCAAATAAGAGGTCTTAGTAAGTTGAACAATAACAAAACATGGAAAATACTGGCCCTGTTTGAGAGGACCAGAATTGGTTATTTAGTTTATCTTGTAATAGTTTGCATACGATTTAAAATCGTTCTAAACACAAGTTCTTTATCAAATTAATATGACACTGAAAACGATATTGAACCTACTCATATTTTAGTCTGACAAGGTATATAAAGCCCATTTGCATGTCCAAATGAAAGATTGTATTGAAAGATAAATATGAAAATCGTCGTTGCAATGTCCTCCTCAAAGTACTATAAACCCTAGTTTAAACTTTAAACAAGAGGAGCTTGCCAAACACTAATGTAATCCCCAATATATGTTGGTCCTTGTTCTTTGAGAACTCCTTTGGTAATATTTCGTTTGGTCGTACGTCACATAATGTAATGCCTTGTATTTTATTTTTATTTAATAAATAATATATATACATATATATATATATATATATATTTACTAGAAATAGAAATGTATGTTTGGGGTCAAATCGTAATTTTTATAAATAAAGAAATACTTGCTATGGATTTGAAACTATAACTGTGTTTTTATACAACTAGGAATTTATTTTTGGGTAAATTACCTTTTACCCCCTGTGACATATAACCCCCCTGTACTTTGAAATGCACCAGTTAACCCCCATCAACTTATGTCCTGGATGACTCTGTTAGTCACCCTAACTGGAATATTAAAAAGACAAAAAACCCCTTCAATGATATAAATCCTTCTCTCACCCAAACTGACAAAGATAAATCCTACTCAACAAGCCTTCATCACTCTCTCCCACACCCAATAGAGACGATCGCCCATTTTCTCTCTCCTCTTATTAGAGCTCTTCTTGGTCTGCTTCTGATTCTTGGTGGCCAAGTGTTCTTCAAAGGCTTCAATGGCTTGGTGGATGAGTTCTTTAGAAGATGAGTCCCATCGGAACCAATAACTTGTGTAACAATCAAAGTAGCCACAATGGAACAAATGAGGCTTGTGCCTATGGTGATGGTGATGGTGATGGTGATGGTGGTGGTGGGTATTAATATTCTTTGATTTCTTGTTTTTTTCTCTCCTCTTGTGGTGGTTATTTTGCCTTTGTTTCTCATCTTCATATGTTCTCTGTTTTGGGGGATTGAGGAAAGTTGTAGAGAGAGAAAGTAGAAATAGAGATTGATTATTAGGGTTTTGTTTTTGTTTAGTTGATAGAGATACGACAGCTAAGTTTGCCTTTTCAATTTTGGATCAAACTCATCGACTCATTTCTTACTACTAGTACTTAATTGGATCCAATTATATACTCGTAGGATTTAGTCTCCATCACTTTAGCGTACACCTCCTTTTTGATTTGTTTTAATTTGGGAGAAAAAGATTAATTACAAGTGATATTTTTCTATTTAAAAAATGGTAGATTTTGTGGCGTGGAGGAGAGAGAGAGGGATTTATATCATGGCAGTTTGGTTAGAGGGTGATAAAGTCCAGTCGATCAAAAGAAGATGAAGGCAATTTGGTGTTGGAGAGGGTGATGAAGGCAGTTTGGTGTGGGAAAGTGTGATGAAGGCTTGCTATGTCTTTTTCCTGGGCCTGAGATTTGTGTGTGTGAGAGAGTGATACAAGGCCATAGAAGATGAGGGCAGTTTGGTCATTAAACTTAATAATTTTGGCGCCAAATTTACCACCAGTTATCCAAACGGAATGATCTACAGTCACTGTTATTTTTGACAGAAAATGTAACAGAGTTGTCCAGGCCATAAGTTGATGGGGACGTTATATGGTGCATTTCAAAGTACAGGGGAATTATGTGTCATAGGGGCAAACCACAAGGGGTAAAAGGTAATTTACCCTTTATTTTTCTACGCTAACATGATTATTCTGTATTTTTAACAGTCCCAGATACCGCATAAATACCAGTTATTATTTTAAAACCGTGACTATACCGCGATTTGGGTGAGGGAGCACGTGCTCAACCTCACCGGATAATTTTCGGGCTTTGCTTGGAGCCCAAAATTGCTTATCAGTGTGTGTGTGTGTATATATATATATCACTCTTTATTTCACAATCTCTCAACTCTCTCACGAACTAAACTTTCTGTTTCTCTAATTCTCTCAATTCGCTCTTACTCTCTCTAAAACACACACACACACACAAACATATTATTTACATATTGTGGATATCGCAGACTAGCCACGCTTTAACTTTTTCAAATTCAAATACGAGTCGCCACTTAATTTTTAAAGGAAAATTAAGAAACCATTTTAAAAGTAAACCGATCTTCTTGGAAACCAGAGATTTTTAGGTTCGAGGATTATGGAATGAGAGGGGAAGAATCTCGACGGACTAAAACACACCCTCTCATCATATCTCTTGATAGGCCTCTACTCAATATCATTTTAATCAAATTAGTAATCTAAGCATGCCCTCAACTAATACATAGATATATACATTACAAAAGTATGTTGAAAAGGGTGCAAAATTGCTAACGATAAAACGAAATACAAAACCACATAGTTCAAATAGCAAGCAAAATGATATGCAACAATGAACAAGAGAATTTACTCGGGATCCAGCTACAATATAGATATGTGCAATGCATACACAAAATAGAAAGCCTAAGAAAATTTCTCTAAAACATATAGACACAAAAGGCAAGACCTAGTCTAAGGTGTCGCGCATGAAGTTGGAAAATCAATAAAATCAAGAAATCAAAATAAACTAGAGAAAAGTCAAGAAATTGTATCTCCATAGCGCTACAAAACAAAAGGTTAGTCAATATGCTTTGAACAAAAATATAATATCAAATCTTAAATGAGTTTCTAACTTAAATCTATCAAACATGAAAGAAGTTGACATAATCATGAATTCCTTCTAACTAGTTGAAATTATAACACTTCTTGTCGGGCGGGTTAGGACACGTGTAACAAATCCCAGACGCCCAAAATAGCCCCAAGGGAAAAATTCTTTAAGATTTGATCCGGATCGATCCGCAGAAAAGGCCGGATCGATCCGGATTCTACAGAATGGTTCCCTATTGCTAAAAACTTCAAATTTTCATGCTAAAGGCAAAACCAAACTTCAACAAATTTGTGAAACATCCAAGATCATACCAAAACCAATTCTAAGTGTTTGTAAACATCAACTTAAACAAATCCTAGTGTTACAAAAGTTAAACACATAAATTCCTCATACGGAACATAATTTGCATCAAAATCCTCATTAGTCCCCCATCATATTCATAAACATTCAACCCAAGGATAGAACCAAGTTAAATTTACAACAAAACTACTCAATTTCTTCCTAAGTTTCCCTTCAACTATTAGTAACTTGAAGACTAGCAAATTCAACACTTACCATAGATACATCCAACATTAAATCCAAACTTAACATATTACAAGTTCTCTGAACCATAAGTTATACAACATTTGTATTACTAAAAGCTACAATCTGAGATTTAAACACCTAAACATATGAATATATCTACATGGACACAACTCTTACGCCCAACCCGTCGTGCAGATCATTTCCTCTCGTTCTCCCATTCAATAGCTGCGAATTCAATAACCACAACAGAAAACATATTTTCGTTTAAGCTTTTGCTTAGTGAGGGAACTAATCATGTTATTCGAATGCTCAATATGCAAACGCAATAATCAATAGAAACATCAACAAATTGATCTCTGAAAAGTTAAGTAACTCAAGCCACCACCCCCGGGTCCTTCTCACCTCAGAATTTCACACTCTTTTATCGCATATAGCATATCACACACTTTTGTGGTCCCGAAGGCATCACCGTTCCATCATCGTGGTCATCACCACGTCCCGCTTATTGAGGGCTTACTATACCTTACATATGAGACCTATAAATGGTGACCACTACTTGACTTCTCTTTGATCCACATAAATATTAAGCAACTCAACATATAAGCATAGCAATTTCATAATGTTAACATGCTTTTACCTAAATTTATCATAATTAAGCTACATAAGCATGAATTAAGCTTTCTAAACTTACAATTATCACACTAACATAAGTAAACATCCAATTTTGGGATTAGAACACTCACCTCTTTGAATTACATGCGATTAAGCCTAGAATTCCCCAATTCTTTCCCAATATCAGCTCAATTTCTAGTTGATGATAATCCTACATATTTGTGGTACATCAAATATCATCTATCAAAAACGGTTGTTGTAAAAACATTACCGAAAATGAAAATAAAGGACGTGCATGCGATCCTCTTACCTCCACGAGTCCAAATATGGTCTCGGTTCGTGAATCCGGCGTCGGACGGCGAAGAAACGGCAAAAAACGTCGTCGGAGAAATCGTCGCCAACTTGGAGCTCTCGTTCTCTCTTCGACTCAATTCCAAGCTGTGTTTTTACAAGCATGAGACACATATGCATCTCATGCATATATGTTGTCATGTGATTTTCATAATTCCATTTACCTCCCCCAACTTTCTTTAAGCTTTATTATGAAACCCCCATGTTAATTACACTAACTACCCACATTTTCTAAATGTATTTAATCTAAGTTCAACATGGGTCCCAAATGTGATCCCACATAAATTATGAGGTTGCTATTAAACGTACTAATTATCAATTGTATTCAAATACGCCCTCACACGAGTACGCAAATTGGTTCCCTTAACCTTTCATAAGACATAATAATATCTTTAAACATTTAAACAAGTACTCATATAGATATATAATGACATCAAAATGCAAATTATTTCAATTAGACCCTCGTTGGGCTCCACATTTATACTAGTCCTGCCTTTTACAAAACTTCCATATGTTTCCTCATTTGAACACCTTTGTACCTGTGGGTTCATAACCCCACCTTAAATCATCTTATTTATTAATTATCTTAAATTAACACATATTACTATCACATTAATCTTCTTTTCCAGGTACGGGTGTTACACTTCTATAGATATGCAAGTCACAACTAGGAGCTAATGTAATGTTCATATAGAGATGATACAATCCCAACATGATTACAAGGAACCCATGACTAGGTTCAACCAATTAGGACTTATTACAACATGAAACAATGTCCTAATTATAAGTATCAATATGCACATGATGATAGTGAATGTATGAACATGAATACGCTAAGAATCATTTGTTGATTTGGATCATTTAGCCTCTGGATTTAAGTTCAATTAATTATAATAAAAAATGGCTTAAGCCTTAGGTTATAGAAAAGTCATTTGAATCATAATTAGTAAGTTTTACCAAATCTGTGATAGAATTTTAGGAATTACAGAGAGCAGACTAGACTTTCACAAATAGGAAAATCATACTTCCCATGGTTTGATCTTAATGGTTTTTGGACACAACGTGCCTCTGTGAGTCTAGTTTCTAACACAAAAAGAAAACCAAAGATCAAACGGTGCAATATATGGGAATTGGACCAAACCCAGACATCACTCAGAATTTAATAACTCTCTATCCAGAGAGTTTTTGTGATTTTCTAAAAATAGTAAACAAATCTGAATTATTTAGGGGATCTCACTCACACATTTAAATTTATAGAAAAAATTATTTGAAGTAAAAAATATTTGGTTAAGGCTCTGATCCATTCAAATCAAAACTGACTTACTATTTTGAAATTTTGGACAGAGAGTGTCTAATTCACAAATCCTAAGGTCAAACCATGTTAACTATGAAATCTCATCAAAATAAAAATTACAGTGGTAGATCTTTGTGTTATGAACACATTTCAATTGGTCTCATTCAATTCCAATGGATCATGATTTAATTAAAAATCTTTGATCACAGTTGGTTAATGAATTCATTGCACCGTAGTTGAATTGGTGTTCATAATTTGAATCAAACTTGATCTATAATTCTAAAGAGAATCTAGATCAAGTATGATTATGATTATCAACATAACAATGAAATACAAAAAGAGATTCATGGATTTACCCTTAGAGGATCTCCATCATAGATCTCATATTGAAGATCTAGCAAGAGAACCTCAAGGACTTAATCCAATAAACTTTGAATGCTTGGATTCAACAATCAAATTATGAAAATGACTAGATCTATATCTAATTCTCTCCCAAACACATGGTCCTTGAGAAATATAAATTCATTTTATTCAATTCTCTTTCCAAGTTAATGGTCCTTGGAGATCAAACTAAGTTGATGATCAAAAGGAGAAGAGTATGAACAAATAAAGAGAGAATTCAAACTAAATTGATGATTCAAAGAGGATTTTTTCTTAAGAAGGCTTATTACAAAACTTAATCCTTAATTAACTAGATCCAAATCAATCAAATAGATGAGAATTCAATCACAATCAAGTGGTGTATGATGAAATGAGGCGGGAAGAGACTTTTTTAAAATTGTGTAAAAGGTCCTAGAGTTCTATGAATTGTGATTGAATTTTAGACCAAATCTAATCAGGATTTGAGGATTACCTCCAATAACCTCTGGTTTTGTTCTTGTTTTGGTGAAGATCCTCAAGTTCTTCAAGTTCGTCTTCAAGCTCTTCAAACTCCTTCAATGCTTTCTTCTTCAATTCTCCTCTTTCTCTCTCTTTAAAATCCCTCAATTATGTATATGATTCAATATTTTCCAACCTCTCCTATAATGGAGATGAACATCCCCTTATATAGACCAATCTCAAGGGGTTAATTCAGTAAATTCATGGTAAAAACCTATGTGCCATGGCATTCAATACATATTAAAAAAAACAGTCTGTTACCGGAGAGTTATCCGCGTTACTCAGCGACCCTGACTGCCGGCGCGGCACTCAGCGATTGCCGTCGGCTTCGCCGTGTGCAAGCACATTTACAGTTATTATGTATATATATATATACATGAACATATATATTTTTTGTTTTCTTTTCTATCTTTTTTTCAAATTTTCTCTTCTTTTTTTTTTTGAAATAGTTTTCTTAAAATACTTTGTATCAAAATCAAATTTTCAAACCGTTTTTCTTATACGTATTTTATACCCAAATATCCCTGAACACCCGGTCTTTCTCTTGAAAATTTTATCGAGACTGAAGAATCTTCCGAAAAGCTTGAATCACTTTGAAAAATCTTTGAATTTTGTCGGATATTGTCGTCATCGGTTTAGAAGTAATCATCTCCTGAATTCGACGGTCGATCAAAATTCAAAAACAGATTATATACATATATACACATACACATAGTTAAATATATATATATATATATCTATATCTAGATCAAGAGAACGAGGAAGAAATTCAAGTTTTGGAATTATTCGGCGGAAATTCTCGGCCTCTAATTCTCAGTCCTATTCCCTCTGTGAGTAATTTCAACTCACTCCCCATGTGTATATGTGCATATTTATGTAAATATAGAGGTGTATATATGTATATATATATATATATATATGAAGTCACAATTAAAGCTTTGAAATTGGAGTTTTATGAAACTCAACCAAAATCGATTTTGTGAATGAGAAATGAAAGATCTTAGTCTAATTAGACTGTAGTTCAAAGACTATAGCTTAATTCGCCCGTATCGCGACGAACTATGGATTTAAAGTTTTGTCACTCTCACTTTAATCACAAATATCAAGATATACAATTCGTATCAGTTTAATCTGATCACATATTCGTAATCTACACGAAAAAACAAAAAAAATTCATATATTGCATGACTTGGTTGAAACAGAATTCAAATATGGGTAAGTTTTAGTTTTAAAAATTTGAAAATAGGGGAAAAATGAAGAATAAGGACTCTAGTTCACGTTGCTCACGCGAGACCTCGCTTGCGCGGCCCGCTCGCGCGACCTATGCAAACTTAAGCAAAAATGAATTTTTAATAGATTTTATGAAAAAGGCCTAATCGCTCGAGCGGTCCTGCTCACGCGATATCTCACTCGCGCGACCCGTACGCGAAACATGGCATTTTGGGCAGTTTGTTCATTTTTCAACAAGGGACTATTTGGAAAAGGTTTCGAAAGCATTTAAGGAACTGTTTGAAAGATGCACTGTTTTAAAGACTTACGTTTAAGAATTGGATTAATCAGAGCAATTTTGACTGAGATTTATGTTCGTACGGATATTTGAATTTGTGATTAATAAAGGGAAAATTACACTTTAGTCCATTAAACTAAAACATGTTTTCAATTGGGTCCATAAACTTTTTTTTTTGTAATTGGGTCCTTAAACTTTAAAAATTCATTCAATCAGACCCAAATTGTGACACTGTTAGCTTAAACTATTAGAAATTATTGCGTACATTATGCGTAATGCTTACCTATCACATGTTAGGTTAAGACAAACATGGGAAATTGTGAATAGTGCAAAAAATTGCATTCAATCAGATCCAAAATCGCGTTCAATCAAATTTGAAAACACATTTGACTAGATCCAAAATTGCATTCAATCATACCCAAAATCACATCATTTTATAGCTATTCATAGTCTCCCATGTTTGTCTTTACCTAACATATGACAGGTAAGCATTACGCGCAACGTACGTGATAATTTCTAATAATTTAAGCTAACAACATCAGAATTTGGGTTTGATTGAATGAATTTTTGAAGTTTAAGGACCCAATTGCAAAAAAAAAAAAAAGTCAATGAACCCAATTGAAAATAGGTGTATAGTTTAATGGACTAAAGTGTAATTTTCCCATTAATAAATGATGATACGATTCATGACATTAACATGCATGATAGGGTCGTGGTTGAGTTGACATGTATAGTATGTAAAAAAGTATGAAAAGAGTAGAGAGTGGCGGTGTACAACTCAGATATCGAGCGGATATTATTCCTAGTATCTGAGGCGACTGTGTTGTGTACAACTTGAATATTGAACGAATATTATTCCTGGTATTCGAGGCGACAGTGTAGTGTACGATTCAGTTATTGAGTAGATATTACTCCTGTTATTTGGACCGATGGTGTTTTGTATGACTCAGATACTGAGTGGATATTATTCCTGTTATCTAAGGTAATAGTAAGGTTGAATCGAGTTTGTCGAGAGAAAAGATTCGTCAATATGAGATGATACCTTGTTCATGCACGGTCACGTATTTATTGCTCATTACCTCCCTGTATTATATGTTGAAGTTGGGATCTTGAATTATTGTTTTAAAGTTTAAACTGTAATGTTGTGATATATGCTTATATATACATTACGAGTATATGTTTATTTTACTCACCAGCTTGCATAAGCTGATGGCGTTGATGCGCCCTGGACTCTATGTCCAGATTTTCCACGTCAAGAGCAACCAGAGTATTTCAACTATGCTAGTTAGAGATCGGAGGATTTCCAAAAGGACTGATTTACCTTTAATTATGTTTTAATTTTCAAAGATGTAATAAACTCTATATTAGATTTTGAATAAGGCGGTTTGTGCCTAAGACTATGACTGATGTAATAGATTAGTAAGTTTTAATTTGGGAGCTTATGCTTATTAGTGTCATTTTTTTCTTTAGAAATTAATGCCGTTAAGTTATTTATTGCAGGGACAATTGGTTGCTTTCACTTATCATGACTTACGAGTCCATAAGGAAATGAAACACTTTTCTGATTTATGCTACGTCATGGCATGACAGGGGTTTTTGGTATCAGAGCCAAGTTATGGCTCGACCAATTGTCCAAGATGCATAGGATCTTCTGTTAAGATAAGATAGTTCGACTTCATTATGTGTTTCTTGTTTTCAAGTGTTGTGAACTTTCTTTTATATCTGGAGAGTTACCAAATTATGTTAATCGATGAATAGGTACCTTTTCTCGAACATATGGCTGCTAGAAATCTCAGGCCTCGTCCCGCAGCTATTGAATCTACACTAGGGTTGTAAATCGATCGGTCGATTTTTTAGGGGTTCGGTTGATTTTGCGGTCGGTTTTAGCTTGTACATGCATTTTTAAAAACTGACCAATCGGTTTTTGGTTTGGTCGGTTTGTGGTTTTTTCTTACACCCCTAATCTACACCCCTGGATGTTTGAGGGTTTTGTAAGACGGTTAGAGAGGGTCAGTGATCAGAACACAGGGAATAATAATCAGAATGGGAATCATAATGGGAATGAAAGGCAAACCCAGATTGGGGACAAGCTTCTCGAAAGGCTTCGTGCTCTACGACCTGAGTATTTTGCTGGGATTGATGAGTCCTAGAAAGCAAAGCAATGGTTATGCCAGATGGTGCGTATCTTTAAGGATATAAAGTGCACATAATTAGAGAAGAAGCGTCTAGCTATATTTCTGTTATCATATATAGCAGCAGATTGGTAGGATGCCGAAAAGGCAACTATTGGGGAAGAAGCCACAAGGGGAATGCCATGGGTGGTATTCAAAGAGAGGTTCTTCAAACAATATTTCTTCGAGGAAGAGAAGGATAAGAGAGAGAAAGAATTCTTGGAATTTACACAAGGAATCTGACCGTCCGTGAGTATACTACTCGATTTGAGTATTTGTCCCATTTTGCTCCACATATGGTGTACACACCTAAGAAGAAAATTAAGAAATATCACTGGGATCTCAGTTTGTCTCTCTGATATCTGTCTCTGGGGCACCTGAACCAGTCATTTGAAGCTCTGGTGAGATTGGCTATAGGTTTGGAAAACGATGGTTGTCAGAATCCGAAACTATTTGGAAATTGACCTCCGCAGAAAAGCTATCCTAGACAGAAACCCGTGTACCCTCGCGGATAGAAAAAAACTTGGGATGGAAGAAAGAACCCTCAGCAAACACAGGCAGTACAGCAGAATCCACCTCGAGCAATAGGAGGGAACAACAATGATAACTTCTTCAACTATGGTATTCTTGGTCAGTAAGCTAAAGATAGAAGAATACCTAGGCGTGCTGATCGCTCAAATATTGTTTGCTATAATTGTGGCATACCGGGTCACCTAAGTAAGGACTATAAGGCTCCCAAAAAAGATAACTATGGTCAGCTAGGACAAGCCCGCCTGGATGCTATTATCCTCGAGACTGCTGGTTATGAGGAACCAGTGTATGAAGAAGGTGCTTATGAGGAGGGACCGCCTGATCAACAAACAGTGGAAGGTACTCTAACCTTGTTTAATTCTCATGTTAAAGCTCTATTTGACATGGGTGTTACACATTCTTTCATATCTATTAAGATTGTTCAGAAATTGGGTACAATACCGCAACGTTTAGATGAATCTTTGAGTGCTATCTCACCACTAGGGACCACAATCAAGTTAGTATATGTATGTAAGGATTGTCTTCTACATTTAGGAGATCGTGAACTTTCTGCGAGATTGGTGGTTCTGTCAATGAAGGAGTTTGATATAATCCTGGGAATAGGTTGTCTCAAAAAGAATCATACGAAGTTGGATTGTGCAAGAAAAAGGATCATATTTGCAGACAATGGGAATCAACCCTTTGATTTCCAATATAACCCTTCAGGTGATATGTTTTTTACCAGATGCCTAGCAAACATCGAAGTTGTCAGTACAGAAGTAACGGTGTCATCAATACCAGTGATTAAGGAATTTGAGGAAGTATTTTGAGATATTTCTGGATTACCGCCTAAGAGGGACATAGAATTCTATGTGGAACTAGTGCTAGGCACTCGACCTATAACCAAAGTTCCCTAAGGGATGGCCCCTACTGAACTACTAGAGCTGAAGGAGCAAGTTCAAGAACTTGAGAAATTGGGCTTTGTTTACCCAAGTACATCCCCATGGGGAGCATCGGTGTTATTTGTAAAGAAGAAGGATAGAATTATGCGGTTGTGTATTGACTACCAAGAACTAAATAAGGTTACTATCAAGAAAAAGTATCCATTATCCTGGATAGACGATATGTTTGATGAATTACAAGGAGCCACAACCTTTTTCAAGATAGATCTACAATCAGGGTATCATCAATTAAGGGGACGAAAAGAGGACATACCAAAGACTGCTTTCAGGATGAGGCACAGACACTGTGAGTTCTTAGTGATGCCATTTGGAATGGTGGATGCTCTGGCTGTGTTTATGGACTTGATGAACAGAGTATTCAGGCCTACTTGGATCAGTTTGTTATTGTCTTTATCAATGATATTTTGATCTATTCCAAGTCAAAGGAAGAACACGAACAACATCTGCAAATTGCGATGCAGATTCTTAAAGATCACCACATGTATGCTAAATTCAACAAGTCTGAATTTTGGCTTTAGGAAGTTAAGTCTCTTGGGCATGTGATCTCACAACAAGGAATCACGGTTGACTCATCAAAGACCGATGCAGTTGCGAATTTGACTCGACCAACCAATGCTATTGAAGTCAGAAGTTTTTTGGGACTTGTTGATTACTATCGGAGATTTGTGGAAGGATTTTGCATTACATTATATTCTCATGCATGATAATGTGATGTGTTGTGCATTTTGGCCCATGTGTGAGTGAGTTTTGACTCACAAGTCGATTTGTGTATCTGTGTAAGAGAACCCTCTGAGATTGTGTAGAATGAATGTTTTGTTATTGTGAAGTCTCTTCGAGTATGAGACATTCATTGTGGAATACCTTAAATGTTTATTTGAAAATAAATGTTTACCTGTGCATTTCACTATCTGTAATATTTTCTAGTTTAGAATTTATTTCTGTTGTTAATTTTAGTATTCTGGTGAGGAAGAATTAACATGCATAATTGGTAGTCTAATTAACAATTTCATAAAATCATGTAGAAACTTGTGTTTTAGCAACCAAACAGAACTTATTCGAAAACTTGTATAATTTTAGTTTTCACTCGTAAAGCTATGATTTAACTGTGTATAAAGTTTCAGAGACTGATTAGGAGTTTTGAGAACTCGTGGGGAGGTAAACTCAAATTTTGAAAGTATTGCCTTTATATAGATAGAGATGACTTAGATATTTTCTAAACTTTCTAACCTAAAATCAAGAAAGAGACCAAAGGGAGATTTTAGTTGCTTAGAGCTTCACGTCGACAAACGACGGACTTCTATCTGTTTGTTTTCTTCTAAATTTCATATTCGAACTCCTAAAGGTAAGAGCTTCGTTTTGATACCCACTAGGGCTTGTTTGGATAAGTTTTTCAAAAACTCATTTTCTAGAATTTTCCTAAAAAGTTAATCAGATTTTTGATTGATAGGAATTTTGCTAGACGGACTTCTGCACGTTCTTTGTGCTCGGGTTTTCTTTGGATCGAATTCTAAAAAGGTTAATCGGAGGTGAGTGATACAACTATGTGTTTTGGAATGATTCTTGACATGTATTCATATTTTTTTGTATAAAATGCATGTGTTAGTTTATAGATATATCGTTTAGTTTATATTGGGCGTCTATATTGATAAGTAGGCCCAATTGTACGGTGAAATGTTTTGATTATGTCGATAGCATAATAAAATGTATTTGAGCATGTTTAGTTGCTATTTGGGTTAAAGGAGTGCGTGTATCAAGCCATTGTTGTGGAGCCATTATAGGCATAAGGTTGCATATTTAAAGAAAAGAAACGTGGGTCTTACCTTTTCACGTGGACTTACTAGCGATGTGTCCCGGATTAGAAGTATGGAACGTACACATGGGACTACGGAGACTAGTCTGAAATGTAGAGATGTGAATGCGAGCATGTTTATCATTCATTTGCATTTGTTGTTTTATTCACTAAGTGTTAGCTTAAACAAATCAAAATATGTATGGTTATTCAAATAACCATTTCAGGTGTTAATGCTGGCGAGGAATCGGGGAAGTGATCACGAAATGTTGGAAATTTACTTAGAAGGCGACTTGTCATGCCTATCTCATAGTTTTATAATAGAAATGGATAATAGCCTTGCATATGTTTTATTTTAGTTCCGAGTATTGTAAAGAATTACTTTTGAGTAGCTAGACTACGTTTTGTATTGACTTGGAAAACATAGAATGGGTTGGTTAAGTTATTATGAATCTGAACACAGAGTTCACGTCTTGAAATGTTTTACTTGTTGACTTCATGTCTTGATTTAATGTTGAGGTAGCTAACGATCGCAAGGGTTGCTTCACCTCAGGCAACATCCTAGTGCAAGAAGGATTGTTGTCAGGGGTTCATTCGACTAGTTGAAAGGGACAGTTCGACCGATCGAAGTGACCTCTGCTGTGAAGCATTATTGCCGAGGGGTCATCTGACCGGTCAAATGGGGCATCTCGACCGGTCGAAATGACCCCTGCATGAAAACTTTTTATACCCCTTTCGAAAATTATTTAAATATTTTGATGGGTTCTTAGGGCACCTTTGAGACCCCTTTGAATATAAATACATTTGTTTCAAAATCTAATCACGTTTTCAAATTTATACGGATTTTACTAACTTCGGGTAAAGGAGTGATTACTTATTGTTATCTTTAAAGTTCTTTTTTCCACTGCTACAACTTTTAAATGAGTACGAAGAGCCTCGGTGGCATGCCACGAGCTCCGGTTCCGCTGTTGTGGGACTGGGCTGTGACATTTAGTGGTATCAGAGCTTAAGTTTAGAGCCTTGGGAACGAGTGGTGATATATGTTGAGTGACGTCAAGTAGAGTGTATGATTGTGATGATAATATTGTTATCATTGTAGGAATGCTTCATATAGTTGCATCTGTTGATTTTGATGGTGACCTATGCACATTTATATCTTGTAGCATAGCATGCACAGTCATTATGCATTGTACTTAAAAGGGCGAACATTTGATCTGCCTTGACTGAGCCAATATGAGAGTTGTCACTGCATTCGCGTATGGATCAGATAGTGGATATGGTGGGGAATTTTGTTCATGCTGTAAGTGAACGAGACCAGATGAATGTTTAGGCTCCACCGGTTGAAATTCGTTATATCAATGCACCACCAGTACCAAGACCTCAATACATAATCGTATAATAATTCCATAAACAGAACTTGACTTTGTACCATGGACAAGTTGACATAGACTTGGCCAATCATTGGATGATGGACATGGAAAGACATTTCCGTACAGTGATATACACCGATGAAGAAAAAATTTTGTGCGCATTCGATACATTAATGGGGGAAGCATTTGATTGGTAGAATAATGTGCTCGAACAAGCGAAGCCAATTACGTGGGAAACATTTAATAATGAGTTCAATAAGTGATTCTTTCCGTGATCAACATATACTCAAAAACGTCAAGAGTTTGCGAGTTTGGCTCAGGGAGATATGACTGTGGGTGAGTATATCTCTTGGTATAATGCTTTATTGTGTTTTGGGAAAACTACCGTTCCAACTGATGATTGATAAAGCTCGTAAATTTGAGGAAGGGCTTAGGGAGAATATCCATAGCCATGTTGATATGCTATAACACTTGACTATTTCCCTACTTGAGGACGATGCCCATATCGCTGAGAAAAGTGTTGATCGATATCGACAAGGACAACAAGGGAAGAGAGCCAATGACAATAAGAGCAAGGGTCAGGGGAATGTGAAGAAACTATTTATGCAAAGTTTGAGATCATATGTAGGTAACCAGGGAGGGAGTACGTTCTTCAGAGACTCGAGACCGTTATGCGCAACATGTAACCTGCGACACAAGGGGACTTGCTATTTATTAAGCAAGTGTTACCTTTGTAAGCAACTGGGGCAGGGCACATATCCAGGAATTGTCCTTTAAATGCGAATGTGACTACACCGAATACAACCTCGAACATCAACAACTATAACCCAGAGGTGAGGGAAAAATGTTTTGAATGTGGACAATCGGGACATATAGCGAAGAATTGTCCAAGTAAGAGACAACCGGGAATGAGTGCCGGGGCATCGAGTATGCCGAGTGGATCAAAGGCAGGGCAACGAATGGATAAAGTAAATGGGGTCGATAACAACAAGGATGATACTTCCAGCTCAGGCCGGGGAATATGGATGATACGGTCGTATTAGGTATTCTTCCTATTTGTTCACAATCTGCACGTATACTCATGGATTCTAGCTCAACGCATTCGTTTGTGTCATGTGATTTTGTTAAGCATTTAACTATTGAGTCTGAACTACAAGGATATGATTTGAGCATATCATTACCCACTAGGGAACCGTTAGTAACTTCTTCGGTATTCAAGTCATGTGAGATCAAGATAGGCGATAAGGTCTTGAGCGTTGATTTGATTCCGTTGATAGTAAATTACTTTGATGTTATCTTGGCATCGATTGGTTGTCGGTCAATCAAGCTAAGATCGATTGTAAGCAAAAATTGGTTAATTTCTATCCGTCAGAACAAGAAGAGTTTACTTTTTAGGGTAAGGGTGTGACCGTACCGCCGTACTTGATATCAACGATTCAAGCAAGAAAGATGTTGAAGAAAGGTTGTTCGGATTTCTTATGTTCGATTGTTGACACACAAGTTCTTGGACCACTAGTAGAAGACATTACTTGATGTATTGATTGAAAGGGAGCTTGAGTTCACAATAGAAGTAATACCAGGGTCATAACCAGTATTCAAAGTACCGTATCGAATGGTACCGGTAGAGTTGAACGAATTGAAAGCACAGTTACAGGAGCTGCTTGAGAAGGGTTTCATCCGACCTAGTGTTTCACCTTGGGGAGCTCTAGTCTTGTTTGTGAAGAAGAAAGATGGGACAATGCGTATGTGCATCGACTATCGAGAGCTGATTAAGTTAACCGTCAAGAAAAAATATCCGTTGCCGCGAATAGATGACCTGTTTGATCAGTTACAAGGGGCTCATGTAATTTTGAAATTGACTTGAGATTCGGTTACCACCAGTTGAAAGTCAAGGAGGAAGGTGTTGAGAAGACAGCTTTCAAGACTAAATATGGTCACTTAGAATTTCTGAATATGCCGTTTAGAGTGACATACGCACCAGCTGCTTTTATGAACTTGATGAATCGTGTTTTAAAGACTACTTAGATAAGTATGTTATTGTATTCATAGATGATATCCTAATCTATTCCAAGAGTGTTGAAGATTACGAACAGAGATTGATATCATTCATGTGCATTTGTTATTTTATTCACTAAGCATGAGCTTAAACAAATCGAATATGTGTGGTTATTCAAATAAGCATTTCAGGTGTTAATGCTGGCGAGGAATAGTGATCACGAAATGTAGGGAATTTACTTAGAAGGCGACTTGTCGTTCCTATCTCGTAGTTTTGTAATAGAAATAGATAATAGCCTTGTATATGTTTTATTTTAGTTCCAAGTATTATAAGGAATTACTTTTGAGTAGCTAAACTACATTTTGTATTGACTTGGAAAACATGGAATGGGTTGGTTAAGTTATTATGAATCTGAACCTGGAGTTCATGTTTTGAAATGTTTTACTGTTGACTTCATGTCTTGATTTAATGTTGAGGTAGTTAAAGATCGCAAGGGTCGCTTCATCTTAGGCAATATCCTAGTGCAAGAAGGATTGTTGTCAGGGGGTCATTCGACCCGTCAAAAGGGATAGTTGACCTATCGAAGTGCCCTCTGCTACGAAGGATTATTGCAGAGGGGTCATCCGACCAGTCGAACGGGGCATCTCAACCGGTCGAGATGACCCCTGCATGAAAACTTTTTATACCCCTTCCAAAAATTATTTAAATGTTTTGATTGGTTCTTAGGGCACCTTTGGGGACCCCTTTTAATATAAATTCATTTGTTTCAAAATATAATTATATTTTCAAATTTATACAATTTTACTAACTTCGGGTGTGTCATTTCAAAGGAGCGATTACTCATTGTTATCTTTAAAGTTCTTTTTTTCGCTGCTATAACTTTTAAATGAGTAGGAAGAGCCTCAGTGGCGTGCCGCGGGCTCTGATTCCGCTATTATAGGACTGGGCTGTGACATTCTCAAAAATAGTATCCCTATTAACTGGTCTAACTATGAAAGATTTGAAGTTGAATGGACTGATGAGCATGAATGTGCTTTTTTGGAATTGAAAGAGAGACTGACAACAGCGCCAGTCATGATGAGAAGTTCACTATTTTCAGTGATGCCTCTTATCAAGGATTGGAATGTGTCCTTATGCAAGACGGAAACGACATAGCCTATGGTTCACGGCAGTTGAAGCCAAACGAATTAAATTACCCAACTTGTGATTTGAACTGGCAATCGTCGTGTTCATACTTTAGATCTGGAGACACTACCTTTATGGGGAGAAGTTTGATTTGTTTTCAGACCACAAAAGCCTTAAGTATTTGTTTACTCAGAAAGATCTAAACATGAGGCAACGCGCCAAAGAAAAAGGCTGATAAGAGAGTGAAACGATGGATAGAATTGATTAAGGACTATGACTTTACATCAGAGTACCACCCAGGTAAGGCTAATGTAGTTGCTGATGTCCTAAGTCAGAAACCTTGAGGAATGATTGCTTCATTGATGGTAATGGAATGGAAAGCCTTAGAGACAATCGTTGAATTTGATATGCAGATTTCTGAGGGAAGTGATGGGCAACACTTTGGATGCCTCGTGGTATAACCAACACTTGTGAGTAGAATTATCGAGGCCCAAAAGGGAGACGAGAAATTTCAGGAATGGCTTGTCAAGATGTCAGAAAAGGACCCTATGGAATGGAAGGTTGGGACCGATGAAGGATACTGATGTAGTGACAGATTGTGTGTGCCAGATTCAGGAGACTTAAAAAAAGATATTCTCAAAGAAGTATATAAATCTAGACTGATAGTACACCTAGGGGGAACAAAGATGTATAAAGATCTAAACAGAAACTTCTAGTGGGAAGGAATAAAATGAGAAGTAGCCGAGTTTGTGTCTAAATGTTTAACTTATTTATAAGTAAAGGCCGAACATCAAAGACCCTCGGGATTATTGCAACCCTTACCTGTTCCAGGATGGATGTGGAAACACATAACCATGGATTTCGTAGTTGGATTACCACGGTCACAACAGAACTATGACGTGATTTGGGTAATTGTGGACCATCTGATGAAGTCCGCACATTTCATCACGTATAGTATGACTTACCCAGTAGAAAGGATGATTCGATTGTACCTACAGTGGTGAGGCTGCATGGTGCACCTGTGTCTATTGTATCAGACCGTCAGGATTTTGGGAAAGTTTGCAAAAGACTATGGGAACTTCGCTCAAGATGAGCACTGCTTTCCATCCTCAGACCGATGGGCAGACTAAGCATGTTAATCAGGTCATGGAAGATATGCTCAGGGCTTGTGTAATCGATTTTGAAGAGTCTTGGCAGACGTACTTGCTATTGGTCGAATTTGTGTATAACAACAGTTATCACTCGAATATTGGGATGGCACCATTCGAAAGCCTTGTACGAACGACCATGTCGATCTCCATTGTGTTGGGTAGAAGTGGGAGACACAGAATTATTGGGACCAGATTTGGTGAGAGAAACCAATGAGAAGATTTCACTGGTCAAGGAAAGAATGAAAGCTGTACAGAGTAGACACAAGAGTTATGCAGATTGGGGTCGAAAGTATTTGGAGTTCAGTATCGGAAATCACATACTCCTTAAGGTTTCACCCATTCAGAGAATAATACGTTTTGGTTAGAAAAGAGAAAAGTTGGCAGCTCGTTTCATCAGGCCGTTTGAGATACTGGAAAGTGTTGGAAAAGTGGCTTATCGACTCGCATTGCCAATAAAGATGCCCGGTGTTCATAACGTAAGGAAATACATACAAGATCCCTTACATGTGGTTAATTTTGATGATATTGAGACAAGTCAGAATGTTGCCTATAAGGATAGACCCGTGAGGATTCTTCACCAAAGTATTAAGAGGCTGAGGAGAAGGGACGTTTCTTTGGTTAAAGTTCAGTGGAGGCATCATGACGAGGGAGAAGCATCGTGGGAGTTAAAGTCAGACATGAGGAATAGATACCCAGAGTTGTTTCAGGATTAGTTAGCTCAGATTTCAGGATGGAATCTTTGTTAAGGTGGGTAGAGTGTAACGCCCTGTATTTTATTTTCATTTAATAAACAAAATATTGTTTTTCTTTCTATGAATAGAAATGTTTGTTTGGGGTCAAACTGTAATTTTTATAAATAAAAAAATACTTGCTATGGATTTAAAACTGTAAGTATTTTTGTACAACTAGGAATTTATTTTCTACACTAATATAAATTTTTTTGTATTTTTAATATAGCCCTAGATACCGCGTAAATACCAGTTATTATTTTAAAACTGTGACTATATCGTGACTTGGTGAGGGAGAATGTGAGCTCAACCTCACCAGATATTTTCCTGGGTTTGCTTGAAGCCCAAAATTGCTTAACAGTATATATATATCACTCTTTATCTCACAGTCACTTAACTCTCTCATGACCTAAACTCTCTATCTCTCTAATTCTCTCAATCTGCTCTTGCTCTCTCTAAAACACACACACACACACACACAAACAGATTATATACATATATACATATACACATAGTTACATATATATATAGATCAAGAGAACGATGAAGAAATTCAAGTTTCGGATATTCGATGGAAATTCTCGTCCTCTAATTCTCAGTCCTATTCCCTCTGTGAGTAATTTCAACTCGCTCCCCATGTGTATATGTGTATATTTATGTATATATGGAGGTGTATATATGTATATATATATATGAGGTCACCATTAAAGATTTGAAATTGGAGTTTTATGAAACTCAACCAAAATTGATTCTGTGAATGCGAAATGAAAGATCTTAAGTCTAATTAGATTATAGTTCACAGACTACAGCTTAATTCGTCCGTATCGCGATGAACTATGGATTTAAAGTTTTGTCACTCTTACTTTAATCACAAATATTGAGATATACAATCCGAATAAGTTTAATTCAATTGCATATTCGTAATCTACGTGGCAAACGAAAAAAATTCATATATTGCATAACTTGGTTGAAACATAATTCAAAAATGGGTAAATTTCAATTTTGAAATTCGAAAATAAGAGAAAAATGAAGGACTTTGGTTCGCATCACTAGCGCTACCTGCTCGTGCAAGACCTCGCTCGCGCGACCTGTGCAAACTTAGGCAGAAATGACTTTTTAATAGATTTCATGAAAAATGCCTAATCGCTCACCTGCTCACGTGCGCGACATGGCATTTTGGGCAGTTTGTTCATTTTTCAACAAAGGACTGTTTGGAAAAGGTTTCGAAAGCATTTAAGGAACTGTTTGAAAGATGTACTATTTTAAAGACTTACGTTTAATAACTAGATTAATAAGAACGATTAAGACAGAGATTTATGTTTGTACGGATATTTGAATTTGTGATTAATAAATGATGTTACAATTCATGATATTGACATGCATGATAGGGTCGTGGTTGAGTCGACATGCATAGTATGTGAGAAAGTGTGAAAAGAGTAGAGAGTGGCGGTGTACAACTCAGATATCGAGCGGACATTATTCCTGGTATCTGAGGCGACTGTGTTGTGTACGATTCGAATACTGAGCGGATATTATTTCTGGTATTCAAGGTAATGGTGTAGTGTACGATTTAGATATCAAGTAGATATTATTCCTGGTATATGGATCGACGGTGTTGTGTATGACTCGGATACTGAGCGGATATTATTCCTAGTATTTGAGGTAATGGAAAGGTTGAATCAAGTTTGTCGAGAGAAAAGAGTCAACAAGATGAGATGATACATTGCTCATGCACGGTCACATATTTATTGCTTATTACCTCCCCATGTTATATGTTGAAGTTGGAATCTTGAATTATTGTTTTAAAGTTTAAACTATAACGTTGTGATATATGCTTATATATACATTGCGAGTATATGCTTATTTTACTCACCAACTTGCATAAGCTGATGGCGTTGATGCGCCCTGGACTCTATGTCCAGATTTTCCAGGTCAGGAGCAATCAGAGTATTTCAACTATGCTAGTTAGAGATCGGAGGATTTCCAGAAGGCCTGATTTACCTTTACTTATGTTTTAATTTTCAGAGTTGTAATAAACTCTATATTAGATTTTGAATAAGTCGGTTTGTGCCTAGGACTATGACTAATGTAATAGATTTGTAAGTTTTAATTTTGGAGCTTATGTTTATTAGTATCATTTTCTTTAGAAATGTTGTTACGTTATTTGTTGTAGGGATAATTGATTACTTTTACTTGTCACGACCTGCGAGTCCATAAAGGAAATGAAACACTCTTCTGATTTATGCTACGTCGGGGTATGACACATAAACCCTTCCTCACCCTTAAATTCATATCGTGAAGATCGTGCAGATGGACGCATTGGAGCTGAAATCGTCCGACGAATTTTGACATCCTGACATGCTCAAGGATTACATTTCGGTACTTTCTGTTCTGTTCTAAAATACCATTAGCTCACATGTGTGCTCCATATGTGCACAATGGATACATTTATACATGTAGACCAATCATCTTTTCAAAAGTAAAAGTAAAAGTATCTAATTAAATAAAAGTCCTTGAGTCTTTTCCCTTTCTGTCACGCCCCAGAACATCAAAAATAGAGAAAAATAAATTTCATTTTTGGGTCTGTAGGCCATGACTGGTGAAGTCACATGATTGTTCACATCACACAGTTATAAACAATAGAATAATTAAGGAGACAATAATATATATTCTAAGTCCATTTTTTGTGCATATTGTTTTTAATAAATTTCACAAGCTCGAGCTAGCCCGAGTTCCATGGGCGAATCTAAAAACTCAATCCAAGGGGTTCTTGATAGAGGATAGTAGGGGTTTGGAGGTAGCGCCCCCTAAAAATTTTTTTTGACTTATTTATACATATTTTGTGTAGATGTTATCAACTAATGTTATAAAAATTATCACAAAAATATAGTAAGAGGGAAGAGGGACTTTTATATAATTAACACAAAAACATAAGAGAGAGATGACTTAATATGATAAATTCATTATTTGGGGGGGGGGGGGGGGGGTTGGGGGAAGGCTCGTTAACTATAAAAACAAATTTACTTTTAGGGTAAATATGATATTTTTTTAAAACCTAGGTGCCCCCCACACCACCGGGCGGCTCGCCTGAATGCCTCCCCCTCCCCCTTGTCCCTTAGTCAGTTCGCCCCTGCCAAGCTCGGCTCTAAGCCTGTTCTATACATTCGGGCCTAGTTTGAGATAAGGGATTATATTTTTATGTGGCCGAGCTCTGGCTTGGGTAAGTTCAATTTACTTTGGACTGAGCTCGAGCTAGCCTAAGCCTAGCTCTTAGGGCACAATAAACAGGCGTGCCTGCAGGAAGAATGAAATCCTTTATCCGTAGGCCATCCCTTGGTTTTTAGTGCAACTTGTTTTTAGTGCCATAAGAATCTTGATTTTTAGTTACAAATGACTGTGTGTTGCGTTAGAATACCATAACCAAATAAAATAAATGGTGTGTTTGATAACCCAATTAAATTAAGAAAATAAAAATCTTTAGCACTTCAGTGCGTTTAATAACACAACACTTAATTGAAAAAACAGCTAAAAAATCACTGAAAATTTTAAATGAAAAAAAATCACTCAACATTACAACTCCAATCACTTAAAATTTTATCAAACGGACCCAAAGACTGATATTTTCTCAACCCAATCCTTTTTTAAGCATTTCAAACAATCCAAATTCATGCCACTTTATTACTGCAACACAATCCATTTAAATTTATTTTTTTCCCAAAAAAAAAAAAAAAAAAGAATTTATACAATTTGCTATATAGCTGTTAAATAACACAATGTGCACACTTTTCACCCAAATTCCAAACCCAAATCAAAACAAACCCATTTAACCTTAATCTCAATACCGCACTGGAACTCCGGTCACCACCCCACCACCGGCCGCCGGAAACCCCTTCCACGGCCGCGAGTACACCGCCGTATTGTTCTCTGCCCCCTTCACTCTCACCGACAAATTAATAATCCCATTTCTCTCCCCACTATAATCCCTCAACCGATAACTCAAAAAGTGCAAGTAATTTGCCGGCGTGTACCCTCCGACGAAGTCCGACGCTGGAATTCTCGCCGTTCCGACCACCCTTTGGCCGGAATTCACTTCCACCGTCAGAAATCGCGATTGGGCCGGCATGTCCAAAACGAGCTTCTCGTTCCACTCCGGGTAGCTTCCACCGTCGGCGTCGGGCCTCGTGGATTTCGCGTTTCGTGAGTCGGTCCGGACGACGACGAAGGCGTTCTTTTTCACCGGTCGTCGTCGGTCCACGCGCAGAGCTTCACCGGAGAGAATTGTGATCTCTAGTGCATGCGATGTGTTCGACATATTGCGAGTCCGTGAAATTTATGATTTGGGGGGGGTCGCTTGTTTTTAGAAGATCGATGTATTCAAAGAGAGAGTGTTGTTTATTTTTGAATTTAGATACAGAAACACATGTGTGTATATTATGTGTGTATATATAATAAATCGGCAGAGAGATGAAGGAAGTTTGATAGAAAGGAGAGAGAAACAGAGACGAAAGTCTACATACTTTAATGATACGAAAGGAGAGGTGCCTAATTTGTACTCTCTCCCCGGTCCCATTTTGTGAGCTTTGTATTCTATTTTAGAATGTTTAAAATTAATATTCACTTTTCTAATTTGATATATAATTTTACTAACTTTTTAAACTACTATTTTATTGAAATTTACACCAAGACAATATCAGGGCGGCTCTGGTGTATAAAATTGTAGGAAGGCCCCAATATTTTGGATAATTTTAGGCTCCCAATATCAAACACTGAATAGTAATTATTAAGTGCAAAAGCCCCAAACACAACTTAAAAATCCCAAGACCCAAGGAAGTCAGCTACTTTGGGATAGACTTATCCACTTTTAGGGACTTGTTTGAGGAAAAAAAAACTACTCATTAGGTGTACAAAACTGGTGTACTTAACATTTTTCCTATAAAAAAAATACCTTCTCAACTTTCTCGAATATAAGACTTTTCAATGTTTTTGGTCTTTTTCCTTACATTTTATTTATAGAACTGAATATTTGAAATTTATTGAACTTATTTGCAGTTTTTTTTTGGTATCTTTGTACTAAAGCACTCAAATTCTTAGGACAGTCTCCTTCTTAAAAAAACAATTTAGGTTTCCCTAAATAGACCCAAATGACTTTAGGAACTACATTTTTGAATTTGATAACTAGTTCATGCTTATATACAGATGGCTTCATTTTATAAGTTCGTCTAAAGCCCCCAAATCCTCAGGATCGGCCATGGACAAAACTAAAAAAGTTGATGTAATAATTAGGAGCAATTATAAAAAGTAGGCTTAGATTCTTCTTGTACCTTTAATAAGTTGAATTCCAATGGTGAACTCACAAAATGGGACGAAAGGATTATTAACTATCAATTATATTGACATCAAAACCATTAACTTTTTTCTTACAAAAAATAACTACAGTGATACTAAAATGTCAATTCCCAAATTAACCCAAAACAACAGAAGTAAGAAGAAAAAAAAAACAGTAAGCAATAAACTGGCACACCTCCCACCATATATATAGAGAGAGAAAAAAAGATTTTAAATGCACTGGGTAAAGTGCACTGACCCACTGTATTGACTTTTAAGCCTAAAAAACTCGTGGGTTGCCTCGCGCCCCACATCTTGACGCACCGCTGACCCGCAGATTTTTAGGCTTAAAATCCAGTTTACTCTACCCAATGCACTTAAGATCCTCTCCCTCTATATATAGGGATTTGCTAACCTACAGCAAAGGAGGCTTTTAGCGACGAAATTTTTTGTTGCTAAAAGTTGAAATCTGTAGTGATAAACATTTCATCGCTAAAAGCCTGTTTTTCGTTGCTAAAGAGATTGCTGTATACTGCTAAGCTGCAACCATCATGTTGTAGGTTAGCAGCCCCCATATATATATATAGATATATAGAATCCAGCTCCAGTGTGCACTAGCGCACTGGGTGAACGCACTGGGTTTTTAAGCTTAAAAAAACCGTAGGTCAACGGCGCGGCAGGACGGGGCATGGGTCACTGGGATGTCCCGCAGTTTTTTTAGGCTTCAAAACCTAGTGCGTTGATCCAGTGCGCTTACCCAGTGCGCACTGGAGCTGGACTCATATATATATATATATATCTACATCGGTCAGGCTCTCGAGTGAACAGGGTAGAGTGAACATACTCAGTGAACATTTTTTTTTGCCTAAAAAAACCCGTGGGCTGCCCCACTGACCCGCACGCTCCCCACTGACCCGCTGGTTTTTTCAGGCAATATATATATATATATATATTCATTGGTTATGTTCACTCTACCCTGTTCATTCTAGAGTTTGACCGATATCTACATATCTATGTTTTCTTTCCATAAAATGACTAAATATTAAATGCAACGGTTGTAGGTATGATATGGTATCACCAACTAATGAAATCTCTTTCATTTATACATCTGACACTTTTAAAATGATAAAAGAGGGGATAAATACCCCCGTTGTATCCAATATTTACTCCCATAAAGCCACTTTATAATGCCAAACTAGCCATCTAATTGGGCAATGCAAACCTCTCTCATTTCACATTTTTGGGACGCGTTGCCATGATACCAAACTCTATCTATCAATGGTAAGCAAAATTATATTAATATTCTTCACTGCCCTCTTTCTTTTTTTAGGAGATTGCAACTGGGTTAAGCATATTCTACAGTATTTGGTTGTGACATCATTTTAGGAAGTAGAAAAAAAATAGAGATATGGCCAACAATCATTACCATCGCTATTTGGCATTAATTTTACTTTTACTTCTAATCAGTGCATTTGAAAAGTTTTAATAAAAATTCTTAATGATAATATGAAGATGTTAGATAATGCTTAGTCTTGGATTAAAGTTTGAACTCTCGGCGTCTCATGGTCAAGAATATAGTCTTTTTGTTGCCTTCCATAATCTTTATGTAGTATGAATACCTTCACAAGCATGTGTATATATATATAATGAAGTTCTTCACAATCTATTATGATATGATTTTTCTTTTTTCTTTCTTTCGTTTTTTTCGTTTCCTTTGTGGTAATGGTTATGGATGGTAGCGGGTATGGATGGAAGCCTATTTAATTATAAGTAACTGAATATTTTCTATTTTGTATTCTTATAGTTTTCCTAGGAAATTGGAAGCGGTATTTTGGGAATTATGTAGTCACTTGACTCAATTTACATTTCTACTTTGAATGTGCATAATTAAAAACATTGGTAAATAATAACTGAATGATAATGTGGAGAGAGAAAGTTTGGTGATTGGTAATTTAAAACAATTAAGTGTAATGCTATGCTTCCCAAGTTTTACATTTCCAAACACACGTGTCAATTGGACCACATTTAATAGTAGGATCACTTCGATCAACATCCTCCAATCATAACCAGTGGACCCAATTACAATTTACACATAGAGTGCGTGTGCTCCAGTTGCTAGTTTCATCCGACTGTCATGCCGTGTGATCATTGTTATGATATTTTTATTATTGTAAATCGTGTGAGGCCCACTCTATTATGAAAGTCACATGGGATAATTTCTCCTGGTCAATATTGTTCTGTAGGTTTATGGATTAGCAAAGGCTTAGTTTATGGAGGAAAAACTTTTCCTTTGCTTGGTAATTAATAAGAAAAATGATGAAGAAATAAGAAAGAAAATGAAGTAGTTGAGAAATAAATTAAACATTTTGGATGTTGTGAGATATTTCCCTTTCTTTATTCATATACTATTACAATTATATTCTAAAAGCATTTAGTCAAGTTTGGATGACACTAATCCTGGTTAGGAATGGATATCTCATTCCTACTTTCCTATATTTGGGATTTCATTTTAGTGGGATTTGTGATTGGGTGTTGCGTAGCAATGAGATATGAAATCCCAATGATGATGGATATCTCATTCTCACCATCTATGATGGTATTTTGATTCTCATTGAGATTGACTATCCTAAAAAAAGAAAGAGTGCAATAAGGTTTGATAACATTACTGTAACGACCCTGGTCCTGAGTGCTATATGGGGAGTTCGTCCCACATCACCTGGGGAAGGAAGGGTAATGTGATATTGATATATATATATATATATGTGATTTCAAGTCTTCCTAGTAAAATGTCTTTTGAATGGTGGCCCAAGAACAAATCCGTGCGGATATGGGCTAAAAGCGGACAATATCTTACAGAGCGAGATTTGGGTCGTTACAGAATGGTATCTGAGCCTGACCCAACCGGAAGTGTGCCAACAGGAACGTTGGGCCCTAAGGGGGTGGAATGTAACGACCCTGGTGTTGAGTGCTGTAGGGGGAATTCGTCCCACATCGCATGCGGAAGGAAGGGTAATGTGCTATATATATGTGGTTTCAAGTCTCCTTAGTAAGAGGCCTTTTGGGTAGTGGCCTAAGAACAAATCCACGCGGGTTTGGACCCAAAGCGGACAATATCTTACTGAGCGAGACTTGGGTCGTGACAATCACCATAATAATAGATATTTAATATAGATTTGTAATAAAATGGATTTGACTTTAAAAAATTGTAATGAAAAATTAAAAGATTAATGACCCAATTATTGACAATAGTCAAACAATAGAAATTGAATTACTATGCTATTCAAAACCTTGTAACTTATTACTAGTATTGGGATACATATATGGGATACCTAATATTATCATTGATTAATGTTATTTAAGCATGAAGGAAAATATAAGGGAAAACAAGAGACAAGTGGTTTCCCTTCTTGTTTCTCTTTCCCTTTCCCTCACAAAATCCATGAACTAAAGAGAGCCTAAGAGCCCCTTTGTTAGAAATTATTCCATGTGAGTGTTACACTATGTGACGGTTATTTATTGTGATCTATTCATTACTGTAAGACACACGTGAAGTCTACATAATACTAAAATTTTAGTGAAAGTCACACGAGTGTGATGGACACACGGGATAATTTCTCCATTTATGGTTCATGGATTCTCTAAGACTTTGTTTGGTTTTTAGATTTGGTGAGGTAAAAGAAAGAAAATACAGGGCACAAGCTTTTCATTTGGTTAATAAAGAGAACGATGAGAAAAACAAGAAAAAAAGAAAAGAAGTTGAGAAATAAATTAAATATTTTTTATGTTGTGAGCTATTTCCCTTCTTTTATTCTTATATTATAACCATAGTTTAGAAATTCTTAATTTTTAATATAATTTAACCATGGAGGAAAAACAAGAGGAGAATTAGTTTTATCTCTTGTTTCCCTTTCCATTCCTTCACGAAATCCATGAACTAAGAGAGCTTATGGGACTATTTGTTGGGATTATATCACGTGTGGAACAATCCCATTGATATAGGGATTGTTGATTTGGCTTAGATTCGTATTGGGATAAGGTTTCCTTTAGCGGAGTGGATCTCTAATTTTTTGTTGGACAAGGAATAGTTGGAAACTCTATAAATTAAAGGGGATGGAGTATAAGAATTTAGGTAAGCCCTTGGTGAAAGAGTGAGGGTTCTTTGTTTATAGAGTGGGTGTATAAGGGGTTCAAAGATTGGGATATGAGATTTAATTTAATATTTTCTTGTACTGAATTTTTTATTCTCAATAGCGTAAGAACAGTTCTCTCGGGTGTGGACGTATACAATGTTTGGCTGAACCACGTAGAAATTTGTGTTTCTTTGTTATGCTTTTAATTACTATTGATGAGTTTCTGTGTGTTTATTGGGAAGAATTTTGTTTCGCGTTTTAAATTCCCAACACTGTTTGTTAAGGCAAAGAATTAATTTTTTGATTTATAAGTGATTTGGGTATGTAAATTCAGTGTTCGGTGCATGTTAATTTCTTACACAGTCTAACATATCTCTTAAAATTAGTTCATTGTCAAACTAACATAATTTTGATTTTTGTAAAATTTAGTTTAGTAAAAAAAAAAATTGAGTCAGAAATAAGGCAAATCCTATTTAAAACATTGTCAAACTAGTTTTTTTTTTAAAAAATTTAGTGGAAAATCCCATTCTACCAATGTTTATTGTAATAGACCCACCAATTGGTACTCCATAATAATAGACCCTATAATTGTAATTGTTGTTAGAGATTAGTCCAAAATCCCAAATTACTGATAGATAATTTTACCATTTTACCCTTAAATGATATATATAATGCTGATATGTATATTTCCGTCAACTCAATCACAAAAATCTTGCATATATTTTGGGAAGTTACCAAACTAAATCCCATAAATCTTGCATATATTTTGGGAAGTTACTAAATACCATGATTGTAGGGCTTTCTACGTTAGATTCTGTTTATTCTTGCATAGATCTTTTTTAATTTCGCATTTTTACCATTCTTGGATGATCTAACAGTCCTTCATCAATATCACAAAAAAAAAATAATGTTAAATTTTACACTAGAATGAACATGAGTGTTAAATTTCACACTAGAATGAATATGATTTTTGAAATTGAGGAATTTTGCAATAACTTAGTTTTGCAGAGTAGAAATTTTAGTACATACTAGCAATATACAATTTCACAACACAACATAGGAACTAAGAATATGAGTGTTAAATTTCACACTAGCATAATTAAATTTTACACTCACATTCGAGTTAAATTTCACATTAAAATGAAAATGATTTTTTAGACTAAGGAATTTCGCAATAACTTTTGTTTTGAAGAGTAAAAATTTTATTGATGGTACTAAAAAATACACACAAACACCAAAAATCACTCAAGAACTTCCAGTTTACATAAAATAAACCTTTCACTCTCTTAGGACTTTTCTCAAGCACATAGAGTGCTTGGCACCTACATACCAGTAACTTCACCGTTGGAACTAAAGACTAATCCACAAACTCACAATTTTACTTCACATAGTATACAATTTTGTACCACAACCTTTGAAGTAAGAACATGAGTATTAAATTTCACACTACAACCTACATATAGTGTTAAATTTCACACTATAAATCGTATCTATTGTGTGTGCGTGTGTATGTTTTCTGACAGGTGTTCCAAGAAGGAGGAATAGGATTAGGAAGTACTCCATCCATAACCGGAGACCAATCACTGGTTTTCTTTCTTCATCTTCTTCTGTTATTGATGTTATTGTTGTTCTTGTTTGCTTTGGCACGTACACTTGGCTTCCCTTATTCGATTGATCACCATTGTGTCCTCATTTTGCTTATTTATTGTTGTGGTATCAAGAGATGTTTCCATTTCTTTTTGTTTCAAATCTGTTCATCCCACCAAAAGAAAACAAAAAAAAAAATAAATCAATGATAAAAAGACTCAAGATATATAACAATATATATAGAGAGACAATATATATATATATATAGAGAGAGAGAGAGAGAGAGAGAGAGAGAGAGAGAAGTAGCGGAGCACAGTGGCGGATCGGAGGCGCATCGCCGGAGCACAGCGGCTGCGGAAGCGCAGGCAGATGCACAACGCAACGTCGGATCCGAGGTAGGGGCATCCATGGAGAGAGAGATGGGTAGCCATACTAGAATGTGTGATTTGTTCCTCTTTCTAATTTTTTCACCACAAATCTATTGGATTTTTGAATTTTGAAAAACCCTAGAATCTTGGCTTAATTTTGGTAAATGGGTTGGAGTTTAAATACTGAAATTTGAAGGGGAAAGTGATATGGTGCACACAAAGGGTATTTTGGTCCAAAAATCTGTGTGTGGACCTATCACTAAAATGTATCTTGGGCTGGGTCTATTGCAAAAATCTTATACTAGATTAGACTTTATACTAATTAACTCTTTTTTTTTTCCCCTTGAATTTGTCGTACTAGTTTTTAAGGGAAAGGAATAACACATATTTTGTGTTAAAAATTTTAAATTTTGTACATCATTTTTCTTTTCTCTTTTCTAGATCCCTATTGCGTTTAAAAATTATTTGGTTTTCAATATTAATTAAGAACTCAGGAAAATACAGAATAAATAGATTTTATTTATTTATTTATTTTCCACTCTGTCAGTCTTTAAATTTGCAAATCAAACGTACCCTAAAAATTTTAAAGTAAGGGTCTACAAAATTTTAACTGGTGTCTACTGCCTTTGGCTATATTTGACAATAATTTTTAGAGCTCATAAATAATAATTATATCATAGAATTCCAAAATGTTAAAATAAAACTGTCTTGGTAAATTAGCTTTTGGGAATTAACGTGAAAAGATGAGTCAATATTGGCACGGATTTGCGGTTCACCAAAACTTACCTATAGCTTTTGACAAGAATCAGTTTTTTTCAATCAGTTCATAGAAGCAGAGGTTGTTGCCAAACACGTCCTTTGCGTAAGTTGTGACCGAAATTTAATTGGAAAATCCGCATCTAGTGGTCAGAATAAAACTGGATTCAATTCTGACCTGTGGTTTTTGGTTTTTTATAATAAATCCTTAGAAATTTCTAAAGTCTTTGTTCTTATTCCAACAGACTTTTAATGGTCTATGCAAAAAATGGTAAAACTACGCACATTTCATTCTTTATTATAGCTCATTATTTAGCATGTATAGTCTTGCTCTTATTCCGGACTTGTTCTTCAGAAAATAAATAAATAAATAAAAAAAAATGAAATTCCATGTTTTAGCATATACATCTTGACATCATCCCCCCCACCTCACAAGCATGACACAAACTAAAGAAATATTCTACTCATCTCAAATTTGGAAAATTCTATAATACATTCTAGTGGTTTGTTGGATGTATCACAGATACGTACTGGTAGTTTTGGTCTTAAAATTAATGTGATTTTTAAAGTTAAAATATATTGGGATCTACTTGTAATATTTTGGGTAAAATTAATGCAGTTTGGCACCAAACCAGGATGTATGATATAACCAAAAACGGTTACGAGAGATGTATCATAGAATATCCTCTCAAATTTACGCATATTTCATTGTAAACTGTATTACATTTACCGGTCTATACTAATGTTATTCAAAACGTGTTTACACGTAAGCACCATATCCATATGTGTTAGTGTGGTTACAGAGACGGATATGTGTTTAGTATATTCTCTTTTTATGGTCATAAATATTTTTGAAATAATAATAATAATTTTATTTTATCCAAAGAAAGAGGTCTTAGTAAGTCGAGCAATAACCAAATATGGAAAATACTGGCCTTGTTTGGGAAGATCATAATTGGTTACTTGGTTTATATTGCAACAATTTGCGTACAATTTAAAATCTAAACACAAGTTTTTTTTTATTATCAAACTATCATCATATTGAAACCTAATCATATTTTAGTCTTATGATAAGTTCATATAAAGCCCATTTACATGTCCAAATGAAAGATTGTATCGAAAGATAAATGTGAAAATGTACTTAAGTTTTAAGAAAAATTGGTGAAAAGTCCCTTATTTAGACACAACCAACATTGGGTCCAACCTACATTTCTTTTAGCGTCAAAAGTCCCCTCATCTACAGCAAAAATCCCTCTTACACATGCATTGTACAATCTCTTTCTTTTTCTCAAATTAATGAAGTTTTCCTCTTTTCGTGTCCTTATATCTTGCTCTCCCGGCTTGTCATTGTGCCTCTCATCGGTCCGTTAATCATCAAAATGACCCGCTACTCCAATGCCGTGGATCTCGGTGGTGGTGGGCGAATCCAGGAGTTTTATTCAGGGGAGCTGACACTATATAATAAAGGATTATTCACCCTAAAACATCAATTATTAATGTGGTTTTTAAGAAATATCAATCAGATACGTGGTAAAGTGTTCATATTTGAAAACTGGTAGTTCCAGTCGACTGATCGAGTGTCCGGTCGACTGGAAATGCAAATTGCAGAGAACTAGTCTTGTGAATCCCCTAGTCCGGTTGACTACCTGGTCTAGTCGACTGAGTCTTAAGAGGCCCAGTTGACTGAACATCGGTCCGGTTGACTAAAAATGCAAATTGCAGAGAGTTCAAATCTTATGAAAGATGACCCAGTCGACTGGACGTCTGACTCAGTCGACTGGTTTGCAGCAGCAGAACATTCTGCAACAACTACTAGCATTCAAGTTTCTAATCACCATTCTAAGGCACAAAACTTAACCCAAACCTTTACCAAACGTCATTATAACATCATAAGCTTATTTTTAAACACTCCCTTAGTTACAAAATGAGTCTTGAGTCATGATTTACATAGTTCACAAAATTATATAAATATAGTACAAGAGTTCGATTCTACAAGTTCACTTGCCAAATTCATGTAGAACCAACATGAAAGAACTAGCATCACATTTACTGTCATAATTTACCATTGTTGATCTCACAACGTGGGCCGCGAGTTATAAAACTGCAAGTTCTACTCCAAAATCAAAGTACACAAGCTTCTAGAAATCTCAAAACTAAATATTACACTTAATTGGATTATGAACAAGACAACTCAGTCCCAATCCTCCATTCCCAACGCACTCCTCACCTCCTTTCTGAGCCTTGTTCTGATCCTGCAGTGGTTGTTTATGTTCCATAACAGAAATAGCAAAATGATTTTCTTAAGCATTATGCTTAGTGAATTAACTAACGTGCTTTACTAACATGGCATGTATAATGCAACAATTTTAAGCATATAACCATACGTAATCGCATAATAATTGGGTTAATGGTTCACTCAGACCCGATGACCTTTTCCATGGCCCCGTGGTCACTTCTATTCCTTGGACTACCGTTCTAAAACGGTTTCTTCTCCTTCTCCTCACTTATTTCACCACAATGAACCATTACTCCCAAATATTCATTGGGCACTTAATATACATAAGCACATAGCCACATAAATATGATAATCACTTCATTAAATTAACTTGAAATTGAAACTATCACATGATTTCAACTACTAAATTTAGAAGATTTAGAATCATTATCTTCTAGCTAGTAATTGAAGCACATAACATGTACCCACATCAAAGTTTAAGTTAGAAAACTCACCGTAGCAAAATTCTACCCAAATTAAGCTAGACAGTACAGAATTTCACCAAATCCTAGCCCAATTCTCCCTCTAGAGTAAATCATACATGGTTTCGGCAAATCGCGTCTCACCGATTAGATTAGATTAATAAAATTCGACGATTAAAGCGTAAATAAAAGGTATGTAAACAATCATCTTACCTCCACGAGTCCGAATACGGTTTTGGTTCGCAAATTGGACGACGAACGATGAAATTATAGTGTCAGAGATGGTTCTTTCTCTTCTCTCTCGCGTCTCCCTATTCTTTGTCTAATTTCTGTATTTATTTTGAGGATTAATATCCTCTTAACACACATGCAAACACATGCATGTGATGTGTCAACATTTTTCATTTCTTGTCGTTTACAGCCCCCTATAGTTTCTAACTTCTTATTATGAAATCCTCCAAACATTCCGTTATCTACCCAATTATCTAAGTGGGTGTTTGTCTAAGTCCCGTATGGATCCCACACGTGGTCCCAAATTTTTATGAAGTTATTATCATACCTACTAATTATGAATCTTTTTTTTTCATTTATGCCCTTATTTGGGTATCCAAACTGATACCAAATGCTAACATATTAAGCAGTATGATATGAAGACTATTAAGCACATTTATCAAATTAATCAAATAAGAATGCATCTAGTAATTTAAATGCACTTTATTTTATCAGGCCCTTCACTGGGTCCCACTTCATTACCTGTCCCTACTCACTAGGGACTTCCCAACTATGCTCGTTACTAAACACTTTTCCATGGGTGAGTCCTAAGCCTCCCTTTAATCCATTTTTATACATTAATTATAATAATTAATGCATGATTAGATAATAATTAACCCCTTTTCTGGGTACGAGTGTTACAGAAACTTATACTGGGGTTGGGAGGCAGCGCCCCCGACCTGATTTTATTTATTTATTCGTTTATTTATTTATTAATTATTATTATTATTATTATTATTATTATTATTATTATTATTATTATTATTATTATTATTATTATTATTATTACTTAGCTTAAACACATTTTTTTGAAAAGTTGAGGGAATAAGGGCAAAAATAAATAAAGTATGAAATATGTAAGGTAAAAAATTATTTTGAAAAGTTGAGGGGGACAATTAAGGGACAAAAATAAATAATGTGTAAAATTTATAGGGTCAAATATATAGTGATTTGAAAAGTTGAGGAGGGGCAACTGCCCCCTCTTGCCCCTATGTGCATCCGCCCCTGGTGGTGGTGGTCCATGGGCCTATGGCAGAGGAAGTTAGAGAGAGAGAGAGAGAGAGAGAGAGAGAGAGAGAGAGAATAGGAGGCTAAGGTTTCTTGGGGCATTTTGGGGAAAAAAAATGGGAGTTTAAAATGTCCAGGGATGTAACATATTTTACAATTTTAATTCAGGGATTTTTTTAACAAAATAAGAACCAAATAGGACCTTAAACTCTTGCTATTTTTTAACTAATTTTCTCATTCTTTTGAGAGAAAATTTGTTTAGGCTTTGTTTAGTTTTGGATTAGTGAAGGGAAAAGAAGGGAACACCATTTCCGTAGTATTTTCTAGAGTTCTCATCCATGCAGAGCTGGACCTGATAATTTGGGGGTCCTAGTCGAACATTTGAAGATGGGGCCCTGCACAAGGTCTCGGAGGCCCCCCTGAAGCAAAATATGTTTATATATATATATATATATATATACTGGGTCTTTATCTGAATGCGTACATATTATCACTTTTATGATTTGTAAGAGTAATACTATGGTTCACAACACATATGGTAGTGGGGCCACATATTGAAGTAATGTAATGCTTCTCAAAAATGTGGTTCTCAATATATGTGATAGTGGGATCAATTCACCAACATCCAATGAAGCATAACATTTGTTGGGAACCACGTTTGGGATACAAATTTGGGAAGCATAACATTACTCATAATTGTGGGACCATATGATTTTCATTAAAAGTTTCATCTAGACTCACTATCAAGGGTTGGGAACCTAAACATTACTTAATTTGCAAAGGTTGGACAAATGTAAAATAATTGGACTAAACTAGAAAGTGAGAAAAATTAAAAGTGTTGGGTGCGAAGGTGTGATATTTAATGTGGTCTTGATGATAAAGGGGCCAATACATTATGTACATTTTGTTTTCAATATTTAGGTAGACTCGATTATAATTGGACCAATGTATACATATAAAATTTGTATTTTAGGCTCTATTTAATATTTCCGGGGCCCTTTTTTAAAAAGGGCCATTTAGTATAAAATCCAATCTACTAGACTTTTTTAGTAATTGGTCCAACACAATAAAGTTGTTAGCAATAAGTCCTTCCTATTTTATGTAGACAAATTTACCCTCACTCTCTTATGTACGCTCAAAAATAGTATACAGACTGCCCGCCTTGATTATGCTTTTGATTCTAAACCGAAGAAGTTGACAATAAAGAGGTGATGCCTTTTATGCATTTTAGGATTTTGCTGCAAGAGATGCTTTAGACTGCATGCAAAATATCTCATATTTTGTAACACCCGTACCCGGAAAAGAAGATTAATGTGATATTAATATGTATTAATTTAAGATAATTAATACATAAGATGGTCTAAGGTGGGGTTATGAACCCACAGGTAAAAAGGTGTTCAAATGCAGACACAGATGAAAGTTCTATAAAAGGCAGAACTGGTATAAATGTGGGGTCCAACGAGGGTCTAATTAAGATATTTTACATTTTGATGTTATTATATGTTGATATGCATATTTGTTTTAATACTTAAAGATATTATTATGTCTTATGATAGCTAAGGGGACCAGTTTTGGTACCCGTGAGAGGGCGTATTTGAATACAATTCATAATTAGTAGGTTTAATAGTAACCTCATAATTTATGTGGGACCATGTTTGGGACCCACGCGGGACTTAGATTAAATCCGTTTAGAAAAGATGGGTAGTTAACGTAATTAATATGGGGGTTTCATAATAAAGCTTAAAGAAAGTTGGGAGAGGTAAACGTAAATAACGAAAAATGGTGCCAACACATATGCATGTATGCATATGTGTCTTGTAGGAGTAAAACAAGCTGGAAATCTCCAGAAAATTAGAGAGAACAAGAGCTCCAAGTCGGCAACGGATTTCTCGACGACGTTTCTTGTCATTCCTTCGCCGTCCGACATCGGATTTACGATCCGAGACCATTTTTGGACTCGTGGAGGTTAGAGGATCGCATACATGTAATTTGCTTTCAGTTTCGATAACATTTTCCCAGTGACCGTTCTTGATAGATGATATTTAATATGTAAAAACTATGTAGGATTGATCCTAGAGCAAGAGTTGGGTTAAATCTAGCTTAAAATTGGATTCTCGGAGCTTAAATCGCTAGTAAATCGAAGAGGTGAGTGTTCTAATCCCTCAATTGGGTGTTTAGCTATGTTAATGTGATAGTTGTTGTTCATAGTTGCTAAACTCATGCTCATGTATATATATGTTGATGAATTTGGGCAAAAAGCATGCCAATAATGTGAAATTGTTATGCATATGTGCTAAGTTGCTTAAATGCCTATGTAGATCAAAGGGAAGTCAAGTAGTGGTCACCATTTATAGGTCCCATATAAGGGATAGGAAGTCCTCAATGAGTAGGATGCGGTGACGACCACAATGAAATGCCGGTGACGCCTTCGGGGTTACAAGAGAGTATGTGATGCGCTATATGCGTCTAAACGTGAGAAAGATCCAGGGTGAGAAGGATTCGGGGGTGGTGGCTGGAATGACTTGACTTCCTGGAGATTAATTGGTTGTTGTTTATAATGATTATTGCATTTTTGCATTCCAATGGCATGGTTAGTTCCCTCACTAAGCGAAAGCTTAAACGAATATTATTTTCTGTTGTGGTTATTGAATAACCACCGCAGGTACGACACCGGATGATGAGAGGAAATGAACTGCACGATATGTGGGGCGTGAGAGTTGTGTATATGTAAGGATGTCCATATGTTTAGATGTTAAACTTGGGGTTGTAACTTTTGATTTAAAGAGATGCAGTTAACTCATGTGTAGAAACTCCTTGTAATATGTCAAGTCTTGCCATGGTTGGTTGTGATATAGGTTATGGAACTTCTTTATAGTCCACAAGTTGTATATGTGTAAGGAAGACTTGTTGGGTGGAGTGGAGTGGAGTGGTTCTTTTTGATGTAACATCAACTGGGGTTTCCTAGTTCTTGTATTGAACTTGTGGTATGGTAAAATGTGGATTTTTTTATGCCAGTTCATAAACTTAGTTGGAACTAGAGTGTTTTGGGTGTTTCAATTGACTTCTCAAATGGTTTTGGGAATGTTTTCCAATAAGTTCTTTATGGCCATGTTGTTTTGAGCTCATCTTGGCAAGCACAATTCCTTTTCCTTATTAGTTTTGTAAGTTTGAAGTTTCTATGGTTAGTTCCCCATTTGAATGTACATGGATGATATTTTTGAATGATTTGGAAAGACTTACATATGTTGTGGATATGTTTATAGGTGTTTGGGAAGTGCTCTCAAAAGATTTTATGATGTTTGGAACAAATTGTAGAACTTGGAAGTGTTTTGAACTTAAAATCTGATGTTTTTAGTAGCAAAAAAACCCATCTGCAGAATCCGGATCGATCCGGGTCATGTGCGGATCGATCCGGTCCGGTTTTGGGGCAGATCGAACCACTAATCTGGTTTCAGTCCGACGCCTTTTACGAAAACAAGCATAACTCTCTCTAAAAAATTCAGATTCGCGCGCCGTTTTGTGCGTTTGAACCAGGACTCAAAGATCTATCTTTTGATATAAAATTTTTATACTTTATTAATGATCATTTTTCCCTTGGGGCTATTGTCAATAGAGCTATTTTATGAGGTCTAATCCATGATTTGGCTTTATTACATGTGTCCTAACTCACCCGAGGTGGGTTGGGGTGTGATAATTTTTGGTATCAAAACTATAGGTTAGAGCCTTTGGGGACGAGTGACGATTACGACGCATAATAAGCATAAATGATTAAAACTTGTGTAAATCATGCATACACGTTTACTTAGCATGGTGAATGATGTTAAGCATACATTGAAAAGTAAAACATAACGTGCGTGTGAAAATGTATTGTGAATGCTAGAGAGAAAATGTCTGGTTCGACACCGCCTACACAAATGGAGAGAATGGAAAGAGTTGTGGCCGGTTTGGTACAAGTCGTTGAAACTCATGTGATAGAGGGAAGACGTGAACAACCAAATCCTAATCTGAGGGAGGAGGTGACCACCATTTTACAATTTTATAAGTAGAAACCGACAATATTCAGGGGAGAGACTGATCCAATGAAGCTGATTTCTGGTTGTTCGGTATGGAGAGGATATTCAAGGTTCTCCTGTGTTCCGAGGCTTAACATGTTTTATTTACCGCTGATACTTTAAAAGAAGAAGCATAATATTGGTGGCATACAAAATTGGGACCTGATAGACCGAACACTTGGAGGGAGTTTGAAATACTCTTCAAGAAGCAATATTTTTCAAAATCGTTTGAAGATTTGAAAGCTCAAGAGTTTATGACGCTAAAGCAAGGGGGGATGACGGTTCGGGAATACTTTGCTAAATTTACAAGTTTGGCACGATTTGTTGAAAACATAGTACCAAATGAAGGAGACCTAACTAGAAAGTTTGTGACAGGGCTTAAGGATGAGATCCGACGCCAAGTATTAGTACAACGGTTGGATAAAGTTGCAGAGGCATTGGATGTAGCTTCAATAGCCGAGAGAGAAATAGGATATCAACAAAGTTCGCAAGCACCATCAATTCAACAATACAAAAGACCGAGTTCAAGTCAATATAGCGGTCAAGGGAGTTCGAAAAGGCAAAGTTTTGGAAGTTCCTCAAGTGGTGGAAGTAATAAGACGCTGTGTAATACGTGTGGGAAGTTTCATTGGGGTGTGTGTAATTTACCGACAACAGTGTGTATCAATTGTCGACAAACGGGGTATGTGGCAAAAATTGTCTAGGGGTAAGGCAAAATACTTACACTCCGATAAGGTGTATGGATGATAGTGGAATGGTTTGTCCTAATTGTGGGGAGCTTAGACATCGAATGCGCAACTGTCCTAAGCCGAGGCAAGGGGGTTCTAGTGCAACTGCAAGTAGTGCACCGGCATCACGACCAGCTCAACAACAACCACCTCAAGGAAGGGAATAACGTCAGGGCCGTTATGTTCAGCTTAACCCAAGGGAGACTACCGTTGCTAACATGGTCATGTCAGGTAATGTTCTTATCTGTTCAACACCTGTTAATGTGTTAATGGATTCCGATTCTACGCACTCGTTTGTATCACATCAATTCGCTAGAAATATGAATGTACCCTTAGAACTTCTTGAGTACGATTTGTCTGTTGATTTTTCGTTGGGAAGATCTTTAGTGAGTTCGGGAGTTTGTAAAAATTGTGAAGTTAAAATTAATGATGAGGTGTTAACAGCGAATCTAGTACCGTTAGTAATTCAACATTTTGATGTCATATTGGGAATGGATTGGTTATCAGTTAATCACGCGATTATCGATTGTGAAAACGAAAGGGTAGAATTCCAGGCACCGACTCGTAGAGTCTTCTCATTTCAAGGGATAGGTGTCGTGTCACCACCTTATCTTGTATCTGCCATCAAGGCTTGTCGTTTATTGAGAAAGGGGTGTAAATGTTTCCTTTGTAGTATATCGGATAGTAGAAGCACTGAACAAAAATTTGAAGATATACTAGTTGTTAGGGAATTTTCTGATGTATTCCCAAAAGATTTACCGAGTGTACTAATTGAGAAGGAGATTGAATTTGGCATAGATGTGATGCTGGGAACACAACCCATTTCATGGACACCATATAGAATGGCTCCGATAGAGTTGAAAGAGTTGAAAACTCAGTTACAGGAGTTGTTGGATAAGGGATTCATTTGACCTAGTGTTTCACCTTGGGGTGCACCGGTTCTCATTGTGAAAAAGAAAGACGGAACAATGAGATGTGTATTGATTATCTTTAGGGGTGGCAATTTTTCCCGCTCCGCTCCTAATGGAACGGGTTTGGAGGAGTTATAATAGGAGTAGGAGTGGATTTGGTATGGAAAAACAAAAACCCTATAGGAGTCGGGGCGGAGTTGGTATCCATAAAATACTACCATTTAAAACCCGCCCCGCCCCGCCCCGATTAAATCATTAAGTTACTAAACTACCCTCATACTTATAGTTATTTACAACAAATTAGGACATATATATACATCTCTTTCTCTTCAGTATTAAAATTTAATTTCTGAATTATGATTAACAAATTTAGAATCATTTGCGTGAGTGATTTTTAGGAAATCAAGCTAAAATATAAGTGGATTTTGAATTATAAAAGACCATTTAATTTTGGAATGGTGATTAATAAACGGAGTAGGAGTGTAATAGGAGTACCCAATAGTAAACGGAGTAGGAGTGGAGTAGGAGTTGGTATTTTACTTAAACGGGACGGGGCGGAGTCGGAGTAGGAGGAAAATAAACAGAGTAGGAGTTGGTATAGGCGGACTCCGTACCAACTCCGACCCGTTGCCATCCCTAATTATCGAGAGATCAATAAAATAACTATTAAGAATAAGTACCTATTACCACGGATCGATGATTTATTTGACCAACTACAAGGGGCTCAAGTGTTTTTGAAGATCGATTTGAGGTCGGGGTATCATCAATTAAAGGTAAAAGCTGAGGATGTTGAAAAGACGGCCTTCAGAACTCAATATGGTCACTATGAGTTTCTTGTAATGCCATTTGGGGTAATCAATGCACCGGATGCGTTTATAGACTTAATGAATAAGGTCTTTAAAACGTATCTTGATGAATTTGTTATCATTTTTATTAATGATATACTTATTTACTCAAAGAGTCCGGAAGAACATGATAGACATTTGAGATTGGTGTTGCAACATCTTCGATAAAAGCAGTTGTTCGAAAAATTAAAGAAAAGTGAATTTTGGTTAAGCAGTGTTACCTTCCTTGGTCATGTAATTTCCAAGGATGGTGTGTCAGTTGATCCAAGAAGATAGAAGCCGTTATGAATTGGGCGAAACCAACTAATGTGTCTGAAATTCATAGTTTTCTGGGATTAGCTGGGTATTATAGAAGGTTTGTTCAGGATTTCTCAAAGATTGTGACCCCGATGACAACATTGATGAGAAAGGATGTTCCATTTGAATGGGGGAAAGAATGTGAGGATTGCTTCCAGACATTGAAAAGTAAGTTGACCTCTGCTCCAATCCTTGCAATTCCGACAGGCTCCGAGGGATTTAGTATTTACAGTGATGCTTCTCATCAAGGTTTGGGATGTGTCCTAATGCAAGGGGACAAGGTGATAGCATATGCTTCGAGGCAATTAAGAACACATGAGAAGAATTATCCAATCCACGATTTGGAACTTGCTGCGGTAATCTTTGTTTTAAGGATTTGGCGACATTACTTATACGGAAAAATTTGTGAAATTTTTACTGACCACAAGAGTTTAAAATACTTGTTTACTCAGAGAGACTTAAACATGCGACAATGAAGATGGTTGGAGTTAATGAAGGACTACGACCTAAAAATTCAATATCATCCGGGTAAGGCGAATATGGTCGCCGATGCTTTAAGTTGAAAATCATCAGAAAGTTTGAAATGTGTGTTGACGGCGCAGGAAGGGTTAGTGAAAGAGTTTGAACGACTAGAATTGGAAATTATTCCAAGAGTTGAAGGAGGATTAATGGCTGTAATTATGGCACAACCTGATTTGATTGGAGAGATTAAAGTAAATCAACTTTTGGATCCTAACTTGAAGAAAGTTGTGGATGAATTACCCGAGGGTAAGCGACTGGAGTTTAGTTTGCATAAAGGGGTATTATGGTATATCAATCGGTTATGAGTGCCAAATGTTGGCAATTTAAAAGCAAGAATTTTGGAAGAAGCTCATGGTACCCGGTATTCCGTACATCCGGGTAGTACAAAGATGTATAGAGATTTAATGAAAATTTATTGGTGGAGTGGAATGAAACGTGAAGTTGCTGAATATGTAGCTAAATGTATGACATGGCAATTAGTAAAGCTTGAACATCAACGACCCACGGGGAGATAAAACCATTGGAAATACCAGAGTGAAAATGAGAGCATATTATGATGGATTTTGTGTCTGGGTTGTTGAGATCTCCTAGATCTAATGATAGCATTTGAGTGATAGTTGACCGGTTGACCAAGTCAGCCCACTTTCTGCCAATAAAGGCTACAGAATCGACAAAATTAGCGGAACTTTATGTCAAGGCACTACACCATATGGCCAGATTTCTAACGGACAACTTTTATGGTTTCTAACGGATATATCCGTTACTAATTACTAACGGATATATCCGTTAGAAAAAGGTATATATCCGTTAGTAACAACAATACAGTGGCAATTTTGTAAATAAAAAATCAAAAATTAAAAATGTGGTGGTAGTTTTGTAAATAAAAATAAAACAATACGGTGGTAAATTTGTAAATAAACTCAATACAAAAATTTTGCCCCAATTTTTCCCTCCTAACATTCCCCCCTAAACATTTCCTCCTAACATTTACCCCTAAACATTTACTCCCAGAGAAGAGAAGAGAGAAGGAAATGAGAAGAAGAGAAGGAAGATGGATCCGATATAATACCCATTTCCTATCTCTCATCCATGGCCCCCAACAATCCAATTCGCACTTTTCCAGCAATCTTCACAGTCCTCCTCATCACCTCGATGCTCGCACTAGCTTCAACCGCGCCACCGCCGGCAGTGGCCGGTGGCTGCTCCGACGAAGTGGTTACCTTCTCGCCATGCCTCGATTACATCTCGTCTCCGCCGAACAACATCTCGTTCTCGCCTTCAGCTCAGTGCTGCGGTGTCTTCTCGTCGGCTTTTGGGACCGGTCTCGCCGACTGTCTCTGTTACTTGGTCTAGAGGCCTCTGCTCCTCAGCTTCCCTCTGAACTCCACGAGACTCGTCTCTCTCTCTTCTCTCTGTCCTCTGAAGAACTCAGGATCGACTCAGAATTCTTCTCTCGAATCTCTCTATTCAGGTTCGAATTTCGATCCTTTGTTCTTGGTTCTAAAACCTTGATCTTGTACTGTATTGACTATTGAGCTTATGTTTTGTGAATTAAAATTGCATTCGAATTTGTGGTTGAGTTTAAACAATTTCGATTTTCTGATTGAGCTGATTTTGATATTGTATTAATATTTAATAATTGTGTATATACGAAGATATTTCACTGATTGCAATTTAGGAAAAAAATAAATAATAATAATAATAAAATTAATCACTCTAGATTGGCGCCAAACCGTAGGTGCGCAAGTTAGTAATCTATTGGTTTAGGCGTAGGATAGCATTTTGTCTGCATGAGCTAGTTAAATTTCATGGAGTACTATATCGGATAGATTCAAGTCCACTAGACCTGAGCAAATGTCAAATTCTAATGGTGAACATTTACCCCTAAACATTTACTCCATCCGCAGACTCCTTCCTCTGCTCGTTGCCACCGCCGGTCATATGTACTCTCTCTCTCTCTCTCTCCTTCTTCTTTTTCTTCTTCTTCTTCGTCCATTCTATTATGATATGATGATGCCCTACTTTTCATCCCCAAAAGAAAACCCTAACTTTTTCTCTCTAGGACCTCTCTCAACGAACTCCAATTCGTCCAATTAGAGAATCTGCTAATCTGAGATTCATTCGTGAAACCCCAATCAAATGAGACACAGCTCCTTCCATGACTCTATCATGAGCGCGTCATCGACCACTACCCGAGGCTTGAATGCAAGGTTTGGTTTCTATTTCCTTTTCTCTGTATATGTGTGTGTGTGTGTGTGTGTGTGTGTGTGTGTGTGTGTGTGTGTGTGTGTGTGTGTGTGTGTGTATGTGTTGAGCATCAATGTGTCATTACTCCTCAATTTTATTTTTTGAAGTTCTCTTTGGGCACAACTTTCTCTATTTGGTTCAGCTTTGGAAAGGGGTTCTGAGTGGGTGTTCAATTGAGTGAAAAGGCTACTTCGAGGATTAACATACATTTTCTTTTAGTCCATGAATAAATATTCTACAGCAATTATCAACCATCAATTATCAACTTTTTTTATACGGTGCATTAACATACATTTTCTTAATTCTAATTGCAAACCAACATCGGGCTAGTTTTTTATAGGAACTGTAAACCTGATCCTGTTTTATGCATTCCAAACGTGCCCTTAATAGGAGTTTGTTAAGGGGGCTTGAAATTTTTATTGATTCATACAGATTTAGCATTAATGGGGTTTTTTCCCCTTTTCTAAGGAAACTTTCAGGACAGAGAACAAATGAAAATTCAGAAAGCTGTTCGAGCTCACTATGGGCGATTCTTTTACCGGTTTCCAAACGGAGAATCTACTGCGGATGTTTATGATAGAGCACAGGTAATTCTATGTACTAACCCCGCATCATAAAAAATGTAGGCAATAATTTTGGAATAATGTTTTTGAGTGTTTGGGGTGTGGTGCTATAGGATTCAGAGAAACTCTGAGAGTAGATATTGATAGAGGGAGGTTTCAGCCACCAGGTGAACAAAGCCCAAATATGAATCTGGTGATAGTGTCACATGGTCTAACATTGAGTGTCTTCTTAATTAGATGGTACAAATGGACAGTTGAGCATTTTCATAGACTCAATAACATGGGAAATGGGAACATGCTTGTTATGGAAAGAGGTTATGGTGGAAGGGAACATGGTTAAAACTGAAATACTTAACAGCAGACATTGCTATTTCAGATATATATGTGTACACATACATATACGCATTTGAGAACTCCACATGTGGATTATTCGACTCTGCGGGTAAACTCTTAGGCCGCCACAAGGTTTTCATGAGACTTTTTATAGTCTCATGTGGGTGGTTCCATGGTGGTTCATCCTGGCAACCTCACAAGACCCACTACACCAACCTTGAGACCTGCCCCACTTGGTTACCTCGTGGGATTATATTCGATAAACACATCCACCATGCAAATCAACTGATTCACAACTAAAAAACAGAAATATCTAGCTCCAAGCAACACAAGGGAAAACACAAGGGAACTTGTCTTTAATTTTTGTATTCTTTAATTTTAATGGTATTTAAGAATGGATGAAAATCTAAGGGAAAACACAAGGGAACTAGTCTTCCTTTGGGTTTCCCTTTCATTTTTATTTCCTGAAAATCCACAAACCAAACAAACCCTAATTTTCAGGCAGAAAGAATTAGAATTAGAAATAGAAAAATCATGAAAAAAAGAGAGGGAAAAAAAAACATGAAGGTACATCAAGATTGATCTTTAAAGGATAGAATCCGGTATATTTTTCTTTTGGTGCAGGCAGATGAAGAAAGACAAGAAATACTTCTTGGAGAAGCTCTCGTGTGGAATATCGAGGATGAAACGTGACAACCGAGGTTCATTAACATGTTAAATTTGCTAGCTAGGGGATTTTGGGCTTGCAAGAACACACTATGGAGGCTCAGATGACTATTCAGAGACCAGGGTTGTTGGGACATTTGGATACTTGGCACCAGAATATGCAGAGAGTGGGAAAGTGTCAACGAAGACAGATGTTTATTCCTTTGGGGTGGTTCTATTACAGCTCATCACTGGACTCACTACGACAGACAAGATACCTGGAGGGGAAAGTCTTGTGGCATCGATGGGTAAGATCCAAAAAGTCACATCCTTTATGATCGTGTAAAACATCATTCTCAATGAGGAAAGACCAAACTAAAACAGTTACTAATCTATGTACATATGGTTTGCAAGGAATTGGATGCCACATGGCATAACCTCAAGTTGCCACGTAGTTTCCCGTGAAAATAGATTAAAAAAATTATAGCAACAATAATAAATGGTATTTTTCATATCCATCTCCTTATCATCATCATTGGCTTTAGTATTCAGGAATTATTGTTCACTACAGGTTATTATTAATTTTCATCTTCCTCCCATTTTCATCTTCTTTAACTTTAAAAAAAAAACCAATTATATAATAATCTCTACATGTAATATAATTGTACAACTGTCGCTTGGAAATATATGCAACATTTCTCCCGTAATCTATCTAAAAGGGTCACTAGTTTCCCATGCAATCTAGTTCTTGGAGCTAATAGCTGAGGTTTATTCAGTAGACATAACCACCTTACTTTCAAAGACTCAATCTCCTTGTTGATCAGTGGAAGTTTAAAAAGAGAGAACAAAAAATGAAATCATGGTTTGACGTTATCGGTCGTGACCAAGACGTCTCGGCATCTCGCCAGAGTAGTTTTGGTTTTGTAGATCAAATGGTGACATGTTTTATAAATATAATACACATACACACACAATGAGGCCATATTGCCCTGTAAAGGAGATGTCTCGTGAACCTCGCAACATCATACTAAATTTCATATTTTCACAACAATTTCAAAGGGGTTGCTTATATGCAGTTCTTTATCTATTACAGGCAAGACCACTACTGAAAGACAGGAACTACCCATCTTTAGTTGACCCAAGGATCATAGACTTTGATGTCCATCAACTCCTTTGGATGGTTCGAGTGGCATCAAAATGCCTGATTAAGGAATCTAGTCAGAGAATAACTATGCCAGAGGTAAGTTTTATGTGACCCCAAATCTTTGACGCTATAAAACTGTGAGTCGAGGTCAACATATCGAGAGATTACATTTCTTCACATTCTGGACATGATATAATGTAGAAACTTGACCATGAATTCGTATTTACATGTGTACGTTATCAGTATATACTGTATGTGTGACATTTTTTCAGAAGCTTTGAATGGTTCACAAACTATCAATTTAAGGAACCCACAGCAGTGACCTTAGGTTTTTTAATATAGTAGTAGATATGTAGTGAGTCTAGTGACTAGCAACTCTTCATTCATTTAGACTTAAAGGTCCTTGGCTTCCCTTTCTTGCTACAACTACGTTTTCAAAATAAAAAATTTGACCATTGGACAAGCTAGGTTAGATCATCTAGGAGTTCCATATTATTAAACCCAAATAAGATATAGACTCAATAACCAAGTAGTTGCCTCGAATGTTTGTCAGCAGATTTCGAAACAAGGAAATTAGAATTTTAACCAAGTAGTTGCCTCAAAGTTGAAGTTGAAGCAGTGTCAAAGGGAACACCCGAGTTAAATGTAATTTACAATCTGGTTGAAGCGAATTTCCCTCTAACAGAGGTATGAGAATCATTGTAATTTACAATGTTTTGCTTCAACATTGTCATGGTTAAGCATATGACATGAGCAAGTGGCTGCTCATGTCAACAGGCTAGTGGCACCCGTCATGGTTAAGCATATGACATGAGCAAGTGGCTGACATAAGTATGATGTTCTTGTTTCTGTTTCTTGTTTCTGTTTTCATATCTCACAGATCATGGGATATGGGTAAAACTAGCCTTTCTTGTTTACTGAAAGCATGTCCAGATTTATTTGCTTCAGATGGGTTCACTCTGAGAAGTTTAGTTAGCATGTCGAATTAAAACTCCCATCTATATTAGACATCTTGAATTGACATTTTGCTTCAATTGACAAATGGTTTATCAAAATGCGAGAGCACTTTGATAAATTGCCAAGCATGCCAGGCTTTTTGCAGAACTGAAAAAATTATACATAATTTTTAGCATTTTAATTCAGTATATTATTTCAAACAAAATAAGACATATACATTTGCCACCTTAGCTTTTAGTTCTGCTACTTAAGAATGTTTGGATTCTGTGAATTTCAGACTGTCAGGGAGATTATGGAGAATTACATGAAGAATCTGGCCATCCTAAGGGGAATGCACGCGAAAGAGTGGGAAGAATTTCTTCAACTTGATGCCCAAAGGAGGCAACAACAGGCACGCCAGCAAATGTCCACTCCTGGGTTGGGTAGTTATAAACAACCGAGTCATCCCGAGTATGATAGCTCTGCAAGCAATCCTCACTATGCTGAAGCTAATTTACCAATGGATTCAAGGGACAGGTACCCAAATCCGATGGATAATTATTCCTCAAGGCAGCATGACAGTTGCAACGATTTCCAGCATCAAAGACGTGGAAATTATGGGAAAGCTTATAACCGATACTAAATCACTACATCAGACAGAAGTTTGGTGAGTTGCCTTACTCTTCAATTAAGGAAAGATGAATTGTACCTGCCCCTCCAAGCTGATTTACCCCCTTTTTTTGGTCTGCTGAGCTTACTTTTGCTCATAATACGGTACCTCAAATTGTTGCTTAAAACTTTTCAGGGTTCTGTTGGTGGTCGGGTACAAGTAATGCGTGGGGCTCTTCAATCTCGCTAAGTAACTTATGTTCCTGGACCTGAAAAGGAAGCATTCGTTCAAATTTAATGCTAGAGTGTAGTTAGGTCCTTTTCAACTTGGTGTTTCTGTTTTTATTAAGCATCATAATTGTAAACAAGAAAGGTGGGGAATAATTTTAGCTTTTCAAGCTGGACTAGTAGTTTTTATACTTACTACTCTGAAGTGGTTGAGATTTTGCATGGTCTGGACTAGCATTTGTCAAGTTTTTTTTGTAAAGTACATGCTTGTTATTTATATGTTGATGTTTTATTTATAGGATTCACAGAGAATTATTGTAAAGTATATGTTTGTTATTTACATATATTGATATTTTATCTTTAGGATTCATAGAGAATATTCCCAATGATATTGTAGGTTATTTATGATTGGACTTCTTATGATTTTTAATTTTTTATGTATGTATTATTTTTGTTGTATTGAGTGCAGATTGAGCTTATTATTTTTGTATTTGGTTATGGATTATTATGTTTGTTAATTAGGTGCAAATATAAATTGGCAAGAATATAAATAAAATTTTTTTTTAATTTATTCATATTTCTAACGGATATACCCGTTAGGAAATCCGTTAGTATTTTTTTGTTTTTTCCTAAAGATTACTAACGGATATATCCGTTAGAAATTGTTGACAAAACCGTTAGTATTCAACATAAATCTCTTAAAATTAATTAAAAAAAACCGTTAGTAAGAAGCTTTCTAACGGATATATCCGTTAGAAATTCTTTAGCATACTAACGGATTTACTAACGGATATATCCGTTAGTAAAATTAATTTTTCTAACGGATATATCCGTTAGTAAATCCGTTAGTAATATTACTAACGCCAAAATACTAACGGATATATCCGTTAGTAACATTTATTCTAACGGAAATATCCGTTAGTAATGAGGCCATATGGTGTAGTGAGGAGAATGTAAGATTGCACGGGGCACCAGTGTCACGACCCATCCCACTACGCATGGAATTAGGACACGTGGCACGCCACCAAGGCTCATCGAATTCATTAAACAGCAGAACTTATGAGGACACGTGGCACGCCACCAAGGCTCATCCAAAAAAGATTTCTGGCAGGGGGCATTTCGACCGGTCGAATGACCCTTTAGCAGGATTCCTTCTAGCAGCAGAAATTTGCTAAGAATCCATTCTATCCTTACACCTTACACCACTCCAACATGCATACATAGATTCCAAACTTCACAAGCTACAACAAGCTTTCAAAATCAAAGTTTAGTCTCACTAATCCATGAAAAGAAACAATAGTGAAACAAGCTAAGGCTTGTTTGGTTCGATTCACAAAACTCTATACACAGTCCTTCAAAATCCGAATTTGACAAGTTAACTTTACAAAACACGAACTTATGAATTCGGACGAATTCAAAACTAACAATAAGAAGTTTGGTTATATAATACAACATTTTCAAAATCCTTCCAAGGTTTCCAAATCAAACAAGGCAGAGCTCTAGCTCCACAATTTCATTATTACAACATATGGAAAGGAAACCAAAAACATAAACAAAAGGTGATCACCGGCATTCCCACGGCCTCACTCTTCACGTTTTTTCTTTCCTTTCTTCTTACCTACAATGGAGTAAATCTCAATTGCTCAGCTATATGCTGAGTGCACAATTTCTAACATATGCATATATGACAAATCATGCTTTAATCTCATAAATTACATCCAATAGTCTCTAGGGAGAAAGATACGCATTCATCCAGTAGTGGCAAGTCCAAGCCTTAAACCGCGATGTCAATGGCTAGTCCAAGCCTACAACCATTACATCCCCAAGTGCCCTGACAAGTCCAAGCCTTAAACCATGCACAGTAGTCGTCACTACTAAAATTCTCAAACATCGATAAACTTACTCCGGCATGAATTTGTATAAGTCCCCCCTTTGACCCACATAGACAACTCAACATGCTTGCTTAAATTTAGACATGCTTTTCACATTTAAGCACGTGCATAATTAATGGGCCTACTATTAACACATGAATTTTGCCCGGATCACAATTTCGTCGTCAAAATATAAAATATGTATTTCACCTATATAACATAAGCTAGAAATTCATACCTCGTGCAAACGTCCTATAATTTTAAGAGAACGACTAGAAGCCCAATTAAACGCCAAATCTCCGACCCTACGCGAAACCTACAAGTTTACATGTATTTTCCCGAAATTCCTAGATTTAAAAATTATAAAAACTTAGCCAAACGTGGCCTAAAGACTATTAAAATGTAGCCCTTACCTTGGGGAGTTTAAATATGAATTTTGGTGAAAAACAGACGGATGAAAGCTCGCCGATCGTCGTCGCAAAGCCCGTGAAAACAATCTCCCTTTTCTCTATCTTCTCCAACGATATTTATAAAATGTGTGTGAAAAATGAAAATTCATCCCCTCCTATTTATAGGAAAACATTACAGAAATCGTGTTTACTACCCCGCGAGTTCTCAGAACTTCTAATTAACTCCTGAAACGTCGCGCACGTCCATTTTATAACTTTACGAGTGAAAATTAAAATCTACAAAAGTTTTCGACTAAGTCTCGTTTGGGTCCAAAATTACGTCCGAAAACTAAATTCTGTTAAATCTCTACACAACCTACCTTTTATCTAACGTGTCACCCACGTTCTCACCACAGTGTTAAAATTGATATATAACAATATCGAAATTACCAGAATTTACTCTACACAGGTAAATTTACTATTCATCAGAAATATCAAAAAGTCAAATAACATTTAAATCACATAAATATCATTTACTCATGCCAATGCAATCTCGATTACCGAATTCCTGTGTCCTTACTGACACCTTACCGTTGACTCACAGTCAACCCCAATCCAATTATCAAATATCATTGATAAATTCACAAAAACAAAATATGCATGATAAAACCATGAAATTTTGGAACGGGTGTGACAACCAATATCTATCGTATCGGATCGTGATACACGTTTTGTGTCCAGATTTTGGGAAGGGCTACAAAGAGCAATGGGGACAGCCTTGCATTTCAATACAACTTTTCACCTGCAAACCGACGGACAGTCAGAACGGGTTTTTTAGATTCTCAAGGATATGCTTAGAGTTTGTGTTACGGATTTCAAGGCTGACTGGGAAACTCACTTGCCGTTAATTGAGTTTTCTTATAACAATAGTTTCCAGATAAGCACTGGAATGGCACCTTTTGAGGCATTGCATGGTCGAAAATGTAGATCGCCCGTATGTTGGACAGAGGTTGGGGAAAAGCAACTTCTAGGGTAAAAAATTGTTTAAATCACCACCGATAAAGTTAAATTGATTAAGTAATATTCACAAGTCGCACAAAGTCGCTACAAAAGTTATGCTGATACGGGTAGAAGACCGTTGGAGTTTGAAGTTGTTGATTATGTGTTCTTAAAGGTTTCGCCTTCGAAGGGCATTACGCGGTTTGGTAAGAAAGGTAAGTTGAGTCCAAGATATGTTAGACCTTTTTTATTTTGAGTAAAGTGGGACCAGTAGCTTACAGATTGGAACTGCCACAAGAGTTGGCATATGTTCATAACGTGTTCCACGTGTCTATGCTCAGACGCTATGTGTCAGATTCAAGTCATATTCTTGAAACAGAACCGTTGGAAGTCCGAGAAGATATGACATATGTTGAACATCTGGTAAAGATTCTGGATAGGAAAGATCAAGTGTTGAGAATAAAGACAATTCCATTGGTCATGGTCCTCTGGCGTAATCATAGCGTTGAAGAGGCAACTTGGGAGAGGTAAATGTAAATAACAAAAAATGGTGCCAACACATATGCATGTATGCATATGTGTCTTGTAGGAGTAAAACAAGCTGGAAATCTCCAAAAAATTAGAGAGAACAAGAGCTCCAAGTCGGCGACGGATTTCTCGACAACGTTTCTTGCCGTTCCTTCGCGGTCCGATGCCGAATTTACGATCCGATACCATTTTTGGACTCATGGAGGTAGGAAGATCACATGCACATAATTGTTTTTAGTTTCGATAACATTTTCCCAGCGACTGTTCTTGATAGACGATGTTTGATATGTAAAAGCTATGTAGGAATGATCCTAGAGCAAGAGTTGGGTTGAATCTAGCTTAAAATTGGATTGTAGGAGCCTAAATCGCTAGTAAATCGAAGAGGTGAGTGTTCTAATCCCTCAATTGGGTGTTTAGCTATGTTAATGTGATAATTATTGTTCATAGTTGCTAAACTCATGCTCATGTATATATATAGGTGTGTGTGTGTGTGTGTTGATAAATTTGGGCAAAAAGTATGCCAATAATGTGCAATTATTATGCATATAAATGCCTATGTAGATCAAAGGAAAGTCAAGTAGTGGTCACCATTTATAGGTCCCATGTGTAAGGGATAGGAAGTCTTCAATGAGTAGGATGCGGTGACGACCACAATGAAATGCCGGTGACACCTTCAGGGTTATAAGAGAGTGTGTGATGCGCTATATACACCTAAACGTGAGAAAGATCCGGGGTGAGAAGGACCCAGGGGTGGTGGCTGGAATGACTTGACTTCCCGGAGATCAATTTGTTGTTGTTTATAATGTGTAATACCCTGTATTTTCGGATGCATGGTTATATAAATAAGACCCTGTATGCTTGTGTGAAACCTTGGGGAAGAATCTTTCTCAATCGATCGAACTCACTTCGATCGATCGAACATTGTGCTTTCTCAATCGATCGAACATACTTCGAGCGATCGAATCTCTGCCGACCTGATTCTGTGATGTGTACCCTTTCCCGAGCGATTGAACTTCTTTCAATCGATCGAACCTTAACCGACCTGTTCTCAATCGATCGAACTCACTTCGATCGATCGAACGTTGTATTTTCAGTTTACGTGGTTGCCACCTGCCCTTCTTGTTTCCCTATATATATACGTGTGTTTTGTGTGTGTGTGGTGTTTGGCAGTTTAGAGAGTTAGAGAGAGCTTGTGTGTGTATGTGTGTTCCATATATATATATGTAACCGTATGTGTGTGTGTGATATATATATATATATATGTGCTTGGGCAGAAGGAGAAGAAGAAGAAGAGAACAAGAAGAGGAGCAGAAGAAGAGGAGAATAGAGACAGAGACGGACAGAGAAAGAGAGAGCAGAGAAGAAAGAGAGAGGAAAGAGAACTCACCATAGCCGCCACCGCGGAGCTTCGAACGCCGCCACCGGACCACCGGAGAGAGGTGAGTTCATTAACTCACTCGAAGAATGATTCTAGGGTGTTATATGCTGTTTAGAACATTTATATTGTGACCCCGAAACCTTTGTTCGTCGCTGCCAAGTTTCTGGGTAGAAGATGATGTTCGAGCGATCGAACTATTCTCGATCGATCGAACTTACCGCTTCCTCAATCGATCGAAGGAACTTCGATCGATCGAAACGACTTTTCCTCGAGCGATCGAAATGACTTCGATCAATCGAACTTACTTTGACTTCAATCGATCGAGAGGACCTCAATCGATCGAAGCTTTCAGAACATGATTAATTCCTGTTGATTATAATATGAACAGTTTAGTTGATTAAATGTTGATCCATGCTTTTATTATGCGATATTGTTAATCTAAGAGATAGTGCAACACTGTTATGAGATGAACTGTTTAACTGTTACATGATAATATTGCTGAACTGAATAGTAGAATGGAATACGACAGCATGTTAATAATCAGAAATGAGTAGATATGTTGAATACAGAGCATGTGGTATTTCCTGTACTTAGTATATGAGCATTTCACAACATGTGGTCAGCATGCATGGGATAGTGTTATAAAGAGACAAGAGAATCTGATGAGAAATGGGATAGTATTATGACGAGACAAGAGAATATGATGAGAAATGGGATATGTGCTTCAATGTGGAATAATGAGATATTGGTACTTTGGATCCGTGGGATCAACGGCTGACGAGCCGGGTGGACGTGGGATGGTTAGAGTTCCTAGTGCGCCTCTCGCTGTTGAAGACGTCCAGTGATGCGTATGCACTGTTGAAGACGTCCAGTGTACCGTTGAAGACGTCCGGCTAGTGCTCTAATGTATTCTCAGCTGTGTAGACGACCAGTGAGGGTATACGCATCGTTGAAGACGTCCGATGTGCCGTTCTATCGTTTACAGATAGGTGGTACCGTGTAGACGACCGGTAACCCTATCAAGGGATTGTAGGACCTACTGCCTAGTCGGGTGATTCCGATTGGCATTACTGTATCGACTAATGGTTTTCAGATTGGAATGATGGGATTGACGTATGGGTACAGAGATGGATAGAGATATGAATATGAGTACGGATATGATGAGATAAAGGTTCAGTCGTGGATTCAGCGTCCCGACGTAAAGGTAGATGCATGGGTGGTTGCATGGGTTACATGCATGGATTTGGTGAATACGTGATGAGTTATTTATACCATGATCTTTATTATTGAGTTCATTTAATATGATTCCTGTTATCGTTGAATTCATGCATAGTTTAATGAGACCTCTGCTATGTCCGTGAGTGACGTCATTGATAAGAGATTAACCGCATTTTAAGATGCTAAACAATAGCGGTGAGGAGTGTTGTTTAATGTACTCACTCAGCTTTGTATTCGAAGCTGATGGCGTTTATGCCCTGGACATTCCAATGTCTAGAGCTTGGCAGGACTTGAGGACGGGAGACTGATGTTCTGCCGGTCTTGGAGCTGAAGGCTTGGAGAAGAAGACGTGCAGCTTTGTAATAGTTAGTTGGTATATCTTTTGTACTACTGATGTTGTTGGTATAGTCCTGAGACTATAAGCCAGCTGTTGTAATAGTTTTAGTAGACTTTTATAATTGGTACTTGGGCATCTGTTGCTTCCAAACCTTTTATAGTTTCCGCTGTAGCCTCTGATTATGTTAATAAGTTATGTTCTATGAATAGCATCCTCCCTATCGTGGTGTTTGTTGGTTTGATTAGATGACAATGCGGTTATTCACCCGTCATTCCCTATGGACCCATAAAGGAAATTTATTTTTCTCTATTTATGCTGCTCCGGGGCGTGACATAATGATTGTTGCATTTTTGCATTCCAATGGCATGGTTAGTTCCCTCACTAAGCGAAAGCTTAAACGAATATTATTTTCTGTTATGGTTATTGAATAACCACCATAGGTACGGTACGGAAGGATGAGAGGAAATGATGCGCACGACGTAGGGAGTGGGAGTTGTGTATATGTAAAGATGTCCATACATTAAGATGTTAAACTTGTTGTTGTAACATTTGGTCAAAAGAGATGTACTTAACTCATGTGTAGAAACTCCTTGTAATATGTCAAGTCTTGTCATGGTTCGTTGTGATATAGGTTGTGGAACTTCTTTATATTCTACAAGTTGTGTATGTGTAAGGAAGACTTGTTGGGTGGAGTGGTTCTTTTTGATGTAACATCAACTCGGGCTTCCTAGTTCTTGTACTAAACTTGTGGTATGGTAAAATGTGGATTTTTGATGCAAGTTCGTAAGCTTAGTTAGAACTTGAGTGTTTTGGGTGTTTCAATTGACTTCTCAAATGGTTTTGGGAATGTTTTCCGATAAGTTCTTCATGGCCATGTTGTTTTGTTATTAGTTTTGTAAGTTTGAAGTTTCTATGATTAGTTCCCCATTTGATTGTACATGGATGATGTTTTTGAATGATTTAGAAAGACTTACATATGTTGTGGATATGTTTATGGGTGTTTGGAAAGTGTTCTCAAAATTTTTATGATGTTTGGAACAAATTGTAGAACTTCAAAGTGTTTTGAACTTAAAATTTGATGTTTTTAGCAACATAAAAACCCATATGCAGAATCCGGATCGATTCGGGTCATGTGCCGATCAATCCGGGGAATCTGTAGCTGCAGAAAATAGCATCTGCCAAAACCGGATCGGGCGGATCGAACCGCTGGTCTGGTTTTATCCCGATGGCTTTTACGGAAACAAGCATAACTCTCTCTAGAAAATTCGGATTCACGCGTCGTTTTTTGTGTTGGAATCGGAACTCAAAGACCTATCTTTTGATATAAAATTTGCTATACTTTATCAATGACCATTTTTCCCTTGGGGCTATTTTGCGTCAACAGAGCTGTTTTATGATGTCTAATCCATGATTTTCTTAGTAAATTAAGGGTGTTTTGGCGTGTGGGCTTTGTTACACATGTCCTAACCCGCCTGAGGCGGGTTGGGGTGTGACATATTTCCTCCCCAAAAATCTTACCATCATCGTCAATCACATGATCCAAATCTAGGGATTTTGTATTTCAAACCAACTCTAGCTAGGATTCAAAATCCTTTCAACCTAAAATCAAACCCACCTCCATATTCATGGCTGTCGTCTTCATCACGAAGCACGATATTGGAGCCCACTCTTCTTCAACGCACGTCTTCCATTGAAGTAGTCATTTTGGTCAAGCTTCATACTCAGGTGATCGGCATGTATAATTGGCGCAATTGGGAAAAAACTGTAAGTTATGCATGGTTTTCTATCTTCCAATCGATTGAAATTTCTCATGACTATCAAATTTTTTTTGTTAAATTTGTGATTTGATTATGCCGGTTCCACATTTATCTACTAAATAAGTGATTTAGAATTTTTTTTTCATGGGCATTTTTTGTTTGAATGTGCCGATTTTAGGAATGCATCTACTAAATCAGTAAGTTAGGGTTTTATTGCCCTTTTTTTTATTCTTAATCCACTAAATCAGTGAAATTTCGCATAGAAGTCAAATGGTTTTTTTTTTTGAAAGTGGCCTCTCACTTCCATTCAATAGATTACAAAGCAAAAAATGTATTCTCCTCCAGTTAAGATCTTTCCACTGCTTCATGTGAAAAATCCCCTAATCAGTGAAATTTCGCATGAAAGTCAAAAACATTTTTTAGGATGTGGGTACAATCCCATTCAATAGACTACAAAACAAAGTGTGATGTCTTTCATATGAAAATTCTCACATGAACATGTGAAAATTTTTAGGTGAATTGTGGAAATTTCAACGAAGACAAAGTGTGTTGTCCTTCATCTGAAAATTTCCAGGCGAATTGTGGAAATTTCAATGGAGAGAGTGTGTTGTCTTTCATATGAAAATTTCCAAGTGAATTGTGGAAATTTCAACTGAGTTTGTGAGTGGAGATTTTGAACTGAATATTCCGTGTGAGAAAATTCAAAAGGCAACATGTGAAATTTCACTCTGTCCCATGTTTAATTTCCCTCAGTCCCATCTGAAATTTCCCTTAATCCCATGTGAAATTTCCACATATTCATGTACTAAAAAATTGTTTCCTGTGAAATTCCCATAGTCAAGTGAAAATTTCCCTACAAAATATTAAATTTCAGATTACATTGATTACTCGATGACTAGTTGATGACAATGTGCTAATGTCGGTTTGCTTAATCTTGCAGTACACACATCAAAAAATGTGATCAATAAACCACAAACACAATGTAACAACCCTAAAATTTCTATGTAAATAATTATTTTAATTATTATTTTCAGTTAGCAATATTATATGAGTGTGCCTATGTAAGACATATGTTTGTAAAATTTTTAGTGTTTGGTGGATATATAAATTAAATCATGAGTGAGCACATTTAGTTTGGAAGTTATATTTTATTAATTTATATTTGTTAAAAAATAAAGTGAAGGGTTGATATGTATTTTTGTTATATAGTGTTTACAGGCCCGCAAATGTGTTAAATAATGTAATTAACATTAAAACTTAGTACCGGGGTCATGGGTACCTATTGGTCTACTCATTTTAATACTTTGTACTGCATTCTGGGCTCATATAAGTCTCTTTTGTGAGCCCACAAAAAGAAAAACGGGATTTATATATATTTATGTGTGTTTATTTGACATGTGTTGTGTGTGTAGTGTACATATCTACTTATGTTAAAAACCCTAGCCACCCAAAAGAGAGAACAGACGTGTGTGTGTGTGTGTGTGTGTGTGTGTGTGTGTGTGTGTGTGTGAGAGAGAGAGAGAGAGAGAGAGGAGAGAGAGAGAGGGAGAAGAAGAAGAAGAAGAAGAAGAAGAAAAGGGAGGAGAAAGGAGAAGGATTCCGGATTCGTGGTCACGTGGGGAATCGCGGAGCATTCGTGGTTGTCAATTTTGGATTGAACTAGGTGAGTTAAACTTTGTGTATCCGAGTATATATATATATATACACGTATGTATATATATGTATGTGTATGGGAGTAAATTAGTGCATGTTAAATTTAATTGTTAGGGTTAAATCTTTGTAATGGATCGATACACGTTGCTATTGTTGAAGTAATTTAGATACATTCTTTCCCTTCGTGTGACTTTGCGATCATGACATTAGGGTATTCGAAAGGGTTAGGTGAATCGTTAGTTTGATCAAAACTTGAGGTGAAATATTCATGTTTGTTAAAAAAAAAATAGGTGAAATTCGTTTTATGTGTAATTCACACAGTCGCAGAAACTTTAGAAAATTATTAGAAAATCGTGGCTTTGAATTTGAACATTCTGTCTGCGTATCTTATGTAAAACGTGATTCTGCACACTTTTCGTGTTTTAAGTTTTTCCTGATTCTGCACCGTTTGGGCAGAAATTTAAGATTACAGTAGCAGTTTTCAATATAGTTCAACGTGCAAATTGGAGAATATGATTTCTTATTATGTGCTTTATGTATGCTAATATTGAATGTTGGGTTGAGATTATTGTACCTAAAATAACTGATCTTATTTTGTGGTCATTTTGAGAAAAATGAGTAAATTAGATACGTTGAATAGTATATTGGGGATGTTGTAATTTGATTGAAAATTATTGAGGGAAGAATTGTTATGGGTTAATTGATAAAGCCCTTTATTGTAAGAAATTGGAATATATCTAAAAGTTAGAGATGTGATTGGATGATAAGACGGAACTTTGTGATAAACGTGAAATTTACAAGTATTGGGATAATACGAACGATAAGTGATAATTGCAACATAGTTCTTTAGTGTTCACCGCTCCCCGTTGTGTGATATGTTTTTTTTGGTAGCTCGACTTGCTGAGTGTACCCTTTTGCCAGTGGCTTCGTGATCAAGCTGGCCTAAGCCTTATGCCCGGCTTATTTGTTAGACGTCTAGGCATATTGACTGGCCTTCTGTGTGTATACCTAGTTTGGTTGATACCCCAACCAAACTAGCACCAGAGTGGATGTTAGTAGTATGTCCGGGCACACATGGGATATATGTGTGGGTGTACCATGGAGGGTGGCCAAGTGGTGAACCTAGGGAACACAAAGATAAATTAAAGGCTAATAAATAATGACAATAGAGTATTTCATAAGACTGATAAGCGTGAAATAATAAATGCGACGTTTGGTGGACGGTTTGTATGCGGAATTGTTTGCTTGGTCTATGATCATTTAATTTGCAGGATGGTGGGCCCACTAACGTTTTACAGGTTTGGCTCACCATAAGTAATGGGTAAGTATGAAACTCGTAGTAATTTTGGATTTTGGGCAAGAAACTACTTGCCACCACATAAATGGAAACTACTCTATTGTCCAGATATGTATGTGGAACTACCTGTCTTGACCCAAGAGTATTGTAGTGTAATTTGTTGTCTACGGGTTCAAATTGGATCCCTAAGACTTGTTGTTTTGTTTAACTCATACTAGTCATGTGACTGACCCGAGTGTGTTATACATTCGGGGGCGTTTCTATATGAAACGTAGTCGAATGTATTTGTGCAGGTTTAGTTTTTGGAGATTTTCGTTGGAGCTTTTGTTTGGGTGAAGAGATGGTCATTGTGTTGTTTATTATTGGAGTTGTACTTATTTTTGTTGTACTTGATTGTATTTTATTTTCTGGCATTGTGGGCCAGTATGTATAATTATAATAAATATGGTATATTGGGTATTGGGAACGTTGTAGTTACTCTGACCAATGGATGTATAGATTTTATTCTTATTTATTTTTATTTCCGCTGAACTCTGTATGTGGACATTTTATTTATAAAAATGATGTTTTTTTTTTAAATTGAAAAGTGATATAATATTTATAATGGAACTTTATTTCTTTTACAATGAAATGGATGTTTGGGAATACATGTTTAATAATAAAGAGTTTTTCTTTAAACACAAGATCACATGTCCTTATTTAAGGAGTATTAAATACTGTTTTCTATAAATTTTCTATTAGCATGTGTGAGGGTGTCACTCTCGGTGTTTTGGGAATTGAATATTAGTCTGGATACATGCTCTGGATTAAATATTTGGTTGTCCAAAAATCGGGGTGTGACACACAAGCAGTTCCACCCATTGCACAAAACATATGCAATGTAGTTAGCTTTGTGACCATTCCCAATGAAATATCTTTAAGAGATGAACACATACGGGGTCTGCAAAAAACCCCATTTTGGTGCTAAATAAAGCATACCCGACCAAGAGAGTGAGGTACACGAGGAAATATGATGAAATCCCAGTAAGGATGATTGAACAATTCGAGCCAGAAGACAGCACATTTCAAATCGGACCCGAGAGTCTAGAGACTAAGGCTGCGTGCTACTAACTAAGGCTATGATGAAGCAGATATTCCATAACAAGATAGTCAAGCCTAACTGTGATAGTTCACAACACGTGCAGACTTGGAGCACGAACTACTAACAACACATGGGGGTCCTGGACCTTCGAACTACATCTTCAATGGACAAAAGGTCGACAAGCAGCATGTCGGGAGATGAAACACATGTAGTATAGTCTAAAGTTGTGAACATTGGATACTGGAGAACTACTTATTTTGGGAAAGTTGCACCAAATCCATAATCTATATAAAATCTAACATGTGTGTATTTTGTTCTACGTGAGAACTTTTCTTTGAGATGTACAATTTTCATATTGTTGCAATAATTTTTGCTGTAAATTTGTAATTGCTGTGAAATTAATCATATGTATATTTGTTATGTCATATTTTCTACGTCACGTGACAATTTGAATACCCAGGTAGTCATGTGAAATTTCACATATTCCTGCACATTTACTCATTGAAATTTCACATATAATACTGTGCAAAAAAAACAAAAACAAGTGTTCAACAAAATTCAAGAGTGTTAGCCTTATTTTAACTGTAATATATCTGAAATTTCAACCGTGAATAATTTGCATTATGAAAATTACACATGCAGATGCCTAAAGTTTTGAAGGAAGGTGTTGCTAGGGCTGTTCAAAATCCACCCGCCCACCCGACTCACCCGACCACCCGACTCACCCGTAGCCTTTTTTTTTTTTGTTTTTAAACAATGTGGGTGGAGTCACGGGTCTTGGGGGTGGAAACCCGACAGTTTCGGGTGGAGTCACGGGTCTAGGGGGGGTGAAAACCCGATTCACCCGACCCGAATCAAAACACACTTAATTTTTAAAAAATATATATGTAATATGCTTATATCAATATATGCATTATATATTAAATAGTCTTTAATATATATATATATATATATGTAATATGCTTATATTAGTATATGTATTATGTATTATAAAGTCTTTATATATATAAATGTTATATTCTTATATCAATAAAATATGTCACTAGCGGAGATATAAAAACCTTAAAATCATTAAACTAGCACATGACTATGTTTTTATTTTTTTGTTTGGTCAGAGCTTTGGTTAGCCCATGAATATCTAGACAAATACATTCAAAGCAAAAAAAAAAAAAAAAAAAGAAAATGTAGACAAAGTCATGTGTAAAGCAAATGCTTGATTGAGACAAATGAGACAGTCGGGTTTCACCCGACTCGACCCGACTCACCCGACCACCCGATGAGTCGGATACACCCGACAAAGCGAGTGGATGACGGGTGGAAGGAGGGCAAACCCGACTATGTTCGGATGGATGAACGGATGAAGACCAAACCCGACTCACCCGACTCGTGAACACCCCTAGATGTTGCAATGTCATATTTTCTACAGTAGGTATAAAAAATTATGAAAATTCGCATAAATAAATATGCAAGTTTTCTTGTGAAATTTCATACGTAGTGATTTAAAAACGCATATTTTATTAGATGCTGAAAACTAATAAATTCGCATGAAAATGAACTAATACATGTTAGCACAAAATTAAACATCTTTTGAACACATCACCACACTTCTCTGTATCGATTTAGATAGTGCCGTAACTACTTCCCAAAAATCAAAAATGAAATTCCTTAAATCCTGAAAAAATATTGGATAGCATTATCTATCCAATTTATTTCCCATGAATCATGGGATTCATTAAAAAATCTGCACATATTCAGTTTCCATAACATTCCAATATGCCTTAAATAGATGTATACTACCATATTTTTATATACATATATATAGGATCTTAAGTGTTAAAAGAGCATATTTGTCAGTAATTTTAATGAGATTAAGGGACCTATCACTACAAACATTTTCAATTAGAGGACCTATTGCTAAAGTGGGAAATGGAAATGGACTTATTGCTATACAATTGGGGTAACTAGGGATTTCTTACCAAAATTTTATTTTAAAAGTAATAAATAGAAAGAAAAAAATTGGGCCCTAGGCCTTTACGGCCTATCCCATGGTCGCCCTGCGTCCATGCTTAAATACCATCACAAATTTATATATATATATATATATATATATCTACTATACTATAAAAACGAACAAACAAGCACGTCAAAAAATACGAAGTTTCTATTTTGCCCTTCACTACAATATAATTACTCATATATCTATCTATACATCGTAAGGATATATAGATTTGTGTGAGGGTAAATCTGTAATTTTGGACAAATAGTTAAATTCAAGTCAGCTTTTGAAATTTTATTTAATATCATAATGAGTTTTAATCAACAATCTTGTGTTTAATTACATTTGGGTCAACAGTTTTTGGGATATTTATTATTGACATCAAAAAAAGTCAACAAAAGTGGCTATATTGGTGGCTATTTACGAATTGGTCACTAAAATTTACAATTTGGTCAACTTCTTATCTGAAATGAGATTTCAATCAACAATTTGTGTCTAATTACATTGGGTCAATAATTTTTGGGATTTTTTTTTTTTTGGTAATCGGGGGTGTCCGGGCCAGCTTGCGCGCACCTCGACTAATCCCCCGAGGCCTGGAGGCGCCGGGTGAATAGGTTACCAAAAAAAAAAAAATCCCAAAATTTATTGACCCAATGTAATTAGACACAAATTGTTGATTGAAATCTCATTTCAGAAAAGAAGTTGACCAAATTGTAAATATTAGTGACCAATTCGTAAATAGCCACCAATATAGCCACTTTTGTTGACTTTTTTTGAAGTCAATAATAAATATCCCAAAAAAAAAACTGTTGACCCAAATGTAATTAAACACAAGATATTTATTATGCACTTCATAAAAAGTAAAAAAAAAGTGGTTATTTTCGTGATTATTTGGTCACTAATATTTACAATTTGCTCAACTTCTTCTCTCAAATTTAGGATTCATATATTGTAATATGTGTAATTGCATTTAGATCAGCAGGTTTTGGATATTTATTATTCACTTTAAAAAAGTTTTAAAAAGTGACTATTTTAGTGGCTATTTAGGAATTGGTTACTAATTTCACATTTTGTTCAACTTCTTCTCTAAAATTTAAGTTCTGGCATATATAAAATGTCAAACAAAGTGGTTATTTTACTAGCTATTATGAATTGGTCACTAATATTTACATTTTGGTCAACTTCTTCCCTCCAATTCATGATTTATAGATTGTATTCGAATATCAATGAAGGCCTACAAACGCATTCATGCCCCTTTTTTTAGAGGAAATACCCTACTTGTGTCATATATTTTTAGTGGCGCTTTATTAGGTACCTTTACTACTGATTTATAAGGTAGTCAGAATTATCAACTTCTTCCGTAGGAAGAGTTTTAGATTAAATAGTTACATTTACAATATCCTATTTAACTGTTTTAACATCTTATTATATACTTTTAACAACCACTTAACCATACGAAACGACACAATTAAATTTGCTGCGCAACGCGCAGAGCTCCAACTAGTATATATATAAAATCTCACAGTTTACTATGAGTCTAGAAAAGAGGAAGAAAAGTGACCTACAAAACTCAAAATTTTCAATTTTATTCTCATTTAATCTTCTTTTTCTTTCTATTTTTCTTACTGTTATCTTTATTAACCAAATAAAGGAAAATAAATTTTCTGTATAAAAAAAAGTATTTAATTTCTTGGAAAAGTGATATTACGATAATTTTTTTTAGAGCTATGGACAATTAAGATTATTGATTAGGGTAAGGTCCTCCATACAAAAATATTAAGTGAAATATCACTTAACTCGACTTTTAAAAAACATTTTAATAAATTAAAAGTTAAATTGGACTTTAAACTTTTGATTGGGACTTTCGCCTCATTTTTTTTTTCTTCTCAAACTAAGTTCATAAACTAAACAGAGCCTAAACGACGAAGCGAGAAAGGAAAACAAAATTGAGGTCAAAACAAGAAAAAGTTAAAAACTCAAGGTGGAGCAAGTAAACAACGGTCCACCCATGGGTGATGGGTAGAAAATGGGTGGAAACCTCAGACTTGTTTCTACGATAGAACTAAGAAACCCAACAAGCTTGCACGTGGTATGACTAAAACAGCACGTGATGTAAAATTCTGCGGGGGAAGTTTTACACACCTTTTGACGGGTCAAAATTTATCTTACCTTTGGGTTCAGTTAATATGTGGTCATCTCTACGGTTACCAGTTTGACTCTCTTTGGATGTTGGTAGTAATGTAAACGAGTGGAGCTAAGTTGAGTCGAGCCGAGGTCATCTATATATGTTTGAGTTTGACATATTTATTAAATGAGTTAGTCTAAAATTTAAATTCAATCACGAGCTTTTTCGTTAGCTCTCTCGAACTACATAATTTTATTATAATTATATATGTACAAGTCAATATACAAGCCATATATTAAACTTATTCACGAGCTTTTTGATGAGCTAACCAACGATTAGGGGTGGATATTTGTTCGGTTCGGTTTAAAAAAAATGGGAACTGAAACTTAACTGAATTATATTTCGGTTCGGTTCGGTTCGGGTTTGGTCAATTCGGTTAACTAAATTTTAAAAAAACTATACTTTCTTTTCTTTCTTTTTTTTTTGGGTAAATTACACAAACCTCCCCTAGGGTTTGCCTTAATTACACAGACCTCCCTTGAGGTTTCAAAAATTAAACGGACCTCCCTCGAGGTTTGTAATTAGGTAACAAAACACCCCCTCCCCTAACGGTCCGTTACTTTTTTTTTTACATTAGCCCCCCCTAAAAATTACAATTAGCCCCCCCCTAATATTATAAAATTGTCATATTAACCCCTTTCTCTTATATTTTTGTGCTAATTATAAAATCTCTCCTCCCGCCTATATTTTTGGGTTAATTTTTTTAGCATTAATTTATATTTACACAAAATCCATATAAATATATCCAAATTTTTTTTCCCCGAACAAACCTCTGTCAAGCCCCCCCTGTATTAATTTTCTAGATCCGCCCATGCCTCTATGCTTCAAAAGTGGACACTTAACCCCCTGTGATTGTGGACTAAAATGGAACTGTTATGATTTCACTCAAAACTGACAAAAATTCTAAAATTGGTTAAAAATATAAACACTCAACCCCTTTTGTGATGTTAATTTTGGGGTTAACTCTCTTTAAGGGAGCAATGATATCCTTTAACCCCAAAACTAGCCTCACATATGTGGGTTAAAGGATATGATTTTGAAGCATAGGGGCAGGAGTGGATCTAGAAAATTAATACAGGGGGGCTTGACAGAGGTTTGCTCGGGGAAATTTTTTTTTTGGACCTATTTATATGTATTTTGTGTAGATATAAATTAATGTTAAAAAAATTAACCCAAAAACATAGGAGGGAGGAGGGATTTTATAATCAGCACAAAAATAAGAGAAAGGGGGCTTAGTATGACAATTTTATAATATTTGGGGGGCTAATTGTAATTTTCAGGGGGGCTAATGTAAAAAAACTAACGGACCGTTAGGGGAGGGGGCGTTTTGTTACCAAATTACAAACCTCAAGGGAGGTCCGTGTAATTTTTGAAACCTCAGGGGAGGGCCATGTAATTAAGACAAACCTCAGGGGATGTTTGTGTAATTTACCCTTCTTCTTTTTTTTTTTTTTTCATTTTCACAACTCTTTTATATGTTTTTTTTTTCATTTATCTTTCATATTACAAAGTAAACATGTGTTTATATTTACTTATATATAATATAGTTTTATTTTTGTAATATACATAGTTGTAAATAAAAATATATTAATAATATATAAACTTAAAAAAAAAAAACGGTTTTTCGGTTTGGTTCGGTTTGGGACAGCGCAACTAAAAACCGAACTGAAAAAAATATATAGTTTTGTTTGAAACTGAACTGAAATTTTTAACTGAATTAATTGAACTAAAATGAAAATTTTGGTTCGGTTCGGTTCGGTTTGAATTTTGGTTAACTGAACTATTTGGCCACCCCTACCAATGATCCATATTAGAACAGGTTCACGAGCTCTATATATATCAAGCCTAGCTCATGTGTGTTGAGTTTTGGCTCGTTTATCAAACCATTCTAAAATCTAAGCTTGGAATCAAACCAAGCTTATATCGAACATGTTAACGAGGACTGGTTAAATGATTCGACTCGTATACATCCCTGCTAATCGACATCCATCAATACCAGGGCGCGGATCTAGAAAATCAATCCAGGAGGGGCTTGATGGGGGCAAGGTCGGCCCTGTCTGTAGGCGGGGTAGGCGGTCGCCTAGGGCACCCAAATCCTGTTCATTTTTTGCTCTTTAATAGAGCTCCGAAAAATACTGAGTAGGGCCCAAAATAAAATTTTTATTTATAACATGTTGAATAAATCGTAATGGAAAAAATAAATGTATGTGTCCTATTGTAATCTAACTCATCTTAAATATTTTTTCCAATACTTATCATGCTCAACCCAAATTATTTTATGTTAGATCAAACTTTATAAATTTTAATCAGCGATAAACTCTTATCATCAACAAAAGTTAATAATATGAACACATGTGAAATTACAAATGGCTAGCGAGGGGAGAAGAAATTCAAAATGCAATACACGCAATAAAGATTACAATCACAAAACATCTGAATTCTCAAAAATGATTAAAGAAAACTCACAAATCAATACTATAATATGTTTGATATAGAATCATACCCACAAACATGTATAAATAGACCCAAAAATTTTCCCTTCAGGGGACGCTGCCTACGAACCCCCGTTGTTCAAAGGGTCTCGTCTTTTAATTTTTGTCTAGGGCCCCAATTTGTCAGGGCAAGCTAGCCCTGGATGGGGGTTAGAGGATAGTACCCCCGATTTTTTTTTAAGACCTATTTATAAATATTTTGAGTATCTTTTGTGTAGATGATATAAATTAATGGTATAAAAAATTTTCACAAAAACTTAAGTGTGGGCTTTTATAATTAGTACAAAAACATAAGAGCGAGGGGCTTAGTATGACAGTTTTTAGTGTGGCTCTAAAATTTTTGAAAAATTTGGGGAGGGATTGAGCCCCTTTGCCCCGAGCAAATATTGGGTATCACTGTGATACCATGTAGGATTGAATCCTCTCTCACCGATTTTAGTTTTTTGCTGAGTTGGAGGATTTTTTTGCTGAGTTGAAAGAGGATTCTCCTGAAAATAGGGGGTCAAATGAATTTATACAAGTTCTCTATTGGCTTGTGATACCATGTAGGATTATATAACAGTTGTAATGAATATTTTTCCCTTTGCCCTCTTGATTTTTTTTTTCTTCAGTCAAGGTCTCATATGTCTAACCGCCTTTATAGCATGGGCGGAGTTAGTAGCCTAGATGTTAGTATCATACACACACAAGAAGAGGCCACACCTCATTTTAAAACAATTAACTCATTTGATCTCCTCCTAAGAACACCCTAGTGAAGCTAGAACCAACAACCACCCAATTGGAGATATGGGCCCTAACCATCTCAGGGAAGTAAGATGGTTTCAAACTTTCTAACACAAATTATTTATCACTAAGAGACATATGAGAAATCTCCAGCTCTTGGTTTATCCTTGATTGTTTATCAAAGGGACCAGTAAAGTAGTAATTAATAGGGTCTATGCCGTTTGATTTGCAAGCTTCAATTATGATCATGAAATAGTTGTAGCATTGAGAATAGCATAGGAATATAACTCGATAAGAGTTTGTTTTGACCCAACTATCCAAATCTTCGCCGGTTTCCAAGTAAAAAACTGTAAATGCGCCGTCAAAATCGTAGAAAAATCGAAAAATTAGAATATGTCTGACGTTGACTAAACCTGAACGTGCACGCGCCTAACATTTGCCTTTGACACGCATCTCCCTTTCATATATATATATATATATAGTATATATATATATATATATATATATTTTTGGGTAAATTACACAAACCTTCTATGAGGTTTACCTTAATTATACGGACCTCTCCTGAGGTTTCAAAAATTACACGGACCTCCTTCAAAGTTTGTAATTAAGTAATAAAATGTCCTCTCCCCTAACTGTTCATTAGTTTTTTTTACATAGCCTCCCCTAAAAATTATAATTAGCCCCCCTAATATTATAAAATTGTCATACTAAGCTCTCTTTCTCTTATATTGTTGTGCTAATTATAAAAACCTCATCCCTCCTATGTTTTTGGGTTAATTTTTTTAGCATTAATTTATATTATCTATACAAAATATGTACAAAATACATATAAATAGGTCAAAAAAAAAATTTCCCGAACAAACCTTTGTCAAGCCCCCCCTTGTATTAATTTTCTAGATCCGCCACTGCCCTTATGCTTCAAAAGTGGACACTTAACCCCCTGTGATTGTGGACTAAAATGGAACTGTTATGAATTCACTCAAAGAGCGTTAACCCCAAAATTAACATCACAAAAGGGGTTAAGTGTTTATATTTTTAACCAATTTCAGAATTTTCGTCAGTTTTGAGTGAAATCATAGCAGTTCCATTTTAGTCCACAATCACGGGGGGTTAAGTGTCCACTTTTGAAGTCCCAAAATTAACATCACAAAAGGGGTTTAGTGTTTATATTTTTAACCAATTTTAGAATTTTCGTTAGTTTTGAGTAAAATCATAACAGTTCCATTTTAGTCCACAATCACAGGGGGTTAAGTGTCCACTTTTGAAGCATAGGGGCAGGAGCGGATCTAGAAAATTAATACACGGTGGAGTGGGGGGGCTTGACAGAGGTTTGTTCGGGGAATTTTATTTATTTTTGGATCTATTTATATGTATTTTGTATATATTTTGTGTAGATAATATAAATTAATGCTAAAAAAATTAACCCAAAAACATAGGAGAGAGGAGGGATTTTATAGTTAGCACAAAAATATAAGAGAAATGGGGCTTAGCATGACAATTTTATAATATTAGGTGGGCTAATTATAATTTTCAGGGGAGGCTAATGTAAAAAAAAAACTAACGGACAGTTAGGGGAGGGTGCGTTTTGTTACCTAATTACAAACTTCAAAGAAGGTTCGTGTAATTTTTAAAACCTCAGAAGAGGTCCGTGTAATTAAGGCAAACCTCATGGGAGGTTTGAGTAATTTACCATTTTTTATGGAAAAAATGGGTTTTTCCTCTCTCTTTCGTGTAAATATTGAATATCACAGTTTCATAATCCTACATGGTATCACAAACAAATAAGGAGCATGCATTAATACACCTGGCCCCTAATTTCCATGGTCCAACTCTGAAAAAAAAACTTTCCACCTCAGCAAATTTAAAATCATGTGAGATGGGATAAAATCCCACATGATATCCCTGTGATACCCAATATTTGCTCCTCTCTTTCCATGTTTAAAATACGAATAATGGTATGCTTTACTAAATTAAAATTTTTAATATTTTGAATTAAAATTTAGTTTTTAAATATTTTAATAATTATGATAATGATTGATTGTATTATACATCACTTCATTTGATACACAAGAAGAAGGGTAAGTCTATTGTAAGAAATTTTTCATATGAGAAGACGAGTTTTAACCGTTGAATTAGAATCTGGCAATAAATGTACCTCTAGATTCTTGAAAATATTATGGCTAGATTCTGATCCAACGGTTAAGACACGTCTTCTCATTCTCACAATAGACTTACCCCAAGAGGATATTTGGATTACAGGCAAGTCATTCTATTTAGATACATTTTCTATTATTTATTGTAGACTTTTGTAAAAATAGGTACTTTCTAAAACAGGAACTAGAAAATAGTCCTTCAGTATTTTTAAAGACATAAATGTTCCTACTTACATGAATCAGGGTTTTCAAATTCAAAGCCCATATAACTTTCTCTCTCTCTCTCTCTCTCTCTCTCTCTCTCTCTCTCTCTCTCTCTCTCTCTCTCTCTCTCTCTCTCCCTATATATATATATATATATATAGAGAGAGAGAGAGAGAGAGAGAGAGAGAGAGAGAGAGAGAAAGACAGAGATAAAGAGACAGAAACATATATATATATATAGAGAGAGAGAGAGAGAGAGAGAAAGATACATAAATAAATTTCTCACAAACTCTTGATAATTTTGCACTACGTAATCAGAATTTCATACTTAAATAGTGTTAAAATTCTCATTGATATTGCGTTAATACTGTAAAATTTCTCACTATGTTAACTAAGTATTGAAAATAGTGAGAATTTCTCATTTTAATATGTATAACGACGGAAAATTTCTCACTTATACTAGAAGGGTAAAATAATCAATTTTTTAAAAACAAAAATAGCATACACATAGAGAGCATAGCATACACATAGAGAGGATTTGATGAGAAATTTATAAACACTTAAAATTTCTGACAAGGATTCCAAAAAATAAACTTTACACCTTTCGAATGGATATGAAGAGTAATTTATCACAAAATAAAAGTAAATTTATTACATTTTTAATGCAATTTCTTACTTTTTTGTGAGCAATTCACACTTCTAGAATTTTGATGGAAGTCTCGAATAGCAAGTTCGTCAGTTATTAATACAAATTTCTCACAATTTTTGAATGGATTTGACGAGAAAATTTCTCACTAAATAAAAACAAATTTCTCACATTAAAAAACTCAAATGTAAACCTCCACACAAATCAAATATACAGACACCTTGATTCACTTGAGACTGACCCACTAAAGAAGGCATCATGATCAACGACCTTGATTCACATGAGCAGCTTTGTGATTATCATCATGATCATTGTGATGCAAGGAGGAGGTTTATCACTGTCATCCTTGTGGAAAGACGGTAGAGGATTGGAGACCTTAATTATCCAACCAAGTGCGAAGAACGAAGCCCTTGCAAGTATAGTCGTACCCCATGCATGTCGAGTATAGTCCTTGAGAGGATTAGAGCCCTTACATATGTATATCTCACTTCTGTGTGGTGATGGTAGATCGAGTGAGAGAGAGAGAGAGAGAGAGATCGTGCGAGACAAAGAAAGAGAGAGATGTAGTGCGAGAAAGATAGAGATAGAGAGAGATCATGAGATATACATATATGTTTAATCTGAGCAGTTATTTGGGATTTCAATTTGAATCCTCTAATTTTGATGTGATGGTACATATATGCCTATGTATATATCTAATGATAAGGGCCATTTAGTCGATAAAAAATACACAGATATGGGGGAAATGACTAATCTCTAGTTTAGAATTGTGATTAGGGACTAATTACTATACACAGATTTGGGGATGAATCAATTTTTGAAAAAGTGGGGTATTAGGGACTAAACCATATATTTCTATTGTTTTTAATGACTAAAGACTAATGAGCTAATGTTTGTCTACACTTGCTACAAAAATTTGTTCAAGGATGTCGTCAAGAATTCATTTTTGAGGGTTAAATTGATAAGTGAGAAAAAAATGTATAAACTGAATTGCAATGTAACACCCGTAACCAGGAAAAAGTTTGATTACCATTTAAATATGTATTAATTAATATAATTACTGTATATTATGGATTAAGGGGAGGCTTGGACTCACCGCGAAAAGTGTTCAGAGAAGGACATGGTTGGAAAAAAAAAAAAGTCCCCAGTAGGGTAGGACAGGTAATGAAGTAGGACCCACTGAAGGGCCCGGATAATAGAATTTGCATTTTATATGTTAAATGCATTTATATGATTACATGAATCCTTGCTTAAGAATGCTTTCATTTTATGATGTTATATGTTAGCATTTGGTATTAGTTTGGATACACAAATAAGGGCATAAATGAAAAAGGATTCATAATTTGTAAGGTGATAGCAACTTCATAAAATGTTTAGGACTACGTGTGGGACCCATATAAGACTTAGACAAACACTCTTTAGATAATTGGGTAGTTAATGGAATGTTTGAGGGATTTCATAATAAGAACTTAAGAATTTCGGGGGTGTAAATGGAAAGAGGGAGAAATGAAGGGTTGACACATCATGCCTGTTGATGCATGTGTGTCAAGAGAGTGTAAACTCTCATAATTTACAGAAATCAAAAGGAAAAGAGAGAGACACCGAGAGAAAAACGAGAAAACGTCACTGACGTCGTTAAATCGTCGTGCCGTCGCAGCCGTTCATCCAATTCGCGAACCGAAGCCATATTCGAACTCGTGGAGGTGAGACGGTGGTTTCTATACCTTTCTTTTACGTTTTCATTGTCAGAATTTTGTAGCTCATTTTAACCAGTGACACCCGGTTACCAAATTTATGTAGGATTTATTTCGGAGTAGGATTTGAACAAGATTTGTGAGGGAATTATTTCTAGCTTATTTGAGTAGAATTCAGCTAAGGTGAGTTTTCTAACTAAAAATTGATTGGGGTTTTATATGTTTAATGCTTCAATGATGATTAGTGTTGATAACTTATGCTTAGAGACCATGAAAATGCTAAATTGTGAATTGCATGTCAATTATATGAAAATTGTTGTGGTTACATGTTTATGTGCTTATATGATTATGTGGTAACCAATGAACACGGGATAAATAATTCATTGTTGGGAGTAATAAGGGAGGAGAAGAGGAAGAATCCGATAAATACGGAAGTCCAAGGAATAGAGGTAACCACGGGACCAAGGGAATGTCTTCGTGTCTGAATGAATCATTGAACCAGTGGTTCGGCGATTACGAATATATAATATGTGTTTTGTTGTAGCATTGCACATGTTAAGCATTCAATCATGTTTAGATTGCTCACTAAGTGTAATGCTTAAAAAAATTTGTTTTCCTTTTCTGTTGGGGTAAATAACAACCACCGCAGGTTCGGAACAGGATCCAAGGAGGAGATAAGGGAAGCATAGGAAAGGGCTGGGATGTCTCTTGTTTCAATGTTCATAATTTTGTCGATGTGTAAAGAATTTAGCAAGAAAACTTGTAGATCGAAGTGAACTCATGCAATATGTTGTATTTGTAGAATCAATAACTTATGAGTTATGTAAATCATGTTGTGTGAGACTCCTTTTGTAACTTGGGAATGTTTAAGTTTAGATAAGCTTATGATGTTTATAATGAAATTTGGAAATGTTTTGGCTTAAGTTTTCTGCTTTAAAATCTGTTTAGAGTTGCTTATTAGTTGCTGCAGAATGTTCTGCTGCTGCAAACTAGTCGACTGATCGGGGGTACAATCGACTGGATCGTCTTTTCTCAAGGTTGAACTCTCTATAAGTCCTGCTCCAGTCGACCGGACTGAAACCCAGTCGATTGGACCTCTAAATACTCAGTCGACCAGACCCAGCCAGTAGACCAGACCAGAATTGTGCTCTCTGTAATTTGCATTTCCAGTCGACTGGACACCTGACCAGTCGACCGAATTTGCCAGTTTTGAAATATAAATGTTTTCTTATGAACATGTTTGGCATTTCTTAAAACCACGTTAATAATTGACATTTAGGGTATCCTAATTCGCACGTGGCGGGATAGGGTGTGACATGCAATTAGCTAATAAATTAATCGTCAAATACATATATATATATATATATTTACTTTTTTTGTTAAATTTAAAGTGGGCTATAGCTAATGTTGGCTGCTCCCTTCATTGATCGATTTTTAAAGTATAATTGAGATCACATTAACAATAGAGTAAAAAGAATCTCCAATTCAATTTTTTAGTCTCAATTTGTACTAATAATGTGTCATTTTATAGTACCTTTTGTGCCAATCAGTACTAACTTTTCTAAATTTTAGCCAAAATAGAGACAAAATCCCAAACTATAATCTCCACAAGACTAGTTATCTTAACTATCTAGATTTGAAGCCAATTTGGCTTCAAATCTCATTTTTTTTTTAAATTGTAAAACTAGAAAATAGCTAGCTAAAATGGCTGATATTGTCGATGTTGACTCTAAAAGTGTGATTAGCTTGAATAGGAAAAAAAATGGAGCTTTTTAGAGAAAACTAGAATCAATTCCCGTGCAATTTTATGTACGTAAATTTGTTAGTGGTATTGTTTTATTATTATTATATTTTATTTTATGAAATGTAGTTATATTATTTTAGTTAATTAGTTTAGTTTGTATCATGTATATATGTGTTTATTTAGAGATATATGTGTATATATTCAAACAGATTAGATAGATTATATATTAATGTAACACCCGATCTCGCGGGCAGTATTTAATTGCTATTAGCATGCATCATTAACATTATAATAATGTGTCACACCCGTCTCGGGAATTGCATTGTTTAAAATTTGCATATTTTGAAATGTTGGAATTATTAATGATGATTAATAATCGAGATGAGGTTGACTGTGGGTCAACGGTGAGTGTCAAGTGGAGACACAAGAACTTAGTAATTCATGATGCATTGGCATTATTAAATGACATTTATGTGATTTAATTATTATGTGAGTTATCTGGTATTTTGTGAATAGTGATTATACTTGTTTTGTATAATTTCTGAAAGTTCTGATCGTCAGTTTTTCTCCAGATTCTAGATTTGAACTCCTCGAGCTAAGAGCTTCATTTTGATACCTTTTAAGCCACGCTTGGAAACTTTTTACGAAAATTTAATTTCTGGAAATTTGGGAAAAACATGTGTATATTTGTAGGAATCACCTATAAACAGAGATCCGACGTTTAATCTATCCCCTAGTACTTCTCCTGAAGTTATAGAGTGTTAGCACGAGGTATGAATTCTAGATCTATGAATTATATGGAATTTACATGTTTTAAATATCGACCTTGATAGTTTGGATCCGGCGAAATTCATGTATTAATTAGACTTGTTAATTATGCACGTGATTATGCTAGAAAAGCACGTATAACTGTTTATGTGAGCATGCTATATGTCTACTTGGTCAAAGAGGGGTTTGGTGCAATTCATCCGGGGGGTAAGCTCCTCGAAGTTGAGGATTGTAACATTGATAATGGTGGTGTCTGGTATGGAGGAAGGCCCCAACCAGGACACGGTACCTGGTATGGAGGAAGGCCCAACAAGTGTATGAGGTGCGTGGAAGAGGAGTGCCTTCCATGGCACTGCAAATACCCCATTTTGTCGGCTATCAGATTTAGGAGCCCATAGCTTGGTGGTTCACAATGATCAAAAAAGACTCAAAAAGGACTCTTGGAAGTTAGTTCTCTCTCTCAAATATTCAGAAAGTGGTACAAATGACCAAAATGCCCCTGAAAGCCAAAACACTCCCCAAATTTGGACCAAAAGCTATGAAAACATGCTACGTCGTAAGAAAAGTAAGAAAATGAGTTTTGAAGCAAAATCAGATAATATCGTCAGCTCCCAGAGACCTCCAAAAGTCCTGGAAGTTCCCGTTGACTGGTTTGACCTAGATTTGACCGAGTTTGACCAGGGTTTGACCAAAGTCATCCAAATTCGCCGAAAAGTTTCGAGATCATTCTAGGTCATGTGAAAAGTACTAAAACGAGTTTTAAAAGAAAATCGGACGAAAACGTTGTCACGCCCCGATGTAGCATAAATATAGAAAGCATTTAATTTTCTTTATGGACCTGTAGGTCGCGATAATTTGAAGGATCGATTCCGTCCCAAATGTCGAACAGTAAAATAATAAATCAGAGTAGAGCAATCAAGGCTTATAAAATATTTCCAAGTTAACAATTATTACAGCACGTGATCACCTAAAGGCACAAACCGCCTTGAAACAAAATAATATCTATTATCGATTACAGTCATCCTTATTACAATCTCGGTCCATAACTTAAAACATATAATAATAAATTCCTCTTCAGATAGTTGTTCTCAGTTCGCATAATCATATGGTCCAACATGATCATAACCTGAAAAGCCTAGACACGAATGTCCAGGGTGCATCAACGCCGTCAGCTTCATGAAGCTAGTGAGTATTCAAAACATATTCTCGTAAGTAAAACATACTTACTTACTATTCTCCATTTCACAGTTCCGTTATTCAAAAGGTTAACCATATAGAAGTGAATTCACAATATAAAACCATAAGAATAATGTTATAAACTTTAATAAAACATGCGACCGTGCATTGGAACAATGCAACCATTCTCATCTTACTAACTCTTTTCTCTCGACAACACATCACTCAACCCTCTCACTCCAGTATCTTTGAAACACTAAGATGACCACACTTTAGTACAGGGGTACCAGGGAGTGTCTAGTTTGCCTCACACTTTGACCATACCACGCATGTCAGGAAGTGCCCAGTAGGCCACACTTTAGTACTACCATGGGTGCCAGGGAATGTCCAAGTCGGCGTCACACATTTTAGCGCTACCATGGGCGCCAGGGAGTGTCCAGTTTTGTCACCGTCGCATTTCAAAGATGCTCTAGCTGCAAAATCGTAACATCACACTTTGGTACATCACTACCAGGGAGTGTTCACACACATTCTCAACCACATACTCTTTTCCACCCTGACCATCACTCACCATGCATGTACAACTGACTCCACATGAATGATATGTAACTATATACAGAATGTATAAAGTACTGGGAATGATAGCCATGTATGGATGAGAAGAATCGAAACCATAATCATTCCTTTATAACCAAAACATAACAAAATAGATTCTGCTTTAGTATATTTCCCAAACAGAACTTTAAAAATCTTAAAAACTTAGTCCAAACAGTCCCTTATAAGAAAATAGACAAAAACCATAAACTGTCAGGTCGCGTGTGCGGCCCGTGCGCGCGAGGGGTTGCTCGCGCGATATGCCCGTTTTTTGATCTTCCTAATAAAATTTTCCACGACTCAGAAATTGCACAGGTCGCGCGCGCAGGCCGCTCGTGCGAGGGGTCGCTCGCGCGATCGTGCGTGCGAGTTCATGCAGAGGCTTCGTCTTCTTCGCTGGAAATCCCCTATTTCAGTTCTTAAGGCCATTTTTGACCCATTTTGCAATTCAGAGTAAACATGATATGTAATATATGAAATTCTTAATTTTTCCGCAAGGATTATAAATCTACAATCAATTTGACATAAATCAAAACATAGCTCTCAAATTTTACGAAAAATCGAGAGATGTCAAAACTTCGTTTCTTATATATGTCGCGATACGAATGAGTTAGGCTCTAATGTTTAAATCGTAGTCTCTACGTACTATAATCTTTCAAAATTATCTCTAAAAACAGATTTTGGTTAAGGTTGAAAAATCATGATTTTCAAGCTATGGAGTTTAAATGTAAAATTATCAATGGTGATTTCTAAATTAGACTAATACACACAGTAAACAAGCATATATTACATTCCAAGTAAGTTTAGAATACTCACTTATATAAGAGTTGGAAATATTGTTGAGAAAGAGCAAGAATTAAGCAAACCCAAGTGAAGCTTCTAGCTATGGAGACTGAGCTTCCTCTCTCTAGGAATTTCTGTATCAACTCTCTGTGTATCTCTCTTTCGTTGTCAACCAAAATGCAGATAGTGTAGATTATATAGAAGAAACAATTGATGAACTTGGAGGCCAAGGAAATCCTTTCTCACTCAACAAATGGATTTTGTATTAACTAATTCTAAATACTCCTAATATACACAGTAAAGATACATAAGTATATACATATACTCAGATTCTAAATTGCAGATACCTCTCAAATTGGTTGAAGGGTCATACAGAGTACGAGGGGGCAACTATAAGGTGTTTGGGAGAATAAACTTATGTTTCAACATTAACACACACAAACTTAGTATAGCTAAACAAGGTATAGACAATGATTAGTTGCCTTAAATGGAAAAGCAAGTGCCACATATTGATTGGTGGAGAATCCCATATTGTGGGAGTTTATCACACGCGGATAGTTTTGACCATAAACTGGTATTTTCGCGATGCGGTGATCACCTCAAAAATACAGAAAATTCATTTTAACATAGAAATTTTTTTTCTGGTTTTATAAAAATACTCATTGAGTCAAAAGTAAATATTTCCACCATTTGAAAGTACAGATTTGAAACCCAACACCAGTATCACTAATGTTAAGTTTGATCCCAACAAGAATTTTGATAAGAAATAACACAAGTGATATGATTTTAAAACATGAGAATTGTAATTAAAATAAAAGCAGACAATACAAATTAAATTTAAATATGACGATGCAAATACAATTAATTAAATGAAAATTCAGGTTGTTACAAACGTCAGCTCTTGGGAGCTCCCAGAGGTTTCTAGAACTTTTTGGAGGTCCCTGGTTTGAACAATTTGACCTGAAAGTTGACTTTAAAATCGGAGCGCCGCATCATTTTTCAAACATTTTTCAGGGATGCTAGAGGTCAATGGCTTTCCAATGATATATTGCACATAATTTCTGGTTTTAAAACGGATTTATTATGAATTTTCGAAGGTGAAAAAGGCGATCGAATCGGATTTTATCGCGAATACCGCAAAACTTTTCGAAGTGACCAATCTCCAGCAACACTCAACCCTTGACGGGGTCATTTTGGTAATTTGTTTTGTGGCCCCAAATTGAATAATTAAAAACCAAAACGACATAGTTTTATGTTCACAGATGTTTGGGACCAATGAGAACACTTTTAAAATCACAAACTCCCCCCAAATTGGCCTATATAAACCCCCCTTGACTCCTCATTTGAGGGGTGTCAAATACAAGTTTGAAGAAGTTATAGAGGGAAAGTTGTAGAGATAATGTTAGAATAGAGAAAAAGAGAGCTTCATCCTTTGATTTTCAACAAGAAAGTGAGTTTCTAACCTTGTTTTTACTCCATTACTCTTCTTTACTTCACATTCAATGCACCCAACCACCATTTTGTGAGCATTTATGAGATAGGAAGCTACTTCCATGTCAAAAGTCACCAAATATGAGTGAAACACCAAGCTACAAGTCCAATATCTCAATGATTATCAACTATTGATTGCTATTTATTTGCTTGTTGATATATGTTCATCTCTTCTTACCTCATTTCTTTTTTATTTTTATTTGATTACTTACTAGTTCATTACCATCTAGATGATGACATGGTATTTGAGGTGAGTTAATCCTTATGGATAGTAGCTCTTGACCTCAAAAACATGTTTGATAGATGATGATTCCAACTTCAATACATTCCTATGTATTCTTGAAATTATTTCCAAAATAAAAGCAATGCTCTCCAACAATCTTGGAGGTGAGTTTGATGTTGATATTCCAAATGGTTATAGTCTCCATTTAGTGCTCAAAAATGCTTTCAAAATGCTTATTTCAAAACCCCTTCTAAACCCCAACATTTGGATTCCAAGAAAATAAACTTTGTTTTTCTCAAAAATCCCAAAACAGTGAGTTATCTAGCTTTAAAATGACATTCTGACTCCAATACTCAAAGGATGACTATGACAACTTGAAAAATCTTCCTAACTCATTAGAGAACATCCATGATTTTTGGCTTGACTTAAAAACACTTGGAAGGGTTCCATTTTGACCCAAACATCTCTTCCAAACATTCTGCTTTCTGTAGCTTGGTTGACTTTCAACTTGTTTTTCAGAACACTTTTACAAAGAGAGTGGTCCCAACTCATTTTTCCCTTGCTTCATTGTCTTGGAGAACCTTCTGTATAATATGGACCTCCAAATTTTTTGTTTTCATTTTTAAAGATTTTTCTACATTTCAGTTGACAGTACGAACTCTGTTTCTGAGAAACCTCTCTTGTTCATATAATTTCTATTAATATGTAATAGCTATTGTAGTTTGGCTTTTTGATATGTGTTCTAGACAAAATAAGGATAATCGCCATAAAAAATCATGCATCAAAAGCATTCCTAACCTTACTTTTCTATTTTTACAAGATCAGCTCACTGTTCTGTTCACTATTCACAACAAGCTTGTTTTAACTTTGATCCTTTGATTAGATGTACACATTCATTCCAAATTAACCCATGTCTTAGGAAGAGTTCATACTACATTTGTACATATTCTACAATGACATTCTTCATTCTAAGCTACTTTACAAAATCCATGAACACAAAACACACTACAACCTTGGCATATTCTAAGATCGTATATTGCATCCTTGCAAGATTAAGGGTTTTTGAGACTCCTAATCTAAGAAGATTATAAGGAATGAACTATATCACACATTCATGCTCCCCCGATCTAATCTTCATTTCTCATCCGTCCCGGGGATTGAGAGATCTTCTTTTCTCAAGAATCAACATGCATACATTCTAGCTTGCTAAGCATATTTTTGATTTCTTTGATTATTTGTTTCAAGAACAATTCATGTCCCCCTTCTAGACTAGGAAAACTTGATTACTTGATATGTGATTAGATAATTTTTCCTAGGTTTGTTTTTGTGATCTTTCACCTTAATTTGCATTGTGTGATATTTGTCTTAGATCTTATGAATGATATCTTATCTTTTGATCTTACATTTTAAGATTCTTATAAGATGTAATATACTATCATAGTATTAATTGTCAAACCAAACATAGTATAAGTTGATTATTTGGATGCTAATTGAGTTCCGTCGAGAAACGGGGCGAGTTGAGGGTGTTTTAGTCGTGATAAAGGCTCCTTCCTCTCTCGTACCAAAATCCCGAGCCAAGTTCTTTGGTTATGAAGGGCCGGTGCCCTTTATCTGTTGGGGTGAGTCAAATTGGGTTTCTTAGTTCCCTAAAGACCAAGTGGTGACTCTGTATCTGTTTTTAATAGACCTCTTTTTCAAATCAGTTTCAAAACAAAAGAAAATCAATTCTGAAACCCCCTGGAAAGAACACGGGGGGTGGGCTCCCGGAAGGCCGCGTGTCCACAATCTAGCGACTATGTTGGGGATTTTTTTTAATTTTTATTTTCAAAATAAAATAATACAAAGGTTTGACTCATAAGAAGCATCCTTAAAATCATCTATTTATTGTGTCTGGTTCACCGCATTGCACTTCTGCATTTCCCCCTCCGCCTGTGTCTGAAACGCGGCACTGACATTGTTCAGCTCTTGCTGTGCCAGGGCACAAGTCACCGTTGATACTGTACCTTTCAAGGTATATCAAAAAGAGTAAAAACTTCCGTACTGTCTCTCTGACGGTATATTGGAACTCTCGTCAACGGACCCTATTTGATTAAACCCAGCCTTTGCATATAGATTCCTGTAGAACCTTTCATAAGACTGTTAATTTTTTTTTCCTTCATATATGATAATGTGATATAAACTGCTGTATGCCTTGGTGGGATTACCTGTGCGGTGTAGATGCTTATGTGGCATAGAACAGAACCTTTTTCTTATGATTCCCAAGGCAATCACTTATATGTGATTACATTAAGTTGACCTGCCTAAGCACCATGATAAAGATGTATGCTCTGTGTTCACAAATATGTACACCGCAAACCTTGTTTGTTGGTCCTTAGACCTAGGAGTATGAAAACTTGCTAGATAGTATCATCACCATCATCACCCCCGTCATATTCACCAATTTTCCTAGAAACTCTGTCCAAATCTCTCAAAAATGCCCAGAAATGCCTGTTTCTCCCAGAAACTCTGTCCAAACCTCCCAGAAATGCCCAAATACACCAGTTTCCCTAGAAACTCTGTTCAAATATCTCAAAAATGCCCAGAAATACCTATTTCTCCTAGAATCTCTATCCAAATCTCCTAAATTTCCTAAAAATCCTTGTTTCTCCCATAAACTCCTTCCAAACTTCCCGAAATATCCCGAAAATCCCTATTGTCCCTTGGCGATCATACTAGAAAGTAAAGTTAGCACACTTTATATGGTTAGGGCCTTAACTACTTAGCTGTTATCTGTTAGAAGTAGGAGGATCATATAGATTAGGGCTCGCATCCGCATGCTTATCTCACGTGCATGCACCATTCTTATCAGTCTGCACGCACTATCTCAGTCAGTCTATACACAAGTCAGCCCACATTTTTCAACCTCACTGTCTTTGTCTGTTTAAAAATCGTCATTGTCAGAATCTGATACAATCCTCTCAAATCTGTAGGTCAGTGTAGATTCCCAAAGTCAACAGTTAGGATCCTCGTCGTGGGTCAGAAATTCAGACAATCGTTTGGTCAGAATTAGCCCGCCAAGTTATCTCAGCATGAATCAGGAAGAGCTAGAAAACAAGGTCACCGAGTTAGGAGCAACTATAAGCCAGTAGTTCGACAGCCTGGCCTAAGTCTTGAAATTCATGGAAGAACTAAAACAATAGCAACCATAGTACCCATTTGGGTTCCTACCACCACCGCCAGGGTTAATGCAACCACCGCCACTGGGGTTTATACTACCTCCCATCCCTGTACATGAGAATGGCAGAGAAGAAAAATGGTTTCATGGGGTCTCACCACCTGCATATGAGAAGAAATTTCAAGAGAAAATGGACAAGGTTGACAAGCTAGAAATCGTACTAAGGAAAAGCAAAGGGGTCGATGATTACATGCTAGATCTGGAAGGCCTTTCTGAGCTTGTTAAGCTAAAACTGCTAGAGAACTTCAAGATGCCTGCCATTGATCAATTTGATGGATCTGGGAATCCGAAAAGCCATGTGAAACTATTCATGAGCATCTTCTAGTCGATGGGCTGCACCCACGAGCACATTGCAGTGATGTTCCCACTAACTCTCGCAAAGTCTGCACGATCATGGTTCCTAACCTTGGAAGCCTCCAAAACTCGGGTATGGGAAGATATTGTTCGGGTATTCGTCGATCACTATTCTTACAACCAAGAGCTTGATGTCACCATCAAGGATTTGGAAACTATCCAACAGAACAACAATGAATCCTTCGCTGCATTTCTGAGCAGGTGGAGGAACAAAGTGGCCCAAATGACTCATCGGCCGATTAAGAAAGAACATGTGAGAATGCTAATCCAAAATTTGCAACCACTCTATCATGAGAAATTGTTCTATCAGTCCATCTCCACCTTTGAGGAGCTATTTGAAGTTGGAACTCAGATTGAAGACGCTATTAGGGAAGGAAAGATTAAGAAGGAAGAACCTCCAAGTCAGTCAAAAAGGCCCAACTACTCCTAAAATTCCCCGGATGTCAATGCCCTTAGTAGCCAACTCATACCGCACCCCCTCAGGCCATACCAGTCCCCTAACCAAGCCAACTCCTCTAATCACCCATTCTAGAAAAAGCCTTCCCGTAACTTTGCAAAGCTAGAAATCTCCCTCTCCTCAGCCTTAGACCGGCTTCTCAAGAAAGGCCATCTTCAATTACTCGAACTGTGAAACACCTCACCACCACCAAGTTGTGACATGTCCAAGCACTGCGCCTACCACCAATCCCCTAGCCACAACACTAATGATTGCATGCGCCTCCGTCACGATATCCAAGACCTTATTGACCATAATATCATTGAGCCACCACCAAAGTAACCATATGTCACCCAAAATCCTTTTCCAAACCACCAAAATATCAGTCTCATTGAATTTGACCCCATATCCTTCAACCCTACCACCTATATCACCCCCTTAGAACATCCCTTATCCCTCATTAACATCCCGGACTCTGCAGAAATTCATCTGATTGAAGGAGAGGACGATAAATGGCAGTAATAACTAGATGATGAACAAGATTTGTTCTTTCTGGAAGAACATGACCTAGGGGCAGTGAACCTCAAATGGTATGATCCCAACAATAAAAGTGATTCCTCCATCTGGAATGAGCCAGAGAAATCATTTTGTGGGAACATATTGAGATTGGTTCAACAAAGATGGGACTATAAAAGGACTTACACATGCCGAGATTGATCATCTAACTAGGTCGGGTCATCATTATCAGCCTCCACAGCCCGTCACTGAAACCATCGAGAAAGGGCTAGTCAAAGACAAGGGAAAAGGAAAAATGGATGATATCATCGAAGAGGACAATGATCTGATAAAGCAGCTGAAAAAAACCTAAGCACATCTCTCGATGTGGGACATCATGGTGACATCCTATAAGCATAGGCAAGTTCTGTTGAATGTCTTAGCTGGGATCGAGGTCCCCATAGACGTTGTGCCCGAAGATATGGTGGCTTTCTTAGGCACACTCACCCCTGATCCAATCATTACCTTTTTCGATGAAGACCTGCCGCCAGAAGGGTCTACGCACAACAAAGCTTTATACATCACTGTTGGATGCAAGGGGCAGCAAGTGCCGTTCTGCTTGGTTGATACAGGTTCCGCTTTGAATGTTTGTGCTCTGAGAATCGCCACCGCCTTGGGGGTTGATATCCTGGACATCACTCCATCTGTGGAATCCGTGAGGGCTTATGACAACACCAAGAGAACTGTGATGGGGACTGTTTCTCTCCAAATCTAAGTAGGGTCTTTGGTTTACACAAAACTTTTCTAAATCATGGATATCCCCGCTTCACTCAATTTGTTAATTGGGAGGCCTTGGCTGCATGTTAACAAAGCTGTATCATCCACTGTGCACCAAATGATCAAACACATTGTGTTTTCAATTATCGAGTATGTACTAAAGTCGGCCGCTGTAGGCCCACTGCTGTCTAATGTAATCATTCCACTTGTTATGAATAAAATGAAAGACGATTCTACTTATTCCTCTGTGTCTAATACTTGTGAATGCTCAGATCCCTCCGAGGATCTCCCAATTGAACTTAAACAACTAATTGAAAAACCACCTACTTGTGAAATAATTGAAGATATTTTATCGGTTAATCTAGGTGAAAAAGATAATACACAAATCGTGCAAATTGGCTCAACGCTTAATAAAGAAAAATTGACTCTTTTGCTAAAAGAATTCAAAGATGTTTTTGCTTAGTCTTATGTAGACATGCCTGGGGTCAATCCCGTCATTGTCCAACATCATATTCCCCCTCTCCCTAATTCAAAACCCGTCAAGTAGAAACTTAGGCGCATGAGACTAGAATGGGCACACAAGGTCAAACAAGAAGTGGAAAAACAATTCAAGGTAGGATTCATCATTGTCATAGAGTATTCGGAGTGGGCTGCCAACATCGTGCCAGCACCCAAGAAGGATGGGAAAGTCCATGTGTGCGTCGACTTCCATGATCTAAACAGGGCCAGTCCAAAGGATGACTTCCCACTTCCCCACATTGATGTATTAGTAGATAACACCGTGGGACATGAATTATTATCATTTATGGATGGTTTATCAGGGTACAACCAGATTTTAATGGCCCCGGAAGACTGGGAAAAGACAACATTCACCACACCATGGGGGACCTACTGCTATAGAGTAATGCCCTTCAGACTCAAAAATGCAGAAGCAACTTACCAAAGGGCCGCTACCACCTTGCTGCATGATATGATACACAAAGAAGTAGAAGTATACGTGGATGATATGATTGTAAAATCCAAGGACAGAGGAGGACACTTGGTAACGCTAGATAAATTCTTTGAAAGATTACGTAAATACAAGATGAGATTGAATCCAAAGAAATGCACTTTTGGTGTGACCTCTGGGAAACTCCTAGGTTTTCTCATTACATAAAGGGGGATAGATGACAATCCCTCCAAAATCAAGGCAATTTTAGAAATGGCACCGCCGCTGAATAAGAAAGAAGTACGAGGGTTTCTCGGAAGAATCCAATTCATCAGTCGCTTCATCTCCAAGCTCACAACTACATGTGATCCCTTGTTCCGACTACTGAAAAAAGGGGAGAAGTTCTAATAGGATGACCAATGCCAAGCCGCCTTTGACAAAATAAAAGCCTACCTCCAAAATTCACTTGTCCTCTTACCACCTACCCCTCATAAGTCCTTACTTCTTTACCTATCTGTCTCTGAAAATGCCATGGGTTGCATGCTAGCCCAGGAAGGAGAAGAAAGACACTTCAAAAAAAGCCATATATTACCTTAGCAAGAGGATGACTGGGTATGAGCTCAACTACTCTATCCTTGAAAAAATATGTTGGGCCTTAGTCTGGTGCACTCGCCGACTAAGACATTACATGCTAGCCTTTCCAATTGTGCTTATATCCTACATGGATCCTCTAAAATATCTCCTCGAAAAACCCGCCCTAACTGGTCACATATCCCGTTGGTTACTTCTACTATTTGAATTCGATATCAAATATGTAACAAGCAAGTCGGTAAAAGGGAGAACTATAGCTAAGCATCTTGCTGAATACGCTGTTGGTTTCGAGGAAAGTGGAGCCTTCCCATTCCCGACAAGAATATCATGGAAGATAAAGAAGAGTAGTGGAACTTATACTTCGATGGGGCAGCTAACATGAAAGGCTATGGAGTAAGAATGATTCTAGTATCGCCAAATGGGGACCACATCCCACTAGCAATTAAGCTCAACTATAACTCCACCAACAATACTGCTAAATATGAGGCGTGCATCTTGGGTATGGAAGCAGCCATAGAATTAAAGGTTCAAAGATTTGATGTATTCAGAGATTCAAACCTCATTGTATCATAAGCCAAAGGAGAATGAAAGGTATAAGAAGAAAGGCTGAAACCCTAACACGATCATCTCGATGGACTCAAGAAATAGTTCAAGAGTGTAACATTTTTTTACCTGCCCAAGGAGGATAACCAATTAGCAGATTCATTGGCTACCTTAGCCTTCATGATCAAAATCCCCGTAGGAGTCAAGATGATGCCTCTGGTAATTGAACAAAGCTATGAGCCATCATTCAGCATGATCGCCGCAATCGAGGAAGAAGAAAAGAAAACAATGGTACCAAGATGTATGGGACTCCATAAAAAAAAGGGAATGTATCCCTAAGAGTCTACTGAGAAGGACAAAAGAGCAATTCGAAGATTCACTGTGTAGTTCATCATATGCGGGGAAAAATTGTTAAAGAAAGGGTATAATGGTCACAACCTGACTTGCTTGTTCAAAAAGAGCGCCAAAAGGATCATGGAAGAGATACATGAAGGGGTGAGTGGTCCATACATGAATGGTCACATGCTAGCTAAGAAGATTGTAAGACAACGGTACTACTGGACAACATTGGAGAAAGATTGTTGTGAATACGTGAGAAGGTGCCACATCCATGCGAACATGATGCATATACCGCCATCTCTGCTCTATAGTATGATCTCTCTATGGCCATTCTCAAACTAGAGAATCGATATCATTGGCGAAATTGTTCCAAAAGCCTCGAATGGGAATCGATACATCCTGGTAGCCATTGACTACTTCACGAAGTGGGTTGAAGCTGCCTCCTACACCAAGTTAGGGACTAAGGAAGTGGCCAAGTTTGTCAAGAGGAACCTCATCTATCGCTATGGAGTCCCCCATGAGATTATTTCAGATAATGGAAGTCATTTCAAAGCATAAGTCAGGGATTTGTTTAAAGAATACAAAATCACTTGTCATAAGTCATCACCGTACAGGCCACAAACCAATGGGGCAATTGAAGCTGCACAAAAGAATGTCAAGGCCATACTATAGAAATCAGTTGATACTTACAAAGATTGGCACGAGAAGCTACCATTTGCACTTTGGGGATACAGAACATCGATAAGGACATCTACAGGAGTGACTCCTTACTCACTGGTATATGGGATAGAAGCAGTACTCCCGGTCAAGATAGAATTACCATCCTTACAAGTAATGACTGAATGTGAGGTCTCGGAATTAGACTAGTTAAGGGAAAGATACAAAGAATTGGCACTCTTAGATGAAAAGTGCCTTGCGGTGATCGACCATGCCTGAATTTATCAAAGGTGGATAGCCTGAGCCTTTAACAAGAAGGTTTATCCAAGGAAGATCGTCAAAGGTGATCTTGTCCTTAAGTAACTGCGAGCCCCAATATTCGATCCACGTAGAAAGTTTAAACCCTAATGGGTTGGCCCGTGTATCGTCAAAACTATCCTTTTAGGAGGAGTAACCTACCTCATCGACCTCGATAGTGTCGAATTCAAAGAGCCAATCAACCTGGATCACCTTAAAAAGTACTATGCTTGACTGTAAAAAATCCATTTCTTTCAAGTCAAGCCCTGAACTACGTTCGACCTGATTCCCACTTAGGGATACGTAGGCAACCACATCGGTTTAGTCAACACCTTCGTAATCAATGCCTCTTCTTTCAAGCCAAGCCCTGAACTATGCTCGATCTGATTCCTACTAGGGGATACATAGGTAATCGCATCAGTTCGGTCGTCCCACCCACTTCTTTCAAACCTTAGCTCAAACTACATTGGACCTGATCCCCGCTTAGGGGTACGTAGGTAGACTTTTAAAAAGAAAAGAAGGATCGCTTGCTAGGCCGAAAACCCGCAAGGGCACCTAGGCAAAAATTAAAGCTAAATCCAAAGTAAGCAATAACAAAAAAGAGAAAAGAGCTCGCTAGGTCACCTCACTGGTGTCTAGGCAAAAGTTATGAGCATATGAGAGAAATAAAGTCGCGATCCTTACCATAACCCAAAATCCACCCTTCACACTAGGCTCAAACTTCGGCCACCAGCCTCATTTGCCTAAACCTCTCCTAAACTAGGGGCAAACTGCGATCATCTACCTCGTTTTCCTTATAACCACCCATATCCCAAACTAGGTGTAAAATTCGGCTACTCGCCTCGTTTGCCTCTAATTGCCATAACATGCCCAAGCAAGTACCAAAAGTAACATCTAGTTGAAATATTGTTACAAAATGTTTTCAGCAAGCCAAGATGCATGAAATAAAATTCTCAAAAGTAACCGAGGTTCACCAATAAACAAACTTCAAATATTACATAAGCAAGAATGGTTACGAAGATAAAAGTCTTTCAAAAGCAGTCACAAATTTTGAAGACACTTGGGGGAAGAAGTAGAATTTGTCAAAGTCTAATTTTACTTTGTGTCTTTTATTTCTTCAAAGGTCTTCAAAAATAGGCCTTTACTCGGTAGGTCTAATCATTAATGAAAGCAGCAATAGTGATAGCTCTGACTCTAAAAGCAAAGACCCTCTCAGGGAATCCCTGTGGGACCTCCTAAACCTGTCTGTACTGCCTGGCCAATCGACGAGGATGATAGAAAGAAGTCTCTCTCAGACCCATCAACCACATTCTCGGGTGATTCCCAAGGCTAGTGGTCACAGTTCGAAGGCCTAACGCCCCATAATCCAGTAAATGTCTGCCTTAAATAGAGTACCTATCATGCTAACCCAGATGGAAAAAGCATAGTGAGAGTGAAGCACAACCCTGCAAAAGTAAACCGGCGGCACACAGTATGTCCACAACTGAAGGTGCTCATATAGCCAAGCTTGTAACACCAAAGGTGCCCCAGAACCATAGCCATTGGGTTTCTACCCACTTTCAGTCCAAGGCATACATGCACCAAGGCACTAGAAGTACTTGAGAACAGGAAGTGTGAAGTCATACACAGAATCAGAGTAGCCCCACGGGTAGCGTCATACACGCTGGCATTTCCAGGATCAGCATAACGGGCAATGATAGAGGTAATGTCAAGAACTTTACCACAAATTAGTCAGCGAGAGACAGCAGTTGAACAGTTAAGATATTCAGCCAAGCCGCGCGTAGGATTGGGGGTATCAGCAAGAAGAAGAATCAAGTCTGAGTCTGGATCGAAGCCGAGGATAGCACATAATTACTCAAACATGGGACACATCTCCAGGCCATTGAAATTGAAAACATGATTTACGGGTCCCAGTGAGTAACAGCAACACGCAAGAACTCAGTATTCAGAGCCATTTGGCGGAGAGAGAACAGCTCGGTCAAACCATAACTAAAGAGGTTGATTCGTTCCACACCATTTGTAATGTTCAGCCAAGCTGTAGGTTGAGAAGGATCATGCAACGCCATATTTTCTATCGCAGCTCTACCAAAATTCAAAATTTTGACGAACTATTCCACTTGCAAGGCAAACACACTCACTATCACAAGGCTGCTCATCGCAGTAATGTCAACAATCATAGAATTACAGTGCACATGTATATCGTCACACGATCACCAACTAAAATAATCACACAACTGTGCCTCTAAATCGAAAGCTATATGGCCTAAAAAGCAAAACATCATAATATTCTATCAAAGGTGATAAACCATCCTACACATCATTCATCATTCACAAAGTATACGGATATAACCCAATCAAAGACATAAAATGGAGAGAAAATAAAAGTCCTCGCTCATGAGGCTTCAGCCCTCATCTTCCTCATCCTCCACTAGGCCGCTTGGAGCATACGTTGGCGAAGGCCTCCTACCACCCCTGCACCTTGGCCTGGACCTCAACGAGCAAGCACTACCTCCACGACACTGCACATAAAAATAGTCAATTGTGAACCAACAGAAGTGCAAAAACAAAGTCGAGTCAAAAACTTACCAAGGACGCCATCTGATTGATGGCGAACTGTCGCATGCCATCCATTTATCAAGAGTAAAATCTAGGGTTAGAATCTCGTAACCTTAGGAAGCACAAAACTAGAGACATACCCTACGGTCTCACGTGAGGACCAAAGATCGTAGGCTAGCTGCCAGGGCGTGACCCTCCTCAGCATAACTCCAAGGGACGTTGAGGACGCATATTGGCTGGGTGGGATACCCACACATAACTCGTGGCACCTCCATAACCTGAGGGGAACCATTGGCACCCAAGACATTGATGGTCCAGTCCCAAGGAGGGATGGGATCAGAAGCTGGGGGAGGCTGTCCTCTATTCATCCCGAGAAAACTATAGAAAGTTGGGCATTAGAAAGCGACGAGGGTAAGTCTCATTACCACCCTCAGAACAGAAGTGATTCCAAGCATCAGTGCCAGTCAAAGTTGTCTGCAGAACAGCACTAAAAAGGTCATCGGCATCTATTATGGGATGATTATGAGGAACGTAGTACCTCAGGCTGCCAACCACTTGTCGAGACACTCGCTTACCAAGATACCATTGCTTGTCATTAGTACTCTCCATCAAAAACCAGCACGAAGCAAGAGGCCTAACTGCCTGAATCTCCTCAAGGGCAGCATAGGAAACATTCTCCCAAGGTGTCCAATCAACACTTGTAGCATTCAGCTCAGACAAGAAATTCCTCGGAAGGATAATTTGGTGGGCCCCACTCTTGACCCTAACAACATCCCTTCACCATCTCAAGCCGCGAGGGAACAAAGGCATAAGAGCCATACCATCCTCATCTTCATCTGACTCATCAGTAGGAGAAGAAGCCAACATCTTTAGGTACTCGAAGCTCTAGAGCTGCACAGAGAAAGTAAAAATTAGAAAACGGTAGGGAAATCGAAAGACAAAAAATTACAGTACATACCTCTCAAGCTCACCAGAACCCCCCCATCAATTTGATAACGCCTTGAGAAATTTCACCCATGTGCTTATAAGGATGTGCCAAGGTGGCACCACCCCAGTCATAAGAAGGAATCTCATCGATAGTCGCTAAATGGGAGAAGAGCCTTTAACTCACTCGGTCATTCCGTGTTGCAAAAATCGAACAGCCAAGGACATACAAAAGAAAGACCCGCAGCAGTTGCTTATCATTGAGATTGTGCCTCCCTTTTCCATAAGCCCGATAAAGCCAACTGCAAGTGAACCAATGCCCCTCTAGATTCGGAGGTACAACCCCGATTAGTGTTTCAATGGCCTCATGATCAATCTCGTAAAAATAATCCAAGATCAGGCACTGGGCCACTGCTGTGGCGGCACATGGCCAGTGCCACGGTAACACTCAACCCCTGACGGGTTCATTTTGGTAATTTGTTTTATGGCCCCAAATTGAATAATTGAAAACCAAAACGACATGGTTTTATGTTCACAGATGTTTAGGACCAATGGGAGCACTTTTAAAATCACAAACTCCCTAAATCGGCCTATATAAACCCCCTTGACTCCTCATTTGAGGGGTGCCAAATGCAAGTTTGTAGAAGTTATAAAGAGAAAGTTGTAGAGATAGGGTTCGAATAGAGAAAAAGAGAGCTTCATCCTTTGATTTTCAACAAGAAAGTGAGTTTCCAACCTTGTTTTTACTCCATTACTCTTCTTTACTTCACATTCAATACACCCAACCACCATTTTGTGAGCATTTATGAGATAGGAAGCTACTTCCATGTCCAAAGTCACCATACATGAGTGAAACACCAAACTACAAGTCCAATATGTCAATGATTTTCAACTATTGATTGCTATTTATTTGCTTGTTTATATATGTTCATCTCTTTTTACCTCATTTTTTTTCTTTGATTACTTACTAGTTCATCACCATCTAGATGATAACATGGTGTTTGAGGTGAGTGAACCCTTAAAAATAAACTTTGTTTTTCTCAAAACCCTAAAACAGTGAGTTATCAAAGGATGACTATGATACCACTTGGAAAGTCTTCATAACTCATTAGAGAACACCCATGATTTTTGGCTTGACTTAAAAACACTTGGAAGGGTTCCATTTTGACCCAAACATCCCTTCCAAACATTGTGCTTTCTCTGTCACAGCAGATTGGTTGACTTTCAACTTGTTTTTTCAGAAAACTTTTACAAAGAGAGTAGTCCCAACTTATTTTTTCCTTGAACTTCAGTGTCTTAGGGAACTTGTTGTATAATATAGAACTCCAAATGTTTTTTTTGTTCATTTTTAAAGATTTTTCTACATTTCAGTTGACAGTACAAACTCTGGTTCTGAGCAACCTCTCTTGTTCATATAATTTCTATTAATCTGTAATAGATATTGTAGTTTAGCTTTTTGATATGTATTCTAGACATAATAAGGATAATCTCCATAAATAATCATGCATCAAAAGCATTCCTAACCACACTTTTCCATTTTTACAAGATCAGCTCACTGTTCTATTCACTATTCACAGCTAGCTTGTTTTAAATTTGATACTTTGATTAGATGTACACATGCATTCCAAATTAACCCATGTGTTAGGAAGTAGTTCATAATACATTTGTACATATCCTACAATGACATTCTTTATTCATTCATGAATATTTTAGACTTCTAAGCCACTTTAGAAAATCTATGAACACAAAACACACTACAACCTTGGCATATTCTAAGATCATATATTGCATCCATGCAATATTGGGGGTTTTTGTGACTCCTAATCTAAGAAGATTATAAGGAATGAACTAGATCACACATTCATGCACCCCCGATCTAATCTTTCTTTCTCATCTGTCCCGAGGATTGAGAGATCTTCTTTTCTTAAGAATCAACATGCATACATTCTAGCTTGCTAAGCATAGTTTTTTATTTCTTTGATTATTTGTTTCAAGAACAATTCATGTCCCCCTTCTAGACTAGGAAAACTTGATTACTTGATATGTGATTAAACGATTTTTCCTAGATTTGTTTATGTGATCTTTCACCTTTGCATTGTGTAATATTTGGCTTAGATCTTATGAATGATATCTTATCTTTTGATCTTCTATTTCAAGATTCTTATGAGATATAATATACTATCATAGTATTAATTGTCGAACCAAATATAGTATAAGATGATTATTTGGATGCTAATTGAGGCCCGTCGAGAGACGGGGCGAGTTGAGGGTGTTTTAGTCGTGACAAAGGCTCCTTCATCTCTCGTACCAAAACCTTGAGCCAAGTTCTTTGGTTATGAAGGGCCAGTGCCCTTTATCCGTTTGGGCGAGTCAAATTGGGTTTCATGGTTCCCTAAAGACCAAGTGGCGACTCTGTATCTATTTTCAAAAGTCCTTTTTTCAAATCAGTTTCAAAATAAAGGAAAATCAATTCTGAAATCCCTAGAAAGAACACGAGGCGTGGGCTCCCTGAAGGCCGCGTGTCCATAGGCACCGATTTTATTTACCAGATGGAAACGTACCATACACCCTAGAGACTAATTTGATGTGTTTTATATGTTTTAAAGCATGAATTATCATATAAGCATATATTTAGAATTGTACACTCAACATATAGCTGAGCAAAGGAGTTTTACTCCATTGCAGGTGATAAGAATAAAGGAAAGAAGAAGCAAGAGAAGTGAGGTCGAGGAATGCCGGAGAATCACCACTTGTTTATACTTTTGTTTTAATCCTAGAATTGTAATAAGGAGTTGGGAAGTTTGTAATATGTCATACTAGAATCTTGGCTTGGTTTTTATGATATTGTAATCACTAGTAAAAACTCTGGTAGTTATGTTTTGAATCGTTGAACTATGTTGTGAAATGTGGGAATTGGATTGGGAAAATCATGGCTTTAAGATGCTGCAAGATGTGCAGAATTGTGGGAAATCAGTCGACTGGGTCCCTACTATAGTTGACTGGACCCCTATTTTTAACGAAATATCTTTTAATTTTCACATGCATCAGTCGATTGGAGGATGAAAAACAGTCGACTGGTTTCTGCACAAAAATATGTCATTCTGCTAGAGCTAGTTCAGTTGACCGGACAGGTACCAGTCGACTGAGAAATTGAGACCTCTTTCGATTGAGTCCCCAACACACTCGACTAGATGGGGCTATTGAAATTTCATATTCTCTGTATTGGTCTTACAGTCGACTAGGTCCCCGCCACAGTTGACTGGACCTCTGTTTTCAAAATGGATTCTTTTGGAAGTGTTCAATTGGAAAACTTTTTATAACTCTAATTTTCATAGATTTTACTTATGTTTTCTGCTGCTATTTATACTTTAAAGGAGTTGGATGAGCCTCGGTGGCATGCGATGTGTCCTATTTCTGTGCGTAGCGGGATGGGTCGTGACATAATGTGACTATATGAGTTAAGTGGGTATTAACTCACTAAGCTGATTAGGGGTGTCTAGTTGGGAACCTAGAGATAGGCCAAGTGGTAGTCCTAGTTTGGGATAGTTATGATAGGTCCTCGTGTGACGGGATAGATATGAGAAATAATTCTTATGTGTTAAATGTATATTAAAGCATAAGTGATATTATATTATGTTGTTATAATAACACATTAATTGTTAGAGATCACTTCTGTAACCCGTTAGGAATACCTTTGTGAGGGCGAATTGGACACATCGCTTAGTTAGTAGGTTAATTAGCAACTTCATAATATTATGTGGGACCACTTATGGGATCAATACATGACATAGACAAACATCCATTTAAGTTTGTGATAGTTTTAATAAGTTTTATTAACTAGCAGGGATATAAATGCAACACTGATAAAATGTTGGGAGGTTACTATAGAACCTCAAACTTGTTGAGCTACATGCCATGAGACATGTGTCTAATAACTCAACAAACTCAGCTTGTCATCTCCAAGCTTAACAAACATTTATAGAGAAGAAGAGAAGTACGAAAAATTACGACGAAAAATTCGGCAATGCTTATGATGCCTAACGACGCGCCAACAAATTCAGCTTGTCATCTCCAAGCTTAGCAAACACTTATAGAGAAGAAAAGATGTACAGAAAATTACGACAAAAATTTTGGCGATGCTTATGACACCTAACGACGTGCCATTCGACATTGGATTTCGAAACAGGCAACATATTTGGACTCTTGGAGGATTTATACTTGGACTTACTAGGCTCTTAATTATGCGTATAGGAGCGAAACCCTTGAGGTGAGTGATATTGATTATGAAATACGAATAATCGAATGTTTGAGATGATCTTTGTGATGCTAAGCATGTCTATTTGGCTTTGTTTACCGTGTTTAGATTATATTGCTAGCTTGTGAATTATTGGTAAAATTGTACGGTGATATGAATACTTGAGCATATTGAGTTGTTAATGTGGGTCAAAGGGGAACTTGTACTTATCATCGAGAATGTGACTAGGTACCAATATGGCCATGAGATTGAACACCTGAAAGGAAGAGGCGTGGATAGCTCAGTTAGTCACGCGGACTAATGGAGTAGTCGCAGGCTAATGTGAAAGGGTGGCCGGTACTTATGTTCCCGGAGACTATAGTTATGTGTAAAAGATGAGATTGAGCATGTTTGTTATTCATGTTTATAATTGTTGTCATTCACCAGCATATAGCTAATATAATATAGTAGTTATTGAATAACCATTGTAGGTGGTAAAGATGGAGCATCAAAGAAATGAAAATGGCTTTGGCAAGGAAACAGGGGACTTGGGAATCATTATAGTTAATGTAGCCAACTTTATGTTCTGTTCTTAGAACTTGTAATATGGTAGTTTTAAAATGGATTTGGGGAGTACATGGTGGTAGTTAACTTTTATCTCAAGTTCATGAAAGGTTGTAATATGATACTAGACTTTGCGAGTAGTAGTATTATGGTAGAATTTTGGGGTATGGGATCATGTAATAGTTTGTTAATAAACCTATTGGTTGCGATTTAAGGTTATATCTTGTTGGTTTAGTTTTTAGAAACGTTGCGACTCTTGTAATCTTGTTTGGTTTGGTTTGGTTTGGTGCGACGAACTCGGGAGTTATACTCAATGAGTTTAAAATGAATTGATTTCGGTTTGATCTTTCCTAACTTGTTTAAATGTTGGTTATGAATTCAAGGAGGTTGGATTTATATTGCAAGTGTGTATTTACAAGTTTATGGAGTTAACTAGATGTTTTGATTGTTTTAAAGTTATGTAAACTTGAAGTGGTTGAGTGATCTCAAGGCAAAATTCTGCAGCAGGGTGGGATTCTGCTAGGGGGTCATTCGACCGGTCAAAAACCCCACTGATCCTTTTTTGGTTTGACCACTTCAGGTGTTTTGTTTTACTTCTAATTAATCATGATGGGCTCAACAAGGGCTTGAAGCTTGGCTCGATACAGGCTAGGCTCGATTCGCTCATTTGAGCTCGTGAACACGGTCGATTAAGGCTCGTGAACATGGTCGATTAAGACTTAGTTTGGCCCCCATGTGGCTTTTTAAATGGAGCTTATGAAATTTATTACTAAGTTCTTTGATAATTTTATACAAGTGACACACTACTCTTCAAAAAGACATCATGAAATCAAAAAGCAACATTGGGCTTTTAAAAGCTCAATTCTAGAGCTTTTAAAAACTACCTCCAAAAAAGCCTTAAGTTCAATTTTTACAAAGCTCATAAACTAGTTACCAAATGAATTAACATTAAATTGTGCTTTAAAAAAGGAGAAGCACCACGTGGGGGCCAAACTAAGCCTAAGACTCGTGAAAAAGCTCGTTAATAGATTTGATAAAGGGCTTGTATATATATATATATATATATTATATAACTACACAATTTTAGAGAAAATATGACATATCTCATAAATAGTCTTTGATAAAGGATTGTTTTATTATTAAACTATATAGTTTAAAAGGGTGCGCGAAAAACCTAGTTAAAAAGCTCGCAAGAAAGCTCACGAACACTTGAAACCTTTGGCTCATTTGAGCTCGCGAGCAGGCTCGACTCGTATTTATACAACATGAATTTGAGAATTGTCATTAATCTAGGTCACTGCAACTTCTCAAAACATCTGAAATCTTACAATATACTTTCCCAGCATTATCAAAGAAAATGGCACACTTGCTTGTCAGTTTCTCACATTTTTTTCCCTTAGAGTATGCTTTTTGTTACTTAAAACTTGCTTTGTTGCATGCAGAAGTATATGCAAATTTGTGGCCAACGTCCAACTATGTGAAACTTATATCCATATGTAGATCTGCACGTACTTACGTCCGTATATTTTCATTCACTTACCTCTAAGTATAAACGGGTATATCCCGTTGAATCGTTTAGGCTTAGTTTGGCCCCCCTTTTGGTGCTTCTCCTTTTTTAAAGCACAATTTCATGTTAATTCATTTGGTAACTAGTTTATGCGCTTTGTAAAAATTGAACTTAGGGCTTTTTTGGGGGAGCTTTTAAAGGCTCTAGAATGGAGCTTTTAAAAGCTCAAGGTGGCTTTTTTGTTTCATGATATATTTTTGAAGAGTAGTGTGTCACTAGTACAAAATTATCAAACAACTTAGTAGTAAATTTCATAAGCTCCTTTTAAAAAGCCACATGGGGGCCAAACTAAGCCTTAGTTAGTTCAAAAAGTAAAAGAAATATGGTAGTTCTATAGGTAAAAGAGAAGTCAATTTCTAAGGGGGTTTTTTTTTCAGTAATTTAAAATAAGTACTCAGAAGTAGATAACCATCAAAGGATAAGCAAACCTCTTTGCAGAATCAGCAGCAAAATTCTTGACAATAAGTTTCTGATCAGACTCCAAAAGAATCGGTTGATTATTTCTTATTCATGATTAGCACAAAAAGAATCACACCTTCAATTAATGTGTTCAACTTAGTATTTTCATAACTCTGACACCTCATCAAATGCCGATTCAAGGCATTTCTCTACAGAATTCGTAGCAGCAGAGTTTTCAACCATCCGAGACTTTGGAGGAGAGAGGAAAATCTGCTTCGCATTTGGTGCAGAAATGCATTCATCTTGACTTCCATTGTTGGAGGCTTGTCTAGAACTTCGAAGGCCTTGTTTTCTTATAATAGAAGGCACATTTTCAAAACTCATCGCTGCACTTTTCAATATGGATTCGGGACTGCTATGATCATTAGATAAATCTCTCTTGTCAGTAGTTGGAGTTTGAATAGAATCCGGACTTGATGGCAATCGAATATAGCTATCCGTGTTTGGAAATTCACCGGTTGCCACAAAAATATTCAAATCCTCCTCTTGAAGTGGCACATAACACAAGGTACCGATATTTTTTTCGCCCGACAAATTTAAGGTTCTTTTGGGATCATTTCTTTTCCCATTTCCTCCGTATCTCAAATGATTCACAGAAGACAAAATGCTATGTTTTCCTTTGGGAAACTTGAGAAATCCGTTGGAATTGGCCGAAAGAGATATCTTATGAGGTGGCAAATCGTTTCCACTTCGAGTGATTGCACCTAGGGGAGAATTCGGAGAGAATGAGAAATGTCCATGAGGTTGTGAAGGCGAGAGATTGCTGAGATCACGAGACTTATTCGTGTGTGTATTTATATACATGGGATTTACATGAGAACCAAGTGAAGGGTTGGATGATCCGAATCGAGGGTTTAGTGAATTATTTTGGAACTCTTCCCTTGGAATTTGACGAACCAAATTTGGAGAACAAGTGGCTAAGTTTCTTTCGGAGATCAGCTTCTGCCCAAGAGAGAGCTCGGTTTTTCCACTTCCCACTTCAGGTTTATGATTGTTTGAATCAACGGTGTGGAGTCCATGATGACTCAAAGCAGTACCGCGTGCTGTATAGAGATGCAATTTCTTCTTTAAAGAGCAGTTCCAAAGATTTTTAATTGAGTTCTCTGTCCTGTTAGTGTCCAATAAAGAAAATAAATAGCAATACAAGTTCCCCAAAGCAAATAGATTTGTTATGCTTATATTAACACAAGTTCTTCAATTCCCATATAGCATGTTCAGCTGTCACTTGAACTTGAATAATCACAATTAGAACTTACATAATATTTCAGAGAAAAGTTTATATATTATCATGGATGAGAACTTTTTCAAAATATTGAGGATTGTCTTTTTATGAGTCGTGCTATGTTTTCTTGAAATGACAAAATTCATGATTTTAAACATCATTTTCGAACTACACACCATTTTCTTAAATGAATTCAATCAAGGTGACGATCTAATAAACTAAAGAAAGCTACTAAAAATTACGAATGCAATAGGTTCATTCAAGAAAGCCCAAACACATTACTAGAACTGAACAAACTAGCCGAAACGCGCCCAGGCCAACCACTAGAAAGTGAATAAATTGGCCCCGTATGTATACTCAAAGTCCCAAGTCTAGTTTCCTTGACCAAGAGACGACTAAATAAGACATTTCTGAAAAAATTGCGTAGCCTCTGATTTCCACCGGACTTGATTAATGTTTCATATGTGGAGAACACGACTTTTTTCGGTTAATCAGTCTTTAAAACTAGGGATATTCAATACCTATATACATACCATATAAGCTGCACATGCAGAAATATAGAATCTATGTAAAACAATCACACCATGACAATTCCCATCAAATTAGAGAATAAGTCTGGTTCATTAAAGCCCGGTAGAAAAGAAATACATAAATAGCAAAATATTGAAAAAAAAATGTAATAGTTTAGAGGGACAGTTTGTTGCAGTTTTAAGTTTAGGGGATATTTGAAAAACGTTGAGGGGGTGTTAGTGTAATTTTCCCAAATAAATATTCAAACCATACCTTCCAGGTAGAGACTTTGCAATTTCAGCCCACCTATTCCCAAATCTACTATGGCCTTCAATAAGAGTCATTTCCTCCTCTTTTGTCCATGGAGTTCTTTTTATCCCTGGATCCAAGTGATTGACCCACCTGCATAACCAACCAAAGTACAACTACTAGTATTCAAAATATAGATCGTACACACACACACATGTCTATGTACCCATATGCATAACAATTGGGGTAAATTGCACTTTTCACCTCTAAAGTTTGGGTAGTTTGGCCATTTAGACCCTTAAGTGTCAAATGTGGCATTTTGGTTCCTAACGTTTCACAACTGCAGCAAATAAGTTCAATTAGCCCTTTAGTGACAAATAACTTCATCATTAAAAGTAAAAATTTCGCTGCAAAAAGTCTTCAAGGGACCAAATTGCGAAGTCCAATTAGCCCATCAGTGACGGATAACTGTCATTAAAAGTAAAAAAAAAATCGTTGTAAAAAGTTTTTAAGGGAACAAATTGCTACTCATCCTGAACTTTAGGGACCAAAATGCCAGATTTAAAACTTTAGGGCCTAAAGTGCCAAACCACCCAAACTTCAAGGGTGAAAAGTGCAATTTACCCTAAAAATTGTACTAATTGATCAAATGCTGCTAACTACCTTTCTCGGCATTGCTTGCCCATGCGTCTTGGCAGTTCTTTTGCTATTTGTGCCCACTTCTTCTTTTCATTCCCCTGTTTCCTTACTAGCTCAATGATAAGATCATCTTCCTGGTGATGCCAAATATGAATAAAATCATATCATCAAACTATATTCATACTGAGTAATTCTATACTTCCCAAAATTTGTATCCCAAATGTGGTAGTGGGATCACTTTAACATACTCTAATGAAAATCAATTTGACCCACCGCGTCTTGCACATGCGGTAGTGGGTCCACTTGATTCCAAATGGGTTTCCGCTGGCGGTGGAAACTCATTTGGAATCAAGTGGACCCACTACCGCATGTGTACAATAACACATTTGCGATACAGATTTTGTGAAGCATAGCATTACTTTATTCATACATGTGTGTGTGTATAAATATATGATTTGCACCTCCTTGGTCCAAGGTCCTTTAAGAAGATCTGGATCAAGAACTTTGTTCCAGCGATGAAGGCACTGGACATCTGTTTGACCAGGAAGCAATTCAGCTGCAAAAGATCATTGGAAATTAACTAACCAAGACAAAGTTTTTGAGCAGTATTACAGAGAGAGAGAGAGAGAGAGAGAGAGAGAGAGAGAGAGAGAGAGAGAGAGAGAGAGATTTGGACTAATCACTAATGTAGTGATCTTGAGGTCTTGGAATGTTTTTCCCTTAAAAATTTTGATTCCAGGGTTAAGATTTATAAAAGATCACTGCAATTATGCATTTTAGCCATTCAACAGGTAAAGATATTTTGGACCCTTGATCTATGTCGGTCCAAAATTGTTCTTACTTTTTAATTACTTTAGATCAAGACATTGAATTTTTAATATAATTAGGGAGGAATGGTTTTCCCTCAAAATTTCGATCGAAGGTCGAGATTTAAAGATCATTGTAATTGCATGTTAGCCATTCAAAAGGTGAGACATTTTGAACCCTTGATATGTGTCTTTCGAGGGTGCAAATTTGTTCCTTTTTTTTTTTTTATCTTTTATTTTTCTATTTTTAAAAATACTTCACAGTACTTATGGATTTAAAAATTGTGAGAACCACCACCACAAACACCAACACTATTGCCACTCATATTTCACTCTCTCTCTCTATCTCTGTGTCTTCTAGGAAGCACCGACACTTCTAAGAAGGTAGGGTGTAGCGTTGTGATATACTCATGGATATATTTGTATTTTAAAAGAATATTTCATTTATATTCTCTTCTCTTCTGTCCAAATCTCACCGACTTGGAGAGAGAAAAATTGGACTTTCTCTCCATGTCTATCAAACAAGATAACGAAAGAAAGAGGCCTCATTTGACTTTCTCTTCTCTTCATTTTCCTCAATCCAGATGGACTTAAACAGCATCAAGTGTTCATTCATTTTGATGGGTTTTATTTTAAAACTCTAAAAAAAATTAGGAATGTGGATCAAATTCGAGGGACAACAGAGCATGCTATTGAAGTTTTAGTTTCCATTCTCTTCTTCTTCTTCTTCTTTTATTTTTCCCCAATTAAGCAACTAGAACCAGAGAAATTTTAGTCTCCATTCTCTCCATTAACATTTTTTGTTATTTATTTTTTTTTTTTTATGTAATACTAGTTATATATATTTATATATGTTCTATGACCTACAAAAACTAGTTACTAAAATCACCATTTCTAAACTTTCCATGAGCACAAGGCAAAAATAAGTAAAATCAACCTCATACTCACCTATTTTTTTCCAGCTTTTCTTTTTGAACTTTTGGACTGCAAGGGCTAGAATTTCATCCTGTAAAAAAAGAAAGAAAGAAAGAAAGAAAGAAATGTAAACAAAAACACAGTCATTTCTTGCTGGCTATTAAATTTGAATGCTTTTAACTTTCTTTTTTCTTCTTACAGATGATACCAAAAGGTATATATGAATATATTTGTGCTTGCACAATGGTGAGTTTGGACTTCCTCACAACTGCAAATTAGGCTATTTTAGAATAAGCTTAATCTACATTAGCCTATTTAGTGGTATTTGGTTGTCAACAATTGAAAAATCAACATATTTCACCTTATTATAGAAAAATAAGTTAATTTCTCAAAAGACTTGAATTGTCCTAATTCAAGGTAGAGAAATTCATTATTCTTCGTCCGGTCATTAGAAGTTTCTCTCTCTAGTAATCATCACAAACATACATGTTATATGCAGGCAAGTTAACCAACCAAACTATAGATACATTCAAATTAGGTAATTAACAAATTCATAATCAACTAATTTAATATAAGAGAATTCATAAAATTTGACAATTTGCGCGACCAAACGCACCCTCTGTTTGGTTCATGAATTTCGTGAGAGAAACGAAATGGGAAAGAAAAATAAGAAGGAAAACCAATTCCTCGTGTTTTCTTTCATACATTAAAAATCTCTCTTGAAATAGTTGCACCAGCACTCAAAATTAAAATTTTCTAAAATATAGCTGTTGCATACGAATAAATGAAGAAGTGATTGACAAACGATCAAAATGTTATATTTGTTTCTCAACTTATTCTATTTTCTTTCGTATTTTTAAAATCATTTTCCTTATTAACCAAAAACAAATGAAAATCTTTCCTCTATGTTTTTCTTTTTTTTCCCTCACTAAACCAAGAACCTAACAAAGCCTCCTTACCAAGTGCATACCTTTTCCGGTGTCCAATATCCTTTAGAAGATCGTCTTGCTGGACCAGTAGTCCTCCTATAGATTAAATCACACACACGTACCATTAGCAATTTACAACCATAAGTTCAAGGCCGGCCCTGAGATGACAAAAATTGTCCGAGGCCTCAAGCGAATTTTCAAAGGGACCGGAAAAATGAGGTCTCTATAGTAAGTTTCATTGAAATTAGGAAGAAATTAGAAGAAAATATGCCTAAAAATGATATATTTCATAGAAATTAGGAAGAAATTAGAAAAAAAAAATTGGCCTAAAAATGACAAGTTTCATAGAAATTAGGAAGAAATTAGAAGAAAATAGGCCTAAAAATGATAAGTTTCATAAAAATTAGAAAGAAATTAGGGAGAAAATAGGCCTAAAATCGAAGCCCCATGTGATTGCCTCACAAAATTGCCTCAGGGCCGGCCCTGCATAAGTTATGAAATGAATGGGAAATATTAAATTAAACGAAGTATAATCAATAGTTTCTTGATTGAAGTTATGAAGAAAACATACTAATATTTTCTACCCAAGAATTTTTTATTGCTTTGGGATGGAATTAAAGTTAAGAGCCCGCGGTTAGCTTTTAGAATAATCACTTTTTGGAATACAAATTTTTTATTTATTTATTAAAACTACAAATTATTAGCTAGAATGTTAACGTTGCGGTTTTGGTTTTGATTTTTTGTTTACATGGTTGACTCTGAAATGAGAGAAATTCAATCCAAAAATGAAAATAAAAACCGAAACCACAAAATGAGCCCTAGAACGTTTTTAAAAAGCTACTTTCATTTGATTTACAAAATAATCAGTTTTTTCAAATGCTGTGATCAAAAAGTTAGAAGGGAGTCTTGGCGCAACGGTTAGGTTGCTCCATTGGTGATCACAGGTCCGAATATGGAAACAGTCTCTCTGCTTATAGGGCAAGGCTCCATACATCTCATATTCCCCATACCCCGCAATGGCGAGAGCCTCGTGCACTAGGCTGCCCTTGTTTTTTTGTTGTGATCAAAAAGTTAATCCAAACAATCAGTTAACAACAAAGAAGCATGACATCAAAAATCTTTGCTTTGATGAGTTTTCTTTCTAAATTTTCTCAGCAACCAAACAGAGCAACGAAAGTAAAAGTTGAAAAACACAAACCCTTTAACAGAGACTGGCTTTTGATCAGCAACTTTGTTGTCATTGGACATTGGAGCACCAGGAGATACTAAACCCTCCTTTTCTTTTTCAGATTCAGACCCTTTAACTTCTTCCATAAATTTCTCTCTCTAAACAAGCTTATATATAATCTAGTATATACAAATTCAATCTTTTTAAATACCCAAACAAAACCCTAGTTAAAATTTCAATAAAATTGAAAGTAACGGCTTCAATTTGCAGCACTCAAAACAGCACATAAAAGAAAGAAATCAAGCAAAAAAGAAACACACAGATTTTCATGGTGGGTTTATAGTTTTGGGTAAAATTTTTCTCTTGTTTTTGATGAATTTGGAAAGAGTTGTAACGGCTAGAAAAAGGGTGAGAAGAGAGAGTTACAAGAAAAGAAAAGAAAAAAAGAAAAGGAAATAATAAGAGTGTAAATACCAAAAAGGTATGATCTTTAAAATAAATTTGGACTGTTGGAAGAGATAAGTATAGGGAGGTTTGCATTCGAGAGAGAGAGAGAGAGAGAGAGGGGCGGGGATGATATAGTGATTGACACAAAACAAATTCGCGGGAAACAGAGAGAGAGAGAGAGAGAGAATTGTTAGAACTTGCCTTCCGTGTTTGAACTCCTCAAATAGCGCAAGTTATAAGGAAAGGTTGAAACGGGTCGGGTTTATCCAATTATGGTTTCCTTTAAATTAATTACTTTAAAATTTTATTTTTATTTTTTAAGGTAAGATTATTAATTTATTATGGTTTCAATTTCAAGGGAACAGAACAACTCTCCAAATTACTCTACAAATTAAGAAAATTTTTGTTTTCGTAGTTGACATTCAAATTTGGTTTCCAGAAAGTGTGACACACTCAATTTTAGTAAATGTTAAAAAAAAAATTTAATATTATTGAAAATTATTTTAAGTGCTCCATGTAGGGTTAATTCCTCGTTAGAAAAAGTAATTGGTTAAAAGATACAGTGGAATTTTTTTTCGTGAAAGTCTCTCAATGTAAACCTGGGTAAAAAAAATCCTGTCGAATTTGAGAAATTTCACAAACTTTTCTGAGTTCTAAAAAATTTTACAAGAAAAGTTTATGAAATTTCTAAGACTTGTTGAGATGTTTATGGCCAAGTTTATAATGAGGGAATTTTCACTAAATTTGTTTTTTCTTGTTAGACATAATTCTTAAAAAGTACGCTAAAATGAACTAAACTCTAATTACCCCTAGTTTGAAATCAAATTTGATAACCACAACATTATTTATTCATTAAAAATGATTTTTTTTTTTTAAAAAAAAAAGAGAGAGAAAAAGGAGCATTTTGGTATTTGAGAATTATACTCGTCGATTTCAACATAGCCACATAGGTGTAGAGAATTTTGTGATGTAGTAATAAGATGAAAAACAGTATTACTTACTGGAGTCTAAATTCGGATCTCAAATTAGGATAATTTTTTGTTGACAACTTTCATACAACTTTCATACAACCTCCTAAAAAATGTGTCTATCTCTCTCCTGTGTCACTGTGGGGTCCAGTGACATCACAGGAGAGAGATAGACACATCTTTTTAGGAGGTTGTATGAAAGTTGTCACCAAAGAATTACTCCTCAAATTATTTGGGAGTAGAGTCATCATGCAATGAAGTCATCTAATTTTTTTTTAATTTTTATTTTGAATAAAATCATCTAAAATTTAAGAATAATGACATGCTTCCCAAATCCAAATCTCAAATCTCCATCCTAAATTATCCTAAGTACAAATCATTAAAAGCATAGTTTATCCTAATGCTTGCGCTATAGATATCACTTTTTATTTATCATAGGAATGAGTAGAGAAATTTCTCTCCAGTGATCCGGTTAAGTCACACATAACTTAGTTGTCCCTTTTGAACCTAGATTTTGGGATTTTCAGTCAGCTAAGTTGGGTTGTCAATATGATGACTTTAAGATATATGTTTTAATCTCATTCCCGGCCCTCGATGAGCAATTTACTTGATCTCACTTAAACATTTAGTTTATGGATCCAATATATTATCTTTTAACTTTATGTAGTCTATGAAGATAATTTCATTCGAGATCAACTGCCTTAGAGCTTTATAGTCTGTTTGGTTTGACACAAATAAGAAAAAAAAAATTGATTTGCAATTTTTATTTGTGGCAATTATTGTGTTTGGTTTGGCGTAAAACTATAATTGAATTCATTTCACATTCTACCCAATTCTTGTTTTAAGTGATTTACAAAGAGTAATGCTAAGTACACCTAAACAAGATACCTAAACTATCCACCTGTTGATGTGGATTTCCAAAATTATTCATCAGTTACCAAACAAAGTTTGAATTAATTTCAAAATTGCCACGACATATCAGCACGTGGATAGTTTAGGTGTTCCGTTTAAGTGTACCTAGCATTACTAGAAATCTGAAAAGAAAAAAAAAATGGTCAGATTTGTCAAGAATTTATTTCAATTCAAATTCAAAATCAAACCAACCGGAGTGTTAGAGTATCAACTAATTTACGCTATTGTACACAGAAATGGCGAATAGGCAGAGGCTGTTATTGAGAACATGACTAGAAATACACACACACATACTAACACATGAATAAAATAAACAATCACAAGAACAAGGAAAAAAAAAAAAGGAAACGACAATATGATTTTACCCTGTGGTTTGACCAACACTACCTACATCCACAGCTCTCGCACACCAATTTTCACAATACTTGAAAACAAGGGTTACAATCAACCGCTGCTAGGGAAAAATCATATACAAATACCACTAGGGTTACATCAACGCAATCCGGGGGAGGGCGGGGGCTAAGCCCAAAACTGTACATGCTTCACATACCCAACAACCGTTTAGTAACCAAATGGCAAAGTCACGATCGTTTGGTCACCAAAGGTAAATGCTTCGTCGTTTAGCCGTCTTTTCTTTCTTTCTTTTTATTTTTTAAAATAAAGCTACAAATGAAATGGTATCAAGATTGGACAAAAAAAAAAAAAAGAAAAGAATGAAATGGTATCAAGAGTGGACCAAAAAAAAAAAGAAAAAAAAAATGAAGGTGACTAAGCGGTAATGGCTTCACCGTTTGAGTACGAATGCCCAATCACCTTGTCGTTTGGTGAAGTACGTACTATACCATTGAGAACTTCCCAAAACTCATACTGAAACATAGCCTAAATTTATGCTAAATTTTGCTACACTATGTTTGGACTTTTTTTTTTTGTTGAACTCAAAGTTTGGACATGTTTGTAGCCCAGAGGCACAGAAAGTTGTCACAAAGTGAAATTTGACTTCAGTGGCTATCTCATTGTGGTCGTTGTCTTACCCTGCAAAGGGAACATGTTTGTAGCCCAGAGGCACAATAAAACGCTTGTATATTGACTTTTTAAATATGTATTTATTGTAAAATTATACTCCCCTCCGTTCTAAAATAAGTGTTTATTTTTTCTTTTTTGTATGCTCCAAAATAAGTGTCCACTTTCTATTTTAGACAAAAATGCGTGGTTGATAATGTGTCATCCCAAAAGGTAAATAAACATCCACTACAAATTACTGTTTTCTTAAACTGCGTGGAAAAAGGTAGTAGACACTTATTTTAGAACGAAGAGAGTATAATTTTAGAAAAAAAAATGACAAACATCGTAAATAAACTGAATAAAACATTAATTTATTATTAAACTATATATTTTTAAAATGCGCGTGAAAAAACTTATGAGAAAGCTCACAATTTCTTAAAAAGTTTTCTCATAAACAAGCCCACAAACACATAAGCTTTAGCTCGACTGTATCCTTCCCCAGTTGCATACAAAAATAGAATAAGAAGTCAACGAGCTGCTGGTTTTTCTGTATAACAGTATAACCGTTCGGTCCGTTCCAATCATCTTGCAAGCGCTATAAATAGCCCCCAGATCCATAAATTTCATTTTGATCGGAAATCACACACGGAGAGAGAGAGAGAGAGAGAGAGAGAGAGAGATTCGATCTGTCTGATCTCAGTCTGTTCTCTCTTTCGTTGATCCAAAGATGCCTCTAGGATCTCTTGAAGTCCTTCTCGTAGGGGCCAAAGGTCTGGAGAACAACGATTTCCTTTGTAAGTTCTCTCTCTCTCTCTCTCTCTCTCTCTCTCTCTCTATACATATATATATATATATATATAGAATCTACAGGAAAATAGACAGGGTTGCTTTCTGGGTTTTCATGTTTGTTGAAATCCAGTTTTTCCCGAGGATCTGATTATTTAAGGGACCATTTTTTTTGTGGGTAATTATTGGATGCTTATATAGGTACATTTGAGAAAACTGAGGTCTTGTGAAATTGTTCTGTTTTTATAATGAGTAATGCTAGCGAGCATAATAAATCTCACAAATAAAATCCACAAATACCAAAATGTCTTGTGGGTTTCCTGGGTCCACAGAGAGATAGATAGGCACATTTGGGTGTTTGTGGAATTTGTTTGTGAGATTTGTTATGCTCTGATACGCCCAAAATTATGGGCAGTTTCCTACTCAAGCTAGAAGACTAATGGAAAGTGCATCTATTTCCTAATCCAATTGGGAAACTCCCACAATTAATGTCAATCAATCCTAATATAATTAGGAAGCTTACTTGATTGGTGTCAATCACACCCTAATAGGATTAGAGTATTTCCTTATCCATGTATGAGTAGGTCTCTTGCATCTATAAAAGAGACCACTCACCCCCCATTGAGGGGGCGGCCAATTCTGTAGTCTACACAGCACCTCTACAAAATTCACCATTATACGCATACACCCGGCCGGTATTACTGGTAGTGCCGCCCCTCTTTGTTGGCTCACCAGGCCCGCCGGTGATCTGCTAGTGAACGTGCTCAGACACACCCGTGGACGTAGGTACCTTCATTAACAGGGCCGAACCACATACAAAAAATAGTCTCTCACTCTCTCTCTCTCTCCTTAAATTGCTCTACTTTACTCTTACCAATTTTTGGCATCATCAGTTTGGCGCCGTCTGTGGGAAACGACAATTCTTCTCATCAACAAATTCTTGACTGATCAATATGCCACCAAAGAAGGCTGCGCAACAGTCCGACCGGGATGTTCCTTCGGCCCCGGCGTCGACTGCAGCAGCCCCGACATATGAGCAAATCACCGCAACCCTCACACAACTCTTGGAGGGCCAGCGTCAAATCCAGCAACAGATCGAAGCACTGCTAGCCCAGCAAAGCAATCCTCCAGTGGCCGGGAAACGACCCGGGAGCATTGCGTACGGTCGAGAACCGATCTTGACCCGACAACGGACCCGAGCCAGCCTGTCCCATGTTGAGGATGCCAGAGACATCAACAGTGGGCGTGCTGCCCGAGAGGAAAGGCAGGAGCGTATGGCCCGGGAATCAGTCCAAGGTCACTCGGTCAAGAGCCAAGTCGTCCCTAGGCGAACGGTTACCCGGAGTGATAGCCGAGCCCGATCCCAGAGGACAACACCCTGCCATGAAGAAGCATCTTCCACAAACCCGACCAGCTCCTCAGATACCGGTCGGGAAGGAGTGGAAGCCCGAATCAAGGACTTGAAGAAACAGATCGACGGAGTGGCCAAAAAGCTTGGTCAAAACTGTGTTCCGAATCAAGCCAATACCGAGACAGAGTCACCATTCTCCAGCCAGATCACGAGGTTCTCTATCCCGCGCAAATTCAAGCAGCCTCGGCTAGATTCATACAACGGCTCGGGAAGCCCGATCGACCACGTCCGAACCTATAAGGCTCAGATGGCCCTAGCCACCAACTCCGATGAGCTACACTGCCTAGCCTTCCCCAGCACTTTGAAAGGCCCGGCCATGCAGTGGTTCTACTCCTTGGAGCCCCGATCAGTCCGCAGTTTCAAACAACTCAGCAAGCAGTTCATCAACCGGTTCACCGGTATGCATGAGCGGCCAAAGCCAGACATGCAACTACTAACAGTCAGACAACGGAATAGTGAGTCCCTCAAGGAGTTCACCGACCGGTTCAACCAACAGAAGCTTCAAATCCGCAATTTGAACGAGACAATCGCCATCATAGCCTTCTGTTCGGGAGTTCAACACACCAAGTGCGCCGCGTCGTTCCACAGAAACCGACCGGAAACTTTGGTCGAGCTCTCTGAGAGGGTTGGAAAATACATTGACACTGAAGAGTTTCTGAAGACCAAAGACACCGGGCAAGAAAGCAACGAGTTTTCCAGAAATAAGCGGAAGCGAGATCAGCCCGGGAATTCTGACAGTTCCTTCGGCTCACAGCAGGCAGGGTCCGGCAGTCCCGACCCGACCTCCAGTTCGCAGCGGTCTGAGCCCGGCAGCCCCGACCCGACCTCCAGTTCGCAGCGGTCTGAGTCCGGCAGCCCCGGCCCGATCTCCAGCTCACATCGGTCAGGATCAAACAGTTCCGACTTTGCCTCCAGCACAGAGAAGTCAGAAGCACAACGACCCTGATCCGACCCCTTGTCTCCATCGGTCTAGGAGAGCCCGACTACATTGGTACTTGCTTGATCACCACATGAGGCTCCACCGATTGTCAGAGAACTCATACAAAGACCTCGGGCCTAACCCCGAGGCATACAAAGACCTCGGGCCTAACCTCGAGGCACGAAGAAGACCTCGAGCTCCGAACTCAGGCACTAAAAAGACCTCGGGCTCCGAACCCATGCACTCAAAAGACCTCGGGCTCCGTACCCAGGCACTCAAAAGACCTCGGGCTCCGAACCCAGGCACCAAAGACCTCGGGGTCACGCCCGAGGCACCGGCTTCGCTTAGGTCCAGCCGACGATGGAGGCAAACCTCCTAGGTGGCTGATGATGGCAAGCTTCAAAAGACCCTGCAACCACCATGTTCCAGGTCGGTTACCTACAGATCATAGCCTCTGTAAGACCCTCGTCTTAGCGAAAGCTTGGGGGGCAAGATGGCGCAGTGAACTAAACAGGTAATCACACCGGGTATTTACAGGCCTCGCGGATAACCAAGTCAAAATCTTGGACAACCCGAGCACCTACAGTACTCAGAGACATTAACTCCACTTAGGTCCAGACCGACGATAGAGGTGACTAAAATCTCTTAGGTTGGCCGACGATAGAGGAGTAAAAGGACCCTAAAGCAACGTGATTTAGGTCGGCTCCACCAACATGGTCAAGCTCTTCTCCCAACAGTCTTGACGAAGGCTAACTGGGCGGAAGACAACCATCCTGGGGAGCTAACATAAAAAGGACCCTAAAGCAATACGCTTTAGGTCGGCTTGTCCAACATGGTAAAATCCTTCTACCCACAGCCTTGACGAAGGTTTACGGGCAGAAGATAACCATCCTGGGAGCTAACTCAAGTAAAAAAGACTCCGAAGTAGGCCGAGTCTCAACTCTCGGTCACTTCCCGAGCATTCAAAGACTCCGGATTAGGCCGGGTCTCAACTCCCGGTCAGTTCCCGAGCACCTAAAGGTCCCGAGCTAGGCAGGGTCTCAACTCTCAGCCAGTTCCCGAGGACTCACCAGGCTCAAAAGCCCCGAGGCAGCTTCCACAAGCACTCAGACAGCGGCAAGTAACATCAAACTGATTTCCAAACTTGCCCCGATATAGCATCTGACCAATCTTGGAAATGGGGGGCAGCTGATACGCCCAAAATTATGGGCAGTTTCCTACTCAAGCTAGAAGACTAATGGAAAGTGCATCTATTTCCTAATCCAATTGGGAAACTCCCACAATTAATGTCAATCAATCCTAATATAATTAGGAAGCTTACTTGATTGGTGTCAATCACACCCTAATAGGATTATATTTCCTTATCCATGTATGAGTAGGTCTCTTGCATCTATAAAAGAGACCACTCACCCCCCATTGAGGGGGCGGCCAATTCTGTAGTCTACACAGCACCTCTACAAAATTCACCATTATACGCATACACCCGGCCGGTATTACTGGTAGTGCCGCCCCTCTTTGTTGGCTCACCAGGCCCGCCGGTGATCTGCTAGTGAACGTGCTCAGACACACCCGTGGACGTAGGTACCTTCATTAACAGGGCCGAACCACATACAAAAAATAGTCTCTCACTCTCTCTCTCTCCTTAAATTGCTCTACTTTACTCTTACCAATTTTTGGCATCATCATGCTCCCTAGCATTACTCTTTTATTATTTGTCCAACCCATTAGCCCTCTTCCGATATGTAGTTTCTTTTCTGTAATGTAATTATCATAGGAAGGTAAATGCAATTATAATTTGATGATCGCATCTAAAATATTGCTAGTGTAATTAAATTCCGTTCATTTGGTGAATTAGGGAGGCTTAGGAAAAAAAAAATATACATTCTTTGATTGGTTTGCTACCAATTTGAATTTTGATTTCATATTATATTTGAGAAAAGTGAAATTATAATTTTATATGTGGAGGACCATACTCTTTTTTTCCTTAGTTCCCTTGATTGAATCTATGAACCAAAGTAGTGATCCATTTAGTTTCTAGCATCTACTTTACACGCGCTTTCTCGGATATTTGGGAATACTGAAAATTTTGTAACGAGTATGTTAAGAAATCTTGAAGATGCTCTTCTCTGGAAAGTTTTGATTTGAAATCTTTTGCAACATTTATAGAACTTCATAATAATTATTGAGATACTAAGACCCATATGTGTCCAATTTTTTTTTTCCCCCGCCAAATTTTGAGCCACTATAGATGCCAATTAATAATGCATCGCCAATTCAAAATGACATTTTGTTCCTTCCCCTCGGGTATTTAAGAGTACGTATTTGTGAAAGAAAAAAAAAAGTTTAAATCAATGATGTCCATTTTCTGGGCATTCAAATGTGCAATAAAATATTCCAAACATATATATATATATATTATATATAAAGTTACAGAACTACGATTGAGAAAGTGTTGGCATGGATCTATGATCTATCAATAAGAGGCAGTAAGGTAACATGAGGTGAGTTTAAGAGTTCGATAATCACCAGTTGACAATCAAAAATAGAAATGTTCTAATTATTTTTCATAGCTAGGTTGGTATACACTTAACTTATAGGGGTAATTTTTTATGGTACTAGATTAAAGGTGAGGTAGATAAGCGGGTATGCAATCACTTTGTGCACACCGAGTCCACTAAATTGGTGGGTTCAATTTCAAAATATGCCCAAGCTTGACTCATTAACTTTGCCAAGCTTGTGCTACTCATTTGATTTTAGCCCTATGAATGGAAGAGTCGATAAATTCTGTTTTTGGATTGTGTGTATGCGTGTGTGGCATGAGAGACAGATAGACGGGGGACAGGAAGTGCATGGAAAGAGGACATGAGTTAATGTGTGAGAGAAAAAGAGCTGGGTAGGTAGTTGTGTAACTTATTGTCATTGAAGTAAAATAATTACATTTCTAATTTATCCTCGTGTCTTCAAAAACTAAATTGTTGTAAGAATGAAGTCCTTAGAAAGTTTATGTTAAAATATCACAGGGCTTAAGCACATGGTGGATATAATCTAATGATAGCTGAAATTATGGACACATTGCAATTATTAGTGTCTTATGGTTTATGTCCCACATTCTTCTATGTTCACTTATTTTGTTTTTCATTTGCTTTGAGCAGCTAACATCGACCCTTATGCCATTCTCACTTACCGGACTCAAGAAAAGAAAAGCAGTGTTGCATCAGGTGCATTTCTAGTGACAATACATTTTTTTCCCCTAGAACAATGTGTTTGTTGCATTTATATCTTGTATAGAACTTGAAAGCAAAAAAAAGTGGGAAAAGCAATTTTATTTTCTATGAAGCTTTATTACGAATTAACTATGGTTTCAAATATTCACTCAAAATTTCAAGAAATGTAATCGTGGCTCTGAATCTAGTTTTACTTGACAATGATTTATGCAGACCAAGGAGGTACCCCAGAATGGAATGAAACCTTTTTATTTACAGTCTCCGGTGATGATCCAGAACTCAAAATCAAAATAATGGACAAGGATAATTTTACAGATGATGATTTTGTTGGAGAGGCAACGTAAGTGGTCTTCCGTACTAATTTTTATACCGGAACGTCCTATCTTGTATGCTTTGGATGGTGGGTTATTAACTACCTTAGGTTCATATGTTTTAACACATGCCTCTGAGTTTTAGCTGATGCACAACCTAATAATACAGTAACTCGGAATGGTTGCACTATTTGACTTTAATGTTTTTGACTTAAGTTTAGGAATGAAAATAAAAGCGGTAGGGCAGCATCCATGTAGAGGGGATAGCATTGCGTTTTCACTTCTAAAATGGATGAAAAAAGTAATTGCTATTATATTAAAATAACCAGCACTGACGTAATTTCGAGGACCCTTAAGTAATTTTGCTTTTTAAGTGCTTTCCAAAATTACTTTAGTGGCATCATTTTAATGAGGTGGCAGATACTTTTTGACCATTTCAAAACACTTGTTTTTACATGTATGATGTATATATATATGAACATTTAGGGTGCTTGCTATCTTACTACATGATGGTAATAGGATAACATTGTTTCCAATTTTAGATTGACTAGAAAAGTCCTCGCCGCCGCATTAAAATGAGACTAAAGCAAATGTACGATGAGGGTACTAAAGTAACATACTTTAGGTCATTTGATAAATTACCTTACTTTCCTTAATTTAGGCTTAGTTTGGCCCCCATTTTGATGCTTCTCTTTTTTTAAAGCACAATTTCATGTTAATTCATTTGGTAACTAGTTTACGAGCTTTGCAAAAATTGAATTTAGGGCTTTTTTGGAGGAGCTTTTAAAAGCTCTAGAATGGAGCTTTTAAAAGCTGAAGGTTGCTTTTTGGTTTCATGATGTTTGTTTGAAGAGTATGTGACTTGAACAAAATTATCAAACAACTTAATAATAAATTTCATAAGCTACTTTTAAAAGCCACGTGGGGGCCAAACTAAGCCTTAACGAGGTGGCAGGAGCTTTTTTGTCCAGAAAATGTGCATGCTGTTATACATGTAGTAGTTTAGCATTTCCGTATCTACATATGCATATAGGTTATGTGAAACTCTCAACTCAGGCCGTATATGTGTATCCTTGTTTATGATTAACGACTTTGCAGCATTCCACTCGAGCAACTTTTTGAGGAGGGCAGCATTCCACCCACTGCATACAGCATTGTCAAGGACCAGGAATTTTGTGGAGAAATTAGAGTTGGCCTCGTTTTTTCACCCCAGGTAATACATATTCAAGTTAAAACCTTTTTCTTTTAACTTTTCCATCCCCACTTATTTGTACCTCCGGCTCTTCGAGTTTTGAAGTCAATTCCTTTTTATAAGAGTATCTTATGAGAGGGTTAAAGCTAAAGAGAAAGAGGGGGGAGGGGGGTTGGTTGTCCGAGGTGGTAGGGGGTCTTCCAGACATTGTGAGTGCCTTCTAGTGTGAGAATTTTGTGAGTGGTTATTCTCTGTGTGTTTCAGAAGCACTGCTTTGAAATTGGAGAGGAAGAGACATCTCCGCATTTTTTTTTAATTTCATTCGGGCTTTGAGTTTGTTACTTTTTGGGTGAATTATAAAAAAAAAAAATCAAGTCGAGTAATCTCTTTCCACTACATAATGGATTTGACTATTGTCTTTGCCCCTTGTTTTGGGTGAAACACGTTAATTCCTCTATTTAGTGTGAATTTATTATTCTCGCCTCTAAAGACAATGCACGAGGATGAAGATAAGAGGGGGAAAATTTCTTCTTTCATAAAATGGTTACTGAAATCTTAACATCCTAGTCTGTAACTTCTTTGTATGAATACATGTCCGTTACACAATTACAAATTTACAATGGTGTAAGTTATACATGTGACAACCATGATTGATTATTTCCATTCCTAATTGCAGAGCGATCGCGGATTTTCCGGAGAGGAGGAGAACTTAGGCGGTTGGAAGCAATCATTCGAGGAATAAATCGTGCGATTTGGGGAATCTTTTGATCCTGGGATGAACTCGAGTAATAACAGTAGCTGGAGATTCCTTATGTTGTCTTTGTTGTAAGATCTGATATCTTATATTGACCAAAAGATTTAAGCTTGTTGAAGTGCTTATGCAACACAGAACTATTATCTTTAAGTAATGAATTATGTTTTGTTGTTAGAATTGGACCAGTTGGGTGGTTGTGCTCTAATGAAATTCATGGAACTTATTAATAGTTTTTTTATGTCAGAAATCAGAATGACCTATCACCTACGCAATGCAAGTGCATGGTTTTAGCCTTTTATTAGGGTATCCTGGCTAATGCCATCATCTTGATCTATTGGAGGAGGTAAAGATCTAAATCTTGTCAGCACCTTAAGGCCCTGTTTGGGAATGCTGGCGTGTAGACCAAGTTTGACTTTTGTCCGGATTTTACTAAAATTAATCAGTTGGTTTGATAAAGGGTAGCAAAAATTGGTTTGACAACGAACTAGGTCTTGGGGCATTTTAAGCAAGATATGGACTCTTATGTACCTGAAAAGCAATTACACAAATATAGAACTATTCATTTTTTTTTTTTTTTTTGTATGAACCCTATAATTGATTGTCGGGTTACCCAATAACACTACTAGATTTAGAAGTGCATTTTTACTCAAACCCATTTTTGCTCAACCTTGCTCACACACCAACACCATACTAACATGTGTGCTATTCTATTCCCATTTTACCCTTGCTCTAACAACACAATTACTAAATTGGAAAAGAATGGAACACGTGTCAACATGGTGGTGATGGGTGAACAAAATTGAGGTGAGCACAAATGCGTTCTAAATTTAGGGGTGAGAGTTGGGATGGAAATTTTGATTACGACCTATTCAGATCTAAAAAATTCTCATTGTGGCAACATAAAATGAATTCCAAATTTTTTGGGGAAAAAAGGGACAATTAGTGAAAAGGCTATTATAATAAGATTTTTTTAGAGTTAAAGACAATTAAGATTCTTGATTAGGGAAGGTCCTCACTTGGCATAATACATGAATATTAAGTGTGAACTTGTACATGAATATTAAGTGAAATTATACTCAACTTTATATTTGAGGGACCTTTTAACAAATCTAGAATCAAATTGGACTTTTAACTCTTAACAGTTACTTCTAGGAGCTTTCATCTAAATTTCTTTAAAAAAAAAAATGAATTCCAAATTTCAAAATTCAAGTGTGCAAAAATTAAAAAAAAAAATTGGGTGGGAATCGAATGTTTCTAGAATCTCTGAACACTCGGGAATTTACAGCTGAAAATTGCAAATTCCAAAAATTCTGAATTATTGGAGATAAGTCTATGTATCTTATTCTCATAAATATACATAGTTTTGTATATTTAGAAATTTGGTATTAAATACCAAATTAGGAGAATTATTTGGTTATAAGACACAAGGGAAATATATTTGGGGATAAGTTTATGATTAGTGGACATTAATAGACATAGTTTGTGACCATTACACCCTTCACACATTTCCCCTTACTAGTTTGCAATTAGAGAGAGAGAGAGAGAGAGAGAGAGAACACCAACCACCGCCAACGACCAATGACTGTCGTCACCGACCACCGACTACTGAGAACCAAAGGCGAGACCACCGGTGACAACTATCATCTCCGGCGACTACCACTGTCCTCTCCGTGCTCACCCAAAGTGAAAGTCATTGTCGCGTCGATCTCCATCCACCGCCATCGCCGACAACTACCACCGGCTACGTCCATCACCAACGACCACTAGCCACGGCCATCAACGACCACCACGAATTCCAGATCCACCACCTCCATGAGCAGATCTACCACTCATTCAGCGCCTGCAACCTTCCTTAGTGATCATCGTCGCTGCTATGTACCTCCACCTTCTTTCGCAATTATCGTCGTCGCTTGCAAATCATTATCTAGTCACTGACACGCAGATTCGGCCACCAGTGCCTGCAACATTCCTTCGCCGGAATAGTGAGGTTTTTTTTATTTTTTTTTTATTTTTTATTTTTTTGTGAAATTTATCCCCCCAAAAAAAGTTAATAAGCTTTCTCAAATTTGTTTGTTAGAATACTATAATTTCACCGAGTGCCACAAACTTCTTGATAAATTTCAAAGTTGAGAAATTTCACTACTTTTTTTTTGGGTGAAATTTCACAACTTTTTTAGTGTTGAAACTCTCTTTAAATTTGTGGTTTAATTCTCTCTCTCTCTCTCTCTCTCTCTCTCTCTCTCTCTCGCTGGATCTAACTTCTTCATCCTCTTTTATTCGATCACACAACTTCTATACTCCAAACAATGCATAATTAATACTTCAACAAAATTTCACAAACTTTTTTTTTCGTGAAATTTCACAACTTTTTTTTTTGGACCGATATCAACTGTTTTTAGGTATACAGTTAACATTTTTTTTTTCAAAAATTGCTTCGAGGAGAATGAGAATGAGAACGATGAACTTGGAGTGAGATGTGGTTACCTTTTTGACCCATTTTGATGTTGATTGTGAGTGTTTTTGGTGTCCGAAGCTTGATGAACCTTGAAGAAGCAATGTTTGCTTGAATGCAGTTGATTTCTAGGATTTTCAGAGGTTGATTTGTGGCTTTCAGTAAGAATTTGGAGGTTGTTGAGGTATAGAACAAAAATGGTTTTTGAATATGAAACTAAAATTTTGGTTGAGATTTTGAATTTTGAGTGATTTTCAGTGAGTCACCAAAGAAATGTTGGCCATGTTCTTCGCGCGTACCTCTCTGGAAATTCTGGAGCCTTTGGGGGATATATAGGTCAAATGGGACATGTGTGGACCTATGGCCAAGATTTTTTGCTAGGTGTACTTAAACAAGTCAATTTATTCTAAATTAGATTAATCACTAATCGCCCCAATATATGGGAATAAGTATAACAATCTGGGAAAAAAAATAAAATTTGGATACTTTCCGAAATCGAAATTTCCAAAAGTTTGGAATTAGAATGGAAGTTGGAAATTCCGAGAATCTTATGTTAATATATATATATATATATAAAGCTTTAAGAAGTTTGGTTTATCTTTCAGAAATTTGGGAATCGGAATGAGTTTTTATGTTCCAAAATTTTTGAAATTTTTGTTTCCGAAAACCTCATTCTGATTTATTCTATCCGAAATTAACCCTAATTAGATCGATGACTGTGTGGTTTTACATTTCATCTACAAAGGTGGGACAATTCCCACCAACTTTTTTTTTGGGAGACTTGGTGTAAGGCCCCTAAGGTTGGGCTAAGTTGGACTAAAGGACAAGTCATAATCAAACACCCATACAAGGACACACTCTAAAAAAACTTTCCCTCCTAAAGTCTTCTAAAATTTAAACTATCCCTCTTAGTCCTATAAAATTTCAAATTTCATTCTAAATGGCAAAATTACCCATGGGATCCTAAGAGACCACTACCACCATCTCTCTTCTCTCTCTAACTTTCTCTCTCCTCCATAGCCACCACCACCAACATCTCTCTCTCCTCCCTCTCCATAGCCACCACCATCACAACCACCATCACCATAGCCACCATCTTCTCTCCTCCTCCCTCCACCATCTTCTCTCTCCTCCCCCACCATAGCCACCACCACCACCTTCTCTCCTCATCCCTCCATAGCCACCACCATCACAACCACCACCACCGGAGCCACCACCGAAGCTGTCGCCGGAGCTGGAGCCGTCGCCGTCACCGTCGCCACTACCACCAACTCTCTTCTCTCTCTAACTTTCTCTCTCCTTACCCTCCATAGCCACCACCACCAACATCTCTCTTCTCTCTCTAACTTTCTCTCCTCCTCCCTCCATAGCCACCACCAACACAACCACCACCACTGGAGCCACTACCGGAGCAGTCCTCGTCATCGTCGGAGCCGTCGCCGGAGCCATCGCCACTACCCCAACTCTCTTCTCTCTCTAACTTTCTCTCTCCTCCCACTCCATAGCCACCACCACCACCATCTCTCTCTCTTCCCCCTCCATTGCCACCACCACTGCCGGCCACCACCACCGCCGGCCACACAAAAATCATGGCCAAACTGATCTCAGTCATCCTAAGAGAAATTTCTCTTATGATGACTGATCTCAGTCCACCTCCACCACCGACACTTCCACCTCCACCACCACCACTACCAGTCTTTACCGCCACCGTCCCTAATCCACCACCACCACCAGTCTCCACCACCACCACCACCACCATCACTACCGTCCCATTTGAATAGAGAAATTTCTAAGACAAATTTGACTTAGGATATATCTTAAGTCAAATTTGACTTACTGAGTGGTCGTCGGAGATTGAGAGGGTGGTGGTCGCCGGAGATGGCGAGGGTGGTGGTTGGAGGTCAATCGAGTGGTAGGGAGTGGTCACTAGTGGTTAGGAGTGGCGTTGTGGTGGTCAAAAAGTGCAATGGAGGTGGTCGCCGAAAATGGCCATGTGGTGGTCGCCGGAGATGAGGGTGGCGGTCGCCGGAGATGGCGAGGGTGGTGGCCGAAGGTGGCAGGGATGGTGGTCGGAGGTGGTGTGGAGTAGTGGTAATGGTGGCTAGGGTTTGTTTAGGGTTAAAGGTTGAAGGTGAGGATATTTTTGTCTATGGACATTGGGAGGACTCATACCCAATGTGTATTTTAAGTTGTCCTTAATCCCAATAAAGCCCTTCTTAATAACCTTTTAGCCAATTTTTCCCTTTTTTTTTACTATCCCCACCATTTTTCTTTGTTTCATTAGTTTCCAATCATTAAAATTATTATTTCCTAGAAAATCACACTTTTGAACATACCCAAAATACCCTTTAAAAGACAATCAATGTCTGTTGCTTTAAAATCAATTGGAGGGGCATATCAATTTTATTTATGGCACAACTTAAGATCTAAAAACTAAGAAAAATCAAGAACAAGCAACAACAAAATTAACTCAAAAGATCTGATTAAGGACCCAACCAACATTAAATCCTATAGCATAAACTTTATTGGTTTGACTTTGAATTTTATGTTGATTGGGTTAATTTGCTGTTGTTTGTTCTTGATTTTTCTTAATTTAATTTTATGTCTTAAGTTGTGCACTAAATGAAATTGATATGCCCTAAATCACTAATCTATCTATTATATCTATTATATCTATTATATATATATATAATTCCTGAAGCAAAACAAGCCTTCATAGCTTGCCACATCAGTTGCTCTATTTCAGCCAAAAAAAAAAAAACTGACGTGGCAAGCTTCCCCACTCCTACGTCTCTCCACCTCTGTTCCACTTCTGCTTAATCCCACTGAATTCACTCTACACGCAAACGCCTCCCCTCCCTCATTCATTGCAGCTCCCTCCACTTCCTCATTCATTGAATCATGCCTCTTTCCACATTCCTCTTTGTTTGTGTATTCCTCCCTCCGTGTATATTTATATATCTATATACCTCCAAACGTCGTAGGGAAAGAGAAGAAATTCTGCTATAGGCCAACCAATTGTTGGTTCATCCAGGTATGTGAATTTCCACTGTTTCTCCTAGATTGAATGTGAGCTATTAATTATTCTTTTTTGCCTCCTACTTCTAAATTTTGCTACCCACAAATGTGACTGCTCATTGTTTCATCATTTGCCTCTTTGAGTTTTTGTTAATACAATTTGAAGGTATGTCCTGCGAAATGATGTCTAATTGCATTTTCCAATCTCTTCCCTACATTTTTCATTGATATTGTTGTCTACTTATTGCTACCAGATTGTTCCCTCTAAAGTTAGCTTTTAAATTTTGCTCCCCACAAATGTGACTGCTCACTGTTTGATCATTTGCCTCTTGAGTTTTTGTTAATGCAATTTCAAGGTTGGTTCTGCGAAATGATATCCAACTACTGTTTTAAATCTCTTCCGTACATTCTTCATTGATTTGTTATTTATGTCACCTAATGAATGCCTATGTGAGCTATGGTGAACCAAAATTAGGTGAGCAAAAAAGATCTCATTTGGGATGTACAACCATAATATATGAGCTATGGTGAACCAAAATAAGGTAAGAAAAAATGCTCTCATTCGGGAAGTACAGCCAAAACATGTGGTATATTAATTAAATCATTTGGAAGCACAACAGAACTCTTAAAATTGCTGCCAAACAGGGTTCAAATACAATACAACGATACATTTTGCAACTGAGAAAGTAACCAAAACATAAAAAAAAAAAAAAAAAAAAAAAAAAAAAAAAAAAAAAAAAAAGTGAGTACCCACAGCCAATTAAGACTACTCAAGTCAACACCAAATAGTTAATCATGAAGCTAACTATCAACTGACGAAAACAAAAGCAACATAGCTAAACAAAACCAAAGCACCACTATCCAAACCAGCCCACAATCAATCTGGGGTCATTCCAGACCAAACCAGCAACTAAACATTGAGGAGGCTATGAAAGCAGCATCGATGAGTGGTAGACAGGAACCAATGCCTGCAAATTAAAAGAAAAACCACCTTTAGTTCAGAATGAATTAAACTTACTGGAAATTAAAGGTTGGAATTTCCAAAAAAAAAAAAAACCACCCCACCAAATTTGCAGTTTCGAACATATACAGGCAATTGGTCTATACTATAATGGAATGCTATGATGATTTCATTCTGTAATTGAGCTGGTTTGTGGGGCTCTGGTAGAATGATTAGATTTCCATTTATGCACATAGGGAGTGTTTGTTTATGTGAAACCCAATTCACAGGAGTGTTTGTTTATGAACTTTGCTGGTAATTCCTACTCTTAACTCCTTATATATACATATATATATATATACTTTGCTGGTAATTCCTACCTTAACTCCTTATATATACATATATATATATATATATCTTGTACCCATAGGCACAATGCCATAAATTGAGATCATAACAGCCTCCTACTATTAGCCCACCAAGGAGATGTTATAGTGTTAAATAGTTTAGTTGCCATGGGGCGTTTTGTAGTTTTTTAGTGTGTGATATATATTGTGTAAAGCATGCAAATGAGGGGCTGCTCATATTCTCTGTCTCTATTTGTGCATTTTTCATGGACCCAATTAGTCACAAACATCCTAAAAGTGCGGGTCTCCTTCAAATGAGTGCAATGAATTTAATAGTAGCTTACTGCACTTGGACAATTTCCAGTTCATTCACCAAGCATTGATGAAGGAAATGGCAGTCCATAAGCTGCCCATAAAGATAAATTTTTAGACCTTTTTCTGGTTACATTTGCCGATTAAGTTTAAAAAAAAAATTTGAAGTTTTTTCATCATAGTATGGTTCATAACTTATATATTGTTGAGACCATTGTTGTATTACTTGCAGTCATTGGAATCCTTTTAATGACGCAATTGATTTTGTGTAGGGAAGTATCGAAGTACTGAAATAAAAATTCACTTGGCCAATTGCTTTGTTTCCCTCTGCAGATTCAACAAGATACTCCATCTCGCGTACTGCATTGTCCTTCTCTTTTCTTTTCTTAATTTTATCCCACTCCTTTTTTTTTTAACCCTTTCTTCCCACCCTTTTAAGAGCATCAACAATGGGCAAAGGCAACTTAACTTAAATTTAAGCTAAGTTGTGGTACAGCTTTGAGGGAGCTTACAGTGGCGTTACCTATTGGTGGGTTTCTACTTTCAGCACTGACTTTGACTTGGTGTTTTTTCCCCCTAATTCATGTTCACCCATTTGTGTTCTCTTCTATTTCGGTACTTGCAGCAGGTGGTGCGAGCAGGAAATCATAGTCTCCATTGATAAGACATTGTCAAAAGGACAACGTCAACCTGTACAAGCCGGAAGGTTGGTTTTCTCAAGCTAAGGGAACATAAACAATCATGTAATAGTGATCTCTGCAGATGGTAGTTAATGCATCAATTTGCTAAGCATACAACATGAGCAAATATTGCACCAATTTTTGTGTGAATGGTCACTTAGTTTTAACTGTTCTATATTGTCCAAAATCCATGTTGGCCATTGTTGGAATCATTATATTTGAGGCCAACTTAATCAATATATAACTTACATGAATGAATCCCATTTAAAAAAAAAAAAAAAAACAAACAAACAAACTACTTAAAATGTGCACAACTTTGTAACGAATTTTATTATCTAATCAAGTCAAGATTACATTAAATTATGACAACATGGTCTACAATATGTTTAAACAACCGTTTGATAATCATCCATGTGATATTAACCATTTTCCGAAAAAAAAAAAAAGATAATCATCCATGTGGTTTAACTTCCAAGCTTCCCAGGAGATGAACAAATACATATGGAAATTATAAAAGATGCACATGCTTAATATTTGCTTCCTTATAAGTAAATAAACAAGAATTTACATTGTACTTGCATTCTTATATTACACTCCAGAAAAGGAAAAAAGAGATACTAGAAGAAGAAGCAGAGAGATTGTTGAATCCTTCTTACTCATAGTTATGCACTAACAAAAAAAAAAGACAGCAATAAAGCAATTATTGTTTTCCTATTCAAATTCTACTCTTTACTTGCTTTAATGAAGAAGCAACATAAAAGGGTGGGCAAGGACGCTAAGGGAAAAGAGACATACTTGGCATTGTTAAGAAGTCAAATGATAACAGAAAATGTATGTATTGAATGGACATGATCACTATTACATGATTGTTTATGTTCCCTTAGCTTGAACACGTTTTCCTTGAACATTGGATGTGTGTTTTGCTTTGCATTTGTGGAGTCCAATATTATTTTGTTCTTTGTCATTTGTGATTGTTTTAATTTCCTTTTTAAAGTCTCCTTGGTTGATTGAATTTCAGTGCTCAATTAGTGTTTCTTCTTGATTTTTTACATTCTAAGTGTCCTGAAAAGTATACGAGCAGCCATCAAAAACAATAGTATGGTAGTACTATCGAAACACTTTTCTTGCTCTGTAAACAATTTTGTTTTAAAAAAAAATTGAAACAATTACAAATTTAAGACTCCTTGCAGAGAGTTTTAGTTTTACCTCTCCATTTGTAGTTTACTTTCCTCCTTGAAAAGTTGAAGGTGTTAAGTGGTCAGTTTCAAAGATTCAGTTTTACGTTTGTATCTTTGAAAATCTTAATTGTTCACACTGAAAGTGGAGTAGTGCTGTCTCCATTGTGTTTGTTTGCTATATCATTTCCAATTCCTTAGCGACAGATTCTTAAAACAAGTTAAACTCCCAAAGGTTGTTGCATTCGATATTATGGTCGAGTATTACACTTAGATTCCATGAATTTAAAAAATGAACCAGCTATGGTAGCAGGTTGATAATTGATCACCTAGCCGAGTTGACCACCTATGGCAAATCTTCTTCACGTGATACTATTTAAAAAAAAAAAAACACACAGAAATTTTCCAATAATTTAACATACATGCTTACCTATCATTAGTTAACATCCTTAGCTAATTAACCTTTTCTCCCCCCTTATAGCTTCTTCGTCTTTTACAAATTTAGAATTTAACTACTAGGATGACGAGATTTTTACCCTTGACTAATTATGCACATTGTAGATGAGCGAAATATGCCAGCTTTGTCATATTGTTGGACATACTGCGCGTACATGCCCATCATTAAACATAAGATGTGATGTTCCCAATTGTCATGGTGTTATGATTCTTCACAACCATTCATTTATGAAATGTCATCGTGAGACATGTTCAAGCCAGTTAGAACTCACCGAAGTAGATCTTGTGCAGGTTGGTTTCAAAGATAACGACTGCAATTACCAAGTTACGAGCATATTGGTTTCTTATTTTTAAAATTAATATTATGGTGACCTAAACATTATGTTTCTTTTCTCCAATTTCTGTGTCAGGTGTGCGGCTTAAATGGGCATATGTCTTGCGACTGTCCATCATCAAGGCCTTTCCCTGTGGCAAACAACCACAATGAAGCACCGTTGTCTGATATGGAAATGCATGAGGAGTCTACCCGATATTTGTTTGACGAAAGTGAATGCTCACATGGAGAATTCACTTTAGATTTTGATGTAGGCGGCGTATTCTATGATTGGTGTGGCGAAGAATTAGAAGATCTATAAGAGAAGCAAGACTTGGATATGCTGGCTTAATCGCAGAGAAAGGAGAATAAACTAAGGGAAAAAAACGTACAAAAAGGAAGCACTGATTATGTGACTGGTTGCAGGAGAAGGCTACGACTCCAAAAATGGGATGGAAGTACTTTTTAATGATTTGTTTGAACGACTTATGGTTATAAGTAATCTAATTAAGCAATGGATACAATGAAGTTACAATGAAATTTCTGCAGTTGTAAAAAATCATCACAAGTTAAATGAAATTTCATGATGTTATGCAGTTCAATTGTTAAAATGTATGTGTTGTACAACCCGTGCATAGCACGGGGTCTCGACTAGTTATTTTTAAAGCAAAAGGCATTGGTTGTCTTTTAAAGGGTATTTTGGGTATATTCAAAAGAGTATGATTTTTTTTTTGGCAAAGTAAATGATTTTAATAATTAGAAACTAATAAAACCCAAAAAAAAAAAAAAAAAAGTGGTGAGAATAGCAAAAAAGGTGGTGAGAATAGCCCCACCCCATTTGGAAAAAAAAAAAAAGAAAGAAAGAAAGAAAAAAAAGGTGTGGGCATGGGAGAAATTTTTGGGCACTCCCAAGGTACCACGTGACATGTCATTTGGTACCCTTTACTCAATAGATGCGCGCCACACAAACAATGAAACTCACCACAAAATATTTAAATAAGAAAAATGCTAGACCCACACAATGAACCACACATTTTTTCCACACACTTCTTTAAATGCTTGTACCTTGTGCTGTATAAGTGGGACACAAAAAAGTGTAAAAAATTCAAGCAGTACAAGGTACAAGTATTTAAAGAAGTGTGTGAAAAAAGTGTGTGGTTCATTGTGTGGGTGTAGCATGACTCTTTAAATAACCCAACAATCCTGTGTGGCGCTATCTCATTGAATGTGGGGCACCACATTGGCGCTACCTTCAAGGTACATAAAATCTTCTCGTGGGCATGGTACTACTTTTTGCCATACGGGTTTTGTTTTGGAATTTGAGTCACTCTCATTTTCTTTGTTTGATTTTGACGAGAACCAATAGCCTAAGGGGTTTTAAGAGTATCTCCAGCAGTGAAATTGTATATAGCCTGTTTATTTAATCAAAAATTATTTTAGCTATTTAATATTTAACCTTCAATTTTAGCAGTGTTCTTTATTTTATCTAGTCATTTTGATTTACTACATTTTCTATGGTTGAGATTTGTATCATTTAACTTTAATGGAAAATTTAAAGGTTGAGATTTGGAGAGAGAGAATATAGAGAGTCATTCTTGGCTAGACAAATCTGTCTAGTTAAAAAGATAAATGTTAGAATATCTAGCCATGTGGCTAGCCTGCTAGAGCACAAAAAATATTTGACAAGCTATTATGCTTGAAAAGTTAAAATAGCTAGTCTGCAGAAGATGGTCTAAGGATATATGGATAAGACTTCAGTAAAGTTGCTTTAGTACATTTCGTAAAGGTTACTCTCACAATTTTTAAACTTTTTTATTTTTTTTTTATTTTTAAGAATGCATTATTTTAAAATTTTTGTTGTTGTTATTTTTTTAAATTGTGCATCTATGTGAGAGGAACCTAGCAAAATGTATTGAAGCAACTTTACTGAAATCTTGTCCAGTATATATTATTGTTGAGAATAATATAAATGTTTTCAACACTTTAAATTTTTTTTTTTTTAAAGAAAACTTCAATTTCCTGCTTTTCAATTAATATCTTGCTTTACATTTTTGAAATTATGACTTTTGAAAAAATCTAGAAAAAATTGATTGTTAAATTAACTCAACTTTTTCAATAATCTAAAACAATTAACCACCAAACGGGGCACTCACTAGTACCACAATTATTATGATACTACCAACCCACGTGTTAGAGAAATAACTACGTATAAAAAACAACTTTTTGAGAATTGAGAACCAAAGCATTTTTACTTTCTTAAATAGTTGCGACTAGCCCTTCTTCCTCTTCTTGTTTTTTTTTTGAAAAATGTTAGACCCACACAATGAATCACACACTTTTTCCACACACATCTTTAAATGCTTGTACCTTGTGCTGTATAAATGGGGCACAAAAAAGTGTAAAAAATTCAAACAACACAAGGTACAAATATTTAAAGATGTGTGTGAAAAAAGTGTGTGGTTCATTGTGTGGGTGTAGCATGACTCTTTTTTTTTTTCCCCCACAGCTTCTCATAGCATTTGCTCCCTATTCTATGCGTAAATATTGGGTATCACAGGAATACCATATGAAATTTTATCCCCTCTCTTAAGCTTTAAAATTTATTGAGTTGGATCAGTTTTTTTGCTGAGTTGACCCGTAAAAATAGGAGATCAAATGGATTAATGCATATTCCTTATTGATTTGTGATACCATATAGGATTATGCAACAATTACATCCAATATTTAGCCCTATTCTATGGTGTAATGGCTAGGGCTGCAAGAGCGGACCTGGCACTGGGCTCAACTGGGTTATAGCCCAGTGCAAGGTTTTTGATTCATTTTCTAACATGAAACAAGCCCAGTCCATTAACAAAGTTGGCCCACATTTCACTCCTTCAGCCCAATCCTCAATCCACACACATGATATAGCGTAGTCTTGTTCTTTACAAGTGACAGTCCCAAATGCATGGTGGGCCACAACCATGTCAGCACGCGAGTACACGTATTCTCTCGTCCGTTGGTTCTCTTTAGGGAGAAATGCTAGGCACACATTCCAAATCACACCTCAAATCACACCCCTTGTTTTAAATGCATGTACCTTGTGCTGTTTGAATTTTTCACACTTTTCTGTGCACCACTTATACAGCACAAGGTACATATATTTAAAACAAGGGTGTGATTTAAAATGTGTGCCTAGCATTTCTCTTTCTTTAGGTGATTTAGGAGCTGTTGATATGGAACCGGATATGCGCTCAAGTTATTGGATAATATAAGTAGACTAGTACGTATCCGTGTTCGCGGGTACGGGTGAAAAAAAAAATACAGAGTATAATGACATGAAGATAAATATGTTGTAAATTTATTTGAAAAAAAAAAATAGGTTGTGAATATGCATTTTATCATTTGAAGCGGAGTGACATTTCATGATCTATGAAAAAAATAAGTTAATAATTTTTACTTTCAAAATGATTGATGTGTATTCGCCCCCCACCCACCACAAAAAAATTGGTTGATGTGTGATTGTATTTCCAAAAATGTATACAAAAAAAATAAAAGAAAAGAAAGAGAACAATCTTCCTAAATCCCAATAAGAAACCTATTGTGTAAACAAAGAATTAATTTTCAATTTCATATCATAAATCATAACCATTGACCAAGTGAGGCATAGCTCAAGTGGCGAAGTTCGAAACTCCTCTCCCCCATGTTGTCGAAAAAACATCACATAATCATAAGCTTTTTGGGTCATCAAGGAATTTCTTTTAATCAAAACTCATTTTCAATCATTTCTTATCATCTTTGAATTAGCATCAAATTGTGACCCAAAAAAAAAAATAGTATGGAATCTGCACAAACTAAAAAAACATTAATTTTTTTTTGTCAATATTTTTTTTATTGATAAGTTTAGTTTTGCTATTGTCTTCCTTTTTTTTTTATTTACTCCTTTAAAAAAAATGAAGACTGTTAATGTTCAAAATCATCAACAAAGACACTTTTTAAGAAAAGAAAAAAAGATGGAAAAAATAAAGGAAGGGAAAAGAGGGGTTTTTTTTTTTTTTTTTTCTCTTTCAAGAAGCTTAGAAACTTCCAGAATAAGGAGGTTTGTTTGTTTGTTTTTTTTTTTTTTTTTTTTTTTGGTTTTTTGTTTTTTTTTTCGGAAAACAAATCAAATAAAAAAAGAATTGATAATACATTATAAACTCAATTTTCAATTGCATTAATTGGGGGCTGTTAATGTGAAATTGTCCCTAAAAGTGTTTAAGAAAAGGCATTTAAGTTTTGTTAAAAAAAAAAAAACAAAACAAAAAACAAACAAAAAAAAATTGTTTTTCAAACACAAAATTGACAAAACAAAATTTACAAAAAAAAATTGACAAAACAATATTGTTTCTTTTTTTTCCTTTCTAAAAAAAACTGTTAATGTTCAAAATACTTTCATGGGCACAGGACAAAAAAAGTGTTTTTCAACAAAATACAGAATACCTAAATACTTTAAAAACGAAAACAAAAAAGCCCCCCAAAAAACAAAACCCTAAAATCCACTGTTTTCAAATAATTAAAAAAAGCATAATTTAAAAAAATGGGAAAGAAATAAAAATGAATAGTTATAAAAAAAATCTTAAGGTTGAGTTTAAAGAAAACAAAAATAAATGGTATGTTTTACTAAATAAACGTTATGTTTTCTTTTTTAATCCCAAATACCACAAACCAAAATATTTTAAAAAATTAAACAACCCCTCCCCCCCCCAAAAAAAAAAAAAAAAAAAAAACTTTTACCAGTGAGAGAGAGGGGGGGACCGTGATGGTGGGCTGGTGGCGGGTGGTGACGGTGATGGCGGTTTGGTGGTGGTCTAGAAATGAGAAGGAGAGAGGGGACCGGTGGTGGTGGCAGTGAGGAGTACTTGAGGATGGTCACTACTTTGATAGACTATATGTAATGTATGGAGAGAGAGAGAGAGAGAGAGAGAGAGAGAGAGAGAGAGAGAGAGAGAGAGACGTGTATACAAAGTGGACCCAAAAAAAAAAAAAACAAACCAAACCAAACCAAACCTTGTGTTCCAATCAATTGGGGTCGGCTGTATGAATCCTTTTTCTCCATTCTGCACGATCAAGAGCTATATGCTCATTTAAATTATATAAATTCATATCTTGTTGCACTACATATTCCCAAGTCAGTCTAGGTCTACCTCTCTTTCTAACCATTCCAAGCACTACGATCTTATTACTCTTTCGCACAGGTGCATCTACAGGTCTTCGTTGCACATGGCCGAACTATCTAAGTCTATTCTCCCTCAACTTAATCCTCAATATGTGTCACTCCTACAGTCTCTAGGATGTACTCATTTCTAATTCTATCTTTCCTAGTCTTACCATACATCCATCTTAGCATCCTCATCTCCGCTACACTCACTTTGCTAATGTGTTGTTTCTTAGTTGCCCAACACTTTGTCCCGTAGAGCATAGCTGGCCTAATAGCTATCCTATAAAAAATTCCTTTTAATTTTGTTGGTATTCTCCGATCACATAATACTCCAGAAGCACTCCTCCACTTAAGCCAACCCACTTTAATTTTATGGGTCACGTCATCACCAATCTCTCCGTCTCTACTGATCATTGACCCTAGATAGCGAAAGTGTTCCCTCTTTGGGATCTCATGATCTTCGATCTTCACTGCTTCGTTGTCTCTACTTCCACTGTTGCTAAAAGTACATTCCATGTATTCTGTTTTCGTCCTACTTATCTTTAGCCTCTTAGTCTCCAGTGCTTCTCTCCAAGCTTCTAGTTTAGTGTTGAGTCCCCTTTTAGTCTCATCAACCAAGACAATATCATCTGCGAACAACATACACCATGGGACCTCATCTTGAATGTGTCTAGTCAATTCATCCATAATTAGGGCGAACAAATAAGGGCTCAAGGCCGACCCCTGGTGCAGGCCTACGGTTATTGGGAATTTGCTTGTTTCTCCGGCTGGTGATCTAATTGTAGTAACCGCTTCATCATACATATCCTTCACCACGTCAATATAACCCTTGGTCACTCCCTTCTTCTCTAGCACCCACCAAATTAAATCTCTAGGCACTCTATCATAAGCTTTCTCTAAATCAATAAAAACCATATGTAGATCTTTTTTCTTCTCTCTATACTTTTCCATTAGTCTTCTAAGTAAATAAATTGCTTCCATAGTTGATCTCCCAGGCATAAATCCAAACTGATTTTCTGACAATGATGTTGCGCCTCTTAAGCAATGCTCCATCACTCTCTCCCATAGCTTCATAGTATGGCTCATCAACTTAATACCTCTATAGTTGTTGCATTGGTGTACATCTCCTTTACTCTTATATATAGGCACTAGGATGCCCTTCCTCCACTCATCAGGCGTTTTTCTAGTCATTAAAATCCTATTAAAAGCTTTTGTAAGCCAAGATGCCCCCACATCTCCCAAGCATTTCCATACCTCAATGGGGATCCCATCTGGTCCTAAGGCCTTGTTGGGTTTCATCTTCTTCAAAGCAAAAATCCACCTCAAACTTCCTTATTCTCCAATAGAATCTGTATTCTCTAGTTTCATCGTAACTTCCAGTTTCTTCTTCCATTGTGTTATCCATATGTTTTTCATTCAGCAACTTCTCAAAATAGCTCTTCCACCTTTCCTTAATCTCTTCGTCGTTCACTAATACCCTAGAGTCATCGGTTTTTATACACTTAACCTAATTAATGTCTCTTGTTTTCCTTTCTCTCGACTTAGCAAGCTTATAAATACATTTTTCTCCCTCTCTAGTGTCTAGTTTGGTGTAGAATGCGTCATAGGCTTCCATTTTAGCAACTCTAATTGTCCTTTTAACCTCCTTATTTGCACATTTATAGCTTTTGAAGTGTTCCTCACTTCTGTCATTTTGTCACTTCTTAAAGCAATCCTTTTTTGTTTTTACTGCAGCTTGTACCTCTTCATTCCACCACCAAGTATCTTTAGAAGCCAACCCTCTTCCCTTCGACTCTCTGAGGACCTCCTTCGATATTCTCGTGATGCACCCTGCCATTCTATCCCACATAGTATTGCTTCCATCTTTCAAATTCTAAGGTGCTTCTGCATACATTCTCTCTTGGAATATTGCTAATTTATCACCTTTAAGGTTCCACCACCTTGTTCGCGGGTTTATAGGGTCTTTTCTAGTACGACATTGTCCTTTTATATGGATATCTAAAATAGTAAGTCTATGTTGAGATGTTAAACACTCTTCTGGGATGACCTTACAGTCTTTACATGCTAAGCGGTCTGCCTTTCTCACAAGGAACAAATCGATCTGGCTTCTATTAGATCCACTCTTAAAGGTTATCAAGTGTTCTTCCCTCTTTTTAAAAAATGTGTTTGCTACTACAAGATCATATGCTACTGCGAAATCTAAAATACTCACCCCTGCCTCATTCTGATCTCCAAAACCATACCCCCCATGCACCCTTTCATATCCAATTCTATCTTTGCCTACATGGCCATTAAAATCTCCACCTACAATAATCTTCTCTCCTCCCGGTATTTCTTGCATTAAAGCGTCCAACTCATCCCAGAATTGTCTTTTAGTGTGATCATCCAATCCTACTTGGGGCGCGTATGCACTAATCACATTAATTATATCCACTCCAACTACCAGTTTGATAAGCAATATTCTGTCTCCTTTCCTCGTGACTGTCACAACTTTATCCTTGAGGTTCTTGTCAACCACGATTCCGACACCATTTCTATGTCTATGTTTCCCTGTATAGAATATCTTATACCTGGTCTTTCTACCTCCTTAGCTTTCTCTCCAACCCACTTTGTTTCTTGTAAACATACTACATTAACCTTCCTTCTAATCATAGTGTCTACTAGTTCCATAGCTTTACCTGTTAAGGTTCCTATATTCCAAGTTGCTAACCTAAGCCTATAGTTCTGGACTAGCTTCTTTACCCGCGGTGGCCTAGATGAGCGCGGGAACCCTTTCTTATTTAACACCGCACCCGAGCATCGATGCGGCGCCCCTTGCACATTTTTTGAAACACCCGAAGGCAGGCGCAACGCGTCGCTTAAAGGGAACTCCCTAGCATTTACACGAGTATTTATATTTGGATTCATATCATAAGGATCCGACGGTTTTTTTTACGTGCTGACTGCCGAGCTACCTAACGCACTAACCTTCCTCTTTTATCCAGGCTTGGGACCAGCAGTGTTGAAACAACCCAGGCAGAGTTACCAAAAAAAAATAGTTAAGGAAAAAAAATTTTGAATTCAAAGTGAGCCTATCCTTCCAAATCTAGTGTATGTGCAATGAAGAGGGAGAGGAAGAGAATTTTGGCTCAGAGTGGGGTAAATAGAGGGTGGAAGTTATATGGTGCATAAGTTGTGTTGGTGAGCTCGTTTTGTGACCGTTGGATTAAGTTAATCTAAGGGAGGAAAGTGGATATGGTGTTTATAAGGGCCAAGATCCAAAATTGAGTAAATAGAGAACTCTTGGCCCTTGGATCAATTATTTTTGGGACCCACACCGTTGCCCAATATAAGATAGATATTTTATTTACAATTTTCTTTTCTGGCTATTACTTGTTTTTTTGGGTTCACTTTTAGTATAATTAGGGGTAGATTTCTAGCTTGCAATCATATCAATTTCGAGTTTTACGTGGATTAAAGTTATATTTTCCCAAATTTGAATCATAAATGGCTTAACAGTTATTCCATATACAGTGACAATGATTGGTGATGTAGTCTGTTTCCAGCAAAATGAAAAAGGACAAGAACAGAATTGCAGATGATGATTCCTACGAGCTGAATCGAGCTGAATCCTACACACAATGAAAAAAAAAGACTCAAGGGGGGTTGTCTTCCCTGAGCCTCCTCCAATGACTAAGTTAGTCGTAAGGGGAAAAAGAGCAAATAATATAGATTTAGTCAAGAAGAGACTGTGTCCCTCACTTCCTCGTTTGCTTGTGGAATAAATAGGAAGTAACACTAACTAACTGTAGCCTTTTCGGCGCAGTCTTCTTCTATTCTGTTAAGATGTTGTTGGGTTAGGCTACTGTAGAGCTCGCCATGTGTCCCACACCTTCGAATTATGGGAAGCATGTTTCCTATATTTCATGTATGGTATTGACCATGTCGTCTAGGCCAAACAGTTATGTGGACTTGTTCAAACAAGAAGGCATTTTATACGACTGTCCTATGACTTCCTTGCCACGTGTCATATTGTGATGGGAGGGCCAAACGACGCCGTATTAGCTACTCCCTCCCTCTGGTCTCAATCCGGATCCTCGAATTGGGGTCTTAATAATGATGTGACATGCAGTCTGCGCGTCTTGTGGAAACATGAAGTGGCAGAGATAATGATACCGCTTGGTGTTCCCGAGGCTAGGGCTTTTGATTAAAAAAGGAGATTATTGGTTCATTTATTGCTTAATTCATCTTCAGAGTATCCTTCCGAGCGTCTGGAGACGATCTTTTGAGTTTCACTTCCTGTATTTTCGGTGACCTAGGTCAGATCTTCATTTTCTTTCATCATATCTTCCTTATCTATTTCTTCTGAGCACACTGGTTCTGAAGAACCGTCTACTTCATCCCCTCATACTAGGATAGTTGATGAGTTTGAACTGGCGGGTCAAGATGAGGGGTCCTATATGAGATACGATGGTCCTCTAAATATATCTTCTATGACAAAAAGAAAACTGAACCTTCTTACGAAAACATACAAAATTTTCGATAACCTAGAATGTAGCCAGGACCTAAGTAGACCGTGCTTAATTTAGAGGAAGGGGAAATGGCGTTTTACCCCTATGTTTTAAAATTGGGAGTCAGGCTTCGACTTCACCCGTTCTTCTATGACTTTATGACTTTCTTTAGGTTAGCCCCTTCCCAACTTGTCCCAAATGGCTGGGTGACCTTGTTAGGCCTTGTAGTTTTATCCCATTTAAACTCACTGAAGCTGGACTTAAAGTCTCTTAGGACTGTTATGAATGTCCGAAACAAGGCTGGATTTGGATACTTTGTTAACATGGTGCCTGTGCACCATGTCGTCAGTGACCTGGAGTCAGCCCATAAAAAATGGAAGGATGAATTTTTCTTTATTCGGGGCTCCATTGGGGACGTTCCTCGTCTGGCAGGGACTCCACGTAAGAAAAGATTGCCCTCAGGCCCTTAGGTTTCTCGGTTTTTTCTTTGATTTCAAGAGTCATTTTGATTTTCTTTGATTTTGATTTTATTTTTATTTTTTTACAACACACTCTACCCTCCGAAGTTTGACTTCGTCAAAGGCGGCGAAAGGGTTTATGGATGCGCTTTTCCAGCCGCCAGTGAGGACTCGGGCTACTCTCCTATCTGGTGGGAACCTTGTTGATGCTGAGCTAATTCCGATGGACGACGTCCTTGCCAGAATCTGAGCTGTCGCTGGAAGTAAAAAGAGGGGTGCTCCCGATGTATTGGCCCCTTCAAAAATTGCTCCGCATCAGTCCAAGAGGCAAGCCCACAAAATTGGTGATGATCGTCGCTTTCCTTGGCTGAAGAAGGTGACGGTTTGGATCTACCAATTTTGTCCCTTGCTCCATCAGAGGCCCTTGGTGCTACCGAAGGGCTAAGCAAGGGCAAGTCGAAGGTGGCCTCCCAACCAGCGCTCTGGGGAGGCAAGTCTGCTAACGCCTATATCAAGGCATATTGCAAAAAATTGGCCACAAAATTTGCGGGTTTAGTGGACCTGGTCAAGAAACCGGGTTTTCTCCAATCCTGCATCAACGCTCAGCTTGAGGTATTTCCTGATCTTGTGTCACCCACTTCTGTTCTTTCTATTGCTTTCTGAACTTTTATTTGTTTCAGGGCGCTTTCAGGACTACTGCCATTGACAAAGTCAACTTTGAGGGGTCCAACATAAAAGACCTCTTGGCAGAACAAGTAGCAAAAGTTTCTGCCGAGACGACCAGGGTTGACGCTCTCCATGCTGATCTTTCTAGAATAAGCTTAGAGAAAGTGACTGTGGATTCCAAATGTGTCAGTTCAGCTTCAGTTGGAGAATGCTCTGAAAAGGGCTGAGGCAGCCGAAGCACTTCTTAAAGCTGAACAAGAGGTCATGACCAAGCTGAGAAAGAATACAGAGGAGGAGAAGAAGGTCGCCGCCACTGCTTATTTTAAGGAAAACTCGGACGAGCTGGTGGCTATGGGCACCTCCTTGGTGAATAAGGGTTATGATGAGGGATGGCGCGAGTGTGAACAGGTTATCTCAGAGAGGTTAAAGGACCAATATCCTTATGTCGACTTTAGCCCAGTATTTACTGTTGCAGAAAATTCTGGTGAAGCCGAAGCCAGTGTCCTAACCCTCGACCCTGATCTTGAAAATACTCTTCCTGTTGAAGAAAATATTGATGTTATTGAACAAATTTCTCCCAAGCAATAGCCCCTCCTCTTCTTTTTCTTCTTCTTCTTCTTCTTTTTTTTTTTTTTTTTGCTTTGTGTTAGGGCTCTTGTCCCCCTTTTTTTTGTAAATGTTACAACTTTGTTTTACATCAAAGCAATAGTTTATTTCTTAATCCGTAAGAGTGTTGAGGATGTTGCACATGATTTTCCTGTCTTGAAACCACGAAGGCAAATCTCTCTCTCTAGATTTGTCTAGATTTGAGATCAGGTCTAAGGCGTGTAAACTTGACCTGACCTGAACACTTAGAGTAATTCTCTCTTTCTTGATTTCTCTAGATTTGAGATCAGGTCTAAGGTGTGTAAACTTGACCTGACCTGAACACTTAGAGTAATTCTCTCTTTCTTGATTTGTCTAGATTTGAGATCAGGTCTAAGGCGTGTAAACTTGACCTAACCTGAACACTTAGAGTAATTCTCTCTTTCTTGATTTCTCTAGATTTGAGATCAAGTCTAAGGCGTGTAAACTTGACCTAACCTGAACACTTAGAGTGATTCTCTCTTTCTTGATTTCTCTAGATTTGAGATCAGGTCTAAGGCGTGTAAACTTGACCTAATCTGAACACTTAGAGTGATTCTCTCTTTCTTGATTTCTCTAGATTTGAGATCAGGTCTAAGGTGTATAAACTTGACCTGACCTAAACACTTAGAGTAATTCTCTCTTTCTTGATTTGTCTAGATTTGAGATCAGGTCTAAGGCGTGGAAACTTGACCTGACCCGAAAACTTAGAGTAATTCTCTCTTTCTTGATTTATCTAGATTTGAGATCAGGTTTAAGGAGTTTAAACTTGACCTGGCCTGAACACTTAGAGTAATTCTCTCTTTATTGATTTCTCTAGATTTGAGATCAGGAAGGCGTGTAAACTTGACCTGACTTGAACACTTAGAGTAATTCTCTCTTCTTGATTTCTCTAGATTTGAGATCAGGTCTAAGGCGTATAAACTTGACCTGCCCTGAACACTTAGAGTAATCTATATTATGTGGGCCAGTGCTGTCATTAGCCGTCATATCACATTAAATGCGCTTGATCTCGTATGATCTCAATCGCCACACTCTTTTTGGTAGATTCGTTGAATCAAACCGTCCATATGCAAGTTGGTTAATCTAATGGTACTGGTTCTTTCCCGCCATTTACTACCATCATCATTAGCACATGTTGGGAGATGTACCCTAAGAGGTATCAAAGTCTTTATATAGGCTCTTGAGCCCTTAGTAACTAGTTATATATCTTCTTGCAACATTTACGTCCTTTACGATTGCTTATGGCTTCTCGAGTTAACTTGTCTTGTGATGAGGGGCTTGCTACTTTCAGGAGGGACTGCAAAATCCCCGTTGATGTCTAAATTTGTCCTTTCGTTGAGGGGGAGGACGTAGGCTTCCCTTCGGTGGTTATTAGCAACTATTTGCTACGAATAGTAGGGCTGCGTTTTCCCCCTATTTTGTGATCTTCTCCAAGGGTTGCGCTTCCCACTAAGTAAAGTGCCACCCAAATCTTGCTCGGCTCCTTTGGGGGGTCAGCGCTTTGTGCTAGCGGCTTAGCATAGTGCTCCGGTTGAGTGAGATTTCCCGTTGTTATACTCTCAACATTGACCGTGGGGATCCTTATTTGTGAGTTGGGATCGAGGGGTAGCATCTTGTCCGAGGTTTAGATTTCCCGAATAAGAATTGGCAGCAGTTTCCCAAAATAGTGGTTTCTGGGAATTGGTTAGTTAATCCTTCTATTTATCCCCCTCAATTCTTCGATCCCAAGCTCTGCAAGGAATCTTATGCTGCTTTCTGGGAGATTTCCATTACTGGCGCCAATGAGGATGCGATCAACCGAGCTGTCTAAGCCGGCCTTTCATTTTCCAAATTGGTACGCCCTACTGAAGGTCCTACTGATAAGGCTGGTGGTGAAGTCTCGATCGCAGCTCCTGCTGCGGCCGCTTTCGGATCACATTGGTTCATCAGGTCTATGGCTTTTGGTACACGTCTGATGAGTAGGGCCGCCCCGTCTAAAGGGCCGGTTACCTGCCAGTGCTGATTCATTTGAGGATCCTGATCCACCATCAGCTCCATCCAGGAAGGGGAAGAAAAAGGTCATCGAGGAGGAATCTCAACCTTAATCGAAAAGGGCTCGGTCGGGAGCGTACGCTAGTTCTTATGTTCCTAGCTCATGGGTAGGCCTTTCGCTAGAGAATCTGGAAGAGCGTCTGCAAAAAGTAGAGAAGCAGTGTGTCCTTCTGCAGACTGAATCTGCTATGCACGAGGTGGACTTTCACGCTCTAGAAATTACTGTCAAAGAGCTGGTGGCCAAAGTGACTGTCCTGGAGGAATAAATCAAGGCCCTAAAGGGCAAGGGGATTTGAAGACTCTCTTTTTCATTTCTTTTTTATTTTTTGTTTTGGTATTATGGAGAATGAAATTAATAAAGTGTTTATGTAATAGCTTTATGTGTAATCTTCTCATACTCGCATACTTGGGTAGCAGAGTTCTTCCAGGATTTAAAATTAGAACTAGTAGGGTTCAAAATTGTAATTGGCAGATTATGCAAACCAAATAAGAAAAACATGTTGGCTGCTCAATTTATTGTGCTTTAGAGAATAGAAGGCTTAATCACTTGAAAGAAAATAAAAATAAAATGGTAGAATGCTACACATAATATCTTCTTAGGTGTTCAGCATGCCAAGGCCTTGGGATTGGTCTGTCATCCATATCTTGCAACCAATATGTCCCTGGTCTATTTACCCTGATCTCTTTGTATGGCCCTTCCCAATTGGGAGCCATCTTTCCTTCGGTGGGATCTTTGGTGTTTGGAAAAACCCTTCTTAACACTAAATCCCCAATGTTGAACGTCTTGGCCTTTACCCGTTTGTCAAAATATCCTACGACCCTTTGCTGGTAGGCTACCAACCCGAGTATGGCCTGATTTCTAATTTCTTCTAATAAATCTAAATTCTGTTGCAAACCCTGACTATTTTGTGATTCAGCGGCAAGCTGCAGACCTTGCTTCTCCATGGCAGGTATAAACTTAACTCTGTTAGTAGGCATACCTATTTCAACCGGTAGGACCGCCTCCGTCCCATAGGTTAAGGTAAAAGGTGATTCTCATGTAGCTGCTCTCTTGGTGGTTTTGTACGACCATAGCATTTCGGTAATTAATCCAGCCAATGTCCTTTAGCCCCTTCTAGCCTTTTCTTCATGGCATCAAGAATAGTTTTGTTTGTGACTTCGGCCTGGTCGTTTGCATGGGTTGCCCGAGAGACGAGAAATGATGCCTGATTTGTAGATCTTCACAAAACTGCTGGAAGAGTGATCCTTCAAATTGAGTCCCATTGTCCGTAATCAGGACGCGGGGGACACCGAATCTGCATACCACATTCTCCCATACAAAACATTTCATGTCGGTTTGGCCTATTTTAGCCAATGCTTCTGCTTCTGCCCATTTTGTAAAGTAATCCACAGCAATAACCACAAAGTTCTTCCCTCCTCTAGCTGTAGGGAGAGGACCCACAATATCCATTCCCCATTGCATGAACGGCCAGGGACTTTGGCCCGGAGTCATTGGCTGCGAAGGCTGATTTACGTATTTCGCAAACCTCTGACATTTATCACACTTCTTTACCAATTCCCAAGCATCGAATTTTGTACTGGGCCAATAATATCCCAGCATTAGAGCCTGATGAGCCAAAGTCCTGGAACCCACATGGTTTCCACAAACTCCTTCATGAATTTCCCTACAGACGTAATTTGCTTGGTATAAAGTCAAGCATCTGAGGAGTGGCTGTGAGAAGAATCTCTGATACATGACCCCACTAAATCATATAGCGTGCTGCCCTGATTCTCAGTTTTCTTGATTGATGTTTGTTGTTAGACAACTTTCCCTCTTTTTATGTAGTCAAAAATAGGTTCCATCCATGATCCATGGAGGTCCTCAGTGTCGTTGAGATGTATCCTCCTTGGGGGTTGAGTACTGGGAGCTTCCTAGAACCTTATCTTGATCGCTAGATTCTGAGATGGCTCCCCAGATGCTGCCAACTTGGCTAGAAGTCTTGCGTCAACCTCTGAATGATTGAGTGATAAGCTTGCAGATTTTCTTCCTTTACTTCGAAGTCACCCCTAGCTTGGCCGACCACCAACTATGAATCACAGTAGGCTTTGAGGGTCATTGCTCCACATAGTTTGGCTGGCTGCATGCCAATGATCAATGCTTCATACTCGGCCTTATTATTCGAGGCCTTGAAGCCAAAAGCCACTAATTTTTTCAATACCTCTCCCTATGGGGTTTTTAGGATGATGCTAGCTCCAGATCCTCTCTTATTCGATGCTTCATTAATGTACAACTCCCACTATTGCGGCTTTGGAATCAGGCATGTGGGAGAGCCTTCTCTAATAAATTCGACCACGAAGTCAGCCAAGGCCTGGGCTTTTATGGCTGTTCTAGGCTCAAATCGGATATCAAACTCTACAAGCTCCATAACCCATTTGGCGAGTCTGTCGAAAGTTTCCATCTTGTGAAGCACAGATCGGATAGGATTATCTGTGGGTACGACAATAGTGTATGCTTGGAAGTATAGCCTGAGTTTCCTTGCTGACGTAACTAAGGCATAAGCTAATTTTTGGAGGCATGTGTATCTTTTTCAGCTTCTAAGAGTGTTTTTTTCATATAGTAAATTGGCTTTTGTATTTTCTGCACCTTCTTGATTAAAGCCGAGCTGATGGTATAGTCTGAGACATCCATGTATAGATATAGAGGCTCATCGAACTCTGGCGTTGCCAGCAATTTTGGACTGCCCAGGTAGGCTTTGATGTCCTGGAATGGGGTTTTGCATTTTGGTGTCCATTTAGATGTTGCTCCCCCTCTTAAGGCTTTGAAGAAGCGAAGACATTTGTCCGATGCTTTCGAGATGAAATAGTTTAAGGCCGCTAATCTACTGTTTAAACACTGAATGTCCTTTTTTGTCCTGGGGGACTTCAATTCTATTAAGGATTTGATTTGACCCAGATCTGCCTCTATTCCTCTTTAAGACACCAGAAAACCCAAGAACTTCCCAGCTGAAGCCCCGATTATGCACTTGACCGAATTAAGCTTTAGATGGAACCTTTGGAGGATCTCAAATGTTTCCCTTAAATGGTTGACGTGGTCTTGACCGTACTTGCTTTTCACTAGCATATCGTTAATATATATTTCCATTGACTTGCTGATCTGATCTCGGAACATCATATTGACCAACCTCTGGTAGGTTGCTCCAGCGTTCTTTAATCCAAATGGCATGACCTTGTAACAATAGAGGCCTCTGTTGGTGATGAATGAAGTTTTTTCCTGATCCAGAGGGTCCATCTTAATCTGATTATAGCCTGAGTACGTATCCATAAAAGTCAGCAGTTCATTCCCTACTGTTGAATAAACTAACTGATCTATCTTGGGAATAGGAAAGCTGTCCTTCGGGCAAGCCTTATTTAAATTGGTATAATCTATGCAGACTCTCCATTTTCCTCCTTTCTTAGGGATCACCACCGTGTTGCCCATCCATACTGGGTAGCGGACCTCCCTGATGTGTCCAGCCTCTAGAAGTCTGTTTACTTCTGCATTGATTATCGCATTCCTCTCTGGGGAAATTGTTCTCCTCTTCTGCCTGACCGGAGGATGATTAGGGTCGACAGAGAGACGGTGTGTGATAACCCGAGGGTCAATCCCCACAAGGTCCTGTGCTGACCAGGCAAAAGCTGACATATATTCTCTCAAAAAAGAGATGCGTGATTGCCTTTGATGGTCATGGAGTTGTGTTCCGATCTTCACCTTCCTGATAGGGTGGCATTCGCTGATCAAAACCTCTTATACTTCTTTGTTCGGTTCTAATACCAAGGGCCTCTTTGTATCCAGGTCCTCGTCTACTCGCGAGGTCGACTGACGCGGACCAACATGTTTTGAGTGGGGAGGGTTTGGTGATTGCTATCTGGTGGTTGACGATTTCAAAGCAGTACACCCACATTCTCTAGCTTCTTTCTGATCACCTCGGATGGTTACAACGGTTTCCTGGATGAGCAGCTTCATGCACTGATGGAAGGATGAAGGTATTATCCCCAAGTCATGGAGCCATTGCCTTCCCATAATTATGTTGTAAGGAGAGAAGGAGTTCACCATGTGGAATTCGTCTAGAGTTGTGATATAGTTATGATATTCTCCTATGGTGATAGGAAACATCACACGGCCTTCGGGTACCTTAACTTCTCCACTGAATCCGGTCAGATTAGAATTGGCCGGTTCTATTCTTCTTATGTCAAAATCCATTTTTTTCAGAGTAGAGAGGAAAACAACATTGACCGCACTTCCATTGTTGATAAGAATCCTTTTGATATCAAAATTGGATATTCTCAAGGAAACGACCAGAGCGTCCTCATGCAAGAGATGGACCCCAACTAGGTCATGGTCAGTGAAAGTGATGCGCGGTTCCACCTTAGGCTTCTTTTCAAAACTATAAATTCGCATAGGGGGGTATCAGGATTCCCGAGCAAGTCTCTTTCTGACCCTGTTAGATTCTCTTGAGTTTCTGGATCTCCCATAAATAGCATGTATGATGTTGGGCTGATCATGTTGTGGCTGAGGAACTTGATCTTGATTCCTATCCCTTTTGGCATCTCGGCCCTCTCGCCTTTCTTCTCGCCTTCTGGGTCTGTCGTCATGGTCGTCGATGTAATGACAAAGCTTTCCTCGTTTGATGAGCTCCTTAATTTCTCGCTTGAGGATTTTGCATTCATCTGTAGTGTGACCATGATCTTTATGGAAGTCACAATACTGCGACCTATCCCTCTTATGAGGATCTCCTTTCAATCATTCTGGCCACCTAAAATCCTCTCTTTCCCTTGGACTGGTCTAAGATCTGGGAGAGGGGTGCATTGAGTGGAGTGTATATTTTTGATCTTTTAAAGCCTGCCTTTCTGGGTGGCTTATCAAGTGACCGCTGTCTCTTTTTTTCATCCTTGGGCTCCTTCTTTGGAGGTTTAGGATCTATCATATGCCTTAGCTCTTTCCTGGCGAGGTTCATATCTTCCACAAGAATGTGCTTATTAGCCCGTGCCAATAGCTACGCATGATTTTTGGGGGGATTTTTGCATATGGAGGTAAGAAAGATTCCAGGGTAGAGCCTGATCGGGAGAGAACTAATCCTAATTATACGCTTTAACGAGCATTTGTTAGTACCTTTTTATCCTGTTTTTGTATATTTTTACTCTGTTTTCTAGTTTCTGACAGGTTTTGGAAGAAATCAACTGAACCAGGCTAAACAAGGTGAAAAAGCAGGAAGAAGGAAGCTGAAAAAGACACTTCGCGCGCGCGACCCGCGGGCGCGGAAATCCAAGAATCGCGCGCGCGATCCGCTCGCGCGAGAATCCAGAAACCGCTCGCGCGATCCGCTCGCGCGAGACCCCCAAGAACTCGCTCGCGCGATCCGCGCGCGCGAGGTACCCAATGTCGCGCTCGCGCGACCCGCTCGCGCGATATGCCCAAAAATCAAAGTTGCGTATTTCAGTATACTGAAGACTCCTGTGCAAACGAGACTGCTAAACGACGTCCAGACTGTAAATTACATGCGTTTCAGTCCGTTTCGAGTTGTAAAGGCTTCCAAAACATGTTGTAAATCTATATAAACTCTATTTTACTTCAATTAGGGGGTTGGCAATTAATATACACACATTCTACAACCATACTTTCAGCCATTGAAGAGAGGGAAGCAAGGAGAAGAAGAAGAAGACCAAGGATTTCCATGGCCTCCTCCATCAACTACTTGCCGATCTCTACTCCTATGGCAGCTTAGATCATTGATCTAGGGTTTCAATGAAGCCCTAGATGAGTAATAGGGTTTTATTTATGCTTTTATTTTAGTTTTATTATGTATGGATGACAGTCACATGTTTAGAGGATTTTTATAAATAAATCGTACTTACATTGATTAAATCATTGCTTTCAGAATTTATTCTTGTCTTAGATCTGTTTTGACTGTGATGTGCTCAACGATCTATTCTTGCTGTGCTTGTTTAGATTATTTACATGTGATGGTGCTTTAGTGATTCGTGCTATCAAGTATCCGAATAGTCCATGCCTAGGTTAGACGGGTTAGATCACAACCCTAGTTTAGTGTGATATAATTCGTGCTATCCGCAGATGGATTATGTTGGTGCTTGAACCATGATTATCTTCTTGTCGGAGGAATTGGGCTTGTAGCTACAATTCCCCATATTCATCCAACGTAATAAGCTAAAGTAATTCATAGATATTCCTATTATGAAACTAGTGGTGGATTTGCAATCCTAGGTTTCCTTTACATATTTATTAAAAACACTTTTAATTGCTTCCATAGTCTAGATTTACTTTTATTGTTATTAGTTTAATTAAATCCAAATCAAAATCCGTTTTTCCTAATTAATTAGACTTAGGTTTTAAAATTAAGTCGTTGTAGTAATCAATCTCTGTGGGTTCGACCTTTACTTCCACACTGCAAATCTATTGAAAAGTAAAGAATACTTTTATATCTTGATATTGACAACATCAATTTTTGGCGTTGATGTTGTCAATATCAAGATATAAAAGTATTCTTTACTTTTCAATAGATTTGCAGTGTGGAAGTAAAGGTCGAACCCACAGAGATTGATTACTACAACGACTTAATTTTAAAACCTAAGTCTAATTAATTAGGAAAAACGGATTTTGATTTGGATTTAATTAAACTAATAACAATAAAAGTAAATCTAGACTATGGAAGCAATTAAAAGTGTTTTTAATAAATATGTAAAGGAAACCTAGGATTGCAAATCCACCACTAGTTTCATAATAGGAATATCTATGAATTACTTTAGCTTATTACGTTGGATGAATATGGGGAATTGTAGCTACAAGCCCAATTCCTCCGACAAGAAGATAATCATGGTTCAAGCACCAACATAATCCATCTGCGGATAGCACGAATTATATCACACTAAACTAGGGTTGTGATCTAATCCGTCTAACCTAGGCATGGACTATTCGGATACTTGATAGCACGAATCACTAAAGCACCATCACATGTAAACAATCTAAACAAGCACAGCAAGAATAGATCGTTGAGCACATCACAGTCAAAACAGAATTAAGACAAGAATAAATTCTGAAAGCAATGATTTAATCAATGTAAGTACGATTTATTTATAAAAATCCTCTAAACATGTGACTGTCATCCATACATAATAAAACTAAAATAAAAGCATAAATAAAACCCTATTACTCATCTAGGGCTTCATTGAAACCCTAGATCAATGATCTAAGCTGCCATAGGAGTAGAGATCGGCAAGTAGTTGATGGAGGAGGCCATGGAAATCCTTGGTCTTCTTCTTCTTCTCCTTGCTTCCCTCTCTTCAATGGCTGAAAGTATGGTTGTAGAATGTGTGTATATATTAATTGCCAACCCCCTAATTGAAGTAAAATAGAGTTTATATAGATTTACAACATGTTTTGGAAGCCTTTACAACTCGAAACGGACTGAAACGCATGTAATTTACAGTCTGGACGTCGTTTAGCAGTCTCGTTTGCACAGGAGTCTTCAGTATACTGAAATACGCAACTTTGATTTTTGGGCATATCGCGCGAGCGGGTCGCGCGAGCGCGACATTGGGTACCTCGCGCGCGCGGATCGCGCGAGCGAGTTCTTGGGGGTCTCGCGCGAGCGGATCGCGCGAGCGGTTTCTGGATTCTCGCGCGAGCGGATCGCGCGCGCGAAGTGTCTTTTTCAGCTTCCTTCTTCCTGCTTTTTCACCTTGTTTAGCCTGGTCCAGTTGATTTCTTCCAAAACCTGTCAGAAACTAGAAAACAGAGTAAAAATATACAAAAACAGGATAAAAAGGTACTAACAAATGCTCGTTAAAGCGTATAATTAGGATTAGTTCTCTCCCGAGCCCTAGATGAGTAATAGGGTTTTATTTATGCTTTTATTTTAGTTTTATTATGTATGGATGACAGTCACATGTTTAGAGGATTTTTATAAATAAATCGTACTTACATTGATTAAATCATTGCTTTCAGAATTTATTCTTGTCTTAGATCTGTTTTGACTGTGATGTGCTCAACGATCTATTCTTGCTGTGCTTGTTTAGATTGTTTACATGTGATGGTGCTTTAGTGATTCGTGCTATCAAGTATCCGAATAGTCCATGCCTAGGTTAGACGGATTAGATCACAACCCTAGTTTAGTGTGATATAATTCGTGCTATCCGCAGATGGATTATGTTGGTGCTTGAACCATGATTATCTTCTTGTCGGAGGAATTGGGCTTGTAGCTACAATTCCCCATATTCATCCAACGTAATAAGCTAAAGTAATTCATAGATATTCCTATTATGAAACTAGTGGTGGATTTGCAATCCTAGGTTTCCTTTACATATTTATTAAAAACACTTTTAATTGCTTCCATAGTCTAGATTTACTTTTATTGTTATTAGTTTAATTAAATCCAAATCAAAATCCGTTTTTCCTAATTAATTAGACTTAGGTTTTAAAATTAAGTCGTTGTAGTAATCAATCTCTGTGGGTTCGACCTTTACTTCCACACTGCAAATCTATTGAAAAGTAAAGAATACTTTTATATCTTGATATTGACAACATCAATTTTTAGGATTAGTTCTCTTGATATCTAGTAAGTCCACAACCCAAGCTTCTAGAGCTAGGTTGCAAGACGACGAATCAACTCCGATTCCGTCGTCGTTGTTTGAGGCCGAAATTCAAAGTACCCGTGAACGGTTAAGGAGAGCTCGAACTTTTAAAATCAAACCGATTAAAATGGCTGACGGTGGAAATAACAATAACAATCAGAATGATGGTGCGAATATGAATAATCCTAATACACCACCACCTCCTCCACTTAAAGATTATTTTATTCCGACGACTTACACGCCACAAACGTGTATTGAATTACCGGAGGCGACAGCATCTCACTTTGAGATAAAGTCGTCTACCATCTCGCTGCTTCCATCTTTCCATGGCCGTTTAAATGAAGATCCTTATAAACACTTAGGAGATTTTCAGGACATATGCTCTATGTTGAAAATCCAAAATCTTACTGATGATGAACTAAAAATGCGGCTCTTTCCATTCTCATTAAAGGACAAAGCTAAATATTGGCTCCAATCTTTGGAGCCAAACACAATTAGAACATGGGAAGACTTACACACCGCATTTTTACAAAAGTTTTTCCCGATTATGCGTACAAACCAGATAAGAAAATCAATAACCAATTTTGTAATGCAAGATGGGGAATCACTTTACGACACGTGGGAAAAATTTAAAGAATTACTACGCTCGTGTCCACATCATCAAGTCCCTAAGTGGCAACTTGTTCAAGTCTTCTATGAAGGACTTATTCCCTCTGTTAGGAATACCGTCGATGCCGTTTGTGCGGGAACCTTCCTACACAAAAGCGCCGACGAGGCCTGGAAAATGTTTGAAACGTTAAGCGAGAATTCAATGCACCAAACGGTGTCTGTCCGTTCGGAAGGATATCTTAATCAACCTAAGAGGGATGTAAAATTCGAGTCAAGTCAATCAATTGAAATAAAAGAACTATCTAACAAACTTGACCGACTTCTAACGATGAACCAAACGACAGCCTCACCCGCTCGTGAAATTTGTGCATTATGTTCCGATCCTTCACATTCGATACTTGCATGTCCATCGGCGAGTCAATTTCCGGAATTCGTGGAGCAACACATTAATTCTATTCAACAATACCCACGAAATAATTATAATGCAACTACTAATAATCCGGATGCGCCATGGAGAAACCATCCTAACTTCTCGTGGAAAAATAATAATAATAATCCTAACGAGGCGACTAATTTTCCTAATGCGTATCGACCTCAGTTCCAACCTAACCAATACCAACAACCGCCTCCTAATTCGAATCCTTCAAGGGGAAATATTTTTGAGGAAAAGGTGTTGGCGTCCCTTAAGACTATTGAAACGCAAGTTCAGGCACAAGCACAAATAGTGCACTCTCATACACAATCCATTGCGAAGCTTGAATCCCAAATGGGACAACTAGCTACTGTAGTAGGTCGTAGAAACGAGGGGACGTTGCCTAGTCAAACAATCCAAAATCCTAAGGGACAATATGAGGTTAAGGGGTCGAATGAACAAGTGAACGCCGTCTCAACTAGGTTGACTACCCGAGAGGAGGAGGTAATAGAAATGCCGAATAAGAATGTGAAAGGTATGAATATTAACTCTAATAAAGAGACGGGTGAGGACATGAGCCAAAATAGAATTCAAAAAGATAAAGAATCGGTCCCAACGAATTATACTCCTAGAATGCCATATCCACCTAACGTTGAGGAACCGTCTAATCTTACAAATAAAAAGTCTAAGGTAGAGGATATACTCGAGGTGTTCAAACAAGTTAAAATCAATATTCCTTTCCTCGATGCTATTAAACAAATTCCCGCTTATGCTAAATGTTTAAAAGACCTATGTACTCAAAAGCGCAAAATACGGAGTCATACTCCTAAAAAGGTCTTTCTTACGGAAAAAGTAAGCTCTATTTTTCAACACGCGCCTCCAAAATATAAAGATCCAGGTACACCTACGATTTCATGTGTCATAGGTGACACTATCATTCATAGGGCTCTCCTTGACTTAGGAGCTAGTGTTAATCTTTTACCTTATCACGTCTATCAACAACTAGGACTAGGTGAACTGAAACCTACGGCCGCTACTATACAATTAGCGGATCGTTCTATTAAAATTCCTAGAGGAATCGTCGAGGACGTCTTGGTTAAAGTTGATAAATGCTATTATCCCGTTGATTTTATGGTCCTTGACACTGAACCCGTGCTAGATGTTAGGAAACATACTCCTGTAATTCTAGGCCGTCCATTCTTAGCCACGGCCAACGCACGTGTCAATTGTAGAACAGGGGTGATGAAAGTATCATTTGGGAACATGAATTTAAAATTAAACGTTTTTAATGCTATGGATCAACCTCTTAAAAATGACGATTTCCTATGTGAGGTGGAAGGTGAGATAACACGGAATAGTGAGCCTACTAAAGAAATAAATGTGAGTGGGGAAAACAATATAGCGGACGATGATGAGTGGATGAATCCTAATCCCGTGGACCCTAATGCGGAATCTACTCGGAAGGTAAGAAATCGATTCGAACATAATGATAAACCGTTAATCGATTTAATTCAAAGCGATGTTATTTCTGCGTACCACCGAGCTTTACCTGACATCCTTAGGGGTACACAGTCCGATATACGGCCTCCATGAGTCTTATGCTAGAAAGGTCTAGCTAAAGACGTAAAAGTTAGCGCTTCTTGGGAGGCAACCCAAGCTTTATTTCATCCGTTTTTCTTGTTTTTGGTTGTTTTTGGGTCTGTTTGTGTCTGTTTTGGACATTCTGGATAGGTCTGGGGGTTGAAATTAATTTATTTTAATAGTATATACATATTTTTAGTTAAAAAGTGGAAAACTCCAATCTCGCGCGCGCGGCCCGCTCGCGCGAGACGTCGCTCGCGCGGCCCGCTGGCGCGAGATGGCCCCTTAGCGTTTTTCTTTTGCTTTTCTTTTTATGAAGCCTCAGGATCTCCTCGCGCCTGGAATCGCGGGCGCGAGGTACCTCGCTCGCGCGAGATTTGCTTTCGGAAAAAAAAAAAAAAAAAAAAATTCTGGGATTTCGCTCGCGCGGACCGCGCGCGCGAGTCCCTACTTTCTGCATCTTTTCTTTTGTTTTCTTGTATCTTCCCCCATACTTGTTCTGGGAATGTTTACGTTTCTGTTTTTGTTGATTACGTCAATTTTAGATCGAATTAGTTATTGTTTTCCTTATTATATTTATACTTTTTCGTTTTCTTTCTTTTCCTTTTGCTAGTTTAGTTTAGTTTAACTTAGATTTTAGATTTATTTGTTGAATTTTGGTTTCATTTCCTTTTCCTATTCTTTTGTAGTTCTTTTCATTTATCTAGTAGTCACAGGTAACATTGAACTTTATTGTCATATTCCTTTGTGTTCACCTGGTTGCCATTGTCGAAATCGAGGTATTATCGTTCCTATCTTATGTACTCTCTTTTCTTTCGTTTTATTGTTTCATTGGGGACAATGAAAGGTTTAGGTTTGGGGGTATGCACACACATGCACGTTATTATGCACTAACGTTATTATGCACTAAAATTTTAAAATTTTCAATACGTGTTTTTAAATAAACGATGATTACCGACGGTTTCTGCAATTTTAATCCGATACTTCTTGTTATGTAACTTGAATTGTTATAGAATGGTAAACAAGAGAATATGTGATTAAACATTTAATAAAGTTATGATGAACCGTTTTAAGTTATGTATTGTTGTAATCGTAGTTTTATATCATAGATTTGCACATAAACCTATGCACTGCACGTAGTCACTTGAATACATGTTGGTTGTGAACTATAATATGATTCGGATTTCTAGATAACACATGGTGGAGACTAGACCCAGTGAGCTTTTGAGCCTATCTTTTCTTTATTGAGGGTTATAAATACACATTGTGTTTGTCGAATTTCATTGAAATAGCGCATTAACTTGTTGTTTAGTCTCATTATTCTTGTTTTGGTTGATAGTCAAGTTAAAATAGTTGTTACCATGCTAAATAATCTTCCGTCGTACATGTTGAAGAATCATATAACCCTAGGAAATGACTTTAGGCCTTCTTTGTTTATGACCGATAAATGAAAAATTTCCTTAGTTTACCCCTTGAGCCGTTAAAATGCCTCTTTTTCTTTGTTCACCATTATCCTCTTTAAAAGCTCCAACCTGATCAACTTGGAGTATACCACTGGAAGAGTGATCAACTTTTAGTAGTATTAAGGCGATGTGTTGATTGAGAAGAAGAAAATAAGATGATGTTTGGGGTGGGTGCTTTGTTATTCAATGCATATTCATTTGAGAAGCGAGAAAGGAAAAAGGAAAAAGAAAACAGAATAAAAAAAGAAGGTTGAAAAAAAAAATGAAAGAAAATGAATGAAAAGGAAGGAAAAGAAAGAAAAGATGGAAATTTGTAGAAGAAGAATGAAAGAGATCGAACATGCCTTACAATGCCATTCTGAAACTACCTGATCTACCATATCCATTTTATTATTTTTCATTACCTGAGCCACATTACAACCTTTGAAAAGTCCTATTTGATCCTAGGAAACATGGTTCGGATATGTAAATGATGGGAGGGGATTAAAACATGGTAATGATTAATTTCTTTTGATTATTGGCATCCTATCCATGAGACTACTATTTTTTCGTGTCATGCGTCTTTTTCATGTCATATGTGAGCGTTATTCGTTTTGAAAATATAATTCCTTTGCTCACATATTTTAGAAAAATTACACATGTTTCTGAGTGTTTCATTTGAGAGTGTAATTCATTGTGAGATTCGTAGTCAAGACATAGTTAGATGGTTATCTGAAGTATATTCCATGTTCATGACATGCGCGTGTTCATTTGACTACCATAGCACACACGTGCGATTTTATGAGAAACTCTATTGATTTATTCGATGCATGTGCTTGAGATTGTTCTTCATGATGTATGTAGACATTTGATTCTATTTCTTTATGTTCATTATTCTATTTCGAATCATTGTGTTATAATAAGGAGTATTGAATGTTTTGTTTTTCATTTTTAATAAAACTCTTTAAGGTTACAAGTTAATAAATATGGTTGTGGGTAACTTGTTGACGAGAACCCTCACGAGACTTCACTCGTCCGACTAGGGACACCTAGGGGTTTAAAAGGCTTGTTGCATACGCTAAATGCAATCGTGATCCATACGAAAATGGAATAGATTTTTATTTGTAGTTCTTATTTTTAGTTTTGCTCGAGGACTAGCAAAATGTAGGTTTGGGGGTGTGATCGGGAGAGAACTAATCCTAATTATACGCTTTAACGAGCATTTGTTAGTACCTTTTTATCCTGTTTTTGTATATTTTTACTCTGTTTTCTAGTTTCTGACAGGTTTTGGAAGAAATCAACTGAACCAGGCTAAACAAGGTGAAAAAGCAGGAAGAAGGAAGCTGAAAAAGACACTTCGCGCGCGCGACCCGCGGGCGCGGAAATCCAAGAATCGCGCGCGCGATCCGCTCGCGCGAGAATCCAGAAACCGCTCGCGCGATCCGCTCGCGCGAGACCCCCAAGAACTCGCTCGCGCGATCCGCGCGCGCGAGGTACATAATGTCGCGCTCGCGCGACCCGCTCACTCGATATGCCCAAAAATCAAAGTTGCGTATTTCAGTATACTGAAGACTCCTGTGCAAACGAGACTGCTAAACGACGTCCAGACTGTAAATTACATGCGTTTCAGTCCGTTTCGAGTTGTAAAGGCTTCCAAAACATGTTGTAAATCTATATAAACTCTATTTTACTTCAATTAGGGGGTTGGCAATTAATATACACACATTCTACAACCATACTTTCAGCCATTGAAGAGAGGGAAGCAAGGAGAAGAAGAAGAAGACCAAGGATTTCCATGGCCTCCTCCATCAACTACTTGCCGATCTCTACTCCTATGGCAGCTTAGATCATTGATCTAGGGTTTCAATGAAGCCCTAGATGAGTAATAGGGTTTTATTTATGCTTTTATTTTAGTTTTATTATGTATGGATGACAGTCACATGTTTAGAGGATTTTTATAAATAAATCGTACTTACATTGATTAAATCATTGCTTTCAGAATTTATTCTTGTCTTAGATCTGTTTTGACTGTGATGTGCTCAACGATCTATTCTTGCTGTGCTTGTTTAGATTGTTTACATGTGATGGTGCTTTAGTGATTCGTGCTATCAAGTATCCGAATAGTCCATGCCTAGGTTAGACGGATTAGATCACAACCCTAGTTTAGTGTGATATAATTCGTGCTATCCGCAGATGGATTATGTTGGTGCTTGAACCATGATTATCTTCTTGTCGGAGGAATTGGGCTTGTAGCTACAATTCCCCATATTCATCCAACGTAATAAGCTAAAGTAATTCATAGATATTCCTATTATGAAACTAGTGGTGGATTTGCAATCCTAGGTTTCCTTTACATATTTATTAAAAACACTTTTAATTGCTTCCATAGTCTAGATTTACTTTTATTGTTATTAGTTTAATTAAATCCAAATCAAAATCCGTTTTTCCTAATTAATTAGACTTAGGTTTTAAAATTAAGTCGTTGTAGTAATCAATCTCTGTGGGTTCGACCTTTACTTCCACACTGCAAATCTATTGAAAAGTAAAGAATACTTTTATATCTTGATATTGACAACATCAGAGCCCCACCTTCAGTGCTGAGTTGGCAAAACCTTGGTCGTATCCTTCCGTTGTATTGAGTTCAGCATTAAATCTCGTGATATAATCCCGGCGTATGGTCAGCATATGATCTGGTCCCTTTTTGTTCTTTTTGTTGGTGAGGAACTGATTAATGAACTTCACCCCTAGGTCGGCAAATGAGGTGATCGATCTAGGAGGAAGCCGATTAAACCATGATAACCCCGTGTCAGTGAGTGTGTTCGAGAAGGCTCGACACATTAGTGCTTTGCTATGACTATACAAAGCCATGGCCAGCTGATAGTGGCTTAGGTGTTCTGCCGGGTCTGTTTTTCCGTCATACATGGCAAGCTTTGGAAATGAGAACGCTTTTGGAGAGGGGGGGCTCTTCTGTGATTGCTCTGATGAATGGAGGTCCGCCTTGCCCCAGAAGCTTCTGGAGTTCCTGCTTAGCCTTAAGCTACAACGCTTCAGGCGTGTCTTCTTCTGGTTAACCTGTCCTCATCTGGTCCTTCAGGTTACCTTTTAACTAGTTCGCCAAATCGTCTTCTGGGCCCTTATGATGATCCCCAGACTCGCCGACCCAGTCCTCATATCTATTACGGAACTCACCGATGCGCCTGGCTGCCGAGCTATGTGCTGTCTTGGCAGAACAATCATCTTTTTTGTGATCCTTATAAGGATTGAACTGACTACCAACCAACTGGGACATGGCATGCTGTTGTTGGACTAGGATTTGTACTGTATCTGTCAGATTTCTGATCTGCTACATCATTTGTTCTATCGTCGTTGGTTGAACGGGCGGACGTATTGTGTTTGCCCCAGCGGATGTTCCTGGAGCAGCAGGATCCAAGTTAATCATCCTGGCGAGAAGGTCGGGATGAAGTGGACCTTGTAGAAACCACCATTGTGCTTGGGTTAAAAAGTGGAACTAATGTCACTTCCCACAGACGACGCCAATTGATGTAGTTTGTTTCCAGCAAAATGAATAAGGAAAAGAATAGAACTACAGATGATGATTCCTACAAGCTGAATCGAGCTGAATCCCGCACACAATGAAAGAGAAAGACTCAAGGGAGGTTGTCTTCCCTGGGCCTCCTCTGATGACTAAGTTAGTCGTAAGGGGAAAAAGAGCAAATAATATAGATTTAGTCAAGAAGAGACTGTGTCCCTCACTTCCTCGTTTGCTTGTGGAATAAATAAGAATACTAACTGACTGCAGCCTTTTCGGCTCAGTCTTCTTCTATTCTGTTAAGATGTTGTTGGGTTAGGCTATTGTAGAGCTCGCCACGTGTCCCATACCTTCAAATTATGGGCTGCCTGTTTCCTGTATTTCAGGTATGATACTGACCATGTCTTCTAGGCCAAACGACTATGTGGACTTGTTCAAACGAGAAGGCATTTCATACGACTTACCTATGACTTCCTTGCCACGTGTCATATTGTGATGGGAGGGCCAAACGATGCCGTATCAATCGGTAATACCAAGTATGTGGTCCAACTTACACAGAATTTTGGAACTAAATTTGGAAAGTAAAGCATTACTCTTTTCCAATCATTTAGATTTATCAATGACGTGTTATAAATACTTATAATGTTTTATCTAGTGACACTTTCTTGGTGTGTTATTTCAATGCTTGAATTATACATACACCATATCATAACGATGCAAAATATAGGATTTAGTTTTTTTTTTAAAAAAAAGAAAGCATAAAAGAAAAGAAAAGAAAAGGGAGGAGTAATATCAAAGTATAAGTGGTCTTATCGCCTTAAACGACAGAGATTAGAGTTGGCTTTTGTTTTATGTTAGCCCACCCATTTGAGAGTTTTTGGGTCCGCTCTTGGCTAGGGGTGTTTTAAAATTTTCTCAATGTTGTCAAATTCAGCATATTCACCTAATTTTCAACGTCAATATTCTTCTATATTCTTAGTTCGTCTCCAAATGAGGTAGCAAATTCGACCCTATATATAGCAATTGAGTTTCCCGATTAAGATCACAAATTTAACTCTTTATCATTGAGGTAGCAAATTTTTGACATCAATATTTTTGTAATACCTCAAGTTTGCTCGCCCATTTGAAGAAAGAGCCTAAGAACATGACCTTAATGCTTAAGCTCAAGTTATTTGGTGATAGGCTTGTGATGTTATGATAAGCCAACCTTTCTTTTGCTGTCTAACTAAATGGGATGTCATAATCTTTCCCACTTAATTACGTGACATCCTTGTCACATCGCATGGCTCAGGTCCAGAACCTTCCCCAATTGACCAATGTAGAATATTTGCACCTCTACGCCCCACAAGTCTCTCACGTTGGTGCGCCACGTGTTCCTTCGTGGGTACCACATTCCTAGTACACCACTAATACCAGTCTTGTAATTTTATTATAAGCCAACCTTCCTTTTTCATATCTAACTAATACGTGATATCATACTAGCATTAGTCTATCTTTAATCATCAAAGCTACACTATGTATGTTGTCTATCAAAAAAAGGTACACAATGTGGCAACAAACCAAAGCCATACCATCTCTCCCAAAGACATCACCAACAGACACAAGTACCATGAAAATTAACCCAGTTTAATTTAGCATTCAAATTAAATTGGAATGGTAATTTAATTTAGTTTATACATTTGCATTAATAAGTTAGTTTGATATTCTAAATTTAATTTTAGATCCATAAACGGGTAACTAACGAGAATACCAGTTTAAACTTTCACAAAGGTGTGTTATAAGTAAAAAAATTTATAATTAGGCACCTTGGGTTGGAGTGAAAAAGTGTGGGCTAACAAATTTGACGTAACAAATTTGAAGTTGAGATGCAAAGGAAACTTTTGCTGCCTCAATTTACTTCCCTGGTTGGCGATGGTCTTGTTGTCTATTTTTGATATAGTAGATTTTGATTGATATAGGGTAAAAATCAAAAATTGTTTGTTTGGTTGTTGGATTTAGTCAGGGAAAAGAAAGAAAAATGCAAAGGAAAATATTTCATTTGTTTGGTTAATGCGGCAAACGATGAGAAAAAGATGAAAGAAAAGATAATCAACTGAGAAATAAATTGAAATTTTTGAATGTTATGAGTTATTTCCCTTCCCTTATTACATATTACAATTATAAACTTGAACTTAATTTTTTAAAGTTAATTAAGCATGAAGGAAAACACAAGAGAAAACATGAGGGAACTAATTAATTTTCCTTTCTTTTCCTTCACGACATCCAAAAACCAAACCCAACCTTAGTAAGTGTTGGGATAATACATGTATCACATATATTTTGCATGGATAATTATGACAAAGCCGTCACCCATTTAGTAGTTGAAACAAAATGAGAGTGTTGAATTGTGTAGCCTTAGAACTTCTAGAAGTTGTGGTTGACAAGAATTGATTGGTCAAACAAATCAATGGTGTTCACATTGAAATGAACTTCTTCACTTGTTCACACGACTGGGACTTGCTAGGTGGTGATACATATGTGTATAAATATGCCATACATTGTAGAAGAGTTGGAGTCATTCGGTCAAAGAGTGGTGACAAGAGAGGGTGCCCCTTTGGGGCATAGGACATTAATCATTGGGGTTTTCTGTGAGGGGTGTTCACAGCGTTATAGGGATGTGAGGAAGAGAGGTTATTCTTTGTCTCTACAATTTCTCTATATATTACAATGATTATGTCAGGTTCGTTGGGGTATTGAGTGGAGAGTATACAAGGGTCTTGTATTCGGGGTATGAGATTTAATTCATATAACTTGTACCATGTTTTACTCAATAGTGAAGGAATGGATCTATCGGGTGTAGACGTAGACAGGTGTTTAGCCGAACCATGTAGAAATCTGTGTGTCTTTCTTTGGTGTGCATGTTTAATTGCTACTCATGTGTGTATTTTTATTTGGGAGAATTTAGTTCCTCGTGTTAAATTCCCAACAAGTGCTATCAGAGCTATGGTGGTCAGATAACGGAGATAGAGGCGCATGGTGATAGTGGAGATTAGCAACACGGTGGTTAAAAGATAACACAGGATGAAGGGAAAAAAAAGGAACCGGTGAACATGTTAGTAACGTGGTAACAGTGGCAATGGTCATGGTCCCGTGAATGATAGGCTTCAGATTTGCTTTTTGAAGTTTGTCATGGTAAATAATTCCATGTAGCATGGTGTAGCGAAACTTGAATCATGATTGGTCAGAATTCCAAGGAGCTTGTGGGATAAGCTATGTTGCTTGGAATTTGGTTCAGAGATGATTCCTAAAGTTTTTGGGCACTGCAGATTCATCGGTTGTTGCAAATTTATGAAATCATGCACGGATTGAAATTTATTTTTTCTTGGTGATAGATCCTATATATATAGCAGCAGGTTCGGATCTAGGGCCAAAAAATGATTTTGATGCTACTATGATTGTAGCAGGTTGTGTATGGTGGAGAGGTTATCACATTCCACTCATACGGACATTTCTCTTGGGCTATTGGATTCTGTGTACGGTAAGTATGTGCTTTTGGAGAAAATAATTTGATGGGCTCCAAGAAGGCGAAGGCAGACACATGCATAATCATCCGACAAAGGTAATATTTGTTAGGATACTGCACGTAGGAACGTTGATCGAATTTTTTTGGAGCAGGTTCGCTATTTGGGTGGTGTGATATTGATCCCAAAGTTGCGGAGGAATCTAATATTGTTGCTGAAATCACACACAATGGTTGAGAGAAGTATGAATGGTTTGTGTCATCTGGTTGGTAGAGTTGTACTCCCAAGTACTCGATGAAAATTTCTTATATAAGTGAGTGCGTGGATGGTTTGTTCACGGTTCAGACGATGGTGAGGGAAAATCCTGCTTTGGAATTAGGAGAGATCAAGGCTCTTCTCTGGTAGAGTTAATGCGTATAATTAACTCAGTACACTTGCACATGTATGGCCGTATTGTTCGAATTGGGAGAGTCGAGACTGTGTCGATTCGAGTTATGTGCAATTTGGTATTGGATATGGCCAATGGTGAAGTGTTTGCAGTTTGTCAAACGGATGCAAAGTAATGGGCTTTGTGGGCACTTCAGTTGAGGGGGTGCGAGCACACCAGATAGGGGGTGCTGGTGATGAGTGGCGGAGTAATTACCCCATATGTGATATAGGGGGTGATTGTTGGGATAATACATATATATCACATATATTTTGTATGGATAATCATGACAAAGCCGTGACCCATTTAGTAGTTGAAGTTAGTAGTTAAATTAATCCGGCTTTTGAATCGCTAATATGGTGCCCAACTATAGAAGGTTTGTAGGAGTAGCTTCTTCAAATATCCCAACAATTAACGAAAGGCTTCAAACAAAGCTTGTAGTTTAGGGGTGCACAAGTTTGGAGCCTTTTACGAGTAACCAAATAATCTCCAAATTTGGGCCGCCAATTATCCTAAGGGGTAGAGTTTATTTATTCGGATATAATCCAACTAAAATGAACTAATAATCCAATCCACTCCTTTACCTACAAACATGGTAATTCCTAAATTATATCACAAACTAGTGTTTATATGGCAATTATGAGATATGTTTTGGCAGTTTTTTTTTACTATTCTAAAGTGATTCATGCTCTACACGTCCCACATGCTAGCCACATGTGAGACCCATTTTATACCTTTGGTTGGAGAAATGAGAAATGCTATGTGTAGACACCCCAATTTTGACCGAATTATTAAACTTAATTAGGGGGATTTACCTCTAGAGATCAATGATGAATATGTCTCGTCGAAATCAAGACTCTTACAAGCAATCTGATTCTCTTCCAAAAATGATCTCGGTCTAAAATCGCCATTTTCAGCCAAAAAGACCAAAATTCTCATTTACCCGTCACCTTATAGACCATGAGTTTTGAACACGTATAAAAATACGGCATTCTTCTCGGAGTATCTTAAAATCATTTTTAAAAGGAGAGAAATTCAGCATGAGCCCCGAAAAAAGTCAACAGCTGACCTAGTGAAAAGTCAACGGGTCAAAAGGAAGTCCATCGTAAAATTTTCGAATTTCAAGATGAAAAGTCCCGGTAATTGTTCTTTGGGTCTCCCTCATGCTAGAAATGATTTTTAAGAATTTTTAAATGAAAGGAATCATGGTGAAATCGAAAGGCTTTTAAGAAAAATTGTGCAGAAAATCGATATTTTGCCTTCGGAGGGAGAGTTGACTTTTTTCCTTAAGGAATTTGATTTTTTAGATATTTTTATTGAATCCAAATGGGGGGTATTTCCTTAATTACATTTCATGTCTTAATTAAATACAATATTTACTTAAATGACATGAAATGAAATTAAGGTGCTGAATTGCTGTGAATAGTGCTAAAATGCTGTGCAGCGACACTCAGAGTGCCCGAATGGCAATCAGTGAATGTCGCTGCGGCAATCAGAAAGTGCCGTTTCATCTTCATTGAGTACCGATCTGGGCTAATTTGCATTTTTAAGTCAAAATTTTTTTTCAATCTTTGATCAAATGAATTCACCAAACGATACCCTTTTTTGTGTACGTGTTTACTACTCCTAGGTCATGCAAACCATGCTCCCACCATCCCTAATTGACCTATCTACCCTTATCTTAGCCCTTAAGATAACGAAAGTCTATAAAAACCCCACTTTCTCTCATTTTGAGGGTAGAGACTGGAATCTAGAGAGAAAGACTTGAATCTTAAAGAGAGAAGCAGAATTTTGAAGATGGAGTTTGTTCTTAGAGAAATATAGAGAGAGAAATTCAAAAACCCCATAGAAATCTTACCCAATTCATCCAAATTCCTCAAATCTCCATTGAAGAACCTTGAAGCTTCAAGGAAGAAGACGAAGAGCATTGCTTGTAAGGCTTTGATCTTTCCAAATCAATCAAATCCTGAGAAGATCTAGAGGTTAAATCCTTATTCCTATACTTATTTACATAATTCAATCACAAATAAATAGATCTAGGGCTTTTACACATTTTCAAAACCTCTCTTCTTACCTCATTTCATCACACACCACATAGAATTTGTGATTGAATTTGTATATGGTATTTCATTAGTTTGGATCAAAACAAGTCTTGGGTTTAAAATAAAACTAGTTTGTAAAAGAGTTTTTACTTGGACTTTGTCAAATCAATCTTGATTTTACTTCATCTTTGTCAATATTTCTTTTAGAAATTTATGAGGTCTCCAATATCTCATGAGATTTCTTAAAGATTGATCTCTTAGTCTCCTATAATCCTATGATTTATATGGGGATTAGGTTGATCATAGTTGTACCCATACATGTTTGATGGATTCAAAGTCTTAATTCATGACTTGGAGCCTTCAACTTGAGAATCCCATAGAACTCTCTCTATGTTCTTTGAAGGTTCATGTGGGTTTGGTTTTGCTTAAGTCTCCAAGGGCCATTAATTTGGGAGGAGAACTTAGTTAAATGAATACATATTCCTCAAGGATCATATTTTTTAGAGAGGAGTTAGATTTAAGTTTTCATAGTTTGTTTGTTGAAATCTAGGGAACTTGAATGTTTAAGAGTCCATAAGATTGAATAAGACCTTAGGATTCTCTTGTTAGATCTTCAAATATGAGATCTATGATGGAGATTCATTAAGGCTAAATCTATGGATCTCTTTATATTTCATCACTTATTCTAACAATCATAATCATACTTGATTCTAGTTCTCTCTAGAATCATGGATCAAGTTTGTTTCAAAATGTGAACATTAATCTAACCATGGTGCAGTGAATCGTTAAACCCACTATGATCAAAGATTTTTCATTAAATCATGGTACATTGGAATGGGATGAGACTAATTGGAGGATATTCATAACTCACTCAAGTACCTCTGTGATTTTTGTTTTGATGAAATTCTATGGTTAAGATAGTTTGGTCTTGTGATTTCAAAACAAGCAATTCTCTATCCAAAACTCCAGAACAGAAAGTCCGTTTTGAAACTAATAAATCAGAACCTTAACTAAGTTTTCTTGACCTCCAATAAATTTTTCTAAGAAGTTTAATGTATTAGGAAGACACCCTAAAAAGATCTGAGTGTTTCTCATTTGTTTACTATTTTTAAAAAATCACATAAAATCTCTGGATAGAGAGTTGTAGATTCCTGAGTGATGCCCAGTGTTTTCCTTATTCCCAGAGATCTAACCGTTCAAACCTTGATTTGTTTTTTGGGTTGGAAACTAGACTCACATAGGTACATCATATCCAAAAATCACTAAGATCCAACAATTGGAAGTATGGTTTTTCTATCTTTGAAAATCTGATCTGCTCTCTGTAATTCATGAAAAACTGTCATTGTTTTGTCTAATCTTATTTATTTTAACTCAAATGGTTTCCAAAATGCCTTAGGACCTAGATCAAGTTTTGAATAATGATAATTAAGTCTAAATACAGAGGCTAAGTGGTCCAAGTTAGTGAATAATTCATAGCTTGTCCTTATACATATCCATCATTCACCCATGTATATTGTTACTTGTAATTAAGATCTAGCTCTAGGTTGTTTTGTCCCTATTTGAACCTAGTTGCGAGTTCCTTATAATCATATTGGGATTATACCACCTCTATATGGACATTGGACTTGCACATCTATAGAGGTGATATGTTCTCTACTAATCAGAAGGAATCCATAAGTTGGTCAATTCTTTCTATGCTTGATAGATTTAAGCTAGAAATTTAGGATCGATTATTTAATATCTTGTTTAAAATATGCGGACTAGCCCTTTTGTTTTGTAGCGCTTTCAAGGTACAACCACTTGACCCTTCTCTCTAGTTTAGTTTACTTCTTTGATTTTAATTGATTTTCAACTCCATGTGCGACACCTTAGATTAGGTCTTGTTTTATGTGTATATGTGATTAGAGACGCTTTCTTAAGATTTCTATACTTGCATGCATTACACGTTTCTATTTCGCGACCAGATCCCGGGTATGTTTCCTAGTTTCCTATTTGCATGTCATCTTGCTTGCTATTTGAGTTATATGGCTTATGAATGATATTACCGTTAGCAATTTTACACTCTTTTGACATACTTTTATAATGTATTTATATATATGTATTAGTTGAGGGCATGCTTAGATTAATAATTCGATTAAAAGGGATATTGAGTAGAGGCCTATCTCGAGATAGGAAGAAATGGGGTGTTTTAGTCCAACGGCTCTTCCCCTTTCATTCCATAATCTCAGGACCCAATTTATCTTTGGTTTTGCAAAAGATCAGTTTGCTTTTAAAATGGTTTCTTAATTTTCCTTAAAAAAAATTAAGTGGCGACTCCTTGTATTTGAATTTGAAAGAAATTGTTTAAAATTGAAAAGTGGGCCCAAAATGCCGGTATCCACACTATGCTTCCCTAATTTTTATCCCAAAATGATTCTCAAATGATATGGTAGTGGGGTCAGGTCTAATACCTCCACTTGGCCATGATCACATCCTAGAACAATTTCCCATATCTCTATAGTGAGAAATTTTTTGATATCTTAATGGTACCATGTGACATGTTGACGTGGTATCCTGTAATAGATATGAGTGTGTTAATTGGGTGAGACCCATACCCTATATATACAGTCTCATTATTTGTAGGTCTCGATGTATGGGTCTTACCGTAATAAGACTCTCTCCTTGGTGGCAGGGACCACGTCATTCTACCACATGGTATCCTGGGAATACCGAACATTTTCTCCTTGGATATTTTTTTATTTATTTTTATTAAAGGGTAATGCTATTATGAGAAGTTTCTAATATGTTCAAGCTTTTACAACTATTGGATGAAGATTTGGTCTCCAGATTATAAGTACAAGTATTATTAAATGATTGTTTATTCACAATCTCGTTGAAATTTGGGCAATCCAGTGTCTTGGAGTACTTATATTGTCATGCATATGAGAAACTTCTCATAGAGCGTCTCCAACAGTGTAATTGATAGGGTAAGTTAAAGTTAGTTTTGTGAAGAAGAAAAAAAACATCCCCAATGGTGTAGTTGTAGCCTTGTAGGGTAAGTTAAGGTAGCTGTAGGGTATAGGAACCTAATTTTACCATTCAGCTAAATTTTTTACCCTATAGACCAGCTGACAAAGGCACTGCCGTTTGGTAATAGCCAACAAAGCCTTTGTCGTTCGGATTTTTTTATACTTATTATTATTATTATTATTATTTTTTTTTTATGACCAAAACCCTAGCCAATGTCAGCCGGCAAATCCTATGCCGGCTGAGAATTGTTGACATTTTCTAATTTTTTTTTAGGCTTAAAAACACTTTAGTACTCTGCACTTATACCAAAATTTTACTTTGGGCCCTGCACTTTTGATTGCAACACTTTAGGCCCTCTATTTTCAGTCTCGTTTCAATTAAGGACAATCGATCACGCCATTAGCTAAAATGGACGAAAATCATCACGTGGCGGCCACGTGCATGCTTTTTTGCATCACCTCACGTGATTTTTTCCCCTTCTCCCTTAAAACCTAACATTTCTCCTTTGTTTCTTCAAGCTCTCTGTAATGGATTTTCTCAATATGTACTTAGATCTGTTAGGTTTTAAGAGAGAAAGGGGAAAAATCACGTGAAGTGATGCAAAAAAGTATGCGCGTGGCCCTCACGTGATGATTTCCGTCTATTTTAGCTAACGGCGTGATCGATTGTCCTTAATTGAAACGACACTGAAAATAGAGGGCCCAAAGTATTGCAATCGAAAGTGCAGGGCCCAAAATGAATTTTGGGTAAAGTACAGGGTACTAAAATATTTTTAAGCCTTTTTTTTTATTTAGGAAAATAAATGATTAAAAAAATAAAACAATTTGGGTCAAATAACAAATTGTTTCAGCCAACCCACCATAGCGGACATTCCCTCTGCGGGTTAACTTATTACTCCACTGTGGCCTGTGTGAATTCGTTGTTTGGTAAATGAACTTAACTTAGTTTTATCTTGTCATCATACACCATTGAAGATGCTCTAACTAAGATATACATATTTTTCCTCGTTTTTGGGTTTCCATATATTTTCTGTCACCGGCCCAAAAGAAAGGATAAGTCTATTATGAGAAAATTCTCATATGAGAAGGCAAATTTTAATCGTTAGATGAGAATCTACCCATAAGATTTTCAAAAATATGAAGATGCATTTATTGCTAAATTCTCATACAACGGTTAAAAACCGCATTTTCATATGAGAAGTTACTTACTATAGACTTACCCCAAGAAAAATATCGTATCAACAAGACAATGAGTAAAGTTAAAAGAGAACCGAATCACCTAATTATCGAATAATGGCGGACATTGGGAGGTTCCTAATAAAATAAAATAAAATAAAATTCCAAAAAAAAGATTTTGACTGTCATTATACAAATTATGATATTTTAGTATTCAGTCATAGACTCATAATCATGACTTGTCATGAAAGTGAGTGGAGATTAATTTCTTCCAATTTGCAAGTATATAATTTGCTTTGATTGGTTTTGAAAATATTAGACTTATTGCTCTTGGTAGGAGATAATGGCTAAAAATGCAACACAACTGATTTTGATAATCATGACGTGTCATGAAAGTGAGTGGAGATTAATTTCTTCCAAATTTGCAAGTATATAATTGCTTAGATTGGTTTTGAAAATATTAGACCTATTGCTCTTGGTAGATAATGGCAAAAAATGCAACACAACTGATTTTGAAATCATCCCGGAAGGCTCTGTTTGGTTAGTGGTTGGTTAGTGGATTTAGTGAGGTAAAAAAAGGGTAACATTTTGTTCGGTTATTAAAGAAAATGGAGAAGAAAATAGGGGAAAAAAATTAAAAATATAGTAGAAAATAAATTAAAGAGTTTGAATTTAATAAGTTGACTTCCTTCCTTCCTTTTTTCTTAGAGTAATATTTGAAACTAATTAAATTTCAACTGAAACTAAGCATTCAGGATGAGGAAAATAAAGAGAAAATATACAAGTAGATATTCTTCTTATTGTTTCTTTTTCCTTGTCTTTTTCTTAGGCTTTGCTTGGTTTATAGATTTCGTAAGAGAAAAGAAAAGAAAACGTAAAAGAAAACATTTACTTTGTTTGATAAATAAGGAAAGCGATGAGGCAAATAGCAAAGAAAAGAGAACAAGTAACCAAAAAAAAAAATTATACACTTTGAATGTTGTGAGTCATTTCATTTCCTTATTGATTAACTAGTAATTGCCCGTGCCCGGGGGCACTGGTGAAAATAACAAAGGAATCAATTGCTTAGACAAAATCACATTCCAAACACACCCTTAGTACCTAGAAATAAAGGCCGATCAATCCAAGAGAATCACTAAGAACATAGCTCACCTATAATGGTGAATGAATCTAGAATTTTACTTTCCGATTTCACAAATCAAATAAAGCACATCAATTTGGAACATTAACATCAAGCATCACGCTATCCACCAAAAAAAATAAAAAAATTCAATCATCAAGAACACATTGAAATGTGTGCTATTCATAACTTCCAGGTTAGTAGCCCTATAGCGATGACTTCGACATCCATTTTGTATTCATGAAGCATATACCATCAACATCATCTTCCAATAATTGCATCTTGTTCATAAACCAAACCATTGAAACATTTCTTTTTCATCCATTGGCAACACAAAATGGAACACAACAATTTAGTTGGACAAAGATATTGCAAACCAACCTAAGAAACAGATGCATGTAAGAAAAATTCAAAATCAATATAACACAACCAAAGAACGACCCAGCAAAATATAAAAAATGCAAAATCCATGAAACTTCATGTATCAAAGCACAATAATAAAAGCAAGATCAAAGAACTATTTGTAACGCTAAACCAACATGAAAGAGTGAAACCATGTTGTATAGATACACTATTTTGAGATAGGAAAACTAACTAACCTGAGGAAGTTCCTTCTTGAGAATCTAAACAACTATTATGAATGTTGAAGGTATAAATATGTTAAAGCTTACCAAAAATAATAATGCCATTTCTTGAATCGGTAAAAAATTTCTTTTTTCAACTTTGAGAACATGATAGAGACTAAAGATATTTTGAAGAAAAAATTAGGAATAAAATAAAGCACAACAGATCGATCAAGAAAGCGCTTCATAAGAAAGACTGACTGCTACAAAATGAGAAATAAAGTTCCAGTAAGGCATACCTCTACACCAAAATTGAAACCTAGTCTCCAAACTCATTGCCTTTAACATGTAGTTGAGAAAGTAAATGATGTTAAACTCGTGAGAAAAAAAAACATTCTCTCATCCTACAACTATTGGTGTGCTGTGGAGGTTTAAAAAAATAAAAACAACTCCGAAGATTATAAAAAATCACTTCTTGTAGATATCACAATTTTCTCCTTCTTTTACCCACATCTTTTCTTTTAAAATCTTTTTCAATTTAAAATACAAAACAATGAGTCGCCACTTAATTTTTTAAAGGAAAAATTAAGAAATCATTTTAAAACAACTGATCTTTTTGCGAAACCAAAGATTAAACTAGGTCTGGGGATTATGGAATGAGAAGGGAAGGAGCCCATTGGACTAAAACACCCCTTCTCATCCTATCTCGTGATAGGCCCCTACTCGACATCCTTTTAATCGAATTAATTATCTAAGCATGTCCTCAATTCATACGTATGTATAAATATACATTACAAAAGCATGTCTAAAGGGTGTAAGATTGCAAGTGATAAAATATCATTCAAAAACCACATAATTCAAATAGCAAGCGATATGATATACAAATAGGGAACTATGGAACTTACCCGGGATCCAGCCGTGAATGTTTAAACGTGCAATGCATACAAAAGGGTAAAAAGCTAAGAAGAGGGTCTCTAATACACATATATACACATAAGGCAAATCTTAATTTTACGGTGTCGCACATGAGGTCGAAAAATCAATAAAATCGAAGAATAACTAAACTAAAGGAGAGTCGAAAGATCATACCTCATCAGCGCTACAAAACAAGGGTTAGTCCACATGATATACAACATGTAAAATTGAATAATGATCCTAGGCTTCTAACCTAAATCTATCAAATGTAATTAATCTAAAGCAAACGAATCCTAATTATGAACATCAAGTCACATGGATGAATAAACATAAACAAGAAGAAATTGTGAAATACTTATTGTTTAGGTCATTTAACTTTGAATTCAAGCTTAAATAATCATTATTAAAACATGGTTTGAACCTTCGCTCGTGAAAATATCATCTAAGCCATTATTTATAAGATTGATCAAAGTTGTTACAGAATTCTGAAAATTGCTGAGAACAGATCAGAACTTCAAGGAAATAATAAGCATGATTCCCGTGGTTTGATCTTAATGATATTTGGACACAAGATGCCTCTATGTGTCTAGTTTCTAACCCAAAAAGAAAATCAAGGTTTCAATGGTTAGATCTCCGGGAATTGGAAAAACACTAGACATCACTCAGAGACTTACAACTCCCCGTCTAGAGTTTTTGTATGATTTTCTAAAAATAGTAAAAAAATATCGGAAATACTTTGGTCTTTTTAGGGTAGCTTCCTAACACATTAAACTACCTATAAAAATTTATTTTGGATCAAGAAAACTTGATTAAGGTTCTGACTTGCTTATTTCAAAAGAGTGTTACTGTTCTGAAACTCTAGACTGATTGTAGTGACTTCACAAAACTCATGACCAAACCACTTTAATCATGAATTCTCCTTAAAACAAAAATTACAGTGGTAGAAGTTTGAGTTATAAACATTTTCCCGTTGGTTTCATTCGATTCCAACGGTTCGATGTTCAACTAAAAATCTATTATCAAAAATGGATTGTGAACTCATTGCACATTGGGTTAATTCACTTTATTCTTATCAACTTAGGCAAACAAGCCATGGAATTGGACTTGTCTAAAGCTAACTCTCCTACCATTTGATGGTCATTGGAGACTAAAGATATTCATACTTGTAAATTTCAAAGAAGCATGGAAGAACTTCATGAAACTTAGTCATGACAAACCTCAAACCATGAAGATAGGTTTGGGTTCATTAGCTAAATATTCTAGTACCAACCTTAATCCCCTCATGAATCATAAGATTACAAAGAGATTAAGGGGTTTCAAACCAAGAGATTCAAGTAAGGCATTGAAAGCCTTATGAACCCAAGGGATGAACACAACAAGTGAAAAGGGAAATTAAAGAACTCAATGCATGCTATAATTAAATTTGAACAAAGACTATTCTAGAGTTTTACCTCCAAAGTATCCTCAACTTGGTGATTTTGGAGAATTTCCAAAGACTAATCAAGCTCTTCCACTCTAATTCTACTTAAATATCCATTAAACCTTCTCAAAACCTACTTTTAATTGTGTTAAAGAAAGCTTTTTTGAAGTTAAGATAAAGAGAATACTAATGTAACCTCTAGATTCCAAGAAAATCCAACCCTTTGCAAGAGGATATTCATCCTCTATTTATAGACAATTTTAGAGAGGTATTTCAGTCATTTCAGAGCAGAAAACCCTAATTCAGGCGTCCTTTTGATAGTACAAAACGTGTTGTATTATAACTGTTTGTTACAAAAATGCGGCACTCAATGGAGATGGAAGCGGCACTCACTGAATGCCGGAACGACACTCAGTGATTGCTGTTGCGGCATTCAATGAATGCCGATGCGGCACTCAATGAATGTCGCGGACAACTCCAGGGACTGTTGTTTTTTTTGTAAAAATTCATTTTTCGCGGCACTTGCTGAAATTCACGGCATTCATAGAATGCCGTCCGACAGTCCAGAGACTGCCGTAGCGGCAGCCCGTGACTGCCGCAAATTTGCTCAATTGCCGTTCTGCCTCTTTTTTTTTCTTTCTTTTTTTCTTTCATCATCATTTTTTTTCTACTTTTTGTTTAGGTTGGAGAGTCTTTCGAAGAGCTTGAATCATCTTTAGAAGTCCTAGATTAGCTGGACATTGTCATCATCGGATCTTGGAGGTATCACTCCCCTTAACTCGACGTTTAGTCAAAATTGGGGTGTCTACACTTCTCTACCACTTCGTTGTTGAACATTCATTGAACAAATAATGGATTGATATGATGATAGCTCTTAATAGGTTAATTAGATGCAGGTACATTGAGCTAAAGTACATACCCCGAGTGGACCACCAAATGCATCAAAGAGAAGTGTTTTCTTTGTCGCTGAATCCCTGAACCAATCAAAGAGGTAAAATAGAAAATGAGCTTTCCATATGAAAATCAGCATAACTCTCATAAAGATCATGGTCTCATTTAATGGGCATAAGGGAGAGGTTAGGGTCCATCTAAACTTAAGATTGTAAACACAAAAATATTTTCTCCATTGTAGCTGCAAGAGATAAATATTAATTGCATTTGTAGTTGATAAACTACTCTAAAAAGTTGCTTCTTAAAGGCAAGATTACTTAAGAGAGATGGACCATAAAGAATATGGCTTGAAAAGAACTCCAATTTTGGAACTATAACAACTCAGAAAATGAGCATGAATAAATATCTCATCAACAACTTAGTAAATGTATCATCTCAAAGAGATAAACCATGAAAAGAAAGAAACAGAAAAGTAAATAAAAAGCATGACATGACAATGATTTGGAGTCATAGTTGAGAATTGAGAATCAAGTAGCAAATGATGCATCAAAGATAGTTCTTAGAAATCAACTCTTTACTATTACGTTAAATGTAATTAGCTATGAAAAAGAAGCAATTAAGTACCTCAAGTATAGTGCTTTTGGCCATAACTCCATCACCCATTAAACAATTGAACAAAGATAGTGAACCCAATTGAACAACAGTAGGTGCTACTTTGAAAGAGAGACATGGAGCGGAAAAAACATGAAATCAGAGAAAATAGTTCAATAGATGTAGTCTTTTGCATTCAAAGAGAGATGAGGCACTTATAATGGTTTAGTAATGAGTAGTATATAAGCTGAAGAAATTCACAAAACTCTATTTTGTTACCAAAAGTGGTGCAGATACAAAAAAAAAATACATATATATATATGCCTTGATTGCTGAGTATTACATCCCCTATATGTTCAACAAACCATATGTTCTTTGAAGCTCTAGTAGTTCTAAATGAAAAAAATCTGAGAGACCCCTTTCTTAAACAGAGACATGGAGTGGAAAGAAAAATTGAAATCAGAGAAATGAGTTATGAGGCACCAAAATGACCAAATACAAACCCACTGCATTACCACTGATAAGAGCAACCAAAAAATTTGGGAAAAAAAATATTAACTAAACTCACAGACATACACACTAAAAGAAATAAAGATCTAATTCATACTTACCAAATCAACTGTAAGCCCTAACCTGGAAACCCATTCATACTAAGGGTGTGTTTGGAATGTGATTTTGTCTAGGTAATTGATTCCTTTGTTATTTTCACCAGTGCCCCCGGGCGTGGGCAATTACTAGTATATTTTTAAAAAAGGGTTAGATTCAGGGTTTATATATTGGAACCTTTTCCAGATCATGAAGCTTGATCTGGAAAAGAAAAAAGAATAAGCCTTGTTATAGTATCTAAACCATATGAAGATCAGCTTGGATGCATGTATAACAGAGAGAAAGAGAAGAATAAGAAGTTACCTCAAAAGCAAAGTGTAATACCCAATATCAACACTCTTTGGCAAAGCATCCAAGATATGAACAACGTTTTTAGATTCGAAATACCTCAAGAAATTAGAAGATATGCCAAACTTAGAGAGAGTACATACCAAACTGCATAGTGAAAGCGGGTTGGAGTAAAGAAGAGTTTTCAGGCATTCTCCTTGACGAAGCTGTGATTCGGCGATGCTTTGGCTGGTGATGCAGTCCTGGTGTTTACGGGTTCGGATCTGCCGGTGTTGGGACGGATCTGATGGGGAGGCGACGCCGGCTGGAAGAACAGACAGCAGAGAGGGAGACTGAGTGAGATTGTGGGAGGAGAGCCGTGTTAGAGTAACTGACAAATTTGGGGGAGTTGATTGGGGGCAAATTTTGAAACCAATTTCATCTTGGCGATTAGATCGAAGTCAAGAGTTAATCTCAGCCCTTCAAAATTGATTTGGTGTGTGCTGTTATCATTTTTTGTGGATTAACGATCGGACGGTTTAAAATATCCAACTCTGTCTCAACAGTTGAGATTGAAAATTGTTAACTTGGAAGGGACCCACACTGCTCTAACATATTATATAGATTATAATTACATTTAAGAATTAATTATATTTTAGAGTTTTTAATTTTTTTTTATGTTATTTAAGCATAAAGAAAAACACAAGAGAAGAACACACGAGGAGACTAGTTTAATTTTTTTTAATTTTTTTTTTCTTATTTTCCTTTCCCTTTTTTCACCCTCACAAAATCTACTAACCAAACAAAGTAAATGAACGGACAAACCAAAGGACGCCTTAAAATTATGTTTTCCATTACCTCATTCATATTGAAATTAGAAAATAAGAGCAATAACTTGTGTAGTTGCAAGTTGGTAAAAAAACTCTTCATGTCACACTTATACTGCCATACTGAGTTTCGAACCTTGCTTCGTCTCCTAGGCTCTGACACTTATGTCATTGTCTAAGACCACTTCATCAAATAATAATAAATAAATAAATAAATAAGAATAGAAAAAAAAAATAAAAAAATCTCCGGATGCTTACCTACATATTTTAAAAGGGTCTTGCTAGGGGCACTAACAACTTCTACTAACACTTACTAACACACTCTATCTCTCTCCTAGTGGTACTGCGGGGTCCACTGCGGATCCCACAATGCCACTAGGAGAGAGATAGAGTGTGTTAGTAAGTGTTAGTGGAAGTTGTTAGTGCCCCAAATATTACTCATTTTAAAATACTCAAAATGTCACAAATAGTTGTGGTCCTTGTGGACAAGCAAGCAACAGATCATATGGGCCTACTTCTAAGCGATTTGTTATCCCCCGTGACCCCACTACTAATATAAACTCAAAACATTAATTAATAAACACCAGACCTCTCTCTCTCTCTCTCTCTCTCTCTCTCCTAACACACATGGCAGAAGCATCCTCCTTTCTTGCAACCAAGAGGTATGTTGATAAGTTTCATAGAAAATTCACACTTCCACTCAGTCATATAACTTAATTTATCCTAAGGAATTACCATTCACAAGTTGATTGTATAATTATCTTTCTCACTTTTTTGTTACTAGTGTTACATATTTTCAACACAATTGGACTAATTATCTATACATACATGTGTGTGTATGTATATGTGTTAATATGTATGTTCTGTTGCAGGTATGCAGTTGTGACAGGAGCAAATAAAGGGATAGGATTGGAAATATGTAGACAGTTGGCATCTAAAGGAATAACTGTGGTGTTAACTGCTAGAGATGAGAAGAGGGGTATGGAAGCTGTTGAAAATCTGAAAGGTTCTTCTGGTCCCTCTGATGATCTTGTGGTCTTTCATCAGCTTGATGTTGGGGACCCATCCAGTGTTACTTCTCTAGCAGAGTTCATCAAGAACAAATTTGGAAAGCTTGATATCTTGGTATGACTAAGATCTCATTTCTTGATGAGTAATTCTATGTTTGTCAAATTTGTATTCCAAAAATAATTTTTAATATATGTGATAGTGAGTGTACCTGATTTTCCATTAGGGTGTTGAAGTGGTCTGGTCAAGGACGGACGGATTGATGAAGACACTCATGGGGCAATTGCCCCTCCTCAACTTTTTAAAATCATATGTTATCCTAAGTACTTTATACTTTATTCGTTTTGCCCCTAAATTGCCTTCCTAAATTTTTTAAAATAAGTCTTTTACCTTATATATTTTATACTTTATTTATTTTTGTCCCTTAATTGCCCCCTCTCAACTTTTCAAAATAATTCTTTTGCCTCATATATTTCATGCTTTATTTACCTCAATTGCCCTGCGCCCACCCCCACGGCTAATTGCTCTTTGCACCCCTGAAGTTTGTGTAGTTTTTCACTTTACACCCTAAAGTTAAAATTTGGCACTTTGGTCCCCAGAATTTTGGATGAATTACATTTTAGTCCCTCCAAGACTTTTTGCGATGAAATTTTCACTTTAGTGACGAAATCGTTAGTCACTAAAGGGCTATTTGGACTTATTTGCCACATTTGTGAAACTTTAGGGACCAAAGTGTCAACTTTGAAACTTTAGGGTGCAAAGTGCAAAATCATCCAAACTTTAGGGGTGCAAAGTGCAATTAATCCATAATTTATTTTACCTTATATATATATATATATATATATATATTTCACACTTCACTAATTTTTGCCCCTTAATTGTCCCTCAATTTTTCAAAATAATTCTTTTACCATACTTTATTCATTTTTGCCCCTTAAAGTTTCTAATTTGTTCATTTAAAGCTTTAAAATATGCAATTTGATGATCGGGTCACGAGTCACTAGTTTAACTATCGGGTCAACAGGAACTGAACTGTGATGTCATAATTTCGTAATGAATATATTATTAATGTTAATTAAAAGGAAAATTGAAAAAATAAAATAAAAAAACAAGCTTCGCGATTTTTTAGATTCAAGGAGAGATTTTTTCGGTCTAACCACCGGTTCAACCATTGAGTTTTCCTGTTTTAAGACATTGAAAAGGTTTTATTTTAAAAAAAATGTTTTCCGATTTTTTCAGTTCTAACGAGAGATTTTTTCGGTCTAACCACCAGTTCGACCATTGGGATTTCCAGTTTCAAAACATTGAACAAGTTATATACTTTTTCGGTCCACAGGTCTAAAATCGCAATGTTTCCTTAATCGGTTGAACTGCCCGATCTAGTCTGGTTTCCAAAATACTACAGTTATTAGGACTTTGGATCTTTTCATGTAGATGTAGTTATTCATATAGGGTTTCGTTATTCTGTTTATAATTGAAAAGCATTGGCTCAAATTTGCATTTTGAGGGTGACTATGTGGAGATCATAATTGAGGGAAAATGGTTGGTGCAACCGTGCAAGGATGAATTCAGAGGGCAAGTACAGGCTACTGCCCCTAGATTTAAAAAAAAAAAAAAAAAAATTTAAAATTAATTTGTATTTGTAGCGTTAATAAATGTGCTTTAAGTATATAAAAGCTTGTCCCTAATTTTTTGAAAACTTATTAAGCTCGCTTCAATATTCTAGAATCCTTAAATTCTGATTGGGTGTCACGGTCAACGGTGATTATTTTTCTATCGTTGTGGAACACACGCAGATCCATTCCAATAAATAAATAAAAAAAGGAAAAAAAAGACCATATTTGATTGGAAACGTCCCAACATTCAGGGGCGGAATTAGGAATTTGTCTTTGGGGGTGCCAAATTATTATTTATGTAATCTAATAATGACAAGCGGGGTTCGGGGGTAGTGAGACGTTTTTTTGGTTCTATTTATACATGAGTATATATATATATACAGTTTTTATCCTATGAGGACTCCCTCATTTTATAAAATGCACACCCCTCACTTCTTTCTCAATAAAAAGTTTGTATGAATCCATCTAACCCCCTATTTCTATGGGATTCCTTCTTCAATTCAACAAAAAATTCCTCTAACTCAAAAAATTTTGAAATCGGTGGGAGGAAAAATAAGAAAGAGAGATGTTAATAGATAGAGGAGTAAATGGTGTGCATTTTATAAAATGAGGGAGTCCTCATAGGATAAGAACTGTATATATATATATATATATATATTTTTATCAGTAAGACTACAAATTTATTATGTATGATTATTTTATATGGTATGTTGAGTTTATCATAATGAGTGGTCTAATTGTATAGAGTAATGTTATTCTGCTCAAATCTTGTATCCCAAATGTGGTTGAAGTTAAGAGTAGAAAGAAAACAATAAAATGGTTTAAGGTGACTAGAGGAGTAGCATATTTTTTTTGTTTGGGGTGCTAGAAACAACAAAATATGAGGAGTAGTAGATTTTTTTTTGGAGAAAATATCTTTTACCCCCTGTGGTTACACTCATGTTCTCATAATCCCCCTGTGGTTCATTTTGTAACACTTAACCCCCCTGTACTACGGACTAAAGTGAGACTGTTAACTTTTCTAATGGCAGTCCCACTTCAGTCATTAGTACAAGGGGGTTAAGTGTTACAAAAATGAACCACAGGGGGTTATGAGAACATGGGTGTAACCATAGGGGGGTAAAATGTATTTTTTCCTAAAGAGTACGCATAGGGGCTTGGGGGTATTAACGTCATTTCTTTTTTTCCGTTAGAAAAGTTAACAGTCTCACTTTAGTCCGTAGTACAGGGGTTAAGTGTTACAAAATGAACCACAGGGGGTTATGAAAAAATGAGTATAACCACAGGGGGTAAAAGGTATTTCCTCCCCCCCCCCCCCCCTTTTATGGGTTCTTTAGATTTCAGTCCTTTATTGTAGCCATTTTTAAAAATTGATTCATTCTTTAAGTCAACTTAAAAATTAGTCCCTCGCCTATTTTTAGGACCAAAATACCCATACTCCTTGTTATATATATATATATATATATAGAAAGAGAGAAAATTAAAAGAGAAATTTAATAATTATCCCAACTCCCATAAATCAGGGTTTTAAATTCAAAACCTTGATTTGTTATACATATATTTATACATATATATATAGAGAAAGAGAGAGAGAGATAGAGATAACAAAGAAATTTTATCTATTAGAGTGAGAAATTTCTCACCTTGTGAACGTATTTGCTGAGAAATCTCTCACCAATACCAACCACATGTGAGAAATTTTATCTATTACAGTGAGAAATTTCTCACCTTTTCACCTATTTTCTCATCAGAAAAAATAAATTTCTCACTTTCAAAACTCTAAAGTAAAACTCCACACTTTGTGAGAAATTTCTCACTGTCAAAATAAAAAAAAATAATAATAAAAAAAAAAAAAAGAAATCTCACCAAGAACTGCACCAAAAAAAAAAAAAACACAATTGAGATCTACAAAATCGTAATCATAACAAGTGTTGAACAAAGAGGTGATTAATGAAAAAAATTCAAGTTGAGAATTCAACAAACTTGGTAAGAATGACTAATGATTACAAATATAAAAATAAATAAAAATAAACTACAAACTAGCATCAGATTCTTCATAACAAAATATTTGCTTAAGGATGTCAGGAGCTCAAAATCAAAGTGGGTTTGGCCCAAATCTTCCCACAATGAACTCAAAAGCATAGAACACACCATGCGACGACGGTGATGGAGGCTGCCGGGAGAGAGAAGATAGAAAAGGAGGCCGTTCCTCGGCCTCGAATTGAACATCAAGGCGGCAGAGATTGAGCTTCCACAGGAGGTAGTAGTGGTGATTGTACCGGAGGCGGTGGTGGTAGATGTCAGAGACGGTGGTGGTGTTGTTGTTGGTGTTCTCACTTGAGAGAGAGAGAGAGAGAGAGAGAGAGAGAGGAGAATAAAAGAGGGCTTATTTTTTGGAACAGATGAGATGAAGAAAGAGGGTTTGAAATTCAAATGTTCCTAGAGAGAGAGGAGACCAAGATATGTGGTGGTGGAGAATGGAGAGTGTTTACACCTAAAAAATACACTTTTTAAGTTAAAATTTGTATAAGGCCGATTGGAGTATTTGAATCGGGCTTAGAGACCGATGGCAAAATTAATGACTGATTGGGTAAAAGTTGATCGGGCTTGCACTATTACTTCATCGGGCTATCATTTGGTCAGCCATGGTCTGATCGGGCATGATGATGCAGCCCTCGAGCATGTGTGTAAACAGCAGTGTGTGGTTTGATTTGTGCCATTTAATTGGTAAATCAATCAATGGTGGGCCATGGTTGTTGGCTAGTTTAATGGAAGACTACAAAGTTCTGTCTCACATCTAGTTGTAAATTCTGACCATATGATTGACCATTTTGTAATTATGATGGTTGGCTCTAATGTCCTAGTTCGGACTGACCATTGCGTTGCATTCCTATATGGTATGGACGGACCGTATAGACTAGCCCGATGGGAAGTGATCTGATATGGTAATTAAATATGTGATATACATTATCACAATATTGATTGGGATGATATTAATTTCTATATCTGAAAGAGGATAATATTATCAAGATATCAACCAGTTTTTGGAAAGATAATATTCAAAATATTATCACTTTTGGGAAGTAATTTTTACTTGAAAGCCAAGTCAGCCGAATGAAGACCGTATTGGGACTAGATTCAAGATATATACATATAGATGTATATATATTTTACAAGATATGGCAACTTTTATCTGATGTGGAAGAAATTATCAAGAGCAGTTTATGGAAATAAACTGGTATTTTTTACCAGATTATTATTGATTAGATATTTCCTACCTTATCTAGAAGACCTCCATGGCCGCTATTGTCACGCCCCGACGTAGCATAAATATGGAAAGCGTTTAATTTCCTTTATGGACCCGTAGGTCGCGACAGTTTGAAGGATCGATTCCGTCCCAAACGTCGAACAACATAAAACCATTAATCAGAGTAGGGCAATCAAGGCTCAAGGCTTATAAAAATTTTCTAACTTATTACATCCTATGGTACGGGGTTAACTAAGGCACAGACCGCCTTGAAATAAAACAATAACTTAAAGTCTATTACAGTCATCCTTATTACAAAACCAAATCATATCTTAAATGCACATAAACAATAAGCATATAAAAATAAATTCTCTTCTCAGCAACTGATCTCAAATAGCATAGTCATACGGTTCATCCTGATTATTACCTGCAAAGCCTGGACACGAATGTCCAGGACGCATCAACGCCGTCAGCTTCAAGAAGCTGGTGAGTATTAAAAACATAGCTTTGAATGTAAAAACATGCCCATTTACCTTTTTCCCATTTCCATTTAAATACCACAAGTTTATATTTATGATAAAGAGCTTGTTAGAAAAACAACCACAACAATAATTAAAAGATAAATTCACACATATGTGACCGTGTATGAGAACAATGCACCATCTCATCTAACCGACTCTTTTCTCTCGACAAAACCCAACAACCCTCTATCCTACTCCTGGTATCTTTGAAATACTAAGATAGCCACACTTTAGCAACGGGGCGCCAGGGAGTGTCCAGTTTGCCTCACACTTTGGTCCGGGGTACCAGGGAGTGTCCAATGCCTCACACTTTGAATACCCTAACCGCCATGCAAATACCGGGGCAACCCCCACACAGGTATCCAGACTCGAGTCATTCAGGGAGTGTCTATAGGCCACACTTTAGCACTTCCATGGGTGCCAGTGAGTGTCCAAGTTCGGCTTCACACACTTTAACGCTTCCATGGGCGTCAGGGAGTGTCCATTTTTGCCACCTTCGCATTTCAAAGACACCCTCATCCTCTTTTTCAACTCCAACCACAATCACATCCACAACCACAACCATAACCACAGCCACAATTACAACCACAACCACAACCACAACCACAACTCAAACTCATACTCTTTCCACACAATCATTACTCTTTTCCACACTATCATTACTCTTTTACACACTACCAACACTCACCATGCATGTACAACTGACTCCACATGAATGTCATCAAACTTTAAACATAAAGGAATTCACAAAATTAAAGAAATAATACGCGTACGGGAATTGAAAATTCGTAATTCATTGCCTTAATCATTTTAAACATAACTAATAGCATTCTAAAAACTGCTACTGAAATTCTCGTTTTCTGTCCAAACGGTGCAGAATCTGAGAAAACTGCATTAGACAAAAAGTGTGCAGAATCGAGTTTTGCTTGGGACAACGCGGGCAGAACCTTAAATTTCATTCGTTTGCCTAACAAAAATCTGAAAACAAAATTCTGCTACTGTTAAAATTAAAAGAGAAAATATTAGATTGAATTTCTAATATACTTTTTCTGCTACTGTAATCCTCATTTTCTGCCCAAACCGTGCAAAATCTGAGAAAATTGCATTAGACGAAAAGTGTGCAGAATCAAGTTTTACTTGGGACTTCGCGGGCAGAACCTTAAATTTCATTCGTTTTCCTAGCAAAAATCTGAAAACAAAATTCTGCTACTGTTAAAATTAACTAACTAAATCAGTAAATAAGGAATGAGTTACATTTGGAGTGAGTTAGTAATACTCACCGTGATGTAGATTGAAGAAGTTGTTGAGAAAGAAATACAAGAATTAAGAATCTCCAATTTCAAGCTTGGCTATGGAGGATTGAGCTCTTCAAATTCTGAAATTATTATCTCTCTATGTGACTCTCTCAAGCTCTCTATGTTAGGAGTGTAGAATGTGTAGTGTGATTGGGTGTATAAATACTCAAACTTCCACTTAGAAAACATTTGCCTAACATCCCACTCATTCTCCATTAATCTCCACTAATTACAAAGAAAGTGCAACAATGATGTGTAAATATACACTTGCAATTCATAATGCTCCATTGATAATTGAAAGGGTAGGTGGAGTTGGTGTGGGTCAAGGTGTGTTTGGGAATCAAGCTTATGGCATTAGGACAACACACATACTACAAGCATTTTCTAAACAAGGCCTAAGGGAAAACTTTAGCAATAATAATTGGGTATAAAGAAATTTGTCCAATCAGATACTCCCAAAATTCTGTGGAAGTTTAACACTGCGCGGACAGTTTTAAACCTAAACTAGTATTTTCGTGACACGGTGTTTATCACAAAAATACAGAAAATTCATTTTAATGTTAGAAAGAGTTTTCTGATTTTATAAAAATACAGTTGGAGTTTAAAAGAAATAATTCCACCGTTTGAAATACAGATTTGAAATTTAACACAGGTATTGCCAGTTTTTAGGAAAATTGCATTTTGACCCCAAAAGTAATTTCAATTATGGGATTAGTCAAGAAATAAATTTTTCACATAAGAATTTAAATAAAGGCAGACAATGTATATTTAATTTTAAATATGGCAATGCAAGAAAATGGGGGTTATTACACCCTTCCTCCCTTAAACAGGATTTCGTCCCCGAAATCAAGACTAACTAGTAAGAAACGTTATGACTCGTCTCAATATCGTCATAATTAACCACGTGCGAGGGGTCTCGTATGTACTTTCTTAGTATACTCACATGGAATATATTGTGAACCCCAGACATCTTTGGTGAAGTTGATAGGTCGAACGTTCCAAAGGCTTGTGGGGTATCAGACTATTGGTATAGGGTTTAGAAACAATGCATGTACTGGATGGATGGGAACAACACATATGATTGTTTGCTCATGTATTTACACGATCCTTGATCGGCACAGATGAGGGAAGAGTTGCGTTCAAGGAGGAGGAGTGAATAAGAAATGAGGGAGAGAGAGAATATTTATACTTTTTTTTTTTTTTTTTTTTGAAAGAGAGTAAAAGTTTTGAGAAAGTGGAGCAACCTATTGATTTGGCAATGAGATGATTTGGACAATTGCGAATGCACTAGTGCTGTTTTGGATTTGGTAATATCAATGTTCGCAGTATGGATTTGCATGTGCTGCCATTGTATCGAATTGGGCCTGAATGAAGGATTAGGAATGATCAAGCATGTCATGTCAGCCTTTGAGCTAGTTTAAATTGATGATAGCAAACACAAGTGGATCGTGAAAGTGATGGGGATTAGAACCCTCTTTTTAGAAAGTGCACTTATGTTACTAACAAGAGATAGTATTTCCACAGCTGATTCTTGAACTGATAGCCCAATGTTTAGGGTACATTACATAAGAAGCGAAGATAGTGCTAAGGAGGTTTTTTTTTTTTTTTTTTTTTTTTTTTTAGATATGAAAAGTTACAATGATACAAATGTACATTTGGATTTTGCTGAGTGGGAACTGAGTCCTGCCAACGTGAGGCTTCCCTCTAGAGATCGAATGCTAACGACATCCTACACACTTTTCAGCAACCATATAGATCCTAAAGTCCGTTCCACAGAACCCTGGGTTAATGTTCTTCAGGACTTACTTCTGAGGACAATACCGTCCTGGGATGCTTACCCTCCCAGTTGCCCTATAAAACAATACCCAATGATCCAAACTACATTAAGCTGGTGGAGGGACATGCATAGTAAGACATATGGGCTCAATCCCACGCACACTCGACGAACAGGGACTACCTCGAATACGGACCATGATGTTCATTCCACTTTTTTTTTTTTTTTTTGAAGAAAACACAAAAAAAAAAAAGAGCCTTAGTTTTGAGGCTCAAGCCACCTCGCGACCTTTTTTCCTTTTCTTTTAGAGACACGTTGACTCTCCACCATGTCAATTAAACCCAAGAAGGAGCTTTGAGCTAAGTTATTAACAGTGAAGAAAGAGTAAGGATCAGTGGATGGAGTAGGTGCTTTTGATGAACTTGCTTGAAGATTTGGGAGGAGATTTGGATATCTTGGGACCTCTGGTTTTTTCGTTTGCTCCAAGGGAATCCGGGACTTGTTAGATTGTGAGTGTTGGACTAAATTAGACCAGCAAGAGCAAGTTGGAGTAACAGAGGTGGTGGGGGCAGGACGAGAGACTGGAGAAATTACGTCGGGAGTAGCGAGATCCAGTGGTGTTGGAGAGGTTTGGTGGTTGGTGCTAGATTGTAAAGACTGGACTGGAGAAATTGTGTTGGGAGTATCGAGATCCAGTGGTGTTGGAGAGGTTTGGTGGTTGGTGCTAGATTGTAAGGACTGGACTGGAGAAATCGTGTTGAGAACAGCGAGATCCAATGGATTTGAAGAAGTTTGGTGGTTGTTGCTAGACAGTAAGGACTGGATCAGATTAGACCAAGGAGAAGTTGTACAAATTTGAGTGACAGGGGGAATACAGGTAGGGCTAGAGATTTCAGAAGAGATTGGAGTAGTTGTGGTGTGAGAAATGAGATTGGAACACTTTCGAGGGTTTTCTATGTCGTGATCTAGATCTACCATGGCATAGTTGAGCCAAGGATCTGGATCAGGCTCTTTGGATTGTTTGGGTGACTCCTCTTTTGATTGAGCTTGAAGTTGTGAGACTTGTTCTTTCATTTCGAGAACTTGTTGTTCGAGAAAAAAAGATGTAAGAAACACAACCCAAAATGGGATCCTGAAGCCTAGCTGTGGCTTCAAACGCAAGGGATTTGATAGTTTGTAGATGATCTACCTCAGGTACCCTTTCAATAAGGCGTAGAAAATTCCTATATCCGAAAAGGCCGTGAATTGCCTCATAATCCTTCACACTCCCAGCATATTGAAAGTAGGGAGCCAAGGAACAGTCACTTCTGCACCGTCTTCTGTTATACTCGCATGCACCACAACGACTTGCGTTAACAACCTTCTTAGAAACCATTTTTGGCTTGTTTTAGCTTCCTTTTATTAAGATCTGGGTTGGGTGAGGGTTTTTTTTTTTTTTTTTTTTTTTTTTTTAGGGGAGAGATGAGTTTCTGCCAAGAGGCAAAAGGAAGAAGAAGAGAAGAAGAAAGAGATGGGGAGGGTCAGACGGAGAAAGGCTCATGGTGAGAAGGATAGAGAGATATGGGACATGGATGGTCTTTAAAAGGAGAGAAAGAGAGAGAGAACACGAGAAGAGTGACAGAAAGAGAGAGGGCAGGTGAGAAAGAAAGAAAAGAGAGAGAGAGAGAGGATCACTGAGAGTGACAGAGAGAGAGAGAGAGCACGTGAAGAGTGACAGAAAGAGAGGGGGCAGGTGAGAAAGAAAGAAAAGAGAGAGAGAGAGAGAGGATCACTGAGAGTGACAGAGAGAGAGAGAGAGAAAGAAAGAGAGATAGTGGGGCGTTGAGAGTGACAAAAAGGGAGAGAAAGAGGGGGTTAGTGAGAGGGTCATAAAGAGAGAGAGAAAGAGAGAAAGAGAGAGGGCAGAGAGTGATGCATGTGTAGAGAGTGAGACCACATGGAGAGAGAGTGATGTATCAATATTAATGCACGTGTAGAGAGTGAGAGCATGTGGAGAGGCTGATGTCTAATAGTAAAGAGGTCGTATTCTTATTCTCCATACTCTGGGTTGTGGGCCATACTGACTGTTCTGAGATTTGACTCAGGAAGTTGGTCAGTGCCTAAGCTATTAATGAGGGCTATGGTATGCTTTAACTCCTTAGAAACTCGGCTACTATATGTCTGTAGGGGCATCATAAGTTATGGTTATCTCGACTAATCCTAAATGGATATGTCTGAAGGTATATGGAAATTGCTATCATTCTTGTCGATATGACAAGACAAACGGGTAATCATTTCTATGATAAAACCAACTTAGAATTTTAGTTTCTGAACTAAGGGTAATCCGTACTAAACTAACACTAGAACTTGGTTGTATAGCTTAGTAAAACTTAAGGGTAACCTATGTCACTAATCTATGGCGTGAATAACTGAGCCTGGTCAATCTAGAAAACCTATGGCTCTGATACCACTAAATCCTGTCACGCCCCGACGTAGCATAAATATGGAAAGCGTTTAATTTCCTTTATGGACCCGTAGGTCGCGACAGTTTGAAGGATCGATTCCGTCCCAAACGTCGAACAACATAAAACCATTAATCAGAGTAGGGCAATCAAGGCTCAAGGCTTATAAAAATTTTCTAACTTATTACATCCTATGGTACGGGGTTAACTAAGGCACAGACCGCCTTGAAATAAAACAATAACTTAAAGTCTATTACAGTCATCCTTATTACAAAACCAAATCATATCTTAAATGCACATAAACAATAAGCATATAAAAATAAATTCTCTTCTCAGCAACTGATCTCAAATAGCATAGTCATACGGTTCATCCTGATTATTACCTGCAAAGCCTGGACACGAATGTCCAGGACGCATCAACGCCGTCAGCTTCAAGAAGCTGGTGAGTATTAAAAACATAGCTTTGAATGTAAAAACATGCCCATTTACCTTTTTCCCATTTCCATTTAAATACCACAAGTTTATATTTATGATAAAGAGCTTGTTAGAAAAACAACCACAACAATAATTAAAAGATAAATTCACACATATGTGACCGTGTATGAGAACAATGCACCATCTCATCTAACCGACTCTTTTCTCTCGACAAAACCCAACAACCCTCTATCCTACTCCTGGTATCTTTGAAATACTAAGATAGCCACACTTTAGCAACGGGGCGCCAGGGAGTGTCCAGTTTGCCTCACACTTTGGTCCGGGGTACCAGGGAGTGTCCAATGCCTCACACTTTGAATACCCTAACCGCCATGCAAATACCGGGGCAACCCCCACACAGGTATCCAGACTCGAGTCATTCAGGGAGTGTCTATAGGCCACACTTTAGCACTTCCATGGGTGCCAGTGAGTGTCCAAGTTCGGCTTCACACACTTTAACGCTTCCATGGGCGTCAGGGAGTGTCCATTTTTGCCACCTTCGCATTTCAAAGACACCCTCATCCTCTTTTTCAACTCCAACCACAATCACATCCACAACCACAACCATAACCACAGCCACAATTACAACCACAACCACAACCACAACCACAACTCAAACTCATACTCTTTCCACACAATCATTACTCTTTTCCACACTATCATTACTCTTTTACACACTACCAACACTCACCATGCATGTACAACTGACTCCACATGAATGTCATCAAACTTTAAACATAAAGGAATTCACAAAATTAAAGAAATAATACGCGTACGGGAATTGAAAATTCGTAATTCATTGCCTTAATCATTTTAAACATAACTAATAGCATTCTAAAAACTGCTACTGAAATTCTCGTTTTCTGTCCAAACGGTGCAGAATCTGAGAAAACTGCATTAGACAAAAAGTGTGCAGAATCGAGTTTTGCTTGGGACAACGCGGGCAGAACCTTAAATTTCATTCGTTTGCCTAACAAAAATCTGAAAACAAAATTCTGCTACTGTTAAAATTAAAAGAGAAAATATTAGATTGAATTTCTAATATACTTTTTCTGCTACTGTAATCCTCATTTTCTGCCCAAACCGTGCAAAATCTGAGAAAATTGCATTAGACGAAAAGTGTGCAGAATCAAGTTTTACTTGGGACATCGCGGGCAGAACCTTAAATTTCATTCGTTTTCCTAACAAAAATCTGAAAACAAAATTCTGCTACTGTTAAAATTAACTAACTAAATCAGTAAATAAGGAATGAGTTACATTTGGAGTGAGTTAGTAATACTCACCGTGATGTAGATTGAAGAAGTTGTTGAGAAAGAAATACAAGAATTAAGAATCTCCAATTTCAAGCTTGGCTATGGAGGATTGAGCTCTTCAAATTCTGAAATTATTATCTCTCTATGTGACTCTCTCAAGCTCTCTATGTTAGGAGTGTAGAATGTGTAGTGTGATTGGGTGTATAAATACTCAAACTTCCACTTAGAAAACATTTGCCTAACATCCCACTCATTCTCCATTAATCTCCACTAATTACAAAGAAAGTGCAACAATGATGTGTAAATATACACTTGCAATTCATAATGCTCCATTGATAATTGAAAGGGTAGGTGGAGTTGGTGTGGGTCAAGGTGTGTTTGGGAATCAAGCTTATGGCATTAGGACAACACACATACTACAAGCATTTTCTAAACAAGGCCTAAGGGAAAACTTTAGCAATAATAATTGGGTATAAAGAAATTTGTCCAATCAGATACTCCCAAAATTCTGTGGAAGTTTAACACTGCGCGGACAGTTTTAAACCTAAACTAGTATTTTCGTGACACGGTGTTTATCACAAAAATACAGAAAATTCATTTTAATGTTAGAAAGAGTTTTCTGATTTTATAAAAATACAGTTGGAGTTTAAAAGAAATAATTCCACCGTTTGAAATACAGATTTGAAATTTAACACAGGTATTGCCAATTTTTAGGAAAATTGCATTTTGACCCCAAAAGTAATTTCAATTATGGGATTAGTCAAGAAATAAAATTTTCACATAAGAATTTAAATAAAGGCAGACAATGTATATTTAATTTTAAATATGGCAATGCAAGAAAATGGGGGTTATTACAGCTATAAATACAGCAGGCAGGCCAAGCTATCAAGGCACTCCGCGTCTCTTCGACAAAAAGCATCCCAATGCATTCTACAAAGCATTCTTAGTTTTTAGGCAAAATAAAAACATCATTTTTATTTTCTTAGGCTTTCCTAGCTTTTAATTACATCTTTGTAATTTTTCTTTTCTTCTACAATTAAATAAAAATGCTATTTTTATTTAATTTCTTTATTGTTCATCACTTGCTAGACTTGTATGCTTCAATACTGTCTAGGGACTACAGGCCAAGGGTACTTTCCTACTTGGCCATCACAATCGCCTATTAGAAGTTAGATTTTCAAACCTTGTGTATCACTCACACAAGTGCTTTAGAAAATTTTGTTAATTAGTTTGGGTCTACCTCACAAGGCTCTGGCACGCCCGAACAACATTTACAGCAAACAATTTGGAAGTACAGAAAGCTAACGAAGAGACGGCTAAATCTAGCACGGATAATCTGATAGCCGATCTACGGCGACAGCTGGAATTCATTGAACAAGGCCTTTGCCCGAGGTGCAAGGCCGACATCAAGAAGGAAGTCTCGAGCCCGAGCAAGAGGCCGAGAAGCTATGAACATCGGGACTCAAGCCCGAGAAGGCCCGTACATGAAAGATTGTCATTACCGTGGCAAGGCCAGGCCAAGCTCGAGTGGCGTGCAAAACATCCGTTGGGACACCGAGTCGGCCAGCACGGCCGACTGGGGGAAAGTAGTTCCCAAGTGATCCCAAGGCCTCAGAGGCAAGCAACAATTTCTGGAAGGAGCCCGAGGATGGTGCTACCGCCTAGGGTAGAAGATCAAAAATGGCATAGGGCTGAACACTCCAAGTTCCCAGCACGGCCGCAATATAGCAAGTCCCAGAAAAGAAGATATCAGAGAATGCGACAGCCCGAGCGGGAACGCCAGTTGTTGAAGAATCAGGTAGGGGGTCCGATTGCTCCCACCGAGCCTCGGAAGGAGAGAGTCCGACAAGAAAGTTCACAGGAAAAGGGGACAGGTACGGCGGACAAGATGATTGAGTCCGATGGAGATGGGTCGGATTCTAGTTTTTCGCCAATCCAATTCGGGACAATTCCAGTAGGTCTGTCTTCTAACATGGTGTTTACGCTACCCCTGTCTTTCATGGCCAAGCCGGATCAACCATCGGCCATGGAAGGGGATGTGGTTGAAGGCTCAGCTAAGGACTCGGCCGTGATGGAAAACTTTTGGAACGGGGGAGAGGTCGTTAAGCCTAAAGTGGTGGAAGCCACTAGCAAAAGTGTGGACGCCACCGATGGGCAGACCGATCGGCCAAAGATTACTATCTTAAGGCCGAAGGAACAACAAACTGAGGAAGGAGTGGAGACCGGACCAGTTAAAATTGTTTGCTGTAAATGTTGTTCGGGCGTGCCAGAGCCTTGTGAGGTAGACCCAAACTAATTAACAAAATTTCCTAAAGCACTTGTGTGAGTGATACACAAGGTTTGAAAATCTAACTTCTAATAGGCGATTGTGATGGCCAAGTAGGAAAGTACCCTTGGCCTGTAGTCCCTAGACAGTATTGAAGCATACAAGTCTAGCAAGTGATGAACAATAAAGAAATTAAATAAAAATAGCATTTTTATTTAATTGTAGAAGAAAAGAAAAATTACAAAGATGTAATTAAAAGCTAGGAAAGCCTAAGAAAATAAAAATGATGTTTTTATTTTGCCTAAAAACTAAGAATGCTTTGTAGAATGCATTGGGATGCTTTTTGTCGAAGAGACGCGGAGTGCCTTGATAGCTTGGCCTGCCTGCTGTATTTATAGCAGCCATGGAGGTCTTCTAGATAAGGTAGGAAATATCTAATCAATAATAATCTGGTAAAAAATACCAGTTTATTTCCATAAACTGCTCTTGATAATTTCTTCCACATCAGATAAAAGTTGCCATATCTTGTAAAATATATATACATCTATATGTATATATCTTGAATCTAGTCCCAATACGGTCTTCATTCGGCTGACTTGGCTTCCAAGTAAAAATTACTTCCCAAAAGTGATAATATTTTGAATATTATCTTTCCAAAAACTGGTTGATATCTTGATAATATTATCCTCTTTCAGATATAGAAATTAATATCATCCCAATCAATATTGTGATAATGTATATCACATATTTAATTACCATATCAGATCACTTCCCATCGGGCTAGTCTATACGGTCCGTCCATACCATATAGGAATGCAACGCAATGGTCAGTCCGAACTAGGACATTAGAGCCAACCATCATAATTACAAAATGGTCAATCATATGGTCAGAATTTACAACTAGATGTGAGACAGAACTTTGTAGTCTTCCATTAAACTAGCCAACAACCATGGCCCACCATTGATTGATTTACCAATTAAATGGCACAAATCAAACCACACGCTGCTGTTTACACACATGCTCGAGGGCTGCATCATCATGCCCGATCAGACCATGGCTGACCAAATGATAGCCCGATGAAGTAATAGTGCAAGCCCGATCAACTTTTACCCAATCAGTCATTAATTTTGCCATCGGTCTCTAAGCCCGATTCAAATACTCCAATCGGCCTTATACAAATTTTAACTTAAAAAGTGTATTTTTTAGGTGCAAACAATTGCCCCCCTGGCCGTTTAAAATAAAAGCAAGTGAAATTTTGAATGGCCATGTTTTTCTAGCCCGATTACCTTAGACTGATATCGGGCTCATCATGTAGACCGATGATCTTTGAACTAATATCGGGCTTGGCCAAAAGACCGATTGTAATTGTTGCAACTATCGTGCAACACCTCTGAATGAATCGGGCCTTCCATGTGTAATATCTCACTGTGTAGCATGACTGAGACAGCATCATATAATCGGGCTCCACCACTTGACTGCACTCTTGAAATAAGTTACACCATCGGCCTCTATGTCCGATTCAGCATCCCTAGCGTCCTTCTAGCATTACTTTATTTATTATTATTATTGCTCTCGGTCTCGTGAGTCCGAATAGCACTATTGACTGAATTAATTCAGTCCGGTCTTCAGCACCTTTCAGTCTTCCTTGATAGTACCACTGTTGTAAAAATAGCCACCAAATAACCGTAAGTTTTTGGTGACATCCACTCAGCCACCGTGGATGTAAATCAATCCAAGCCAAATAATTTATTGGCTTAAAATATAAATAATAATCCGTCATTACAAAGAGACCGAAATATTTGAACAATTCTTTGAGGCTAAGTTTCCTCAAAGGAATATTTTCAAAAGCTTCATGGACCGAATTGTAGTCAATCGATCTCTGCGAAGCTTGCCCCCCGAGCGGTTCATCACCGATTTCTTTGTCAACAATGGGGTCTTCATCATCATCTTCCTCATCACTAGGAGGCTCTATGGCCGATACGAGATCACTCGGCCTATCACACTCTTCCTCCTCGGCCTCAACAGAATTTTTAGGCTCATCTTGAATTTGCCCCCCGAGTGCTTCTTCGTCTTCAACATCAGAGAGGGGCTCTATGGCCGATACAAGATCACTCGGCCCATCCTTAGAAATTATTTTTTCGCCGTCTTGCCCCCCGAGTGGCTCGGACGACGTAGAATCAAGATGACCAGAGACACCGGTCTCTTGATTTGGAGTGGTAACATCGGCCTTCTCGGGCCGTTGTCGTGATTTTAAGAATTGTTCGATCTTCTGCCCTTGAGCCTCTAGTATTGCCAGGCTTGCTTTCGTGTCTTCTTCAAACCGGCTAAGCCTTACCTGTTGTTCTTTTGAATGCGCCTTCAGATCTTCAAGAGCTCGATGAATGTTGTCACAAACTTGCTTCTTTCGCCAGTCACCGTATAGAAACTCATCTAGAGACATGAACGAATTTCCCTCGGGCGGCGGTTCATTAGCTCCACTCGAAGCTGTGAGGATGCCGATTTCTTGATTAAAAAATCGCATGTCGGCCTCAAAACGGTCTACCTCATTGTAAAGATGACCAGTTTCATTCCAATATCCATCGTTGTAGAAACGATAGATTTCTTCGCGAAGTTAGCGTATTGACTCATTCCGCCAACCAATCTGGTTGTTGTAAAAGTATAGCCATGCTTCAGTGTATGCATGGCTCATCACTTGGCGGTCCCACCGGGCGTGCCAAATTATTTGCTGTAAATGTTGTTCGGGCGTGCCAGAGCCTTGTGAGGTAGACCCAAACTAATTAACAAAATTTCCTAAAGCACTTGTGTGAGTGATACACAAGGTTTGAAAATCTAACTTCTAATAGGCGATTGTGATGGCCAAGTAGGAAAGTACCCTTGGCCTGTAGTCCCTAGACAGTATTGAAGCATACAAGTCTAGCAAGTGATGAACAATAAAGAAATTAAATAAAAATAGCATTTTTATTTAATTGTAGAAGAAAAGAAAAATTACAAAGATGTAATTAAAAGCTAGGAAAGCCTAAGAAAATAAAAATGATGTTTTTATTTTGCCTAAAAACTAAGAATGCTTTGTAGAATGCATTGGGATGCTTTTTGTCGAAGAGACGCGGAGTGCCTTGATAGCTTGGCCTGCCTGCTGTATTTATAGCGGCCATGGAGGTCTTCTAGATAAGGTAGGAAATATCTAATCAATAATAATCTGGTAAAAAATACCAGTTTATTTCCATAAACTGCTCTTGATAATTTCTTCCACATCAGATAAAAGTTGCCATATCTTGTAAAATATATATACATCTATATGTATATATCTTGAATCTAGTCCCAATACGGTCTTCATTCGGCTGACTTGGCTTCCAAGTAAAAATTACTTCCCAAAAGTGATAATATTTTGAATATTATCTTTCCAAAAACTGGTTGATATCTTGATAATATTATCCTCTTTCAGATATAGAAATTAATATCATCCCAATCAATATTGTGATAATGTATATCACATATTTAATTACCATATCAGATCACTTCCCATCGGGCTAGTCTATACGGTCCGTCCATACCATATAGGAATGCAACGCAATGGTCAGTCCGAACTAGGACATTAGAGCCAACCATCATAATTACAAAATGGTCAATCATATGGTCAGAATTTACAACTAGATGTGAGACAGAACTTTGTAGTCTTCCATTAAACTAGCCAACAACCATGGCCCACCATTGATTGATTTACCAATTAAATGGCACAAATCAAACCACACGCTGCTGTTTACACACATGCTCGAGGGCTGCATCATCATGCCCGATCAGACCATGGCTGACCAAATGATAGCCCGATGAAGTAATAGTGCAAGCCCGATCAACTTTTACCCAATCAGTCATTAATTTTGCCATCGGTCTCTAAGCCCGATTCAAATACTCCAATCGGCCTTATACAAATTTTAACTTAAAAAGTGTATTTTTTAGGTGCAAACAGAGAGTGAAAAAGCGTGCCAGCAAATCATTATAATCCGCCTGGATTTCAGCAACACTAAATGCACTAATTAATAATAGAATATTTTCACAAAACAAAAATTAAAACCAATGAAAAGGGTATTTAGGTCCATAAATCCACCAATATTATTTGGGGAGGGACTAATTCTTGATTAATGGCATATAAACGGGCCAATTTTAAAACTCACATGCCAATAGGACTTAAGCTGTTATCCTCCCGAAATGGAGGACTAATTCATATAAATCTATTTTTTTATTTGGGGGTGCCAACAGACAACAAATATGAGACATAACACATGTACATATGTATTAGTAAAACCAATTTACCAAATGTGAGGCGTGTCATGGCACCCCCACTGTACACTTAGTTCCGCCCCTGCCAACATTCAAAACACACGTCTTTTCCACGATTTTCAGTCTAATTACCTCGTTTGGGAGATATTGGTTGCAGGTCAGGGACAGTGACCACTCCTAGTTTTTAGAAAATTACACTTTTATATATGTATTTTAGGAAAATTTTAAATTTTATTAAACTTTGTCCCCCTAAAATAAGTAAACTATATAGCCCCCCAAAATATTAGTTAGGCTAAAAAAAGGATTTTACATGTAATATGTTGGTCCAATTATACTTCATTCTCTTAAAAATTGAATTTTTTTTTTTTTTTTAATTATATGTAATTTTTTGGTCTAATTACAAATAGACCTAAATTTTTTTGTCTAAGCTCTTATACACAGCCCCTAGACGAGATCCTAAATTCGCCACTGTCCAGACCTGTTAAAAGATGGCAAAAACCATCAAAAAGCTAGGGGTGATGGCATTATTATAACACTTTTTTTTTATTAGGAAGTTGTAACACTTATTGACAAATTCAGCAAAAAAAAGAAAAAAAAAATACTTCTAAATTCAGTTCATTATATGTTCTTATTTGTTAAAATTGTGTACCTTTTGCTGGTGGATTAATCAAACGTTCAGTATATATAAAGAATGATGGAAATTGGAAAATTGTATATATAGGTGAACAATGCGGCAATTACTGGAGTGATTTTGGACAGTGAAGCTGCTAGATCCTCAGTAATTGGTAATGGTGGTGTAAGTCTTCAAGTTACTCCGTATTTCTTATTTTCCTTTTGATTTAAGAGGCTATGTGGATAGGGTAATACTTGGGGCACAACCACAGTCATAACTTTTTGTTCACAATCTCTATTTTGTGTCTATCTCTCTCTTGATGGGTCCCACAGTGCCAGTGACCTCACAGTGCCCACTAGGAGAGAGATAGACACAAAATAAAGGTTGTGAGCAAAAGGTTGTGGTTTTGGTTGTGGCCAAAGTATTACTCATGTGGATAATACATACAAGAATCTGTTCTATAATTAAAAGAATAACTATATCTAAATACTTTTGCATTTGTATAGCTAATGATAGACTTAGGGTGCGTTTGATAACCCCATTAAGTACTGAAAATGAAAAGATTCAATACTTTTTCTTTTTCAGTACGTTTGATAACATACCACTGAATTGAAAAAATAGCTCCAAAACTACTGAAAATTTTGAGTGAAAATTTTCTACTGAAAATAATCACTGAATGAATTCTACTTCAATAATTGAAACACTATTTTAAGGAATAAAACTTCAAGCGCTTAAAATTTTCAGCACTTAAAATTCAGCACTTAATTTTCAGTACTTAAATTTCAGTTTTATCAAACGCACCCTTAGTCTTTGTTTTGTTCATGGATTTTGTAAGGGAAAATAAAAGGTAAGGAAAAATAAGGACAACTAGTTTTCTCATATTTTTCCTTGTGTTTTCTTTTATGCTTAAATAATTTCAAAAATTAAAATTTTATAAAATATAATTATAATGTATGACTAAAGGGAGGGAAATGATTATCACTCACAAGTTACAACATACAAAATTTTTAAAATTTTCCTCAACTTATATATTCTTATTTGTTTCCAAGTTTCCACATTATTTTCCTTCTTAACCAAATAAAGGAAAGGAGTTTCCTCTATGTTACTTTTTTTTTTTTTTTTTTCTTTTCCTTTCCATCACAATATCCAAGAACCATTAGTAGATACTAATATTAGGCTATTAGCCCATCTCTACCCACCATTGTAAAAATTCTTGGGTTCGCTAACTTACAACACAATGTCCTTTTAGCGACGAAAACAACTCTTTTAGTGACAAAAATTTTCACTTTTATCAACAATTTTTTTCCTCACCTTTAGCGTTGAAATAGTTTTAAAAATTGTTGCCAAAAGATTTTTTTGGGTGTTTTGGGTCAATAAAAATGTTTTTGTTGGTCGCTAAAAGCTGTTGTACAATGCTATCCTACAACCTTCATGTTGTAGGATAGCAGCCCCCTATATATCAAAGATTCTCTAAAGAGGACCACCTCTCTTTATTAAAGAGAGGACCTCTGTTTTGGCCGTTGGATTGTGTTTAAAAACTGTGAAATGACAAAACTGTCATTAATGAAAACACGATCCGACGGCCAAAACAGAGGTCCTCTCTTTAATAAAGAAAGAGCGCCCTCTTTATAGCCTGACTGTCTATATATATATATATATATGTATATATACTACTCAAAATGTTTATTTTTTTTTTCCTCAACTTATTCTATTTTCTTTCCTATTTTACTCACCATTTTCCATGTTAAACAAACGAAAAAAGGTTTTCCTATATGTTTTCCTTTCTTGTCTCTCACTAAATCTAAGAATCAAACAAAGCCTTAATAATTATGGATTTGGCGTGATCAATGATGGCTTGATGGGTGTTGGAGGATTGAATTTTTTTATTTTTATTCTGGATAAATTATATATACACCCCCTCATGTATTGCCCATTTTCACTAACACCGGTCCCCTAAACTAAAAATTCAACAAACTGACCATCTCAACTATCAATTTTCTTCTCAATTTGACCCTCTCAAATACCCCCCCCCCCCCCCCCCCCCCCCCCCCCCCCCCCCCCATAGTTGAGGGGTCAGTTTGTGGAGTTTTTTAGTTTAGGAGGGTGTTAGTGAAAAAGGGCAATACACGGGGGGTGTCTATATAATTTACCCTTTTGTTTTTATTGATTTTGCAGGGAGGGGCCCGAGTAAATTGGGAAAAGGATTTTATTCAAAGTTTGGATTTAGCAAAGGAATGCTTAAACACAAATTTGAAATTACTATGGGGCAAAAAGAATGGTTGAAGCTCTTCTTCCGCTCCTCCACTTATCTGATTCACCAAGGATTGTTAATGTCTCTTCCACCGCTGGGAAGTTAAAGGTAAAGAAACAATACTACACCACTTGGGTGTAGCTTAGTGGTTGACTAGACACTGGGCGGCATCCTGTGTTGGGATCCAAGACTGTGTTTGGGGTAATTCGATTAAGCACTGAAAATGAAAAGTTTTAGTACTTAATTTTTCAGTATGAAAATTCATTAAAAAAGTTGACAAAAAACTACTGAAAACTTTAAATGAACAAATCTCTACTGAAATACGTTGACCAATTTAATACAAATCCAGGCCAGTTGAACCAAAAAGATTAACCTGATCTGAATTTGGTCTCACATAATTTTTTTGAATTTAGGTTTATTTACTTTCTTGTAGACATAAAGATTTATTTCAAATTTCAAATTTTGAATGGTCTTATATATTAGGGTTAATTGCACTTTGCACCCCTAAAGTTTGGGTGATTTTGCACTTTGCACTCTAAAGTATCAAATTTGGCACTTTGGTACCTAAAGTTTGAAATAAGTTACACTTTAGTCCGTCCAATACTTTTTGCAACGAAATTTTCACTTTTAGTGACGAAATCATTCGTCACTAAAGTGCTATTTGGAATTAGTTGGCACATTTGTGAAACTTTGGGGACCAAAGTGCCAACTATGAAAGTTTAGGGTGCAAAGTATAATTAATCCTATACATATTAATAGCTGACCTTTGTTTCCTCAACTTCTTGTTTCAGCTCATACCTAGTGAATGGGCTAAAGGAGTGTTGAGCAATGCCACTGAAGAAGCAATTGATGGTTTACTAAATGAGTTTCTAAAAGATTTTCAAGAGGGTCTTTTAGAATCCAAAGGCTGGCCTTCTTATCTCTCTGCATACACATTATCTAAAGCCTCCATGAATGCCTACACAAGAATTCTAGCCAAGAAATACCCAAATTTCATAATCAACAGCCTGTGCCCTGGCTTTGTGAAAACAGATATGAACATTGATGGCATTTTAACTGTTGAAGAAGGTGCTGAAAGTCCTGTGAGATTAGCATTGTTGCCTGAGGGAGGGCCTTCTGGCCTCTTTTTCTTTCGAAAGGAAGTTTCATCTCTCTGATTCATGTGTAGATTATGTGTGTCTATACGTCTATATTGAGGTCGGGTTAAAAGCGTGGTGATCTGTTACAACAATAGTAGCTATACGTGTATTTAGCTCTTGTGCACTGTCCCCTTGCTAACCGTTTCAAGGGTGAACTCTATCCATTGGCTCATAAGTCGTACTGTTTATATTGGTATCAGATCTAGACACCACGTCACAGGTTCGGAATAGAGAAGGTGTTCGTATCACGCGTGTCATGTGGATTTAGGTTTTGGTTGTCTGTTACGATTCTAATGTCTCACATTGGTTAAGTGTAGGATGACCGTGTGTATATTAGCTGTTAGACATCCTTCTTTTACGAGTCCGTTTTTAAAGGTGAGTTCTAAAGGAGGCAATGTCTATGTGTATATGTTTTTCATTGCGTCTTTACCACTGCCATGTCATGTGAACATTTTTATGGTTGTGATCTTAAGGTTGGTATATTTTTGTTGATGGATTAATGTATGTCTACAGCCATTTTCCTGCCCTTTATCATTTTAAAGAAAAAAACTGCATTAAACGGAAAATGTAAGGCATTGTTTGGTTTGCGCATTTTCAGGAAGAAAAGAAAAGAAAAGGAACAAGAAAGCAAGTAGAAAAATTATTTTCTTATGTTTTTCTCTAGTGGTTTTTATTTTTTATAAATATAATAGGTACCAATTTTGTCCTCTAAGAAGTCTTTTTCTCTAGTGGTTTCTTCCAAATTTTCCATTTTTGATGGTTATATAAATTTGATCTCCTTTAAGAGTGTGTTACTAAATACACTCACCAAGTTTCTCTATATTCACATTATACAATGAGGAGGAGTCTAGTACATGCCATATGTCATGTTATACACACGAATGTAAAGAGAAAGTTGGCGGATACATTTAGCAACTCCCTTCCCTCAAAAGTGGTAAGCAACTAGGAAAATTACATACACCTAAGAAATCCACATTAACACGTGGATCACTAACTCTTTAATTACAAAACATATGAGCATATAGATAGGCTTAATTCAAAATTATCATTTTCATATCAACATGTATACTTTTTAGGCGTAAATTGTTAAAGTATAACATATAATATTTCGGTCATTAACACGATTGATATGAATATATTATATGATATATCATAATATTATTTGATATTGTGATATTATAGATTAATTAGTTTGATCTTCAATAGCCGATATAAAGGCTCTCACTATTAACCATTTTTTTTATTATATATTTAACATGGTATCAGAGCCACCGATCCTCTTGTGGCAGTCTCTCCGCTATATTCCGCTTTCACGGTGGGCGACTAAATTGTCGTACGCTGGATATTTCGTCATCTAGCTCTGCCAAATCAAAATTCCACCAATCATCACCACCGCTTCCGCCCAATTCTTGCGCTCATTTTTCGGTTGGCCGATCAAGCGCCAATATTTCCAGTTCCTCGTGGTCAACTTGACACCTGCCGGTTTATCTGGTCAAGCGTCCTAATCATTGGCTTCACCCGGTCCAGCTAAACAATATTATCTCGTTTCATGGGATTAGCGCCATAATTATTGGTTTCGTCCGATTCAACTCGACATCATCATACCGGTATGCCTGGTCAACGTCAATATCACCGGTTTCATCCGGTTCAACTCGACATTATCATACCGATCGATTCGTTCGATCATCGTCAATATCACCGATTTCGTCCAGTTCAAATAGACATTATCATGCTAGTTCGCCCAGTCAACGCCAAAATCACTTGGTTACAAACTTCAATCTTCATTACATTCCTACCTTCAGTGTGAAGAGGGATGTTAAAGTATATCATACATGATATTCAGTCATTATCACGATTGATATGAATATATTACATGATATATCATGATATTATTTGATATTGTGATCATATTCTAGATTAACTAGTTTGATCCTCAATAGCCTATATAAAGGCTCTCAATGTATTGTGATTAATCATTCAATTCTAATATAAATCCATCTTTTATATTTAACATAAATTTTAATTAGATGTACCTAACGTTACTCTTACCTGGCAAAAACCCACAAGTTTCTTCATATAACTCATTTGGAAAATCTTGGTCATCAGCAAGAAAACTTCCATAATTAGGTACTAAATAATTGACAAATTCAAAACAAATGAATATGAAGGTGTAGTACGTAGAAGAGACTTTTCGATCAATTTTTTTTGCGACACCATGAGTACTTCTCTTTCTTTACCCCTACAAATCTTACAATCATGGTGTAAATGGCCGATGAGCTAAAGAAACAACTTGAATGTCTTTTCATGCGATAAGATTCATAGTTCTTTTCGTAATAACATCCATACGTCAAGTAGCCAAGTCATTAATTAATGGGTTAATTATATTTTAACCATTGTGGTTAGATCTGTTTTCACTTTATCATGTACTTCAAAATTGTTAAGAATTCTTCAAAACTGATGAAAATTATGAAATTTGCCAAAAAAAATATTAACATTGATCTCATTTGTGAGGTTAATTTTGGGATTAATCTCCTAATGCTGTCATTTAACCCATCAATGTTAGGCTAATTATTAACATATATATTCTCTGTGCCTAGATGGTACTACGTCAGCAGCCACACCCTCAAAATACTTAAAAATTTCTAGAGAGTGAGAGTGGGACCACCTTTTGCAGCTTCATGAGTAATTATAGAATTTCAAAAGCTAAAATTACACAGTTAATTAACTTTATTCTCCAACTCAATCGCAAATAATATTAATTAATCGCAAAAATCTGGGATCAGTCAAAATCTACTTTAGAACTTTTGGTTAAAATAGCTGCCAAATAGGCATTTGTAGGTTGAAAAAAAGAACCTTCAAGAATAAAGACTGCCAAAAATGATAGAGAAATGATACACACACACCCATTTGCACAACCATTTGCACAACAGGGGTATTTAAGCAAAAAAATATTTGTGGGACCCACACACTAAACAAACCCAGTCCTAATGAATCCCCACAATTTCATTTCCCCCCATTTCATCCCCATTTCATTTCCCCCCACAATTTCGGATCTCTCACTCTCTTCATCCCCCAAAATCAGAGAACCCGACAATTGCCGTCGCCGTCGCCAGGTACACTTCTTCTTCTTCTTCTTCTTCTTCTTCTTCTTCTCTCTCTCTATCTCCCTGTAAAGAATTTCTTCTTTGATTTCAGTGTCGCCGGGTCCACGGAGCGCCGTCGCCGTCGAAGCCGCAATCGCCGTCGCCCCAACCCCCTCCTTTTCCAGCCGCCGTCGCCCCAACCCCTTCCACCGTCGATCGCCTTCCGCCGTCGCCGGGTCGCCGTCGCCAGGTACACTGCTACCTCCCCTTTCTTCTTCTTCTTCTTCTTCTTCTTCTCTCTATCTCTCTAACTCTCAGCCCTGACTATCATCCACCACTTCAACCCACACCTCCCAAAGTTGAACAAACGCCAACTCCATTTCCGTAACCACCACCCACACCCGTTCCCCATTCAATTATTTCGCACCCATCCACCACCACGCACCTTATTATTCTCAACTGATCAGACCTGATCAGACCTCCATTTTGAGGTATTTGGTTTAGATTTTTAAATAGTAGTCTTTCAGCCAGGAAACAAAAAAATAGTACCTAGTAGTTGGTGCTGCTGTGGATTTTTAGTCTTTGTAATTTGGATTCACATCTATCTCCATCTATCTCCACGCGCACAAACACTTTCATATACGTGTATTTCTATATCTATATCTCCATATTTATTTGTGCATTATTGGACCTGATCAGACCTGCATTTTGAGGTATTTGGTTTAGATTTTTGTTAGTTTCTTGTGTTGTGACTCGAAGGATGGTCTCAATCTCACTATATTAAAATCACTATGGTTTCTTGTTTGTTAGGATCTGGAAATTTTGTTTTCCTTTAAGCTGAACAGAAGATGACAATGTATAGTTATTTGGAAACCTTAATGTATAGTTATTTGGATGGTTGGATTGAACAAGGTAATATAAACTCATTTATGTTAGTTATACTAATATAAGCTCATTTATGTTACCTTAATGAGAGGAAGCCTTATTGTATAATTATTTGGATGGTTGGATTGAACAATGTAATATAAGCTCATTTATGTTAGTTATACTATTATTGTGCCTCATTATTTAGCAGGGTTAAATGTTGGTAAAATATAGGGAGTATTGTCAAATTTTATACTTATTTTAAATAAACGCAAGTAATTCCACACACATATTACATTGTAAATCATACTGAAACTCTACTAGTGCACAATGTGTGGATGCAAGAGACCAAATTAGCATAATATCTAATCTCAAAATGACCCTTATAGACTTCCTTTACAAAAACCCATGGACTGTAATAGATTTAATATGAAAAATTTCTTTAAGAATGTAAAGGTATTTAACAAATAACGATACAAGTATACACAATTCTTTCACATTCCACATCTCAACAGTATCAAGGTAATCAATAAAGTATGTCATTCCACTGAGCAATACAAAATACACAATAATGTTGTGAAAAAAAAAATAGAGATCGTCTTCTTTAGGTGGCAATCCCTTTGCATCCACCAAGGCCATGTAGATCTTCTCCTCTCCGAGATGTCGACTAAAGATGTGACATTGCAGTTGATCAGAGCCTTGACAAAGTAGCAAGTCTCTTCTTTGGAGTTCCTCTTGTAAAACAAAACAAAACCACATTAAGAGTTCAATTCGCATAGCTTCAAATGGAAAGGAAATATAAGCTAATTTATGTTACCTTAATGAGAGTTTATATATTGTCGCAACCAGATGCTAGTGTTTATATATGAGGCCTGCTTGTCCGTAATTTAATGTAATTGTAAGAGATTTGAGAAGAAAATGTATATACAGAATAGGGAAAAAGATTTTAACCTGCAGATTCCACATTTATCACAGTGGTATTGGTTCTTCGAAACCTACAGATAAAAATTATGTTTAGACAGGATTCTTATGTACAGAATAACAAGTAGCGGGTCAATCTTTATATTCAAGAAATTATGTAACAAACAGCAACATATATAAACTCAACAAGAAATTTGATTAAAGAGCTTACATCGTCATCGAAGAATTTGCATTTTGCACAATAGTATTTCCCCATTGAAACTCCACACTGAATGCAATTCTGTTGAACCTGAAAGGACACCAAACACAGATCAAAATTCTTTTATCTCCACAATTTTATTTTTTTAAATAAGCTAACAAAGTGAGTGGCATTCTCCTTTTGGGGCACAAAAAATAAAAGAGGAGCAGTTTTTGCTCTATAATGAAAACTATTTATTAACGATATACTGAAAAGGAGACTCTGAGACTCACATCTTGTTCTGATAACGATTTGGGAGGAGGATTGGGGGGAAAATTTCAGCTCACAAATTTTTTTAGGGCTGACTGAAATCGGGGGTGGGAGGGGAGGAAAGGTGGAGTTGAATTAGTGGCCTTATTTTTCTTCAGTCATGAAGAAAGAAGAAGAAAGAAATAACACAAAGATAGATAGAGAGAAGAAGAAGAAGAAGAAGAAGAAGAAAGGGGGGATAGAAGTGTACCTGGCGACGGGAGGAGGGGTTGGGCGCCGGCGATCCGTGGTCGGCGACGGGAGGGTCCTCTGACGACCGCAGCGGCTGGAGTATGAGGGGGTTGCGACGGCGATGGCGGCTTCGACGGCGACAGAGGGTTCTCTGATTTTGGGGATGAAGAGAGTGAGACCCGATTTTAGTGAAATGGGTTCTCTGTTTTTTGGGGATGAAGAGAGTGAGAGATACGAAATTGTGGGGGGAAATGAAATGGGGATGAAATGGGGGGAAATGAAATTGTGGGGATTCATTTAGGGCTGGGTTTGTTTAGTGTGTGGGTCCCACAATTTTTTTTTTGCTTAAATACCCCTGTTGTGCAAATGGTTGTGCAAATGGGTGTGTGTATCATTGTTGAAAATGATATGCCTTTTGCACATTTTTCTAGTTTGACTTTTTCTTTACATCTTGTCATATTCTAATGTTCAATTATAAATAAAGATAGAATCATGAATACAGAAAAATTAAACAAAATTTAAAAATTAAAAATTGCAACGTTTCGTGTGAGTTATCTTTGAGTTGATTAACTTTATTCTCCAACTCAATCGCAAAAAATATTAATTAATCGTAAAAATTTGTGATCAGTCAAAATCAACTTTAGAACTTGGGGGAATTATTAGAAAATTCTAAAAGTAACCCTCATTAGTTTAAAACTCCAATTCGTTTGACTATTTTTTAAAAAGGACAAAAGGAATCTAAATCAGTACTCGTACGGTATAAGTGCGCGCACCATAGAAGATCTCGTGCATGAATTCAGTCAAAACGTCAAGTCACGCTCCCCCACGCACGCGACCCACGCGCGGCCAAGCGCGCGGCTCTCTGCCCAGTCTGCTCGCACCATGCGAGCAATATACCTCATCAATTCCAATTTCGAAAAATGTTTTTAAACTTTAAACATCCATAACTTTTGACCTACAACTTCATTTTTTGCAAACTTTATAACGTTGGAATCGTGTCGACGAGAGCTACAAAACTAGTACCATTGTTGATATATTTTGAGAAAATTTTTTTTTTCATGTTTTTACATATATGAATAATAAATGAAATTTCACTTGATATACATAAAAATATTAAGTGAAATTTCACTCAATTCTAGAGCTTTAAAAGCTCTCCTTAAAAAAGCCCTAAATTCAATTTTTGCAAAGCTCATAAACTAGTTCCAAATGAATTAACATGAAATTGTGATTTAAAAAAGTAGAAGCACCAAAATGGGGGCCAAACTAAGCCTTAATGTTCATGTACGAGTTAAGTGAAATTTCACTAAAGATTCATGTAGGCATGGTGATTTGTTTGTTTGTTTGTTTTTTTTTTTTTTTTTAAACAATGCATATTTTGTTAAAATAAGCAAATTTCATAATCAATTATAAAACACAAATTTTCAACCAAAACAAATACAGGAATTCTTGTTAAAATTAAATTTTTTTTTCTCAAAACATACAAATTTGTCATACATAAATATTAAGTGAAAATTCACTGACCCCGTACAATTCTTCTTCCTGAAAAACTTGAAGTTAAACTTAACATTCGTGTACTCGTTCAGTGAGATTCACTTAGTGTGTCAAGTGAAATTTCACTAACTATCCCAAAAGTCGCTAGAAGTAACTCTCTAGAGTTTGAGGTATAATTTGATACTTACTTTGTTAAAAAGTCCCTCAAATGTCAATTTAAGTAAAATTTCACTTAATATTCATGTACAAGTTCAGTGAAATTTCACTTAATATTCATGTATGACAAGTGAAATTTCACTCTTTTTTTTTCTCTTTCATATTAAACAATGCATATTTCGTTTAAATAAAAAATAAAAAAAAAATTAAATTTCACAAATCAATTATAAAATATAGTTTTTTAACACAAATAAGTGCAAAATTCTTGTGAAATTTCACTAAAACTCTCATTAAGAACAAAGTGAACATTCAGTTTTTTTTTTCTCACAACATATCAACTTGGTATACGTGAATATTACGTGAAAATTCAATAACTCATACACGAATATTATGTGAAAATTATATTAGGTTCGTCTGGAGCATGACATGTAAAAATAAAAGTTTTTTTCTTTTGCTCAAAAGGTATCAACAATGGTACTAGTTTTGTAGCTCTAGTCGACACAGTTCCAATGGTATAAAATTTGTAAGAAATAGACTTGTAGATCAAAAGTTATGGAGTTTTAAAGTTTAAAAATGCATTTTCAAAATGGATATTATGTGGTACAACCACTCACATGGTGTGAGTGGCTGAAACCAAAAAGCACGCGTGAGCTGGGTAATATGTGAGATTTCCTATGGTGCGTGCACTTATACCGTGTGAGCACTGACTTAGATTCCTTTTGTTCTTTTTAGAAAATGATCAAAACAATTGGAGTTTAAAATTTATGAGGATTACTTGTAGGGATTTTCCAACAATTTTCTATTAGATCTTTTGATTAAAATAGCTGCCAAATAGGCATTTGTAGGTTGAAAAAAGGAACCTTTAAGACTGCCAAAAATAACATGCCTTTTGCACATTTTTCTAATTTGACTTTTTCTTTTCATCTTGTCACATTCTAATGTTCAATTATAAATAAAGATAGAGTAATGAATACAAAAAAATTAAACAAAATTTAAAAAATAGAAAATTACAACGTTTCTTGTGAGTTATCTTTGAGTTGATTAACTTTATTCTCCAACTCAATCACAAAAAATATTAATTAATCGCAAAAATCTGTGATCAGTCAAAGTCTACTTTAGAACTTTTGGTTAAAATAGCATTTGTAGGTTGAAAAAAGAACCTTTAAGACTGCCAAAAATGATATGCCTTTTGCACATTTTTCTAGTTTGGCCTTTTCTTTTCATCTTGTCACATTCTAATGTTCAATTTTAAATAAAGATAGAATAATGAATACAAAAAAATTAAACAAAATTTAAAAATTAAAAATTGCAACGTTTCGTGTAAGTTATCTTATAAAAAAAAAAAAAAAAAGAAAGTAAAATTGTATGAAACATATTTAAAATCAAATCACCGAGGAACAGAATTCATTGTAGAGATTTATTTAATGAGTAATTTTTGGGACACAACTTTCATACAACTTTCACACAACCTCTTAGAAGATGTATCTATCTCTCTCTGCACATGCCCTCAATTTTTTTTTTTTAGTCCTCCTTGGTATCACTAAAAACATGTTTACAATCTCATTCAAAATACAATTAGTTACATTTAGAAGACACGTAACAGGTTGCATTGAATATTTTCTATCCAAAAATACTAACACTTCGTTTGGATTGAGAGAAATGGAGAGAAGAGAAGAGAAAGAGTACCACTTTCTCCCCAGTTATCTCGTTTGGTAATTTAAGTGGGGAGAGAAGAGAAGAGAAATGAAGAGAAAGCGGGGAGAAAGTGGAGAGAAAAGAGCCCAGTTTTGTTTCTCTCCAAATCGGAGAGATTCCGGAGAGAAAAGAAGAGAAACTTAATTAAATAATGTGTAAATGACAAATACGCCCCAATATATTATTATTCCATCTAACATGTATCCCTAACAGATGACAAAAAAGTAAATTGGTTATAAGTACTTTTTTTTCTCTTATATAAGTTATCCAAACGAGAAAAAGTTATGTTTCTTTTCTTTTCTCTTCTCTCCTCTATTGTCTATCCAAACATGATGGGAAAAACTCAACTTTCTCTTCTCTTCTCTTCTCTTCTATTCTCTTGATAAGCTTCTTTTCTCTTCTCTCCACTTCTCTCAATCCAAACGAAGTGTAAAAGATCTAGTTTGAATCTTCAATGCTTTTGACCAAGGAAAAAAAAGTTTGAATTTGAACGCCATTTTCCATTTTTGGTGTCATCATCCAGACAAAAAAGAAAAAAAAAGAAAAAAAAAAAGGAAATATGATTTAAAGTCGGAATAGAAGTATGAATGTTAAGAAGCAACTTTTTCTTCTGCGAATTAAATGCAAAATACTAATTTTGTGACTTTTGGATTTTTGCAGAAACCAGTTCATCAAACAGTCTTAATTTTAATATTCGGAGTTTAATTAGTGCTAATTAAAAATAAAAAGTTTTAGCACTTTATTATATATATTTTTAATTTTTTTATTTCAATGCGTTTAATAATGTACCATTTCACTAAAAAGCAGTCACAAATCTACTGAAAACTTGAAGTAAAAATTTTATTGGAAAAAAAAATCACTAAATACAATCTATTTCAGTATTTGATCATGACAGCAAACTAAAATAGGTTGAAATTTTCAGCATGAAAATTTAGTACTACTTAATTTTTTCAGTTATATCAAACAAGTCTTAGACTCCAAAAACTATTGAATGAATAAGAGTAGTGCTAGACCTACACAAAATAATCATGGTCCTTGATTTCGGTGGATATGTGTGGGATCTTTGTGTTCCCCACATGGGGCCCACTAAAATGAAGAGCCATAATTATTTTGTTTGAAATTTTGTATGAGTCTAACATTGTTTGAATAATGACATACTTCCCAAATTTTGAATCATAAATGTTTAAATACATGTGAGCTCAATGCCTTTTGTACATTGGAGGCATCTAGGATTTAATTTAAAATTTGGGGAGCATCTTTAGGACTATGTAAAAGTTGTATGAAAGTTGTGTTCGAAAAATTAAATTGGGACATAACTTTCATATAACTTTCACACAACCTTCTTAAAGATATGTCTATCTCTCTTCACAGTGACATATGAGAGAGATAGACACATCTTTAAAAGGTTGTGTGAAAGTTGTGTGTAAAAAATTACCCAAAACTATTGCCTAGTGAGGTCTTACCTTAGAGAGAGAGAGAGAGAGAGAGAGAGGGGGGACCGGGGGAGGCCCCTTGTCTTAGTTAGTCTATATGTAGGTTTCCTACAAATGAAACACAATTGAACTTATCTCCTAACATTCTGACGTATCTCACTTCAACAACAATGGCACAAACCACCACCACCACTGCAACACAGAGGTAGTATTTCTTTTTCTTTCAAGTCATCTGAATTTAATTTCTATGAACCACTTTTCACATGACCAAACTGTTCCTTTTCCCCTTTCCATTCTTTTTTTTTTTTTTTTTTGTAGGTATGCAGTTGTTACAGGGGCAAATAAAGGGATAGGATTGGAAATATGTAGGCAGTTGGCCTCTCATGGGATCAAGGTGGTCTTAACTTCAAGAGATGAGAAGAGAGGTATTGAAGCTATTGAAAAGCTCAAAGGGTCCGGTTTGTCTGATGATCTTGTTATCTTCCATAAGCTTGATGTGGTGGACCCTACTAGTGTTTCTTCTCTTGCCGATTTCATTAAGACCCAGTTCAGGAAACTTGATATCTTGGTATGATTGAAACTTAATACTTGATTTATTTAGATTTTTATTTAAGAGAAAATTATATGTTCCCATCTCTATGGAACCCAATTCTTATTTGGAAATTTTAGTCAAAACGTCTTTAAAATAACTTTTTTAGTATTATATCTAACTCGTTTTTTTTTTTATTTTAATTAAAAGTAACATTTTATAAAAGTTTTGCGAAATTTCACACAACTTTTGTAAAAATTAAATTAGTTATGTGAAATTTTAAGTAACTTTTAAAGCATAAGGCCTTGATCCAAATGGTTGTATTTTAAACTTAAATTTCTATTTTTAATAAAGTGCATAGCTCACCCTATAGTTGCAGTAAGTATATATTAGCAGTCTAATAAATTTCAGATTATACCCAACAACCAATTGATTCTTTGAATCATCTTTTTTATTTTCAAAAAATAAATTGAAAGAATGGTATGCACTAATGCTATGTTTGATCTATGGATTTAATGAGTAAAATGACAAGAAAATAGTAGGAAAAAGCCTTTTTTTTTTTTTTTTTTTTAAATTTTAAAGCTAAAGGATCATTTTCAAAAAACATGGAGTATCTAATATTGGAAAATAGTGTTGAGGCAATGACCTAATGTTGAGTTGAGACAAACCATCTGATGAATCTTGAACATTTTGTATCATACATAACTTATTGATATAAGAGTTAACAAACTTGTTTGTTTTGCTTACTTTCATTGAATTTTGTGATAAATAAGAAAAATCTATGCAGGTGAACAATGCAGGAATTTCTGGAGCTATAGTAGACGAGGATGCTTTGAAAGCTACGCTTGTTCCTGGTGTTGCGGTGAGCTTATACATTTATATATATATATATATATGTACAGATAATAGAGTCTTATTTGATTCCTTATACAGCACAGAGCATGGGTGGAAATTGAAATTGTTAGCAGTTTTTAGGCTCTCTTTGGTTCGTGGACCCAAGGAAAGGAAAACATGAAAGAAAATGATTCTCTTTATGTTTTTTTGTATCGGTTTCCTCCATGCTTAAATGAGGAAACCGATACGAAAAACATAAAAGTTTACTTGTTAGTTACCAAACAAAGAAAAGCATTTCTCCCCCGAAAACTTTTCTTTTCTTTTCTTTACCCTTCAGTAAAACCACGAAAAGAGAGCCGTAGTACTTGTGCTTTCTTACAGCCATTTTGGTATGTCAAAAAAACGATTAAATTGGCTATCTAGGTTCATTGTGGTATGTTAGTTCAAGATTCTACTTGTGATTTTCTTGGCGATTAAACTTCCGAATAAAAAAGATCAACGACACCGCAATTTTCATTAGGACTTTTTCTTTTTTCTTTTTACCAAGTTTTTCCAATCTGTATCCTAACGCGAATTCTTGCTGTCTTATTTTCATTTAGAGGAATGGTGATATACATTTTCCTTTCAAGCTCTGTTTTGTTCACAAACTTAGTGAGGAAAAGGAAAAGGACAAGGAAAATCAAAGATCACTCATTTCTTTGTTTAGTCCGAAAGGAAAACAGTGAGTAAAACATGGAGGAAAAAAATGAAGGTGAAAAACAAATTAGAGTTTTTGAATTCTATGAGTCAACTACTATTTCCTCTTTTCCTAAGTTATTTAAGCTTCTGAGAAAGCTCTTAAGCCTCTTAAGGAAATAGTTTTCATTTTCTTTTCTTTTTCTCTAAATCTACAACCCAAACGGAGCCTAAGTACAATAAGTTTTTAATTTTAAGTATTTGTACCGTGAGGATTGAAGTTGTTTAACTGATTCAGCCGGAACATGCAAAAATCGACTGGACTAAAATTATGAAAGAGACTTATGAGGCGGCCGAAGAATGCATACAAACAAACTACTACGGAGCAAAAAGAATGACCGAAGCATTAATTCCTCTTCTCCAATTGTCGGATTCACCTAGAATTGTAAATATTTCTTCTGCCATGGGAAAGTTAGAGGTACAAAACTCTCCTCCATGAACATAATCTTTGCACTACCGTAAGAAACTACATTACCAACTGTTAATATGGTTACATACTTTGTTGTTGCATCTATTTCATGACTTTTTATTTCCATCTTTGTAATTCAAAACTCTTTTTTGTTTAACCTAACCGAGACGGTAATGAGAGCATCTCCCAAAGAGACTTCAACTTTTTTTTCTTTCGAAATTGTACTAAAGTGACGTATCTGGCTGTATGTAGCACTTTGAAGAGTTACTTTTTCGCTCAAAAGTTTAGAGCAACTCCGAGATCGTACTATAGCGACGTATGTGGCACCTTTTTTGTTTTCTTTTTCTTTTTGGTCATAATATGTGTACATGACATTTTGAGAAGTTACTTTTTGCTCAAAAAATTAAACCATCTCCCAAATATGCTCTTTAAATATCAATGTCTTTGAGGCTGAAGTTAAAATAATATTGCAGAATTAGTTCGGCGATCCAAAATGGCTCGACAGACAAGACCAGTCATAATTCACTTGGTATTTTGGTATTTATACATAACGTGTCTCTTAGAATGGGTTGGAGATTTAAATGCTGACATGGCTCAACAACTTACCTCTGGGATATGCTCTAAGCTCTAAATCTTTTAGATTAGGATGGTTTTATACCCCTTTAGATCACGAGTTCCGTTATATTCTATTTTGTGAGTATAGCCTATTAGATTCGGGGTGTGAATGGGAGCTTATGTAAGCTCAAGAGATCGTTAGGATCGCTATAGACCGGCTCAATGCTCAGGGAAAGGCTTGGAACATTAAGTTTCAAGATTCTAGCAGAGGGGTTTTCGACCAGTCGACCGGGTCAATGATTACATGAAGTTTTAAACAAGTTCTGGCAGAGGGGCATTCGATCGGTCGACCGGCCTCGTTCGACCGGTCGACCAGACCCTGTTTGTGAAGAGTCACAACTTTTCATGTTGTAACTTTGAATTAGTTTGAGTTTTATCTGTTCTATGGCTGATAAACATGTATATACTGTTATATACTTAGTGTATAAGTGTTGGAGACAACCATTTGTGTAGAGAGACATCTCTTACCCAATAGAAACCTATATATATACAATATAGTTAGTTAGTTTTGATATACTTGATTTTCAAATTTCTCTTCTCTTCTTCATCTATTCTAGAGTCAATTGAAAGCAATTTATATACATATATTCTGCAGAGTATAATAGAGTTTGTTGTCTCTATTATACTAGATCGTAGTATCCTCAAGAACAATACATCTCTTAGTCCACAAACAACTAAGTATGGGACGTAAATTCGTTTTTCAGACAACACTTTGTGTGCTCGATCTAGTCACCATTTTGTTTTGTTTCATATACATAGTTTCCAACAATCGAAAAACGAATTTAATATTTGTTGAAAGTATGGCCATTGAAACAACAACTGTTATCAAGAACTCACTGCCGAGAAGCTCAAAAAGTTCAAGGGAGAAGACTTCAAGAGATGGAAAATGAAGATGAGGTTCTATCTCACAACGCTCAATCTTGCACACATCTTACGATAGGAGAAGCCGGTGGTTTCTACAGAAAATTCTTCAAAAGAACAAGAAGCCGCATTGGAAGTATGGAACCATTCCAATTTTCTGTGTCAAAATTACATTCACAATGGGCTAGAAGATGTTCTCTACAACATCTATTCGACATTTACTACTGCCAAAGAGTTATTGGAGTCCTTGGAGAAAAAGTACAAAACCAAGGATGCGGGGACTAAGAAATTCATCATTGGGAGGTTTCTAGATTTCAAGATGGTGGATTCTTTTCCCGTAGTGAAGCAATTGGAAGAGATTCAAGTGATCATTAACCAAATTATATTTTAGAAGGAATGGCGATTAGTGAACCATTCTAAGTGGCATCCATAATTGAAAAAATTGCCGCCTTTGTGGAATGAATTCAAAAGTTATTTCAAGCACAAGCGCAAGGAATTATCAATGGAAGATCTTGTGGTTCGTTTGAGGATTGAGGAAGATAACTAGAAAGGAGATAAGAATGGACAGCAAGGATCTATGGAGTTGAAAGCCAATCTCGTTGAAGGAGAGTCTTCAAAATCTAAACCTAGTCAAGGTCTAAGGGAGGCAAGAGGAAATCTACATACAACGGGTCTAAGGACCGCAATTCCAAAAAGATTAAAGGGGATTGTTGGATGTGTGGAATACCTGGACATCGTGTAATTGAGTGTCGAAACAAGAAATGATCTAATGGTGGAAACAAGAAGTCCAATCAAGCTAACATGATGGAGACCGACGATTTTGTGACGGTGGTCATGGAAACTTGTGTGGTGACCGACTCTAAGGGTTGGTGGATAGACACCGGGGCCACTAAACACATTTGTGGAGATTGAAACATGTTTTCTACTTACACAAAGGCGGATAGTGCTGACTGACACGACTAAAAAGTTGTGCGCTCTTGTGCAACACCCAAGTGTAGGTGATCGTGCAAGTAATATAGTACTGGAAGTCCAGGTCGATCCCACAGGGAAGGTGTTGACCTATTGAATTAGACTAACCTCTAAAAGAAAATAAAATGAATAAGTTTAAATGATGGTGCAGAACACAAAGTTCCACAAACTAAGATTACTAACAAAAATAATTTAAATTAACTAAACAATCTAACTAGCTAATGAAAACAGTACTTGAAATTAGGGTGTTTAACTTTAAAAGAAAGTGTTGGGATTACACGAATCCGCAGTAACCTAACCATCTACCATGCATTTGCCTTGAAGCACAATGGAGTACATTACCTACAGTTTTCCGTATTCCTCTAAAAATAAAGAATCCATGGCCCTTTCATGACCGGGACCATATCATCACAGTTAAGTTGAAATACGCGAAAGCGGTTTAATTCAATAGTTAAGACTCGCATCCTCAATGGTATTAGCATTGAAGATGGTTTGCAAAATGTATTGAAAGAAAATGCCTTAGGGCCTTAGTTTTAAAACTGTTTTGACAAACTGAGCATTTATTTGGGACAGAATGATAACACATCTTAAGACAAAAGGTCCTGGAATACTGCAGGGAACATCCTCAAGAATCAGGGAGTTCGATCGATCGACGCGCCTTCGATCGATCGAAGACCTTCATCCCTCAATCGATCAAACTGACTTCGATCGCTTGACTGTCTCTGGTTCGATCGATCGAACTAACTTCGATCGATCGAACACAGCGATTATTCTGCTGCATGGCAGAGGCTGGAGATCACTGTTTCATCGTGTTCTCCCAACCTGGGACTACTCAGACATCGTCTGGAGTGTCGAGGATTGGTTTTTAACGTAAGAAAACATTAATACTATGTTTGATTGTGAGTTATTCATAAGAAATCTAAAAACTATGGTTTTGTAATTATTTAGCATGCAATATCACAAGATGATCAAGTAAACTATGACTAACACGTGCAGAATATAAATAAGCAGTATATAAATAACCTGGAATAGAAGATACTCGTATAAACTTCAAGAAATCCAATCCACAATATGAAAATTCAAGGAAAAACCTACAAAAACCAAACAAACTCTCTATCTCTCTCTATAAAACTGTTGAAAACAAAAGTGGGCGTCCTTATGGACGTGTACAAAACGCATATAAATAGAAAACCTAAAGCACTAGGGTTAAAACCCGCATTCTGCTGCGCACGCAAATGTTTCTGGAAATACCCCGTTCGATCGATCGAACTGATCTCGATCGATCGAACCCTTGATCTTCAAGCGCTTCAACACTCTTCAAGCGATCGAACCCTCGATCGATCGAGCCCTCTTAAAGCGATCGAACTCCACTTTTCAGCTTTGACTTCTTTTGTTTGCATTCCAGCATTCCATTTATTCTGATGTTCATCTATTTAGTCCGCACAGCAGTGATCTGCATAAACAACAGCTAAAACAATACAACTTATCATAGATTAATCATAATGTATAAAAATTAGCCTTGTAATGCAAATTGCGGATAACACGGGAAGTTGTGATAAAAACTAATACAATTCTTCCTTTTAGCGCAGTTGTATTTTACAAATACCCCCGCTTTGCACAACCCCCAATTAGCTTATTGCTAGTCCCTAGCGATAAAGCGAAAATAAAATAAAATAAAAACTCCTAAACTAATACTACCACTACTAAGAAACAAAGAAAAACTAAAAACAACCTAAACTAAGATAGAGAGAAAAAAACTAACTCACTTTCGCAGGAATCGCGGTTGCATTTAGCGAATGCAACAAGCCGTTAAACCCCTAGGTTCCCCCTAGTGGACGAGTGTTGTCTCGTGAGGGTTTGCAGTGAATATACCCACAAAATTCCAATTTTAAGCTCATAAAGATTTAGAATAACTTGTAGAATTTCCCCTTCCATTAAACTGTTAATTCAACTCTACAATAATATAATATCCTCTATCAACCCATGAAAGAGATCCACATGCTCTCCTATATTACCAAGTAAAATATACAAATGTATTACCATCATGCACCCGTGTGTGTGTGAAATTAATTAACAACCATGCGTCCAACCCTTATTAAGAGTTATCTAGATTATTGTACTTTGGAAACTTGCAGTTTTAGCTCAATTCTCACATTGGTCACACTCAAAAAGGACGTCTCTCAGAAACTTGCTTTACAATGATCGTACATCGTATGAAAGCTTTGATAAGGATGATATTCTACGTACTAATGCTTTCATACTTGACTCTATGAAAAACGGACATTTAAGAGTGTATAGTCTCATGAATTGAATACTACTTACTAGAGGAGCGAAATACCGTGGATAACTCAACTCACACTTTCATGTTCAAACCAATTGTTGAGAATCTTCAAGACTTTGAATTATGGCTTTTATTTAGTAGGTGGGGGTGTTGTAGAGAAGAGTGTGCTTTTTAGTATGTGATGGAATTTCTACTTCTCTTTTTATTCTTTATTCTTTTCTCCACCCAATCTCCCATTCATTTCCTTTTTTTTTTTTTTTTTTTTTTTTTTTTTAACTCCTTCATTCATCATCATTATTTTTTTTTTTTTTTTTTTTTTTAACCTGGAATATCCCACAACAACTTCCTTCCATTTCACATACTTTGATGACTCATTCTCAATAAATTTATCAAACAGTTCAACGAGGTCAAGGTATAGATCAAGGATTTGGATTCTTGTGATTTTTATTGGAAATATTTATCTGAGGTAAGATCAGGGGTGAAACGATTCAATGAATGTAGGTGGGCTATATTAGGTAAAGGAATGGGTAAACGATGGCTTGAATCGTTTTCTCAACTTTCAATTTTTAGCACTTAAGTGTTCATCGAGTATAATTGGTAAATCCTGAACGTTCTCCTCTAACAAGCAGTCAAAATTTTTAACGAAGACTGAGACTTAACAACGAATTCACAAATATACGCAAGAAAAACCATTCGACAATGTATGAGAATCCCCTCAGAAATGAAGATTGGCTCAAAAGCTCACAAAGGGTTATTCACTACTTGTTCTTGTCGTACAATATTCATTTTAACTCAATTTTCAGGTTTACTACATAACTGCCAATTAGTGTGCACAAGTATTGGGTACATACTAGCTTTACAAATGCAATTCATTTCAGTGATACAGAAAAACGCGTGGATTTAATCCATAAAAAGATAAGAATACTACAAATGTATCATTGTCTAATTAACAAGCAGGAGAGGTTATTCAGAGTTATTCTATCAATACGATTCAATAAAAAAAAAATTTCAAAGACTGTGTTCTCATTAAATTCAAAACATTATGTAAGTGCAAAACCTGATCATTACGATTGTATACCTATCTATTATCTCCTACCCCCAACTGAAAACAACAAAGTCCCCAGAAGTTGATTTTCAATAAATTAATAGATGGGTATCACCTGTATGGAGCAAATTGATGATCTCAAGCGAGCAACCTAACATAGGAAAGTAGAACACAATCTCCAAAACAGACAGGATCAATAGATAACAATAATACGATAAAACCATGATCCAATCAATCTAAACCACTGGAATATGAACAGAATAAAATAAGATACAAGCAGTGATAAATACTGTCCATACAATACCAACTAACCAGATAATACAACCAAAACCACCAACATATACAACCCACCAAAAATATAACAAAAATCAGAACACTACTAACCAAAAATACATAAATACCATCTCCCCAACTAAGACTAATCGACCCCAGACGGCGTATCATCTGCTACATCAGAAGGGATGTCGATGGGAGCAGGCGGCAAGACGGTAGTAGTAGGAGCAGTAATGGGTGGCTCGGTAACAGTGGTGGAAACAGGATCCGCAGCCTCAGAAGCTGGGGCAGCATCAGATGGAACAGTAAGTGGTGGATCTGTAGGAGTATCAACATGAGATGGATCAGCAGCAGGCGGGGCAGAAGGGGTGGCTGTGGGATGGTGAGCAGAGTGAACAGCCTGATCAACCCCGATCTGAATCAATATCGACTCCAGCAAGGTCTGGATCTGATCCATCCGGCCCTCGAGTCTAATCCTGGCCTCTCTCTCCTCCAATAATAGCTCGCGAACTGTCGGGAGAGGCACAGAAGAAGAAGACTCTCCCTGGGCACGAGTCTGCGACCGCTGTCGCAGCTCAAACTGCTGAACCGCAGCAACTGGATCATCCTCATCATCCGAATCAAGCTCCTCCACCTCGGTGGGTGTCCCTGAAGCTCCGGCCTCCGTGTCTGTACCGCCACGCCTCTTCTTCCTCCCCCGCACCCTCGCTGTCCCTTTCCCCTTGCGCTTCCTCTTCTGGGTGTCGGAGCGGCGAGCAGCCGCCTCGCTAAATCTGCGGGGAGAAGGGCGAATATCATCTCCAGCGAGCTCGAGGAATCCGGCATTAGCCATGACCCTCTGAATAGCCCAAGCACCCTTCAGGTGCTTTCGGGACGAGATATAACGGGTAGGGTGGATCATAAAGTCGATGTATAGGCGTGGTATACAAACAGGCTGTCCCGTCCCCACGGCATACAAGACTCGCGCATACCAAGCCGCGATCTTCTCTCGATAGGATGTCACTAGGAGGCAATTGCTGAGGACCAAATGAAGCATGTTATAGTCGTCGGTAAGAAAGTGGTCCTCGATCAAAGCATCGCCATCCCAAGACGGAACAGCGCCTCCAGTGAGCTCTCGCATAATAGCGGACGGTGGGGTCACTGGGGCATCAGGCCGGTGGGGGCAAACATAATCAGGTACCTCTGGTACCCCCAACGCGGCAGAAACGGTGGCGGGACTGATGATGAACGGCCGGCTCCGAAAGAAAGCATGGTAGGTGAATGGTGTAAACGGGTCGCTGATCATCGTCGCACACGCACCTCTAATCCAGGATAGGTTGACCCTCTTGGCCAACGACAGGAGATCGAACCAGTGAGGCATGGCGCGGATCCGTGTGAGGAACCATGGACTCTCAATCCATATGTGCTCAATAGGGCGCTCAATCATGACCATCCGAGTCTGGAAGTACCGCTCGTACCAAACCCTATCCTCGTTATTCCGGAACCCGTGATCGGGTACCGGATCTGGTATCGTACGGTCGAGGGGCTTAGACTTATGGTAGCCCGTTACTGGATTCATCTGGCAGTCCTGAAAAGAAGACCACACAAGATACAGATAAGAAAAAGGAGAAAAAGAAACAAAACAAACACTGCTGGCGTTCGATCGATTGAACTGAGTTCGATCGATCGAACTGGAGTAGCCTTCGATCGCTTGAAAATTGTTCGATCGATCGAACATCACCCCTTCGATCGCTCGAAACCAGTTCGAGCGATCGAACACAGCGGTGTTCAGCAATCGCAGAAACGAAAAGAAAAACAAAGTTACGCTAAGAAAAGAAGAACCTAAGACCAAGGGGACACCCCCTTGGGATTTCCTAACACGAACATAGAGGACAAGAAAAAAAAACAAAAGAGTGGGGCCTACCTCGGTGTAGAACCTGCAGTGGGGATGGACAGATGATGAGATGACGATGAGGATGATCAAAGGATTGATCAGGGCTCCCTTTTGGATGCCAGAAACGAAAATTTGCCGAGTCGCCTCTCCTCTGTCTTCGAGCGATTTAGAGTGAGGGTGAGGGAAATGAAGAGATGTCCTGAAGACGCCTCGTTTAAATGGTTCGTTCGATCGATCGAACTGTGTTCGATCGATCGAACACATATCCTTCAATCGATTGAACGTAAATTACAAGCGCTTGAACATTCAGGTTTCGATCGATCGAACTGGGTTCGATCGATCGAACACAAAAATTCCAGAATTCATTGGGATATGAACCACATCACTCCCAACTATCAAAAACAAATCTGGACATGCAGATAGACTGAAAGAACAGTTGAAGAACAAGCATGTAGTACAGAAATTCATCCCCAGAATAAAAAATTGCAATTTATATCAAAATAAAACTTTATAATTGTATTCAAAATGCAACACTATCATCCCCAACTGTGGTTAAAACCTTATTTAACTAAAAAAAAACCAAAAAAATAAAACGAAAACTAAAACCCAAAAACATTTTGTCAAGGATTACACTCCAGTTGCTAAACAAGAATTGAAATTGAACAGAAACAACTGAAATGTAGCACTAGTCTTCGAGTATAAAGATTTCCTCTTCCACGATCTCTTCATAATCCGCCGAATCTTCAGAAGTGAAGTCCAAACTCGATGATTCCCTTTCCCAGAACAATCGAAAAGCAGCAAGGACATCATCAAACAAGTCTGGAGTCTCCAAGGAATTGAAAGCCCACGCAAGAGGTGATCCGGATGGAGACAAGGATAACGGAGTGTGAATGCGCAACGGACTGTCCTCTCGCGGCGGAGTGAGTGGGGGCCTTATGTAGGGCCCAAGACCATGAATCAGTTGATGTGGAAGGAATACCGGGATGCCATTTAGGAACATAGTGACAATCCTGGACAAAAGACAACAAACTGAAATTAAAACAACAGAACACAAGAAACACGAATTAACACAAAAAGAAAAACAAAGAATAGAAACAAGAATTACAAAGAAATGTGACAAGTTCCAACCTCACTATTGGCATTGGTTCCCAAAATGCACTGGCTGGTAAGGGGCATTGGAGCCTGAATAGCAAGTAGCTCAGGTGCACATAGCGGTATGGGACCAACTCAAGCACGAGGAAGTCATCCACAAAAACAAAGACGGCATTGTGGCGTTCTGGGACGACATCCTGAAGGTCATGATCCTCCCATGGCTCCCACATATCATCATTTTCCCACTGTGCCATGAGTGCATCATCCACCATTCGTCCCATATACAGATCTTCTTCCTCATCCACCTCTTCGTAATCCTGAAATCCCATATTTTCGTATGGATTGATGTCCAGGAGGGCTGGCGGATATGAAATGAGAGAATGAGCAACAGGATCTTGATGAAGCAAGGGGCAAGGTGTGAGTTCACCCTCAGTCCAGGTGCCACAACAACATTCTGAATCAGCCCAAGAACCGATTGAATGGACATCATCACCTCGCATATTCACCTGCAACAGAGTGGTTTAAGGAATAATGGATTAGAACTAAATCACAAACACGAAAGAAAGCACAAGAACCAAAAAGAAACAAAAGAGAGAAAAACTAAAATGCAAGGAAAGAAAAGGAATACAACAACAATTTGAAATTCCACTTCGGATTTTTAAGCGTGAGAATAGCTGGGCTCATCCAGCTGGATGTGCTCAACTTCAGAGTGGAAATTCTCCAAGAACGGCTTCAATCTTTGGCCATTGACCTTGAAACAATCATCGTTCTTGGGATTAACAATCTCGACCGCCCCATGTGGAAAAACAGTTTTTACGATGAACGGGCCTGTCCACCGGGAACGGAGTTTTCCTGGGAAAAGATGGAGGCGAGAGTCATACAGCAACACTTTCTGCCCCGGCTCAAATGATTTACGAAAAATCGTACGATCGTGTCGAGCCTTCAACTTTTCCTTATGCAACTTCGCAGAGTCATACGCATCTCGTCGTATTTCCTCTAGCTCTGCAAGTTGGAGCTTGCGTAGCTGACCTCCCTCTTGAATATCAAAGTTCAATGAGCGTGTCGCCCAATAAGCTTTATGTTCAATTTCAACAGGAAGGTGGCAAGCTTTCCCGTAAACTAGTCTATACGGGGACATACCAAGATTCGTCTTATAGGCAGTGCGGTATGCCCATAACGCGTCAGTCAATTTGTATGCCCAGTCTTTTCGATTGGAACTAACCGTCTTCTCGAGAATATGCTTGATTTCTCGGTTAGCCAATTCTGCTTGCCCATTTGACTGTGGATGATAGGCAAGAGCGATTTTATGATGAACCCCGTATTTCTTGAGAAGCGACTCCAAGGGCCTATTGCAGAAATGCTTGCCTTGGTCACTTAGTAAAGCTTTCGGAGTACCAAAACGAGACAGAATATGCTCTCTGAGAAATGACATGACCGTTCTGTGGTCATTTCGTCTCGTTGGTATCGCTTCTACCCATTTCGATACATACTCCACAGCAAGGAGTATGTACTCACAGTTATTCGACTTGGGAAATGGGCCCATAAAATCTATGCCCCAACAATCAAATATCTCAATTGTGATGATAGGGGTTAAAGGCATAGAATTCCTTTTAGAAATGGTTTCAAGCTTTTGACAGCGTTGGCATGTCTTACAAAAGGAATAAGCATCTTTGAAGACTGTGGGCCAGTAAAAACCGCTTTGCAACACTTTTTGTGCGGTCTTCTGTGACGCAAAATGGCCACCGCATGCCTCAGAATGGCATGACGCTAAGATAACGGTTATATCCTCGTTGGGTACGCAACGCCTGATGACCTGATCAGCACAGTATTTGAAAAGGTATGGGTCATCAAAGAAAAAATGGCGTGCAAACGAGAGGAACCGTTTTCTATCTTGATTCGACCAATGAGTCGGTGTCTCACCCGTGACCAGGTAGTTTACCACATCAGCATACCAAGGCAGACTACTTACTGCTAGTAGCTGTTCATCTGGGAACTCATCTTTAATGGATTGGGATTCGGTGTTATCGGTAAAAGTCAACCGGGATAAGTGATCCGCAACCACATTCTCTACTCCTTTCTTGTCCTTGATTGTTAAATCAAACTCTTGGAGTAAGAGTATCCAGCGAATAAGCCGTTGTTTAGCGTCTTTCTTTGACAAAAGATACTTGAGGGCCGAATGATCTGTAAAACAGACGATTGGCGACCCTATCAGGTAAGACCTAAACTTGTCCAGAGCGAATACTACGGCCAGCAGCTCCTTTTCAGTAGTAGTGTAATTCATTTGAGCTTCATTTAAAGTTCGGCTGGCGTAGTATATCACATGCGGCTTATTGTCCTTCCTCTGGCCTAGGACTGCGCCAATGGCGTAATCACTAGCATCGCACATTAATTCAAAAGGCAAACTCCAGTCGGGTGCCTGTATTATAGGTGCGGAGGTGAGGAGATCTTTTAGATCCTCAAAGGACTTTTGGCAACTCTCTGACCACTCGAAAGGTGCATCTTTGACAAGAAGTTGACAAAGGGGTCGAGAGATTGCACTGAAATTCTGGATAAATCGACGATAAAAACCTGCATGCCCCAAAAATGAACGAATGTCTCGCACTGTACGGGGGACAGGTATGTTTGAGATTATGTCGATCTTAGCCTTATCCACTTGGATTCCTTCATCGGATATTATGTGGCCTAGAACTATACCCTTGGTCACCATAAAGTGACACTTCTCCCAATTCAAGACTAGGTGTTTGTCCTCACACCTCATTAAAACCTGTTCGAGATTGCTGAGGCAATCCTCGAAGCTATGGCCGAAAACTGAAAAGTCATCCATGAATACTTCAAGGATGTTTTCGACCATGTCACTAAAAATGCTTAACATGCACCGCTGAAAGGTAGCCGGTGCATTACATAAGCCAAATGGCATTCGTCGGTAGGCGAAAGTACCGAATGGACACGTGAACGTGGTTTTCTCCTGATCTTCAGGAGCAATCTCAATTTGATTATACCCACTGTATCCATCCAAGAAGCAGTAATACTTATGACCCGCCACTCGTTCTAGCATTTGATCCATGAATGGCAAAGGAAAATGATCCTTTCGGGTCACAGTATTTAGCTTCCTGTAGTCGATACACATTCTCCATCCAGTGGGGACACGTGTTGGTACTAATTCACCCTCTTTGTTCGGAATGACTGTTATGCCCGCTTTCTTTGGAACTACTTGGGTAGGACTGACCCAAGGACTGTCAGATATCGGATATATCATCCCAACATCAAGCAGTTTAAGCACTTCCTTTTTAACCACTTCTTGCATGTTGGGATTCAGACGCCTTTGCATTTGCCTTGAGGGTTTGGCGTCTTCCTCCAGATATATCTTATGCGTGCATATGGATGGGCTTATGCCTTTGAGGTCAGCAATTGTCCATCCCATAGCATCTTTATGCTTTTTCAGCATTTCCACTAGCTTACTTTCCTGTTCATGAGTTAAAGCCGATGAAATAATTACAGGATAAGTTTTTCCAGTTCCTAGGAATGCATATTTCAGCTCTTTTGGGAGCTCCTTCAATTCTAACTCCGGGAACTGGAAACTAGAGGGCATTACCAACTTGGTTTTAGGAGGCAGTTGTTCATATGGCATTACCCACATGCAATCAGCTCTATCCTCCTCTATCGTATCCATCATAAGACACGTCTGGTTTAGGTCAGCATCCAATGGAGTTGACTCTTCAGGCTGATAGTTATCGCCAAATTGTGTCATCACAACTTCCAAAGGATCTTTGTAGTCGACCAAGTCAACTTCATCTTCAATGACCGTGTCTATATAATGGATTTCCTCCTCATCATCGTATTCTTCAGGTCGGGGATTGGAAAAAATCTTGACATTCAATGTCATGTTCCCGAATACGATTGTCATGATACCACTTCTAATCTTGATTGTGGCATCAATGGTGTTGAGGAACGGCCGTCCAAAGATAACCGGGATATGTGCACCAGGATTAGACACAGGTTCTGTGTCCAATATCACAAAATCCACCGGAAATACAAACGAGTCTATTTGGACCAGGACGTCCTCTAATACCCCTCTAGGGTACTTCACGGATCTGTCTGCCAATTGCAAAGCAACTCGAGTGGGTTTGAGTTCACCTAACCCTAGCTGTTTATAGACTGAATATGGCAGCAGATTCACGCTTGCTCCTAAATCGAGGAGTGCGTTGTCTATCTTTTGATTCCCAATTCTGCATGAGACAGTAGGTGTACCGGGATCTTTGAGTTTTGGAGGCAACTCATTTTGAATGATCGCGCTAGCTTGGCACGCGACATAAGCATGTTTCTTCACGCTTTGCCTCCTCTTGACCGTGCATAGATCTTTGAGATACTTAGCATAGGCCGGCACCTGCTTGATAGCATCTAGGAGTGGAAGGTTAATCTTAACTTGCTTAAACAATTCCAAAAACTCCTGATTCTTCGTCTCATTCTTGGGTTTCTTCAACCGTTGAGGATAAGGTGCAGGAAAGGGGCATTTTGGTGGTTCCTCCTTAACAGATTCCTTTCCAGACCTTTGCTCAACTTCTTCTTCTACTCTAGGAGCTTCAAGGTTTACCTTTATTGGTTCGTCATTAGTAGACGGCTCCTCCTCTCGAGTAGATGGTAGCTCAACTTCTTCATCCAACACTTCCCCCTCTTTGTACACTTCGGGAGTGGACAGAGGTATGCTTTTCTCTATGATTTTTCCACTTCTCAGTGTGGTCACAGCTTTAGCATGTTCTTGATTGTTAGGACCATTGTTATATCCCTTGGGGTTCTGAAGTGGTTGGGCAGGGAATGTTCCTCCTGAGCTCTCTTGCCGTGCATCTATCCTCTCTAACGTGGCAGACATTTTACTCATCATTTGGATGAGTTGCTGCGTTAGATTGGCATTAGCAAGTGGCTCCTCTTCTTGTACCTTCTTGTGCGAGGGCACATAGGCATTGGTTTGTGGTGCATTGGAGGGTTGAGCCTGATTGTAATGATTAGTTCTGTTTTGATTGTAATGCTGGGGCGGCCTATTGTTTTGCCCTTGATATTGATTGTTGTTGTAGGGCTGCTGTTGATATTGATTTTGGGCCCCAGCATTATTTCTCCAATCAAAACCGGGGTGATTCCATCTATTATTACTTTGAAAATTATTGTTGGAATTCCCCGCCCCTCGAAAACCTTGCATGGCATTCATCTCTACAGGGGCTTGCTCTTGAAAATATGGCACATTAGGACAATACTGAGTTGTATGTCCCAACATGTTGCATGTGCCACATGGTTCTTCAGGCATGACTTGCCTAGAACTCTCTCCTTTCATACTTAACTCTTCTACCTTCTTTGCTAGCTCTGCATACTTCGTCATGAGGCGATCTTCATTGGTTAGCTGATATAGGCTTTTCTCTTCTACACAGGATATCTGTGAGCGTGAGATATTGTCAGAATTTGACCATTCATGAGCGTATTCAACTAACCATTCGAAATGGGCTTCGGCCTCTTCAGTGTTTTTTCGCAGGAATGGTCCAGAGCTCATTGTTTCCACCAACTTCTTTGTTTCACCATTCAATCCCTGATAAAAGAAGCTGATCGTTCGCCATTTCTCAAACCCATGGTGTGGGCATGAGAGAAGCAAATCTTTGAAACGCTCCCACGCTTGTGTGAAGGTTTCATTGCTCTTTTGTTTATAGGAATTAATTTGACGCTGAAGATCTGTGGTCATGCGAGTAGGATAGAATTTCTTCAGAAACGCGGTGCTCATCGCATGCCAGGTGAAAATTGAATTAGGCTTTAGGGAGTGAAGCCACGCCTTCGCTTTATCTTTCAAAGTGAAGGGGAATAGCATTAAATGTGTCACCTCCCTAGGACAATTTTGCGAGAATGTTTTGCAAACATCCTCGAAATCGGTGACATGTAAATACGCCTTCTCGCTTTCCATCCCATGAAAAGTGGGAAGCAATTGAATCATCCCATTGCGAAACTGAAATTCGCCATTGTGTGGTGGGATTTGAATGCAAGAGGGCGTAGGTGCATGTTCTGGTTGCATAAGATCGCAAAGAGGACGGAGTGCCTCATCAATTGGCACCACAACATTGTCACCATTTTCACTCTGATGATCATCCATTGATGCAGTTGGAGTGACTATTGGATTGATGGAACTATCAGAGTCAGAGCGGTAGAATGGGTTTCCAAAAAATCCTTCAATAGAATTCTCGGACATGAACTAGGAGAGTCCCTAGGGTGAGAACTTACCGAAAGAACTGAAAAGAAAAGAAAAGAAAAAAAATAGAAAGAGATGAAGAGAGACTGAGGTAATCTAAAGAATTGATCGTCGCTCTTCCCCGGCAACGGCGCCAAAAACTTGACACGACTAAAAAGTTGTGCGCTCTTGTGCAACACCCAAGTGTAGGTGATCGTGCAAGTAATATAGTACTGGAAGTCCAGGTCGATCCCACAGGGAAGGTGTTGACCTATTGAATTAGACTAACCTCTAAAAGAAAATAAAATGAATAAGTTTAAATGATGGTGCAGAACACAAAGTTCCACAAACTAAGATTACTAACAAAAATAATTTAAATTAACTAAACAATCTAACTAGCTAATGAAAACAGTACTTGAAATTAGGGTGTTTTAACTTTAAAAGAAAGTGTTGGGATTACACGAATCCGCAGTAACCTAACCATCTACCATGCATTTGCCTTGAAGCACAATGGAGTACATTACCTACAGTTTTCCGTATTCCTCTAAAAATAAAGAATCCATGGCCCTTTCATGACCGGGACCATATCATCACAGTTAAGTTGAAATACGCGAAAGCGGTTTAATTCAATAGTTAAGACTCGCATCCTCAATGGTATTAGCATTGAAGATGGTTTGCAAAATGTATTGAAAGAAAATGCCTTAGGGCCTTAGTTTTAAAACTGTTTTGACAAACTGAGCATTTATTTGGGACAGAATGATAACACATCTTAAGACAAAAGGTCCTGGAATATTGCAGGGAACATCCTCAAGAATCAGGGAGTTCGATCGATCGACGCGCCTTCGATCGATCGAAGACCTTCATCCCTCAATCGATCAAACTGACTTCGATCGCTTGACTGTCTCTGGTTCGATCGATCGAACTAACTTCGATCGATCGAACACAGCGATTATTCTGCTGCATGGCAGAGGCTGGAGATCACTGTTTCATCGTGTTCTCCCAACCTGGGACTACTCAGACATCGTCTGGAGTGTCGAGGATTGGTTTTTAACGTAAGAAAACATTAATACTATGTTTGATTGTGAGTTATTCATAAGAAATCTAAAAACTATGGTTTGGTAATTATTTAGCATGCAATATCACAAGATGATCAAGTAAACTATGACTAACACGTGCAGAATATAAATAAGCAGTATATAAATAACCTGGAATAGAAGATACTCGTATAAACTTCAAGAAATCCAATCCACAATATGAAAATTCAAGGAAAAACCTACAAAAACCAAACAAACTCTCTATCTCTCTCTATAAAACTGTTGAAAACAAAAGTGGGTGTCCTTATGGACGTGTACAAAACGCATATAAATAGAAAACCTAAAGCACTAGGGTTAAAACCCGCATTCTGCTGCGCACGCAAATGTTTCTGGAAATACCCCGTTCGATCGATCGAACTGATCTCGATCGATCGAACCCTTGATCTTCAAGCGCTTCAACACTCTTCAAGCGATCGAACCCTCGATCGATCGAGCCCTCTTAAAGCGATCGAACTCCACTTTTCAGCTTTGACTTCTTTTGTTTGCATTCCAGCATTCCATTTATTCTGATGTTCATCTATTTAGTCCGCACAGCAGTGATCTGCATAAACAACAGCTAAAACAATACAACTTATCATAGATTAATCATAATGTATAAAAATTAGCCTTGTAATGCAAATTGCGGATAACACGGGAAGTTGTGATAAAAACTAATACAATTCTTCCTTTTAGCGCAGTTGTATTTTACAAATACCCCCGCTTTGCACTGACAAGCTTTTTATGGGCAATGATGCGGCTTCAACCGTTGAAGGCAAGGGGAATGTGATTATTAAGTTCATTTCCGAAAAAGAGATGACCCTTCTAGATGTGCTACATCTTCCGGAAATTCGCAAGAATTTGGTGTTCGGACCTATGCTAAGTAAGAAAGGATTCAAGCTTGTCTTCAAATCCGATAAATTTGTTTTGACTAAGGATGAAATGTATGTAGGAAGGGGTTATCTTAATGAAGGGCTCTTCAAGATCAATTGTACTCCTAAAATTATCATTAAAGGGAGCTATAGCTTCTTCTTATATTGTCGAGTTATGTTCATTGTGGCATTCTAGATTAGGAGGTGAATTTCAAATACATGCATAAAATGATGAATCTTGGATTGTTACCTAAATTTGAAATTGACAAGTCACATAAATGTGAAATATATGTAGAATCAAAACTTGCTAGAAAGCCATTTAAATCCATAGATAGAAGTGAATTACTAGACTTAATTCATACCGAGTTATGTGATTTAAAACTAACTCCAACAAAAGGTGGAAAGGAAATATTTTGTTACATTTATAGATGATAGTAGTAGATATTGTTATGTTTACTTAGTTTTAAGGATGAAACAATGGACATGTTTAAGACATACAAAGCTGAAATTGAAAATCAATTATCTAGTACAATAAAAAGAGTTAGATCAGATAGAGGAGGTGAATATGATTCAACTCCAGTAGCCGAGTATTGTACTACTAATGGAATTATTCATGAAACCACTGTGCCGTATACACCACAACAAAATGGTGTAGCCAAGAGGAAAAATAGAACCCTCAAAGAAATGGCAAATGCTATGCTAAATAGCTCGGGTGTGCCACACAACTTGAGGGGGGGATGCCATTCTTACGGCGAATGTCATTCTTAATAGAATTCCACATAAGAAAACTAACAAGTCTCCTTATGAATTTTGTAACGCTAGAGTACCCTCATATAAAAAGCTCAAAGTGTAGGGGTGTCTAGCTAAGGTACAAGTTCCGCTTCCTAAACGAACGGAACTAGGACCTAAGACCGTAGATTGTGTATTTATCGGTTATGCTAATAATAGTGCTGCATATCGTTTCCTTGTGGTTAGGTCTGAGAATGTAGACATTCATGTCAATACATTCATGGAATCGGTAGATGTCGAGTTCTTCAAAAAAATCTTTCCTTTTAGGGAAGAAAGACAAAATTCAGCACCTACAAGAAGTATTGAAGAGATTTCTTCAAGTTCGAAGACCGACGAAGAAATCAAAGTTGATCCTAAAAAGAGCAAAAGAGCTAGGAAAGCTACTTCTTTTGGACCAGATTTTGTGATACTAGTTACCATGGGTGAACCTCAAACCTTTAACGAGGCTATGAGTACACCCGAAGCGCCTTATTGGCAAGGAGTGGTAAATTGTGAGGTGGACTCCATTATGCAAAACCATACATGGCAGTTGGTTGACTTACCTCGAGTTAGTGAACCAATTGGTTGCAATGGATTTTTAAGAAGAAACTCAAAGCCGATGGTACTATAGATAAGTACAAAGTTAGGCTAGTCGCAAAAGGCTATAGACAAAAAAGTGAGAATCGATTTCTTTGATACTTATTCCCCAGTTACTAGGATTACTTCCATTGGGATGGTAATCGCTATAGCCGCCGTCTATAACATAGAGTTACATCAAATGGATATAAAGACCACATTCCTCAATGGAGATCTAGATGAAAAGATCTATATGAACAACCAGAAGGCTTTGTTGTGAAGGGACAAGAACATAAAGTGTGTCGACTTGTTAAGTCTCTTTATGGTATGAAATAAGCTCCAAATCATTGGCATGAGAAATTCGACCACACCATGATCGCAAATGGTTTCAAAATCAATGAATGCAATAAATGTGTGTATGTCAAGGAGTTTAATGACTCATGTGTTATTGTATGCTTGTATATTGAGGACTTACTTATTACGGGAACGAATAAGAAAGTTATCAATGAAACCAATAAAATGTCAAGCTCAAGCTTTGACATGAAGAACATGGGTAAAACCAATGTTATTCTTGGTATACAAGTAAGACAAACTTCCTTGGGATATCTTCTCACACAATCACATTATGTTGAGAAAATATTAAAGAAGTTTGTGCAATTGGATAGCAAATCGGTAATAATTCCGTTTGATTCCAATTGTAAGTTGAGGAAAAATATGGGTGAAAGCATAGCTTAACTTGAATATTCGTAAGTAATCGGGAGTTTAATGTATATTATGAATTGTACATGTCCGGATATTGCATATTCGGTGGGGAAAACTTGCTAGATACACTAGTAATCCAGGAAGAGATCATTGGGACGCTCTTGTGAGAGTGTTAAGATATCTAAACCATACCATGAGATATGGATTGCACTACACACGATACCCACCCGTGGTTGAAGGATATTCTGATGCGAATTGGATTTCAGATAGTCAAGAGACTAAGTCCACTAGTGGATATATATTCACTTTAGGTGGAGCTGCGATTTCTTGGAAATCAACTAAGCAAACATGTATAGCACGTTCGACGATGGAATCGGAGTTCATAGCCTTAGATAAGGTGGGTGAGGAAGCCGAAGGGCTTCGAAACTTCCTAGAGGATATTCCATTATGGCCGAAACTGATAATGGCCATAGTTGTGCATTGGGACTGCAATGCAGCATCTTTCGTAGCTAAGAATGTCATCTATAATGGCAAGTCAAGGCATATAAGACGAAGACACAACACAATCAAGCAGCTGCTCTCTAGTGGTGTAATCACGATAGACTATGTCAAGTCAAAGAAAAACATTGCGGATCCTCTTACGAAAGGATTGCCTAGAGATCAAGTTCAGTATACGGCGAAAGAAATGGGCTTAAAGCCAACACTTTGAACAACCTGGCGGAAACCTAACCTAGTTGACTAGAGATCCCAAGATCTAGGTTCAATAAGAAAACTAGTTGGGAAAGTTCATGTTGTAAACACACATTCATTGTTGCATCATTTATGTATATTGTTCAAGTGTGTAATAAAATTTGTTGAGGTTATGTACTTACATTTAATGATATTGATGAGTAATGATAGTACTCTTAATTGGATCACCTATATGAGAATGGAAGTGGGGTCGCTTCTATGAGAACTTAAAAGGCTTGGTTCTCTAAGAGTTCTCATGAATAATGATCATGTTCAGGACCCAAATGAACACAACCGAATGAATTAATATGTACAAGGATATGTGGTGTGTTATCTAGTGTCGGTTTACACTAAAAGGTTGAACAATTCAATACTTAATGTACACTGCGTCACCGAGTAAATCTAGTAGATATTCACCAAGGGAAAGTTCAAGTCCAAAAGACACTCTCCTAATACGTCGCAAGTCCGTGAACTGCTCTCGTAGTTTATTGTATTTCGTTTTTGTTTAGTTAGCCATAATCATTCACATGTGGGGGATTGTTAGATTCGGAGTATGAATGGGAGCTTATGTAAGCTCAAGGGGATCGTGAGGATCGCTATGGACTGGCTCAATGCTTAGGAAAAGACTTGGAACATTAAGTTTCAAGATTCTAGCAGAGGGGTTTTCGACCGGTCGACGAGGTCCCTTCGACCAGTCGACTGGGTCAACGACTACATGAAGTTTTAAACAAGTTCTGGCAGAGGGGCATTCGACTGGTCGACCGGACCCTATTTGTGAAGAGTCACAATTTTTCATGTTGTAACTTCGAATTAGTTTGAACTTCATCTGTTCTAATGGCTGATAAACGTGTATATATTGTTATATACTTAGTGTATAGGTGTTGGGACACAACCATTTGTGTAGAGAGACATCTCTTACCCAATAGACACCTCTATATATACAATATAGTTAGTTAGCTTTGATATACTTGATTTTCAGATTTTCTCTTCTCTTCTTCATCTATTCTAGAGTCAATTGAGAGCAATTTATATATATATATATATATTCTGCAGAGTATATTAGAGTTTGTTGTCTCTATTATACTAGATCGTAGTATCCTCAAGAACGATACGTCTTAGTCCACAAACAACTAAGCGTGGGACGTAAATTCATTTTTCAGACAACGCTTTGCATGCTCGATCTAGTCACTGTTTTGTTTTATTTCATATACATAGTTTCCAACAGCCTGCAATATATATTGTAATTTGTAACGTAATGCACAGTACAATATGAACTTGAATGTGATGCACATAGCTACCAAGTTTCTTGGAATATGGTTTCCATTAACACCCAAGTCATTGTAATGTAATGCACAAAACCATATAAAGACGAATGTGATACACATAGCTAGCAAAATTTTGTAATTTGTTAGTGATCACTTCCCTTCTTCTTCTTTTTTCTTAAATTACGATATTATTTTGAAAGATTTGAAATTTTAATGTTGTTTAAGCAGGAAGGAAAACACAAAGGAATAAGTTTTCCTTCTTGTTTTTTGTTCCCTTTTCTTTTCGTTCAATGAATCAGCAAACCAAACAAAGCCTAAGGAGGCTATTTTTCTTTACTCTTCCAAGTATTTGTATACTCCTCAATATTAGTTCAAACCACTTGAAATACTTTCTTGTAACATGGTTTTTTCTTCTAAACTATCAAAATTAAGGACCTAGAAATAGATGATCTTAGTTTTCTCTCAACACATTGTTGCAGAACTTAGCGAATGAATGGGCTAAAGGGGTGCTAAATGACTCTGAGACCCTCACAAAAGAGAGAGTGGACGAGATCTTAAACGAATTTCTGAAAGATTTCAAAGAAGGCTCTCTAGAATCCAAAGGCTGGCCTCAACATTCTTCTGCCTACAGAATCTCAAAGGCGGCCATGAACGCCTACACAAGAATACTGGCCAAGAAGTACCCGAATTACATCGTCAATTGCGTGTGCCCCGGCTATGTAAAGACAGATCTTAACTTCAATACCGGTGTTCGGTCTGTCGAAGAAGGTGCTGCAACTCCTGTCAGACTAGCTTTGCTCCCTGATGGAGGTCCTTCGGGTGTGTTCTTCGTTCGTGGCGAGGTGTCATCTTTTGAATAATAAGTGATTAGGAAATAGCTGAATTTCTATGCATCTTTTGTCATTATAGTGTATACACATGAATAGTTTAAGAATAAGGTCATTAGACTAAATAAATGTGTTGGTTTTTTAATAAGCAGAGAGACTTAGCAATATATGTAGAGCAACTGAAATGTTATAATTATCAAATTTTGGATTGTATAATGTTTGGCATTGTTATTGATACTTGTATAGCTCTTGAGATTCAAGCGCACAAATTGTGCGACTGGCCAGAAGCTGCCTAGGCTTTTTGTGATTGAATTGCAAAAGCATTTTTTTCCCAGACGAGGCATAGTTTTCAAATCATATTGTTTCAATTTTTTCTGTTGCTTAGCTTAAAGGGGTGCTAACAAATCAAAGTGAAAATCTGATGATAAGAGCCTTAACAAACACTGGAAAGATAGTGGTCAAGTAAGTGGTGTTTATGTGAGTTTTCATTAAGGTTTACTAGAATCCAAAGATTAGAGGCTGTCTGGGAAAATAAATAACAAAATTTTTGGTTCGTAAGTGAACCGGTTTTACAAATTCAAGTGTTTGATAAGAGTCAACTTCTTACATACACGATCTAATAACTCTATCATAACTGGTTCTTTGTCAAACCTGCATAACGTTGGTTCATACAAGAACAAGATGGAAAGTGAGACTTGAACTGAACTTGGACCAATTTTAATCGTTGGAGGCATGGCCGGCCCAATGGGGGGGCTAGTGGGGCAACCGTCCCGGGCCACCAAAGTTTATTAAATTTTGAGGGCCCTCATTAAATTTTCATAATTACATTTTTACTTTGAGATTTTTTTAGCATTTTACATTAGGTCTCCTTTAATTATGTTAAGTCTCTCCTCAACTTATGTTTAGGCCCCAAAGGGGCCCAATACCCAATTTAGTGTCATCAACTACATATATATTGATATACATACATATAAAACTCAAAAGCAAAGGCCCCTAGAATTTTGAAAATTACACTTTTAGTTCAAGAATTTTTTGAGTTTTAGAAATAGACCTCCCAAGAATTTTGAAAGACACCATACAATATTTAAGTTTTACAAATAGATTCTCATATTATAAGTAGATCCCAAAAAAAATTGCCAATTATATATAAGTAAACCCTAAAAAAATAGTCACTTATGTATAAGTAGACCCCAAAAAAATTGCCTCAGGGGCGCTGCCCCCGAACCCCCGAATAAGGGCCTCCCTTTTAGTAGTTCGTCCCGGGCCTCCAAATACTCAAGACCGGCCCTGGTTGGAGGTGCCCAAGAAACTTTGAAACTAATAATGTATATGAACAATATGAAAATAGGTCTTTAGAATAAATGGTGGGATGTTATAAACAAATTAAATAGACCAAATATTGTATGTAGAGAAGCCAAATTGTTCCACTTTTGAAATTTTGGATTGTATTGTAATTGTGATGGCAGACCTATTTTTAGGGAAATGATCATACATATATGGAGGTGTGTTCGAACTTTATCTTTGAATCTTATGAAAAGTCGATATAGCGACTGTTTTGGGAATTGCGATTGGAAGCACAATGTTGTTTGCCCAAATTTTATGTGATTGGATTGCTAAAGCATATTCTTTCCCAAACGGGGCCTTTAGTTGTCTCACCATATTGTTTCAATTTTTAATTCGATGCTTGGCCTTAAACTTGTTCTCTTGAACTTTTTAGGTTTAATTACACGGACCTCCCCTGAGGCTTAGCGAAATTACACAGACCTCCTCTTTATATTGCAAAATTACACAAACCTCCCCTCTAGCATGAATCTACTATTTTACCCTTACTTTGTTTACCATTTTACTAAACTACACCTCTCTCTCTCTCTCTCTCTCTCTCTCTCTCTCTCTCTACTGTGTGTGTATATACGTACATAGATATAGATATAGATATACAAGTACATATACATAACATATGAACATACATATATATATATATATGTGAGTATGAATTTGTTCAAAAAATTCAAAATTCAAACCCAAAATCAGTTTGTTCCAAAAACTAATTTGTTCCTAAGATTTGAACCAAAAATTAATTTATTCCAAAAACTAATTTGTTCTTAAGATTTAAACTCAAAATCAATTTGTTCCAAAAACCTAAGAGCTAAACCCAAAACACTAAATCCACCTCAAAGATGTATTTATGTATTCAATGGCTACATGTATACAAATATATATATATATGCATATATGGTGTGTATGTATGGTCTGTATATATGGTGTGTATGTATATATGCATATATATATATAAATTCTCCAGAGAGGGCGCCCGCTCTTTATTAAAGAGAGGACCTCTGCTTTGACCGTCGGATCGTGTTTAAAAACTGGATCTGACGGCCAAAACAGAGGTCCTCTCTTTGATAAAGAGAGGGAGCCCTCTGTATATATATGTGTGTGTGTGTATGCAGTAGAGATAAAGAGAGAGGAGAAGGGTTTTTTTTTAAACCTAAGGGTATTTTCGGCATTAGCAAATTATGAGGGGGATCTCTGTAAATTTTGCAATGGGGCAAATGCACTTGGTACCCTACACTTTCACCGAAATTTCATTTTGGGCCATGTACTTCTAATTGTAACACTTAGGGCCCTCTAGTTTCACTTTTGTTTCAATCAAGGACGATTACTAACACTGTCAGCCTAAATGGATGGAATACCCCACATGGGGACCACGTGAGTCCATTTAGGCACCAAATCACCTCAGCTTCTTCATCCCTTTTCCTTTTTAACTTAAAATTAGGGCTTGTCATGGTGAAAACTCCCAACTCAGAAGGCAAATGGCAAAATTGAGGACGAATATCGAGAGAAATAGGCATCAACATATTCCTCAACCTTGAATAGGTACCTTTTTCGAAACTCCTCTCACTCTCTTTCTCTCTCTAAAACTCTCTCTCTCTCTCTCTCTCTCTCTCTCTCTCTCTCTCTCTCTCTATTCGAAGTTTGGGGCTTTGACGAGAGAAAGGAAGAAGAAGAAGAAGAAGAAGAAGAAGAAGATGGGAAGTTCACGCCACCAGTTGAAATCGATGCTTCGCAAGAACTGGCTTCTCAATATTCGTTATCCTTTTCTTACTTGTGCTGAGGTTCATATTATATATATATATATAGATATATATATATATAATTTTCATATGTGGTTTCATGTGGAGTGTAATTGTGATATTAATTTTATTTAGTTATTTATTTATGTTTTCTTGTATCATGTGATCCATATGTGTGTGTGTGTGTGTGTGTGTGTGTGTGTGTGAAATGCCATATATTTGTTATAATCATCTCTTTAGTTTCCAGAGTCGGAAAGTTGATGATTATCAATCATAGTTTTTTTGGTTCTTTGTAGTTAGTCAGAGACTATTGGTATGAATGTCAATTCTATTGATACTTTCAAGAAAAGAGTGATAAAGCTCACTTTTGAAGGGGCAAAAGATCTATAAGAGCATAGCCCATTTTCTAAACACATTCTCTTCAATCTTGAGCCATGACAAGCCCTCATTTTAGGATAAAAAGGGAAAGTGATGAAGAAGCTGAGGTGATTTGGCGCCTAAATTGGCTTACGTGGTCCCCACGTGGGGTTTTTCGTACATTTGGGCTGATAGTGTTAGTAATCGTCCTTGATTGAAACAAAAGTGAAAGTAGAGGGCCCTAAGTGTTACAATTAGAAGTACAGGGCCCAAAATAAAATTTAGGTTGAAAGTGTAGGGTACCAAAGTGTATTTGCCCCATTTTGCAATCTAGATGGGAGGTGTGTGTAATGCAAATTCAAACCACAAGGGAGGTCTGTGTAATTTTGCAATATAAAGGGGAGGTTCGTGTAATTTCTCCAAATCTCAGGGAGGTCTGTGTGATTAACCCTATTTTTTATTGTGTTTATTTCATACTTAAGTACCATTTCAAAGCATTGTTGTAGCTTAAGAAAAATAGGAGCCCAATTGGTCGAGTGGATTGTAGCCCAATTGGTATAGCCTCTCTCTTCCCAATGGGAAGGGAGAGGGTTCGAATCTCCATAGGGGATTCTAGTTGCTTGCCCCTAGTTATTCTTCAGTCGGAATGAGTGGCACTTGTTGAGCTTTTTGGGTGAAGAGAAAAACTCATTCTGTGACTTCCTACACATAGATCTTTATAATATTCTATGGTTTAATCCATATGCATCAACAATCCGGACAACTTATTATCAGCTAGACTAGCAAAATCATATAAAATTGCTCATGGCCAAAAGTTGCTGAAAGGCGCGCAGCTTGTAATTTTTGTGATTGATCCACATTTTTCTGCAATTCAATTTGTAGAAGTTTTGCCAAATGATTTCATTTTAGCTTTTAGAATTCTATTATCACTTATGGACTTCAAAATTGTTGCCAAATGGAGCCGTAGACTCCCAAGAGAGAGAGAGAGATAAAGAGAGAGATTTAGGCACCTTGAGGGTATCACGTGATATGTTGACGTGTACGTACCATTCAACCAATGAGTGTGTGTTATTCGGGTGGACCCGCCCCTAAATACGTGATCCCATTATTCGTGGGTCTCGAAGCTTGGATTCCATCCTATAAAGCATGGACCCATTGGCACGGACACGATACTGCCATGTCGACATGAAAAATCCTATAAAACGAAGACACGACACTGTGGACACACGGCCTCCGTGAGCCCACCTCCGATTTCTTGTTTCCGGCGGGGTTTCGAAATTAATTTTCCTTTGTTTTGAAATTGATTTGAAAGAGAAGAAAAGGTCTATTGAAAACAGATACAAAGTCGCCACTTGGTCTTTAGGGAACCAAGAAACCCAATTTGACTCACCCAAGCGGATAAAGGGCACCGGCCTTTCATAACCAAAGAACTTGGCTCGGGGTTTTGGTATGAGAGAGGAAAGAGCCTTTGTAACGACTAAAATACCCTCAACTCACCCCGTCTCTCTACGAGCCTCAATTAGCATCCAAATAATCATCTTTTACTATGTTTGGTTCGACAATTAATACTATGATAGTATATTACATTTCATAAGAATATTGAAATGGAATATCAAAAGATAAGATATCATTCATAAGATCTAAGCAAAATATCACACAATGTAAAGTGAAAGATCACACAAACAACATAGGAAAAATCGTCTAATCACATATCAAGTAATCAAGTTTTCCTAATCTAGAGGGGGACATGAGTTGTTCTCGAAACAAATAATCAAAGAGATCAAAATATGCTTAGCAAACTAGAATGATGCATGTTAATCTTTGGGTAAAGAAGACTTCTCAATCCCCGAGACGGATGAGAAAAGAAGATTTGATCGAGGGGGAGCATGAACGTGTGATCAAGCTCATTCCTTATAATCTGATTAGATTAGGAGTTACAAAAGCCCCAAATCTTGCATGGATGCAATGTATGAACCTAGAATGTGCAAAGATTGTAGTGTGTTTGTGTACATGGGTTTTCTAAGGTGACTTAGAAGTCTAAAAGATGAATTAATGCATGGAGAAAATCATCATGGATATGTACAAATATAGTATGGACCACTTCCTAAGATATGAACTAATTTGAAGTACATATAAGCATCAAATCAAAGGATAGAAGTAAAAGTATACTTGCTGTGAATAGTGGACAGAGTAGTGACTTGATTTTGTGGAAATTGAAAAGTAGGGTTAGAAATGTTTTCAATGCATGATTTTTTATGGAGATCATCCTTATTGTGTCTATAACACATATCAAAAAGCTAATCCTCAATAAATATTATAGATTGGGAGAAATCATATAAACAATGGAGGTTACTCAAAAACAGAATCCGTACTGTCGACTGAAATGTCAAAACATATTAGAAAATGAAAATAAAACATCTATAGGCCCATATTGTACAGAACGTTCCCTAAGACACTGAATTTCAAGGTAAAAATGAGTTGGGATCACTCTTTTTGGAAAAGTTTTCTGTAAAACAAGTTGAAAGTCAACCAAGCTGCTGTGACAGCAAAAACAGAATGTCTGGAAGGAATGTTTGGGTCCTAATGGACCCCTTCCAAGTGTTTTCAAGTCAAACCAAAAATCATGGTGTTCTCGAATGAGTTAAGAAGACTTTTCAAGTGGTCTTATGTTAATACTTTGAGTATTGAGTTCTAGAGAAATCTTTGAACTCAGATTGTTCACTATTTTGAAGGTTTTGGGAAGAACTGGGGTTTTATTCTTTGAAATCAAAAGAGGGGGTTTAAGAGGGGGTTTGAAATAGGGGTTTTGGGAGTATGTTTTCAGCACTTAAATGAAGGGTTATGATTACTTGAAATATCAATATTGAACTCACATCAAGAACCTCCAAGATTGTTGGAGAGATTTGTTTCCATTTGAGCATAACCCCAAGAATAATTTGGAAGTATTAAGGTTTTAATCATCATCTATCAAACATGTTTTTGAGGTTAAGAGCTACTATCCATAAGGATTCACTCACCTTAAACTTTATGTCATCACTTAGATGATTATGAACTAGTACGTAATCAAATAAAAATCAAGAAGAAATGGGGGAAGAAGAGATGAACATATATATAAACAAGCAAGTAAATAGCAATCAATAGATGATAATCAATGTGATATTGGACTTCTAGCTTGGTGTTTCACTCATAGATATTGACATTTGGACATGGAAGTAGCTTCCTAACTCAAGAATGCTTAAGAATGGTGATTGGGGGGTATTTGAATGTGAAGTATATGAGATGTAATAGAAGAAAACAAGATTAGAACTCACTTTCTTATAGAAAATTAGTGGGAGAAGCTCCCTTTCTCTCTTACAAACCTATCTCTATCTCTCTTTCTCTCTACAACATTCTTAAGCTTTGCACTTGGCCTCCCCAAAATAAAGAGCAAAGGGGATTTATGTAGGCCAATTTGGTGGTGGTTTTGGGATTTAGAAAGTGCTCATATTGGTCCCAAACATCTGTGAACATAAAACTACATCGTTTTGGTCTTTAATTATTCAATTTGGACCCCCAAAATAAATTACAAAAATGGATTCTGCAGGGGTTGAGTGTCGACGCGGCATTGGCCCAGTGCCGCCAAAGCACTGCTCCTCAGATGCCCAAAAAATTACGTTTAGGCCCCCAGAGGTTCCGGTATTCGCGAAAAGGCCCTATTTCATCTTAAATTCACATAAAATGCATACGAACTCCAAACTGAGCATTGTGATATACCGTTGGAAAGGTATTGGATTCTAATTTATATATAAAATGTTTTGGAGTCAGGTCACTTTGAAAAGTTTTGCGTTATTTGCGATGAAAGCCAATTGGATCACCTTTTTACCTTCGAAAATTCATAATAAATCCGTTTTAAATCCAGAAATTATGTGTGATATACCGTTGGAAAGCTATTGACCTCTAGTATCCATGAATAATATTTGAAAAATGATACGGCACTCCAGTTTTAAAGTCAACTTTTAGGTCAAATCGGTCAAACCTAGGATTTCTAGGAAGTTCTAGGAACCTCTGGGAGATCCCAAGAGCTGACGTTCATTCGATTTTCTTTTAAAACTCATTTTAGTACTTTTCACATAATCTAGAATGATCTCAGAACTTTTTGGCAAATTTGGATGATTTTGGTCAAACTTGGTCAAACCTAGGTCAAGCCGGTCTACAGGGACTTTCCGGGACTTCCGGGGGTCTCTGGGAGCTAACGATTTCATCTGATTTTGCTTTAAAACTCATTTTATCACTTTTCTTACGACGTAGTATGTTTCCAGAGCTTTCGATCCAAATCTAGGAGTTTTTGGGCTTTCAGGGGTATTCTGGTCATTCCGAGCATTTCGAGAGATAGAACTAACTTCCAGGAGTCATTTTTGAGTCTTTTTCGATCATTGTGAACCACCAAGCTATGGGTCTCCTAAATCTGATAGCCAACAAAATGGGGTGTCTACAGTTTGCCCCTCTTTGGCATGAACTTGCGAGGTAACGCATGTTGCAAGCGAGTGCCAAAGCTTTGAAGAGACATGTCTTTTTGGAGGCTATAGATTTAGGACAAAAAGCGTCGTAAAAGATGCAATGATAAAAAAATATGATGCTGAGGCTAGTGTTGGTCGCGCTCTGCGTGAGCTGCCTACGTATCCCAAGGGGAATCAGACCAAGACGTAGTTCGGGCACAAAGAAACAAAACATGCAAATACACAACAATCAGGCGGATGCTATGCGGGGATGATGCTATGCAAGGCATGGATGTGATATGAATTGTGTCCTGAGTCCTATCATGTCTAGTGTTCTGATCCTAGTATGAACTAGTGCAGTGGGGTGTACCACTCCGAGTGGACTTGCGTCATGCTTGTGTTGTGTTCTAAAGTGCTTGTGGTCCTAGTATATGTGTTATATGTATTCGCCACTCTCAGTGGACTTGGTGATCTATGCTTCGCTACGACTAATAGACTTATGAGGGATCTTGACCTAGAGGTCTTACCTAAGGAAGAGTGTGGTGCTCAACGTGATATTGTGGTGCTCAAAAGAATGCTTGTGGTGTTTTTGCCACTCCTAGTGGGCTTTGTGATTTGTGTGTGTCGCGACCGATGGGCTATGTGTCATGTTATCACCAATTTGTTATGTTGGGTGAAGTGACCCTCTTGACTCGACTCGTGCTCCCCTTAGTCGTGATACTATAGACTCGGTGACTTTTAGATTCTCAATGGTGCTTCTCAAATTTCAATGATGCTCCTCAATTCTCAACGACACTTATGTTGTTCCTCAATTCTTTGATGGTGTTTCTTAATGCTTCTTGATTCTTAATGGTGTTCTTCAAATCTCAACGATGCTCCTCACATCATCAACGATGCTCCTCGACTTTTGAATGACGCTTTTCAACTCTTCTGATGCTCCTCAACACATTTGATGCTCTTCCATTCTTTAATAATGTTCATCAACACACCTGATGCTCCTCTACTCCTCAACACTTTCGATGTTCCTCGATGTTACTCCGCTTTTCAACGATACTTCTCAACTCTTCTGATGTTCCTCGATGCGCCAATAATGCTTCTCAACTCTTCTGATGTTCCTCGATGCTCCTCCAATCTCTGGGCCCCAAAACATCCTCACAAAACATATCATCAGCAAACCTGGACTTTGAGCCCAAAAACACCCCAATAACACATCTTATCAAAACATCTGGACTCTGAGCCCTAAAACACATCTTATCAACGCTCCTTATCAACACATCTGGACTTTGGGCCCTAAAACACCTCAACAACACATCTCATCGACACACCTCATCAACACATCAGCAGTAGTTTCTTGGTGTTGGCGATATTTCCTCCGATCACCTGCCTTGAGAAACAACTATCGATTTGTAGTTTGCAACCACTTACGAGTTTATACCACTCGTACTTGGGACACTTCTCATGTTGCGACCTTGACTGGTGTAGTACTTCTGCTTGTATCCAAAAAAAATTTTATAATTGGGAATCACCTTTAACCCACACATTTGAGACCATCAGGACAAATGGACTTAACAGGAACGACAAGGAAAGTTGGGTTAGTTTGTATGAAACTTCGATCTCTGACACACTTTTGATCAGATTACTACTGACTCAACAAAGAAGAATTGACCTAGATATGAAATTCTCAAATTGCCACGATCCAATGTGCCTTCATTATGAATGATGTACCGCTCATCTTTTATGTTCACTCCTTATCTTAATATGACAGGACTTTGCTAGTTTTTGAAAATTCCTCCCTATTGATCTAATCAATTCTCTACTTCTCCTAGGAAGTGCTTTGAATTAGTGCCTTAGCTTTTAGAATAAAAGATGCTCTATTTCAAAATTTTCAAAAAAACTTGGTGACTTGAAAACTCGCCCTTGGTATGAAGGGATCGTGTTAGGCAAACGGAGTTTGCCCCTAGTTTGAGGTGCAAGAAGTGGAATTCATAGGCAAACGAGGTGGGTGATCGAAGTTTGCCCCGCCCCTAGTTTGGATGATGGTTTATTGGAGGTTCTGTGCAAACGAGGTAGGTGACCGAAGTTTGCCCCTCGTATGAATGGTAGATAGTAAAATTTAGGCAAACGAGGCGGGTAGCCGAAGTTTGCCCCTAGTATGGAAGGTATTTTCTGGCTTGAGGCAAGGACCGTGACTTTAATCTCTCAAATGCTCATAATTTTTGCCTAGGCACCAGTGAGGTGACCTAGCGAGCTCTTTTCTCTCTTTTGTTATTGCTCACCTTGGATTTAACTCTAATTTTGCCTAGGCGTCCTTTCGAATTTTCGACCTAGTGAGCCATCCTTCTTTTCTTTTTGAAAGTCTGCCTACGTATCCCCGAGAAGGGATCGGGTCCAACGTAGTTCGGGCCAAAGTCTTAAAAGAAGGGGAGGGGGTTAATTATGATGGTGTCAACCGAATTGATGCGGTTGCCTACGTATCCCCAAGTGGGAATCAGGTCGAGCGTAGTTCAAGGCAAGGCTTTGAAAGAAAAGGGTTTGAGGGTTTTTCAAACCAATCGTCAAAGAAGTTCAAACTTGAGACACTTGTGGTAGCTAAAAGAATTGGTTTCGATCTCCCTTTTGTTTTTTTTTTTAGGATTGATCCTTTTTACTTTCACCTAGCCAGTCAATTTTGCTTTTCACGTAGCCGATTCGTGTGAGATCTTCTGATCAGAATTCCAGAATGTGCATGTCAGCTTTCAGAATTTGTTTGTGGTCATTCCGAGCCTTTTGAAATATGATCTAGGCACATTTTCATGATGTGCCTTGAAGTGTACAATTCTCTGAATCACCAAAAAAAATTTCAACCTTTTGACTAGCTAGGGTCAGATTTTGGAAATCAACACCCTTTTAGCTCTAACTTTTGCCTAGGTGCCCTTTCGGGTTTTCAACCTAGCGAGCTTCTTTTTTTTTTTTTTTTAAGTGGGGATGAAACTCACTGAAATGTTTGGCTACCATCAAAGACCAAGTCCGCACAGATTCGCATGGCTATCAATTGGGTAGTGCCCAAGGCTTTGAAATGGTGAACAAGGGTGTTGGGCAAGCCCCAAATCAATCTCAAGTATGTCTTTTCGTGATTGAGCAAAAGCATCTTTAAATTCTTAAAGTAAGACTATTCAATTCTTGGCTCTTCTTCGGGGTCAGCGCAAAATTAACTTTGACCTTTTCAGGATTCTTTTTTTGTTTGATGCAAAAAATTATTACCAGAGTAATATCCATGGTAATTTGAAAAGTGACATTTCAGTTCAATGATTCATGCATTTATGGCTAAACACATCAGATTAGGCAAAATAAGATTTCATTCCATCAGAAGAGAAGGATTACATTACTTGATACAGACTCACAACAACTTGATGACAGCCAGACTTGACCACAAGACTAAACTTGAAATAGATTCAAAACATAGGACAGACTCGACTTGACTCGACCTGGTCTCAAATGGAGTGTCACAGTGACTCGCTTATTCTTATCATTATTTTTAGCTGAAGTTCCAAACACTATCAACTCACCGCGTAGCTTCAACAATCATTGGCCTCAGCGAAAGGGATCATTTGAAAGGACCGGCCAGGGGCTTAGGTGACATGGGGTTGAATGGGTGGTGGCTCGATGATTCTTTGGTCAATGAGGTCTTGGATATCATGGCGGAGACGTATGCACCAGTTGGTGTCATGGCCTGGGCCTTGGTGGTAGGCACATCGTTTAGACAGGTCACAGTTAGGTGGTGGGGGATCGGCACGAGGCTGAAGGAGTTGGAGGTGTCCCTTTTTTAGCAGGCGGCCTAAGGCTACGGAGGGGGAGATATCTAGCTTGAAAAATTCACGGGGTACCCTATTTTGGTAAGGGCAGCTAGGTGAGCTAGTTTGGTTTGTGAACTGGTATGGTTGGGGAGAATAGGCAATGGGTTGGTTACTCAGGGTGTTGACATCCGAAGGGTTTCGGGAGTAGTCGGGCCTTTTGGAATGGCTTTGTGATTCTTCATTCTTGATCTTCCCTTCCCTGATTGCATCCTCAATTCTAGTCCCAATCTCAAACTGTGATGACCAAGAGCTAATACTCCTGAGGCAAGATGGCCAAGATGGATGAGGTGAGGTCGAGTGTGGGGGCTTGTCCCACATCGCCTGGGGTGAAGTTCCAGGACTAGTTTATAAGGATTAATCGCCCCTCTATATGCAACAAGGCCTTTTAAAACCGTGAGGGAGCTAAACGTGAAAGAACTTCACAGTTAAGCGTGCTGCTACCAGAGCAATACCAGGGATGGGTGACCCCCTGGGAAGTTCTTTGTATTTAGGCCCAAAGTGGACAATATTGTTACTAGACGGGGAGGTGGGTCGTTACAAATGGTATCAGAGCGGAAACCCAGCCGGAAGTGTGGGACGGGTCCCACACGAGGACGTGTGGCCCTTAAGGACGGTGGATTGTGATGACCAAGAACCAATACTCCTGAGGCAGGATGGCCAAGATGAGTGAGGTGAGGTCGGGTGTGGGGGCTTGTCCCACATCGCCTGGGGTGAAGTTCCTGGACTAGTTTATAAGGATTAATCGCCTTTCTATATGCAACAAGGCCTTTTAAAACCGTGAGGGAGCTAAACATAAAAGAACTTCACAGTTAAGCGTGCTGCTACCAGAGCAGTACCAGGGATGGGTGACCCCCTGGGAAATTCTTTGTGTTTAGGCCCAAAGCGGACAATATTGTTGCTAGACGGGGAGGTGGGTCGTTACACAAACAGTTCTTCAAATGTTGAGATAGACTGGAAGAATAGTTTCTCATGGTACAGCGGCTGTAGATTCTTGATCAACATCTGGACTTGTTCCTTTTCAACTGGTCGGTGGATCATTTGGGCTACTTTGTTCTTCCATCTGCTCAAGAACGCAGCAAAGGACCCATTGAAGTTCTGCCGGGTAGCCTCCAGATCCCGGATGGTGACATCGAGCTCTTGGTTATAGGAGTAATGATCAACGAATGCCTGGACTATATCTTCCCAAGTCCGCGTCTTAGAAACCTCCAAGGTCAGAAACCAGGATAAAGCAGCCTTGGCAAGGGTTTGAGGGAACAACATTGTGATGTGCTCATGGGTGCAGTCCATTGATTGGAAAACACTCATGCAGAACTTTATGTGGCTCTTTGGATTCCCAGTTCCATCAAAACGGTCAATTTCAGGCATCTTGAAGTTCTCAGGTAGCTTTAATTTGTTGGGTTCAAACAATCCTTTTACATCTAACATGTAATCGTCGACCCCTTTGCTCTTTCTCAGTATGTTCTCAAGCTTGTCGATCTTATCCAGTTTTTCTTGAATTTTCTTGTTAAGTACAGGCGGTGGGGCCCCATTGAACCAGTCATCATCTACGTTATTCTCATATATGCCGACGGGAGGTGGTACAAACCCCGGTGGTGGTGGTGGCGGCATGAATCCCGGTGGTGGTGGGAACCCAGGTGGATACTATGGCTACTGCTGTTTCAATTCTTCTATGAAGGCTAAAACTTGGGCCATCCGGTCAGACTGTTGGTTGATCATTTCTATCATTCTTGCTTCCAAACCTTCCGGATCCATAAAGCTAACTTTCGGCGGAGTGATTCGGATAAGGCGGCTCCCTGATCCTCTGGCCCACAATGCAGATCCTAGGTGCTCAGAGCTTATACTGACATATAGATGTGAAAGGACTGTGTGTTAGATTTTGACAAGTGAGGACTAACTTGTGTATAGACTGCCTATCACAGTGTATGTAGACTGATGAAGCAAGCATGCGGATGCAAGCCCTAATCTACATGATGCCCCTACTTCTAACAGATAACAGCTAAGCAAGTAAGGTCCTAATCATACAGAGTGTGCTAACTTTTCTTTCTAGTATGATCACCAGCAGGAGAGAATTGGAGTTTTTTGGAAGAAATATGGAATTTTTGGGATATTTGGGAGATTTGGAAAGAGCTTATGAAAGAAATAGGTATTTTCTGGGAAATCTGGGAGATTTCGACAAAGTTTTTGGGAGAAATAGGGATTTCTGGGAAATTTAGACAGAGTTTCTGGGTGAAACTGGTGTATCGGAGTTTTTGAGATTTCTGGGTAAATGGGGGATTTGGACAAAGTTTTTGGGAAAAACTTGTCGTATCTGGATAATTCTAGGATAAATGGACAGAGCTTCTCGGAAAACTGGTTAACATGATGGGGGTGATGATGGTGATCATACTGTCTACCAAGTTTTCATACTCCTATGACTTTGGACCGACAAAACAAGGTTTGCGGTGTATATCTTTGTGATCATGGAGCAGTCATCCTTGTCATGGTGCCTAGGCAGGTCAACTCAATGTAATCACATGTGAGTGGTTGCCTTGGGAATCATAAGAAAGAGGTTCTGCCTTATGCCACATAAGCTTCTACACCGCGCAGGTAATCCCACCAGGGCATACAGCAGTTATATCACATTGTCCTATCTGAAAAGATAAATCAACAGTCCTATTAAAAGGTTCTACAGGAATCTATATGCAAAGGTTGGGTTTAGTGAAAGAGGGTCCGTTGACGAGAGTTCCAATATACCGTCAGAGAGACAGCATGGAAGTTTTTACTCTTTTTGATATACCTTGGAAGGTACAACATCAACGGTGACTTGTGCCCTGGCACAGCAAGACCTGAACAATGTCAGCGTCGTGTTTCAGACACAGTCGAAGAAGAAATGCAGAAGTGCAATGCGGTGAACTAGACACAGTAAAAAGATGATTTTAAGGATGCTTCTTATGAGTCAAACCTCTGTATTATTTTGTTTTGAAAATAAAAATCCCCAGCAGAGTCGCAAGATTGTGGACACGCGGCCTCCGTGAGCCCACCCCCGATTTCTTGTTTCCGGCGGGGTTTCGGAATTGATTTTCCTTTGTTTTGAAATTGATTTGAAAGAGAAGAAAAGGTCTGTTGAAAACAGATACAGAGTCACCACTTGATCTTTAGGGAACCAAGAAACGCAATTTGACTCACCTAAGCAGATAAAGGGCACCGGCCTTTCATAACCAAAGAACTTGGCTCGGGGTTTTGGTACGAGAGAGGAAGGAGCCTTTGTCACGACTAAAACACCCTCAACTCGCCCCGTCTCTTGACGGGCCTCAATTAGCATCCAAATAATCATCTTTTACTATGTTTGGTTCGACAATTAATACTATGATAGTATATTACATTTCATAAGAATATTGAAATGGAATATCAAAAGATAAGATATCATTCATAAGATCTAAGCTAAATATCACACAATGTAAGGTGAAAGATCACACAAACAACCTAGGAAAAATCGTCTAATCACATATCAAGTAATCAAGTTTTCCTAATCTAGAGGGGGACATGAGTTGTTCTCAAAACAAATAATCAAAGAGATCAAAATATGCTTAGCAAACTAGAATGATGCATGTTAATCTTTGGGAAAAGAAGACTTCTCAATCCCCGGGACGGATGAGAAAGGAAGATTTGATCGAGGGGGAGCATGAACGTGTGATCAAGCTCATTCCTTATAATCTTTTTAGATTATGAGTTACAAAAGCCCCAAATCTTGTATGGATGTAATGTATGAACCTAGAATGTGCAAAGGTTGTAGTGTGTTTGTGTACATGGGTTTTTAAGGTGACTTAGAAGTCTAAAAGATGAATTAATGCATGGAGAAAATCATCATGGATATGTACAAATATAGTATGGACCACTTCCTAAGATATGAACTAATTTGAAGTACATATAAGCATCAAATCAAAGGATAGAAGTAAAAGTATACTTACTGTGAATAGTGGACAGAGCAGTGACTTGATTTTGTGGAAATTGAAAAGTAGGGTTAGAAATGTTTTCAATGCCTGATTTTTATGTAGATCATCCTTATTGTGCCTAGAACACATATCAAAAAGCTAATCCTCAATAAATATTACAGATTGAGAGAAATCATATAAACAATGGAGGTCACTCAGAAACAGAATCCGTACTGTTGACTGAAATGTCAACAAATATTAGAAAATGAAAATTAAACATCTATTGGTCCATATTGTACAGAAAGTTCCCTAAGATACTGAAGTTTAAGGGAAAAATGAGTTAGGATCACTCCTTTTGGAAACGTTTTCTGTAAAACAAGTTGAAAGTCAACCAAGCTGCTGTGACAGCAAAAACAGAATGTCTGGAAGGAATGTTTGGGTCCCAATGGACCCCTTCCAAGTGTTTTCAAGTCAAACCAAAAATCATGGGTGTTCTCTAATGAGTTAAGAAGACTTTCCAAGTGGTCTTATGTTAATACTTTGAGTATTGAGTTCTAGAGAAATCTTTGAACTCAGATTGTTCACTGTTTTGAAGGTTTTGGGAAGAACTAGGGTTTTATTCTTTGAAATCAAAATAGGGGGTTTAAGAGGGGTTTTGAAAGAGGGGTTTTGGGAGTATGTTTTCAGCACTTAAATAAAGGTTATGACTACTTGAAATATCAATATTGAACTCACATCAAGAACCTCCAAGATTGTTGGAGAGATTTGTTTCCATTTGAGCATAACCCCAAGAATACTTTGGAAGTATTGAGGTTTTAATCATCATCTATCAAACATGTTTTTGAGGTTAAGAGCTATTATCCATAAGGATTCACTCACCTCAAACTTCATGTCATCACTTAGATGATTATGAACTAGTAGTAATCAAAGAAAAATCAAGAAGAAATGGGGGAAGAAGAGATGAACATATGTATAAACAAGCAATTAAATAGCAATTAATAGATGATAATCAATGTGATATTGGACTTTTAGCTTGGTGTTTCACTCGTAGATATTGACATTTGGACATGGAAGTAGCTTCCTAACTCAAGAATGCTCAAGAATGGTGATTGGGGGGTATTTGAATGTGAATTATATGAGAGGTAATGGAAAAAAAAACAAGATTAGAACTCACTTTCTTATAGAAAATCAGTGGGAGAAGCTCCTTTTCTCTCTTCTAAACCTATCTCTATCTCTCTCTCTCTACAACTTTCTCAAGCTTTGCACTTGGCCCCACCAAAATGAAGAGCAAAGGGAGGTTTATATAGGCCAATTTGGGGTGGTTTTGGGATTTAGAAAGTGGTCACATTGGTCCTAAACATCTGTGAACATAAAACTACATCGTTTTGGTCTTTAATTATTCAATTTGGACCCCCAAAATAAATTACAAAAATGGGTTCTGCGAGGGTTGAGTGCCGCCGCGGCACTGGTCATGTGCCGCCGCGGCAGTGGCCTAGTGACGCCGTGGCACTGCTCCTCAGACGCCTAGAAAATTAAGTTTAGGCCCCCAGAGGTTCCGATATTCGCAAAAAGGCCCTATTTCATCCGAAATTCACAGAAAATGCATACGAATTCCAAACCGAGCATTGTGATATACCGTTGGAAAATTATTGGAGTCTACTTTCTATATAAAATGTTTTAGAGTCATGTCACTTTGAAAAGTTATGCGGTATTTGCGATAAAAGCCAATATGATCGCCCTTTTCACCTTCGGAAAAAAATTCATAATAAATCCGTTTTAAATCCAGAAATTATGTGTGATATACCGTTGGAAAACTATTGACCTTTAGTGTCCATGAATAATGTTTGAAAAATGATACGGCACTCCGATTTCAAAGTCAACTTTTAGGTCAAATCGGTCAAACCTAGGATTTCCAGGAAGTTCTAGGAACCTCTGGGAGATCCCAGGAGCTGACGTTTTCGTTCGATTTTCTTTTAAAACTCATTTTAGTACTTTTCACATAATCTAGAATGATCTCGAAACTTTTCGACAAATTTGGATGATTTCGGTCAAACCTTGGTCAAACCGGTCAACGGAGACTTTCCGGGACTTCCGGGGGTCTCTGGGAGCTGACGATTTCATCTGATTTTGCTTCAAAACTCATTTTATCACTTTTCTTACGACGTAGTATGTTTCCAGAGCTTTCGGTCCGAATCTAAGAGTTTTTGGGCTTTCAGAGGTATTCTGGTCATTCCGAGTATTTCGAGAGATAGAACTAACTTCCAGGAATCCTTTTTGAGTCTTTTTCGATCATTGTGAACCACCAAGCTATGGGTCTCCTAAATCTGATAACCGACAAAATGGGGTGTCTACAGACACGCCAGGGATACTTTATGTATTCAAAAAACCAACACAATTCTTATACATTTTGTGTACAACTCCTACTTAGCATTGTTTGTCCAATTATTTAGAAAGCATAGTTCAATTTGCGTATAGTAAAAGATGTAATGACTAACAAAACACAATTCAAACTTACTCATTGCAATAGTAAAATATTCCTCAATCATAGAATTTCAAAAATCTTATAAACTACTCTCGTTTGCTGGAGGATACCACATAATAATGCCAAGTGGTACCTCAAAATACCTAAAAATTTCTCCAGAGAGAGAAAGTGGGGAAAGGAGGGGGGGCCCACCTTGTCTATATATTGATTTCCAACTAATGAAACATAATTGAACTCAGCCCCAAACATTCTCTTAAAGTACTTCCTTATCTCATCCCCCAACAACAATGGCACAAACAATACCCACTGCAACAAAGAGGTACTTCTTTCCTTCTTTCCTTCATGTCATTTAAACTTAATTCCCATCACCCACTTTTCACATGACCAAACTGCCCCTTTTCCCTACCATTCGTTTTTTTTTTTAGGTATGCAGTTGTTACAGGGGCAAATAAAGGGATAGGATTGGAAATATGTAGGCAATTGGTCTCTCATGGGATCAGGGTGGTCTTAACTTCAAGAGATGAAAAGAGAGGTATTGAAGCTATTGAAAAGCTCAAAGGATCTGGTCTCTCTGATGATCATGTGGTCTTTCATAAGCTTGATGTGGTGGACCCTACCAGTATTTCTTCTCTTGCTGATTTCATTAAGACCCAGTTTGGGAAGCTTGATATCTTGGTATGATTGAAACTTAATTCTTGAATTGTTTCTTATTTGATTTAATATTTTTTTTTGGCTCTGTTCCCATCTCAGTTTACTCTTCCATGGAACCCAATTCGTGTAAAGTCCATAACTCACTCTATAGTTTCCAATAAGTTTTGACAAGTCTAGAAAATGGGAAATATTAAGTTTTGACAAGTCTAGACAATAAGTTTTGATAAGTTGACACCCAATAACCAACTTGGTATTTGAATTATCTTTACTTTTCCTTAATAAAATAATTTTAAAATGGGATATATTAAAAACTTGTTTTATTCGAAGATTTACTGAGTAAAAAGAAAAGAAACCATTGATGAACACGCTTTTCTTTGTGTGGCTTGTAAAGAAAATTGTGAGAAAAAAGAGTTAGGAAAGAAAAAAAAAATTAATTTGTAGTTATATAATTCACTTCCCTTCCGGTCTTTTCTTGAGTTTTTCTTACATTTAATGTGATTAAATATGGAAGAGAACCTTAGGAAAATAGTTTTTCTTTTTATTTTATTTTTCTCTTTTTTTCTTCCAAATTTGCAAACCAAGTAAAGCCTAAAAGGATACAATTATTGAACAAGTTGAATCTCCCAAAGCAATATAGAAGCTATAAGGAAAGCCCTTAGTAGCTACAACAAAAAGATACCATATTAAGATAACAAAATTGTTCCTTGTAGTCTTTGTACACCAACCCAATCAATCATAGTGCATATACATGACAAAACCATCTCTATAGTTTAGTATACCCCTGTTTGTCATGTAGGAAAAATTAATTGATAAAAGATATGTTGAGAAGCCCACCATTTCAGTATTAAAGATCATTTTCAATTAAAATTAAATCAATGGAGGTCAAGAACTATTGGTTCTTAACGATCATCTAAAAAACTAAATCCAACATTAACCTAATCTTTGGACAAACCATCTTATGATTCTTGAAGGTTTTGAACTATGTGTTGACTTTTCGAGGCATAGGCTGCCTCCAAATTTATGTAAAAATGCTCGTGCAACCCGTGCAACCTATGGGTACGTTGTTTGTGATTACGTTACGATAGCTTTCTTACTTACATAGTTATGAATAACATTGGTGGGAGAATGCAGGTTAGATTTGAAAAATGAATGAAGAGTTAAACAGTTAAATTTCACAGTTAAAAGGGAATCAATGACATACCTGAGAATTTATGACTAACACCATGAACAATAACAGTACTCATGATTAAAGGACATAACTTCTCATTTTCCAAGAGTAAAAATATCAAACAATGTGTTGACTTATTACAGAGAGATGAAAGTGCAGTTTGGCTAAGTCGGAGACTATAGAGATATCGAGAGGGAGAGAAAATAAAAGTGAGATATAGGCTAATAATTGAAGAGGACAGTCTCCCTAGTATTTAGAATTATATATAGATTGGATAAATAAGATTCACAAACTTGTTTTTTTTTTTTTTTTTTTTTTTTTTTTTTTGCATATTTTCATTGAATTTTGTGATAAATAAAGAAATCTATGCAGGTGAACAATGCAGGGATTTCTGGTGCCATAGTAGATGGGGATGCTTTAAGAGCTATGATTGTTCCTGGTGTTCTGGTAATCATATATACATATGCACACACATAGATATATAGTTATCAATTTATTCGATTCCTTTTTCTGCATAGAGCATGGGGTGAAATTGAAATTGCAACCAACTTTTTAAGATTTGTACCTTCTAATAGCCATTTAGATGTAATTTTCTTGGAGATAATTCCTGAATGACTCTGAGAAAAAGATCTACAACACATAGGTTTATTTTTTTTTTTTTTGGGTGTGGGTTTGTTGAGTGGACTTATCCAAAATCATAAAAAGAGGCTTGAGCAGAATTTCAATTCCATAACTTTTTAGGCAATAAACCATTGTTCTTTCCCCCATTTCTGCCTCTTTTCTTTCTTTTTTTTTTCCCTCCAAATCCTTTCACCAAATTTCACCAATCAGTATGCTAACACGAATTTCTAACGGTCAATTTTTCATCTAGGGGAATGGTGACATACATCTTCAGGCTCTATTTGGTCCATGGATTTAGTGAGGAAAAAAGAAAATTCGAGGAAAACTTGTTGCTTTGTTTCGTTCAAAAAGAAAACACTCAAAACAACGAGTAAAACAGGAAGGAAACAAATGGAGTGAAAAATAAATAAATTAGAATTTTTGAATTATGTGAGTCGACTCCTCTTTTCCTAAGTTACTATGTATAGTTGACGGTTTTTTTAGATTTCTAATGTTGTATTTAAGCATCGGAGAAAGTATTGGGGAAATAGTTTTCATCTCCACTTTCTTCTTCTTCTTCTTTTTTTTATTTTTTAAATTTTTGGATAATTCACGTTCTTCTTTTTTCCTTCTCTAAATCAGCAAACCAAACAAAACCCAAGTACATAATTGCAGATTTGAAGTAATTGTTGAAGTTGTTTAACTGTTTCAGCCAGAAGGAGGAAAAGTTGACTGGAATAAAATCATGAATCAAACTTATGAGGGGGCCCAAGAATGCGTACAAACAAACTACTACGGAGCAAAGAGAATGAGCGAAGCATTAATTCCCCTTCTCCAATTATCCGATTCACCGAGAATTGTGAATGTTTCTTCCTCCATGGGAAAGTTAAAGGTACAAGATCTCTCCATGAAATACAATCTTTGAACTGTTAATTTGGTTACAAATATAGATGTTGTATTGAATTCATAAGTTTTGCTAGAAATTGGAACTAATTGAGTTCTATTTGTTGACTCTTCTTTTTTTCATTCTAATATGAAGGACAAAAAAAAAAAAAAAAAGAAGTCCTGTCTAGTAAAGAAACGATATGAAGTAATGCAAGAAATTTAGTTTGGTGAGCTAAAATGGCTTGAACGAAAAGACTGGCCTTATTCACTAGGTATTTTGTTATTGACACATAACGTGTCTCTTGGAAGGGGTTAGAGCTTTAAACGCTGAAATGACTCGACAACTTGGAGTTGTACAAATGTATATTGATCGAGTTTCTTAGAGATGTTCTAAATGCTTTTCGGATAAGGATGGTTGTGTTTAATTCCGTCTAGACTGCATGTTTGGGGGATTTTTCAGATGAGTTGTACAAATATATATGATGCTGGTTTATCCAGCTCTTGGGGAATTTTTAAGCCATGCACGGACTTCATGTAACTAAAAGACAGCCATACACAAACACATAACTATTTATAATTAGAATCGATTTTTTTTTTGTTTCCCAAACGTCCTATAATGTACTAGAAATTGTTAGACCCTAGTTTCTCTCATCACATTGCTGCAGAGCATACCAAATGAATGGGCTATAGGAGTGCTAAATGACCCCGAGACCCTTACAGAAGAGAGAGTGGACGAGGTCTTAAATGAGTTTCTAAAAGATCTCAAAGAGGGCTCTCTAGAATCCAAAGGCTGGCCTCTATTTTTGGCTGCATACACAGTCTCAAAAGCGGCCGTGAACGCCTACACAAGAATACTGGCCAAGAAGTACCCGAACTTCATTATCAACTGCGTGTGCCCCGGATTTGTCAAGACAGATATAAACTTCAATACCGGTATTTTGTCTGTCGAAGAAGGTGCTGCAAATCCTGTCAGACTAGCTTTGCTCCCCGATGGAGGTCCTTCGGGTGTGTTCTTTGTTCGTAGCGAGGTGTCATCTTTTGAATGAAATTTGATTATGAAAAATCTGAATTTCTATGTATCTTTGTCATTACAGTGTATACACATGAATAATATGGGAATAAGATCATTAGACTAAAGAAATGTGTTGGTTTTAAGTATAAGCAGAGAGACTCGGTAATGTATACGTATAGCAATTGAATTGTTATAATTTCCAAATATGGGGTTATTTTATGTTTAGCGTTGTTACTGATATTTCTAGTATAGTTCCAATTCTTTTACTGCCACAGTGCCACCCAGGAGAGAGATAGAGTGTGTTTGTAAGTGTTTGTGCCCCAACTATTACCCTTTTTCTATACCTCTTTCTATACTCTCTCTCTAAATTAAATCTATATCTTAATATTTATAAGTATAAAAAAATATATATCTACCTAAATATTAATAATATAAAATTATGATTATTTTAAATTTAAACAAACCTCTTTTTTTTTTTTGGGTATCGGTGGGTGAATTTTCTTGTCAAATGTTTGTAAAGTAGTGGATCATTTTTATATAACCAAGTAATTGTGCATAATAGTCACATTTTATCGGGGATTGGTTACTATATAATATGACCAATTGTTACAATTAAATGGCACCTTTAAAAGTTATAATTAAATTAACATTGTTAGTACCAAATAGCACCTTAAAGAGAATTACTACTCACTGACACCAAGTTACAACAAATGACACATTGTTGTTGTAGATTGGGACCTAAAATTTTGTTGTATCATACAGCCAAAACTTATGAAATGTATTCTAGAATTTTACATGAAGTAAATAGCCCAAATTAGGACAGTTCATATTTTTGGTTTCTGGCTTTAAACCTTTTTGACAAGAAAAGTCAAGGAAAAAAAAAAAGAAAATAAAATAAAAGGAAGAAAAGTCAAGTAAATGTTAAATATATGAAGTTTCCTACTCTGCTCCCTACCAATAAGAAATAGGGAAGAAAAAGATAAAGGAAGTTTCCTTTGATGCTTCTTTCCATTTTGTCACCGTCTATGGAATAAGAATTGGTTGGCCCATTACTCATCCAAAACTAGTGCAACAAACTGATATAAAAAATGTATAACACATACATATAATTTCTACGTAAGCAAATAGTATAATTACTATTGATTATCATTTTTGGCTATAATTAGTATTCCTTTCATCACATGGAATACACGTCCGTCAACGACTTACTGGTAAAAGTGTCCGAAATTATGGAGGAAATGAAACCAAACACGACTAAGATGATGTCCCATATAACAAGTAATGGAAGAAATACTGATTAAAGCTAAAAATAAGAATGAATAGTAATCATATTAGAGGCTTAAACAGTAATTGTATGCATATACTATTCATGAAATTAGCCAAGCAGGACTCTACTACCAAAATTTTATACAAACGGACCAAAAATACAAAAAGTAAAATATAAAAAGAAAAATGACAAAAACAAAACTTACTATATTTTTATTTTATTTTTTTTTTTTTTTGCTGATGGCAAAGCACCCACAGGCGCCACGCACACACGTAGGGGGGGCCACAGGCCCACAACCCAACAAACCCCAAAGGGCAGACTTCCCCAAGGAATGTCTCCAAGGGGAGTCGAACTCCCCCACTCCAAGAGGAGAGAGGGACCGGTACCACTGGGCTACAAGGCCCTTGGTCAAAACTTACTATTTAGACAAGGAAAGTTCCAGCAATCCTTCTATTCAACCTCTTAGGAAACTTCAATTCCAACTTACAAGTTGCTAGGAAACATATATTGAACTAATGAAACATAATTGAACTCAGCTCCAAACATTCTCTTACAGTACTTCCTTATCTCATTCCAACAACAATGGCACAAACAACCCCCACTGCAACAAAGAGGTACTTCTTTCCTTCTTTTCCTTCCTGTCATTGAAACTTATTTCTATGAACCACTTTTCACATGACCAAACTGCCCCTTTTCCCCGTCCAACTCTTTTTTTTTTTTTTTTTTTGTAGGTATGCGGTTGTTACAGGGGCAAATAAAGGGATAGGATTGGAAATATGTAGGCAATTGGCCTCTCTTGGGATCAAGGTGGTCTTAACTTCAAGAGATGAAAAGAGAGGTATTGAAGCTATTGAAAAGCTCAAAGGGGGGTCTGGTCTCTCTGATGATCATGTGGTCTTTCATAAGCTTGATGTGGTGGACCCTACCAGTATTTCTTCTCTTGCCGATTTCATTAAGACCCAGTTTGGGAAGCTTGATATCTTGGTATGATTGAAACTAAATTCTTGAATTGTTTCTTATTTGATTTAATATTTTTTTTGGCTCTGTTCCCATCTCAGTTTACTCTTCCATGGAACCCAATTCATGTAAAGTCCATAGCTTACTCTATATAGTTTCCAATAAGTTTTGACAAGTCTAGAAAATTCCAAGTTACACCCAATAACCAACTTGGTATTTGAATTGGGTAATGCTACGTGCACATAAAGTGTGCACATAAAGATCTGAGCCATTCATTTTTGTGGGGTCCATCCCTGCACACATAGGACCCACCAAAATGAATGGCCTAGATCTTTATGTGCACACTTTATGTGCACATTTTATGTGCACAAATCATTACTCATTTGAATTATCTTTACTTTTCCTTTAATAAAATAATTTTAAAATGGATTGCTTCGTCTTTTCTTTTTATTCAAAAAAAATTTTTCTTTCCTAACTCTTTTTTCTCACAATTTTCTTTACAAGCCACACAAAGAAAAGTAAAGATAATTCAAATGAGATAAGGAAAAGTAAAGAAACCATTGATGAACACGTTTTTCTTTGTGTGGCTTGTAAAGAAAATTGTGAGAAAAAGGAGTTAGGAAAGAAAAAAAAAAATTTAATTTGTAGTTATATGATTCACTTCCCTTCGTCTTTTCTTGAGATTTTCATATATTTAATGTGATTAAATATGGAAGAAAACCTTAGGAAAATAGTTTTTCTTTTTATTTTATTTTTCTCTTTTTTTCTTCCAAATTTGCAAACAAGTAAAGCCTAAAAGGATACAATTATTGGACAAGTTGAATCTCCCAAAGCAATATAGAAGCTATAAGGAAAGCCCTTAGTAGGTACAACAAAAAGATTCCATATTAAGATAACAAAATTGTTCCTTGTAGTCTTGTACACCAACCCAATCAATCATAGTGCATACATATGACAAAACCATCTCTATAGTTTAGTATACCCCTGTTTGTCATGTAGGAAAAATTAATTGATACTGTAAAAGATATGTTGAGAAGCCCACCATTTCAGTATTAAAGATCATTTTCAATTAAAATTAAATCAATTGAGGTCAACGTTCTTGAAGGTCATTTTCAAAAATAAATAAATAAATAAAATCCAACATTAACCTAATTTTTGGACAAAACTATCTTACGGTTCTTGAAGGTTTTGAGCTATGCATTGACTTTTCGAGGCATAGGCTGCCTCCAAATTTATGTAAGAATGCTCGTGTTACCCACGCAACGAATGGGTACGTTGTATGTGATTACGTTAGGATAGCTTTCTTACTTGCATAGTTATGATTTATGAACGATAATAAGTTATAAGAGACGGGTGAATAATTAACATTGGTGGGAGAATGCAGATTAGATTTGAAAAATGAATGAAGAGTTTAACATTTAAATTTCATAATTAAAAGGGAATCAATGACATACCTAACTCCATGAACTAATAGTAGTGCTCATGATTAAAGGACATAACTTCTCATTTTCCAAGAGTAAAAATATCAAACAATGTGTGACTTATTACAGAGAGATGAGCGTGCAGTATGGCTAAGTCGGAGAATACAGAGATATCGAGAGGGAGAGAAAATAAAAGTGAGATGTAGGCTAATAATTTAGAATTAGATATAGATTGGATAAAATAAGATTCACAAACTTGTGTTTTTTTTTGTTTTTTTGTGTGCGTACATATTTTCATTGAATTTTGTGATAAATAAAGAAATCTATGCAGGTGAACAATGCAGGGATTTCTGGTGCCATAGTAGATTGGGATGCTTTAAGGACTGCTGTGATTGAACCTGGTGTTCTGGTAATCATATATACATATACATACTGCATAGATATATAGTTATCAATTTATTCGATTCCTTTTTCTGCATAGAGCATGAGGTGAAATTGAAATTGCAACCAACTTTTTTAAAGATTTGTACCTTCTAATAGCCATTTAGGTATGTTTAGAAAGCCAAAAAACTAATTTTAGTATGCTATGTCGTTAAAATTCCAGATTGTACTAGTAAAATTTTCTTGGAGATAATTTCTGAATGACTGAGAAAAAGATCTACAACGCTGGTTTATTTAAATTTTTTTTGGTGTGGGTTTGTTGAGTGGACATATCCAAAAACATAAAAAGAGGCTTGAGCAGAATTTCAATGTCATAACTTTCTAGGCAATAAACCATTGTTCTTTCCCCCATTCCGATCATTCTTCCTCTTTTCTTTTCTTTTCTTTTCTTTTTTCTTTTCCCCTCCAAATCCTTTCACCAAATTTCTCCAATCAGTATGCTAACGTGAATTTCTAACGGTCTTTTTTTCATCTAGGGGTCTTTTTTTCATGGTGATATACATCTTCCTTTAAGGCTCTATTTGGTCCATGGATTTAGTGAGGAAAAATGAAAAATCGAGGAAAACTTGTTGCTTTGTTTCGTTCAAAAAGAAAACACTCAAAACAACGAGTAAAACAGGAAGGAAACAAATGGACTAAAAAATAATAGTAATAAATTAGAATTTTTGAATTATGTGAGTCAACTCCTCTTTTCCTAAGTTACTACGTATAGTTGAAAGTTTTTAGATTTTTTATGTTGTAGTCAAGCATCGGAGAAAGTACTGAGGAAATAGTTTTCATCTCCACTTTCTTCTTCTTCTTCCTTTTTTTTGGGGGATAATTCACGTTCTTCTTTTTTCCTTCTCTAAATTCGCAAACCAAACAAAGCTCAAGTACATAATTGCAAATTTGAAGTAATTATTGAAGTTGTTTAACTGTTTCAGCCAGAAATAGGAAAAGTTGACTGGAATAAAATCAAGAATCAAACTTATGAGGGGGCCCAAGAATGCGTACAAACAAACTACTACGGAGCAAAGAGAATGAACGAAGCATTAATTCCCCTTCTCCAATTATCCGATTCACCGAGAATTGTGAATGTTTCTTCCTCCATGGGAAAGTTAAAGGTACAAGATCTCTCCATGAAATACAATCTTTGAACAAGCAACTATATACCAACTGTTAATTTGGTTACAAATATAGATGTTGTATTGAATTCATAAGTTCCGCTAGAAATTGGAACTAATTGAGTTCCATTTGTTGTCTTCTTTTTTTTTTTATTCTAATATGAAAAAAAAAAAAAAAAAAAAAGAGTCCTGTCAAGTAAAGAAACGATATGAAGTAAAAGACTTTTCAATTTTTTTTTCTTTTTGCTTGAAAAAGAGCATCTCCTGCAGGCTCTTCAAATATCAATGTTTTTGACCTTTCAGGCTTTAAATAATTTAAGAAATTTAGTTTGGCGAGCTAAAATGGCTCAAAAGAAAAGACTGGCCTTATTCACTAGGTATTTTGTTATTGACACATAACGTGTCTCTTGGAATGGGTTAGAGCTTTAAACGCTAAAATGACTCGACAACTTTGAGTTGTACAAATATATATTATGCTGGTTTAACCAGTTCTTGGGGGATTTTAAAGTCAGGCACGGACTTCTATGTAACTAAAAGACAGCCATACAAACACAAATATTTAGAATTAGAATCGATTTTTTTTTTTGTTTCCCAAACGTCCTCTAATGTACTAGAAATTGTTGACCCCGGTTTCTCTCATCACATTGCTGCAGAACATACCAAATGAATGGGCTATAGGAGTGCTAAATGATCCTGAGACCCTCACAGAAGAGAGAGTGGACGAGGTCTTAAACGAGTTTCTGAAAGATCTCAACGAGGGCTCTCTAGAATCCAAAGGCTGGCCTTTATTTTTGGCTGCATACACGGTCTCAAAAGCGGCCATGAACGCCTACACAAGAATACTGGCCAAGAAGTACCCGAATTTCATCATCAATTGCGTGTGCCCCGGATTTGTCAAGACAGATATAAACTTCAATAACGGTATTTTATCTGCGGAAGAAGGTGCTTCAAGTCCTGTCAGACTAGCTTTGCTACCCGATGGAGGTCCTTCGGGTGTGTTCTTTGTTCGTAGCGAGGTGTCATCTTTTGAATGAAATTTGATTATAAAAAATCTATATTTGTATGCAAATATGTCATTTTAGTGTATACACATGAATAATATGAGAATAAGGTCATTAGACTAAAGAAACGTGTTGGTCTTTAAGTAAAAGCAGAGAGACTCAGCAATGTATATGCACAGAACTTGAATTGTTATAATTTCCAAATATTGGCTTATATTATGTTTAGCGTTGTTATTGATATTTGTACTATATATAGTTCCAATTCTTTTGCTGCTATTCATATAGAAAGTTTAGATAGAGCCCGTTTGGGAATTGCTATTGAAAGTCCAATCACGGTTCTTTAATCATTTGGCAAGGCAGCTTTTGAGGTACAAGCGCACAAATTGTGCGATTGGCTAGAAGCTGCCTAGGCTTTGTGTGATTGGATCGCAAAAGCATTTTTTTTTCAATCAAGGCATTGCTTTCGAATCAAATTGTTTCAGTATTTTTCCAATTCTTGGCCTAAAGGAGTGCCAAGAATGAAAGTGAAAGTGTTGTGATCAGCTCTATCCATCAATATAAGTTTGGGATCCCAGTTTTGAGTTTATAGCACGAATTTTTGGATAAAACCGCGAAATGGGTCTATAGTAAAATTACAAATTCGTGATGATTGGCTAAGGCTATGGAAAAATTGTTCTTGGGTTATTATAAGGGAGCTAATACAAACATTTTGGCATAGGTTTCATGAGTTTTGGTGATGGTGAAAAAATCAAGCTTCAATGGAGCTTTAATGGCAACTCACTCTTTTGGAGCTTAAGGCTCTATGTAGCTGTTTGCTGTGATTTTGCGCGGGCGTGCCAGAACCAATAATGGTTCGAGTTGTGCAAAATAATTTCCTAAAATACTTGTGTGAGTGATATACAAGGCTTAAATATCTAACTTCTAACAGGTGGTTGTGATAGCCAATTAGGAAGGTACCATTGGCCTGTGATCCCTAAACAGTATTAATGCATATAAGTCTAGCAAGTGATGAAAAACCATAAAGAGAACTTAAATAGAATTATAAGAATGCTAAGAATACTAAAAAAAAAAAACTAAGAATGCTTTTTTGGATGCGGTGTATCGAGAGAGACGCGGAGTGAGTTGGAAACTTGCCGGCCTGCTGAATTTATAGGCCTGACTGAGGCTGATAAAGATAAGGAAAAAAAATATCTCGAATGATAATATGGTAAAAAATACCAGATTTATCTCCCAAAATCTGATAAAAACCTTCCATGTCTTCAAATATATATACATATATATATATATACAGAACACTTCTAGTAAGGACGCTCTTACTTTATTCAGTTAAGGACTTCTGTTTTCAACCGTTAGATCATCAATTTAATAAATAAAATGACAACAATATCCTTAATGAAAAATCGATCGAACGGCGGAGATAGAAGTCCTTAACTTAATAAAGTAAGGGGCATCCTTATTAAAAGTATTCTGTATGTATATCTTGAATCTAGACCGAATTTTTAGCTTTAGGCTTAGTTTGGCCCCCACGTGGTGCTTCTCCTTTTTTTAAGCACAATTTCATGTTAATTCATTTGATAACTAGTTTATGAGCTTTGCAAAAATTGAACTTATGGCTTTTTTGGAGGGAGCTTTTAAAAGCTCTAGGTTGGAGCTTTTAAAAGAGCTTTTAAAAGCTCAAGGTTGCTTTTTGATTTCATGATGTCTTTTTGAAGAGTAGTGTGTCACTTGTATAAAATTATCAAAGAACTTATAATAAATTTCATAAGCTCCTTTTAAAAAGCCACATGAGGGCCAAACTAAGTTACTAAGCCTTAATACATCTTCCTTCCCATTCAAGCAAATGACATACTTCTCAAATCTTAAAATATTATCTCCAAAAATACTTGATATTATCCTTCCTAAAGCTGATAATTTTGGTAATATCTTAGAAATATTGTCACAATTTGAAAACATTTATCACCTTATTTAGAGAATATTAAGGCTGATAAACAATGACCCCCTCATATTACTTTCACACATTGGGGTGAATGGAACATGGTAAATAAATTATCTATGGTCCGAACCATACCAGATATCAAAACTTTAGGCAGAATTGTTGATTGACGTGGTAAAGGCAATTCTGACAACATAATTAATGTTTGGCCCACCACATTGAAAAGTCATAACCATGATGCTTGCACCAGTAGTCACAAGATGGTCATTTGGCTTGATCAGTTACAATTCGGACCAATCATAAAGAGTGGTGAGACCGACCAAAGTTGTCAAATATTGGTGTGCCTAACCAAGGGGTGGCCCGCCATCTTCTTTGGAGGCATACAAACTGGAGTATTGAATATGGAGGTGAGATCGGGTAACTTTAAACCAATTATTTAGTCCTTAATTTATGTAATTGGTTTGTAAATTCGATTGAAAAGTCATACTCGGTCTTATACAAATTTTGATTTAAAAAATATATTTTTTGAGTGCAAACGGTAGCTAAGCCATAAATATGTACGTGTGTGTACATAAATCTGTATACATATACACATACATATAATAGAAAAAATGCAGAGAGGCTTACGTCTCTCTGTTTCTCCTTCTGCACTCTGTGTGTGCGCGCGCGCGCATGTATCTGTGTGTGCATGTGAAGGTTGGTGAGAGGAGGGATTGATATAGACAAAAATTAAACTTAGAAGAGGGGAAGGGTAGATAGGTAGCTAGCTAGGTACTTGAGTCATGAGTGACCTCATCAAAAGATATCCACATGTGAGCATATCAATTGCACACAAAATCATTAGGCTGTGTATAATCTTAAGGGCCGTTTGGTTGGCTTAAATATCAACCAATCAATGTATAATTGTGACGTAATTGATGCGATAAATCAAAAAAAAATTCAGGGTTATTACAGTTTCCTTGGTAATCAAACAATTGAAAACTTTCTTTTTCCTTACAAATTCATAAATCAAACTGTTAGAATAATATTAGAATATTTGTCTACATTCTTGTACCTATTGTATCTTACTACACTTACTGTCTAGATACATTGTACTACCAATTGTACTACTAGTTGTACTACTAGCCTAGGTACTTTTCTTTCCCTTTTAGGATTCTCTCTTGGCCTATATAAAGGCTACTCATTGTAAGGTTTCATTACACCATTCAATACAATACTCAATCTTGTATTGTCTCATTCTCTCCCTCTCTCTTATATATTCTAACATGGTATCAGAGCTATAAGCTCCTGGTGGCCTCTTCCTCCTCCTGGTAACTTCTTAAAAGGAAAGTATGCTCTGTGGTTGCCACAATAGTGGATCCTCTACATCAGAAATCCTTCTTGTAGTTGTCTCAAGTTCGTAATCGTGCCACCTTAGCCCGATAACCTCCGCTGCCCGGCTACCACCATCCACATCTACCCTGCCCGTCGTCCTCCTTCCGGTCACCTCGCCATCTCAAGTTGGGCTCTACCGCTGTTACTGCCTTCGCCGCTCGATCACCACCACTGCCACCAGGTCACCACCACCCGGCTGCCTCCATTGCTCGGCTACCACTTTCTCATCCAGGCTTCCTCCGTCATATCACCACCCGACCACTGTCATCCAGATCAATTCTACCACTCTCAGACTTATGTTACACATCATGGAGCCTCTCACAAATCCCTCCTGCAGATATTGCCACAAACCAGGACATATTCTATTGCATTGTCCTATCAGAGTGTGTACTTTCTGTCACAAGCGTGGACCAGGGCACTATCTTGATGATTGCAATGAGAATCCTACCAGATATTCACAGGATAATCGGTCCCGAGGTTGTTCATCATCATCCACTGCTATTTCTACCAAGGGGTCATCATCTTCTAAGTTGTCTACCCCTTCATCCATCTTTGATTCTCTCCTTGCGGACATCATCAAACGAGTTCTGGATCATTCTGATAACACGTCTCCTACTGCTCTATCTGTTGCCCCAGGTACATCTTCTTGGTTCTTTGACTCTGGTTGCTGTAACCATATGACCTCTGATCCCACTACATTCTCTACCAAATATTCTACTCTCAATGCACCATCCATACACACAGCTGATGGTTCTCGTATGAATGTCAGTCATATAGGGCAAGTCTCCACCACTCACACATCTCTCCCTGACACTTATCTTATTCCTAAACTCACTTTAAATCTCATATATGTTGGTCAATTGTGTGAACTCGGACTTACCGTCTCTTTCTCTAATTCTGGATGTCTAGTACAAGACCCAAAAACGGGCCAGACTCTTGGGACAGGTCGTAAAATAGGACGATTATTTGAACTGAACAATCTCCATATTCCATCTCACTTCATTTCACCAACTCAAGCTGCAGCGTCAGTATCGTCCACCTCACCTTTTCACCTTTGGCACTCTCGTTTAGGTCATGTTTCGCTAAGTCGGTTAAAATCCTTAGTGTCAAGTGGTCAGTTAGGTTCAATTAAAGTCGAAAATGTTGATTGTTTACCTTGTCAACTTGCTAAACAACCAGCTTTACCATTTAATAACAGTGATTCTGTTTCCTCTGCACCTTTTGATTTAATTCACTCTGATGTTTGGGGTCCCTCTCCAACTGTCACAATGGGAGGATCTAGATATTATGTAATCTTTGTCGATGATTTTTCACGATACACTTGGCTATATCTAATGAAAAATCGATCTGAATTACCCCAGATTTACTTTGATTTTGCTAACATGATCAAAACTCAATTTTCTTGCAATATCAAAGTGTTTCGAGCTGATAATGCCCAAGAATACAAAGAAAAAGGTGTTCTAAATTTTCTTCGCCAGCATGGCACTCTTCCCCATCGTTCCTGTCCAGGCACCTCCCAACAAAATGGGAGAGCCGAACGTAAACACCGTCATATTCTTAATACTGTTCGAGCTCTTCTCACATCTGCTTCATGTCCTGAATATTGAAAGATAGAAGGGAAAGTGTATATATTGATCTTAATATTATGATTACAATAGATGGCCTTAATATAGGCTAAGAGAGAAAACCAAAAAGGAAAGAAAATAAAGGGAGTACAATACTAGGGGAGTACAATAGTAGTACAACTAAACCTATACAATATGTACTGTACATTATTCTAACAGCCCCCCTCAAACTCAAGGTGGTAAAATGGAGACCAACTTGAGTTTGAAAACCAAATCCTGAAGACGTCCGGGTGAGTGAGCTTTGGTGAAGACGTCGGCAGTCTGATCAGTGGAGGAGACTGAAGTGAGATGAATGGTGCCACAAGAGAGGTGATGACGCACAAAATGACAATCGATCTCAATGTGTTTTGTGCGTTCATGGAAGACATCATTGTGGGCAATTTGAATAGCACTTTGGTTATCACAATGAATGGTTGTAGCAGTGGAATGATTGACCCCCATGTCTTCAAGCAACCATCGTAGCCAAAGAAGTTCCTGAGTGACATCAGCAAGAGCACGATACTCAGCTTCTGTACTTGATCGGGCAACAACGGTCTGTTTCTTGCTACGCCAGGAGATAAGAGAATCACCTAAGAAGAAGCAATACCCAGTGGTGGAACGGCGGTCAGTAGGATCGCCTGCCCAGTCTGCATCTGAGTAGGCACGTAGCTCAAGAGAAGAGTGAGCAGAAAAGTGAAGACCATGAAACAGAGTCCCCTTTATATATCTAAGAATGTGAAGAACCGCTGCATAATGAGTAGAGCGAGGAGCAGAGAGAAACTGACTTACAATATGAACAGCATAAGAGATATCAGGTCTGGTAACTGTCAGATAAACGAGACTTCCAACTAGCTGTCGGTATAAGGTAGGATCATCCAAGAGTGTACCATCCATAGGAGTGAGCCTACAGTTAGGCTCGAGAGGAGTGGTGCTAGTCTTGTTGTCTGTAAGCCCCGCCCGTGTAAGTAAGTCAGAGGCATACTTAGCTTGAGAAAGATAGTATCCGTCAGAACTGGAAGTGATCTCAAGACCAAGAAAATAATTAAGCTTACCAAGATCTTTCATTTCAACATGTTGGCTGAGATGGGTTTTGAGATCCACGATGCCAGATGTATCATCTCCGGTGATAATCATGTCATCAACATAGAGGAGAAGAAGGATAATGCCCCGGTCAGTTCTACGGATAAAAAGAGCCGAATCATATGAGCTGGCTGTGAACCCAAAGCGTTCAACAATAGTGCTGAACTTTGCAAACCAGGCGCGGGGAGCTTGCTTAAGACCATAGAGAGCCCGGCGGAGTTTGCAAACTTGATGAGGATGATGTTGATAACCAGGAGGCGGACGCATATACACTTCTTCAGTGAGTTCACCATTGAGAAATGCATTTTTGACATCCATTTGGAATAAATCCCAACGGCGAACTGCAGCCACTGCAATGAGACTGCGGACAGAAGTGAGTCTGGCAACGGGGGCAAATGTTTCCTCATAATCAATCCCATACTCCTGGGTAAAGCCCTTTGCGACTAGGCGAGCTTTATAGCGATCAATGGATCCATCTGAGTGAGTTTTGATCTTATAAACCCACTTGCATCCCATAGCATTTTTGCCATTTGGCAAGTTCACCAAATCCCAAGTGTGATTCTGTTCTAGTGCCTGCAATTCATCATCCATTGCTTTCTGCCAAAGAGGATTAGAACTAGCCTCACGATAAGATTGAGGTTCATGATGAGAAAGAATGGTAGAAAATGCAACATAATCACGAAGAAGAACAGAAGGAGTTTTTACCCGGTTGCTTTGGCGGAGAGGTGGATCAGGTGCAGGAGCGGATCCATCAGTCGAAGCAGGCAGCTCAGGAGACAACAAGGTGGATGACTCAGTCAGGGTATCTGTGCCAGAAGATGATGGAGATGGAGAGGCTGATGGAGGCGGTGTGTCAGGAGGTAAGGCTGTATCAGTAGGAACCGGGAACAGGTCTGCGGAAGGATCAGTGAAGAGGAGAGGGGTACCATCAGAGGATAGGTGAAATTTGGAAATAGAGGAAAACATCTTGTGCTCCCAGAAGACAACATGTCTGGACACTCGAAGACGTTTGGAGTAAGGATCCCAACATCGGTATCCCTTATGTTCAATACCATAACCTAAGAAGCAGCATAGGCGGGATCTAGATTCTAGTTTTGTGCGTTCATGCGGTTGAAGGAGAACAAAGCAGGCACAACCAAAAACTTTGAGTGCGCTATAGTCAGGGGGTTTGCCATATAGACGTTCATATGGGGATTGATTCTCAATGACTGGGGAAGGAACACGGTTCTTTGTGTAAACAGCTGTAAGCGCAGCCTCCCCCCAGAAACGCTCAGGACAGGAGGCAGAGGTAAGAAGGGTACGGACAGTGTTTAGAATATCTCGATGTTTGCGCTCAGCCCGTCCATTTTGTTGAGAGGTGCCAGGGCAAGAACGATGTGGAAGAGAACCATGTTGTCGAAGAAAATTAAGGACTCCTGTATCAGTATATTCAGCCGCATTATCAGCACGAAATACTTTGATTTCACATGAGAATTGAGTTTTAATCATAGTAGCAAAATCAGAGTATAACTGAGGTAATTCAGACCGACTACGCATAAGAAAAATCCAAGTATAACGAGAATAGTCATCAATAAAAATTACAAAATATCTAGAGCCTCCCATAGTAGCAGTTGGTGAAGGGCCCCAAACATCAGAGTGAATTAAATCAAAAGGAGCCAAGGAAAAAGAATCACTTTTATTGAATGGCAATGCCGATTGTTTTGACACTTGACAGGGAAGACAATCAAAATGTTCCTTATTAACAGAACCTAATTGACCACTAGATACTAAGGTTTGTAAGCGTCCGACAGAGGCATGCCCAAGACGAGAGTGCCAGAGACTGAGTGATGGACTGGAGGTGACTGGAGCAGTTGTTTGAGTGGATGAGGAGAGGTGTGATGGAATGTGAAGGCTGAGGAGCTCAAAGAGTCGTCCAACCTTACGGCCTATCCCAAGTGTCTGTCCCGTCTGTGGATCCTGCACACAACAACCAGAAGGCGAGAAAAGAACCGTAAGACCAAAATCACATAATTGACCAACAGAAATAAGATTTAGAGTTAACTTGGGAATGCAATATGTATCTGGAAGGGACGTGTGTGGTGTGGAAACCTGTCCGATATGACTAATAGACATAGGAGAGCCATCAGCTGTTTGAATGGTTGGTGTGTGAATAGCAGATTGTTTGGTAGAGAAGAGAGTGGGATCAGGTGTCATATGATTACAGCAACCAGAGTCAAAGTACCAAGATGAATTACCTGACATGACTGATAGGGCAGCAGAAGGTGAATTACCAGAATGAGCGAGGACTTGTTTGATAATATCCTCAATATGAGAGGCAGAAATCCCTTCGGAAGCAATGGATGTTGAATCACCAGTAGTAGTAGTAGCAGCGGATTTGGAAGGACCACCTCGAGGCTTGAAATTCGGTGAGTGTCTTGCAGGATTCTGGAAGCAATCAAACTGAAGGTGGCCAGGGCCTTGTTTTTGACAATATTTGCAAGTGCGAGTGCGGCAGTCTAAGAGTGTATGTCCAGGTTTCCTGCAGTAATTGCACCATTGTTTGGAAGACCCAGAAGGCCCAGACATAGATGAGTTATAATGAGTTTTGGGTTGAGATCCCCTGGGAGCAGCAACATCAGAATAAGGTCCTTGGGGAGTAGCGAGAACATTATGGGTAGGTGGTGTCTTGCGAGTACCAAGACGAGTTTCCTCTGAGAGAAGTTCAGTAACCGCTTGATCCAAAGTAGGCAAAGGACTACGATGAAGGAGAGATGCACGAACATGCTCGAAGTCGTCAGTGAGAGCCATCAAGAACAGAACCAGATGCTGGCGATCGCGATAAGAGGAAAACTTCTCGGCACTAGTGGCATCGGTAAATTCAGGTTCGGAAGAGGTGAGTTGATCCCAAACATAGTGTATTTCTGAGAGAAAACTGTTGATTGTTTGCCCGGGTTGTTGCTTCATGCGGTGGAGAGTGCTTAGAAGTTGATATTGGTGAGCAAGATCGGCGGTGGCGTAACGCTTGGCCAGAAAGTCCCAAAGAGATTTGGCAGTGGTGAATCTACCAAACTGGAGACTGATGGAAGCAGCACAAGTATTGCGGACCCAAGTAATAATTTTGTGATTCTTGCTATCCCAATCCTCAAGACGGTCATTGAACTTAGCTTTATCTTCTCCGTCGGTCGGTGTGGGCTCAGTGATATCGCCAGTGATAATGCGCCAAAGTTTGTGTCCCCGTAAAAAACTGGACATGGCCTGAGCCCAAAGAATATAGTTGGTACCATCCATAATGATGGAGATGGGTTGAAAAGCCTCAGAACGCTCCATACGGGGGAAAGTAAAAACCAAACGCGTGGAAAGATGATTCAGACAGAGAAGATAGGCTTAGAATTGTAAGAGTGAGTCCAGTTTGGAGAGGTGTGACCAGTGGTGGGCTAACTGGATTGGGGGATGAATGAATGATGGTATGGTGGGGCCGGCTAGAGTGGTAATGGCGGCTGGATTGTGGTTGGGTGAGTGGTGGTGGGTCCGGCAAGAGGGATGATGAGTTGAAGATGGTAGTCTGATGATGGGAGAATGTGCAACGATGCAGGGGATGTTATGGTGGGGCCGGCTGGTTGTTGATTGGTGGAGGGTCCGGCCAGATTGACTGGGTGAGTGATGATGATGGGATGAGGCAGCGGTGGGCAATTTGTGTTCGGTGAGAGGAGGTTGGTGGTGGGACCGATCGGTGATGGTTGTATAGGTGGGGGTGGTGGCTGCGTATAGGGTTGTGCTGATAGGGATCACACCAAAAAAAAATCTAGGGCTCTGATACCATATTGAAAGATAGAAGGGAAAGTGTATATATTGATCTTAATATTATGATTACAATAGATGGCCTTAATATAGGCTAAGAGAGAAAACCAAAAAGGAAAGAAAATAAAGGGAGTACAATACTAGGGGAGTACAATAGTAGTACAACTAAACCTATACAATATGTACTGTACATTATTCTAACACTGAACAATTTTGGGGAGAGGCTGCCCTCACTGCCATTTACACCATGAACCGTATCCCTTCTCCCACTACTGAAAATCAGTCACCATATGAGCGTCTATATAACCATCCTCCTAACTATACAACCCTTAAAGTCTTTGGTTCTGCCTGCTTTGTCTTACTACAGCCACATGAGCGCACAAAACTAGAATCTCGAGCTCGCTTATGTTGTTTCTTGGGGTATGGTATTGAACACAAAGGCTATCGATGTTGGGACCCTTACTCCAAACGTCTTCGTGTGTCTCGTCATGTTGTCTTCTGGGAACACAAAATGTTCTCATCCATGTCCCAGTTTCATCTATCTCCTGCCAGTACTCCTTTCTACTTCACTGACCCCTTAGTAGATCTATTTCCTGACACCCCTGATATAAGTTCTCACTCTGAATCAGCAACTTTGCCTGCCCCTCTACCCACATCCACATCTAGAGACACTTCATCTGATTTGTCCACCACGGTCTCTACTGAACTGACTGCTCCATCTGATGGGTCTGCATCAGACCCTGACCCTCTTCCTAGACGTAGCGACCGAGTAAAAGCTCCTCCAATTCATCTTCGGGATTACCACTGTTTTTCTACAATTCTCTCTCACCATGAGCCTCAATCTTACCATGAGGCCAATTCTAATCCTCTTTGGCAGAAAGCAATGGATGATGAATTGCAGGCACTTGAACAAAATTACACATGGGATTTGGTGGACTTGCCAAGTGGCAAGAATGCTATGGGATGTAAGTGGGTTTACAAGATCAAAACTCACTCAGATGGATCCATTGATCGCTACAAAGCGCGCCTAGTAGCCAAGGGCTTTACCCAGGAGTATGGGATTGATTATGAGGAAACATTTGCCCCTGTTGCCCGTCTCACCTCTGTTCGCAGCCTCATTGCAGTTGCTGCAGTTCGCCGTTGGGACTTATTCCAAATGGATGTCAAAAATGCCTTCCTCAATGGTGACCTCACTGAAGAAGTTTATATGCGTCCTCCTCCTGGTTATCATCATCATCCTCATCAAGTTTGCAAGCTCCGTCGAGCTCTATATGGTCTCAAGCAAGCTCCTCGGGCTTGGTTTGCAAAGTTCAGCACCATTGTTGAGCGCTTTGGGTTCACAGGCAGCTCATATGATTCAGCTCTTTTCATCCGCAAAACTGACCGGGGCATTATTCTACTTCTCCTCTATGTGGATGATATGATTATCACAGGAGATGATACATCTGGAATCTTGGATCTCAAAACCCATCTCAGCCAACATGTTGAAATGAAAGATCTCGGCAAACTTAACTATTTTCTGGGCCTTGAGATCAATTCCAGTTCCGACGGATATTATCTCTCTCAAGCCAAGTATGCCTCAGACTTGCTTACACGGGCAGGACTTACAGACAGCAAGACTAGTACCACTCCTCTCGAGCCTAACTCTAGGCTCACTCCTATGGATGGTATACCCTTGGATGATCCTACTCTATATCGTCAGCTTGTTGGGAGTCTTGTTTATCTGACAGTTACTAGACCTGATATCTCCTACGCTGTCCATATTGTGAGCCTATTTCTATCTGCTCCTCGTTCTCCTCATTATGCAGCAGTTCTCCGCATTCTCAGGTACATCAAAGGGACCTTATTTCACGGCCTCCACTTCTCTGCCCACTCCTCTCTTGAGCTACGTGCCTACTCAGATGCAGACTGGGCAGGAGATCCTACTGATCGTCGTTCCACCACTGGGTATTGCTTCTTCTTGGGTGACTCTCTTATCTCCTGGCGCAGTAAGAAGCAAACTGTTGTTGCCCGATCTAGTACAGAAGCTGAATATCGTGCCCTTGCTGATACCACTCAGGAACTTCTCTGGCTACGTTGGTTACTTGAGGACATGGGGGTCAATCATCCAACAGCTACAATCATCAGTTGTGACAACCAAAGTGCCATTCAAATTGCTCACAATGATGTCTTCCATGAACGTACAAAACACATTGAGATCGATTGTCATTTTGTTCGTCATCATATTTCTTGTGGTACCATTCGACTTAACTCAGTCTCCTCCATCGATCAGACTGCTGACGTATTCACCAAAGCTCATCCACCGGGACGTCTTCAGGATTTAGTTTCCAAACTCAAGTTGGTTTCCATTCTACCACCTTGAGTTTGAGGGGGGCTGTTAGAATAATATTAGAATATTTGTCTACATTCTTGTACCTATTGTATCTTACTACACTTACTGTCTAGATACATTGTACTACCAATTGTACTACTAGTTGTACTACTAGCCTAGGTACTTTTCTTTCCCTTTTAGGATTCTCTCTTGGCCTATATAAAGGCTACTCATTGTAAGGTTTCATTACACCATTCAATACAATACTCAATCTTGTATTGTCTCATTCTCTCCCTCTCTCTTATATATTCTAACACAAACAAAGCCTTAGATGTAATGATTTTGGTGAAGAGAAAAACTCATTCTGTGACTTCCTACACAGATCTTTATAATATTCTATAGTTTAATCTATATGGATCAACAATGCGGACAATTTTCTATCAGCTAGACTAGCAAAATCATATAAAATTGCTCATAGCCAAAAGCTGCTGAAAGGCAGCTTCAATCCAATTGCAAAATTTTGTGATTGACGCACATTTTTTTCGCAATTCAATTTGTAGAAGTATTGCCAAATGATTTCATCTTAGCTTTTAGAATTATATGATCACTTATGGACTTCAAAACTGTTGCCAAATGGAGCTGTAGACTCTTGAGAGAGAGAGAGAGAGAGAGAGAGAGAGAGAGATATTTAGGCACCTTGAGGCTATCATGTGATATGCTGATGACCAATGAGTGTGTGTTATTCGGGTGGACCTGCCCCTACATACATGATCCCATTATTCGTGGGTCTCGAAGTTTGGATTCCATCCCATGAAGCATGGGCACATCGGCACGGACACAACACCACTATGCCGACATGAAAAATCCTAGAAAACGAAGACATAGCATGCCAAGGATACTTTATGTATTCCAAAAACCAACACAATTCTTATACATTTTGCGTTACAATTCCTACTTAGCATCATTTGTCCAATTATTTAGAAAGCATAGTTCAATTTGCGTATAGTAAAAGATGTACAGTAATGACTAACGAAAGACAATGCAAACTTACTCATATTGCAATAGTAAAATATTCCTCAAGAATTTCAAAAGTCAAATAACTTACTCTCATTTGCTGGAGGGTATCACATCAAAATGTCAAGTGGTACCTCAAATAAGTATCAAAAAATTTCTCCAGAGAGAGAAAGTTGGGGGAGGAGGGGGGGGGGGGGGGGGGGGGGGGGGGAGAGAGAGAGTGGGACCACGTTGTGAATATATTGATTTCCAACTAATGAAACATAATTGAACTCAGCTCCAAACACTCTCTACAGTACTTCCTTATCTCATTCCAACAACAATGGCACAAACAACCCCCACTGCAACAAAGAGGTACTTCTTTCCTTCTTTCCTTCATGTCATTTAAACTTAATTCCCATCACCCACTTTTCACATGACCAAACTGCCCCTTTTCCCCGTCCAACAAATTTTTTTTTTTGGGTAGGTATGCGGTTGTTACAGGGGCAAATAAAGGGATAGGATTGGAAATATGTAGGCAATTGGCCTCTCATGGGATCAAGGTGGTCTTAACTTCAAGAGATGAGAAGAGAGGTATTGAAGCTATTGAAAAGCTCAAAGGGGGGTCTGGTCTCTCTGATGATCATGTGGTCTTTCATAAGCTTGATGTGGTGGACCCTACTAGTATTTCTTCTCTTGCTGATTTCATTAAGACCCAATTTGGGAAGCTTGATATCTTGGTATTATTGAAACTTAATTCTTGAATTGTTTCTTACTTACATAGTTATGATTTATGAACGATAAAAAGTTATAAGAGACTGCAGGTTAGATTTGAAAAATGAATGAAGAGTTTAACATTTAAATTTCATAAATAAAAGGGAATCAATGACATACCTGAGAATTTATGACTAACACCATGAACAGTAATAATAGTACTCATGATTAAAGGACATAACTTCTCATTTTCCAAGAGTCGCTGAGACGCTTTTTTATGAAAAAAAGCCGTATTCCTGTCCCCATGTTTAAGCCAACTGACACGTGAACGTTGTTTCCATAGAATTTCTTCCCTTTCCAACAACATGTTGATTTCATTGGAAAGACCCTTTTCCTTCTCAAATCTCTCAACTGAAGCTGAAAGCCCTTTAACTCGCTGCAACTCATCATGCTTTCTGCGTAAAGTCTTCTGCACATTTCCGAACGAGGCCCTCTTGTTACCCGTCATGGATGAGGAAGTTAAAGCGGCCTTGTTTCAAATGCACCCAACCAAAGCCCCAGGCCCAGATGGTATGTCTGCTTTGTTCTATCAACGGTACTGGCATGTGGTGGGTAAGGACATTGTTAAGCTTGTATCTAATTTCTTTTCTTCAGGCTCTCTTCCAACTGATCTCAACCATACCCATGTGGTCTTAATCCCTAAAGTTAAAAATCCAACGAAAATCACAGAATTTCGGCCTATAAGTCTCTGTAATGTTGCTTACAAAATTGTTTCAAAAGTTTTGACAAATAGGCTGAAAAGTGTCCTTCCTACTATTATTTCGGAAAATCAAAGTGCGTTTGTCCCTGGACGATTGATCACTGATAATGTTCTTGTTGCTTTTGAACTTTTGCACCATATTCGAGTCAGAAAGAAGGGAAAGGAGACCTGGTTTGCTTTTAAACTCGATATGAGTAAAGCCTATGACAGGGTAGAATGGTCCTTTCTCGAGGCTATTCAACTTAAGATGGGTTTTGCCCCTAAATGGGTGAATCTTATTATGAATTGTGTTCGCTCAGTTTCGTATTCAGTTTTGGTTAATGGTGTACCCACTCCTGTCCTAACTCCCTCTAGGGGGCTAAGGCAGGGGGACCCTTTGTCTCCTTATTTGTTCCTTTTTTGTGCAGAAGCTCTTTCATCACTTCTTCATAGAGCAAGCGTCACTCAGGCTATCCATGGTATTAAGGTGGGAAGAGGTGGCCCTGAGATTACTCATCTTCTCTTCGCGGATGATAGCCTCCTTTTTTGCAAAGCCTCGGTGAATGAATGCCAAGAGATTCTTCATTGTCTTCAAATCTATGAGAATGCTTCTGGGCAAAAAATTAATGTAGACAAGTCTAAGGTTTTCTTCAGCCCCTATACCCCTCCCGATACTCGTGCTCAAATGCTGAATACTCTTGGTGTGCAAGCTCTTTCTAGCCATGAGAAATATTTGGGACTTCCAGCTTTCATTGGCAAGTCAAAAACTCAAGTTTTTTCGTATTTAAGGGATAGACTGCGCAGTAAAACTTCAGGGTGGAAAGAGAAACTCCTGTCTCGCGGTGGTCGAGAAGTGTTGATTAAGTCTATTGCCCAGGCGATTCCCACTTTTGTGATGTCCTGTTTTAAGCTTCCCCAGTCCATTTATAGAGCCTTAAATAGCACCATTGCAAAGTTTTGGTGGGGCCAAAGGGGAGATGAAAGAAAAATTCATTGGTTGAAATGGGAATCTTTATGTGTCTCCAAGAAATTCGGAGGTATGGGCTTCAGAGATATGGAGAGTTTTAACAGTGCTATGCTTGCAAAACAAGGGTGGAGGCTTCTCCATAATACAAATTCTTTGGTGCATAAGGTTTTTAAAGCGGCTTATTTTCGGGATGGAGATTTTCTTAATGCAAGGTTGGGAAATCAACCATCTTTCGTGTGGCGAAGCATTTGGGGGGCTCGTGATGTTCTTAAAAGTGGGTTACGATGGCGGGTTGGAAATGGGAATTGTATTCGGATTGGCCTTGACCCATGGCTTCCAACCCCTTCAACCTTTAAGCCAATTTCGCCCCTGCCTGAGAGTTTCAAAAATGCAACAGTTAGCTTTCTTTTTTGTGCAGATTCTAAGCAATGGAATCATGCTTTGATTGACCAAATTTTTCTGGCTCATGACGCTAAGGCGATTAAAAGCATTCCCCTATCTAGAAGGGATTTGGAAGACAAATGGTTGTGGCATTGGGATCCAAAAGGGAGGGTTACGGTGAAATCTGCATACCATATTGCTGTTGGGTTAAAAAATGCAAAGAGGGTTATAGGCTCGACTTCACATTCGGGGGCTGATTTCCCTTGGAGTAGCATATGGAATTTGGCAATTCCAAACAAAATAAAAATATTTCTGTGGCTTGCCTGTCGTGATTTGCTTCCTTGTAATGACAACTTACGGAAAAGACAGGTTGTCCAGAATGCCAGATGCATTTTGTGTGGCGCAATGTGTGAAAATGTGCCACACACGCTTTTATTTTGTCGTTGGGCAACTGAGGTCTGGAATGTGGCTCATCCTTTTGCGTTTGCTCTGGTGCAGCATGGTATGAGTTTTGGGGACTGGTTTGTGTCGTTGCTGGAAAAGGGGAGCAATAGTGATGTGGTTAAAGGAACGGTATGTGCTTGGTTTATTTGGCATAACAGGAATTTGTTCGTTTTTGAGGACAGGAAGAATGATCCAAGACGGACGGTGTCTTGTATTAACGACTACATTGAAGAGTATTCCCATACTTTTCAAGCTCAGACTTTACACTCTTTGACTCTTTCTCCTCAAGTCCCTTCTCGGTGGTCTCCACCACCCGATGGAGTGCTTAAGTTAAATGTTGATGGGGCCATTTTTGCAGATTTGTTTGCCTCGGGTGCTGGAGCGGTTTTGCGGGATTCTAGTGGATTTGTCCTCGTGGCTTTCTTGGAGAATTTTCAGGGTGTTTTTGATGTGCCTACTGTTGAAGCAATGGCAATGATGAGAGCTTTAGAGGTGGTGGGAGACTTAGGCTTTAGAGGTTTTCTTGTGGAATCAGATTCTCTCACGGTGATTAATGGCATCAATTCCACGGATCATGATTTGGCTTCGTATGGAGGGTGCCTAGCTGAAATCAAGTCTCTTATTCAAGACTTGGGGGTGAGGTCGTGTAGATTTGTTAAAAGAAGTGCAAACACAGTGGCTCACCAATTAGCTAGGAATGCTAAGTTTAGGGAGCGATCTCATATTTGGCTTGACTCATTCCCAGAATGTATTGCACAATGTGTCTCATTGGATGTTTCTTGTATACCTTCTGTGGACTGATTGTTGTTTCCCATCAAAAAAAAAAAAAAGAGTGAAAATATCAAACAATGTGTGATTTATTACAGAGAGATGAAAGCGCAGTTTGGCTAAGTCGGAGACTACAGAGATATCGAGAGGGAGAGAAAATAAAAGTGAGATGTAGGCTAATAATTGAAGAGGACATGTCTCTCTAACATTTAGAATTAGATATAGATTAGATAAATAAGATTCACAAACTTGTTTTTTTTTTTTTTTTTTTTTTTTTTTTTGCATATTTTCATTGAATTTTGTGACAAATAAAGAAATCTATGCAGGTGAACAATGCAGGGATTGCTGGTGTCATAGTAGATGGGGATGCTTTAAGAGCTAAGATTCTTCCTGGTGTTCTGGTAATCATATATACATATACATACTGCATAGATATATAGTTATCAATTTATTCGATTCCTTTTTCTGCATAGAGCATGAGGTGAAATTGAAATTGCAACCAACTTTTTTAAGATTTGTATCTTCGAATAGCCATTTAGGTATGTTCAGAAAGCCCAAAAAAATTTATAAAAAAAAAAAATTTATTATGCTATGTCGTTAAAATTCCAGATTGTACTAGTAATTTTCTTGGAGATAATTTCTGAATGACTGAGAAAAAGATCTACAACACATAGGTTTATTTAAATTTTTTTTTTTTTGGTGTGGGTTGTTGAGTGGACTTATCCAAAAACACAAAAAGAGGCCTGAGCAGAATTTCAATGCCATAACTTTCTAGGCAAAAAACCATTGTTCTTTCCCCCAATCCTATCATTCCTCCTCTTCTCTTTTCTTTTCTTTTCTTTTTTTCTTTCCTCTCCAAATCCTTTCACCAAATTTCTCCAATCAGTATGCTAACACAAATTTCTAACGGTCATTTTATCATCTAGGGGAATGGTGATATACATCTTCCTTTAAGGCTCTATTTGGTCCATGGATTTAGTGAGGAAAAAAGAAAAAAATGGAGGAAAACTCGTTGTTTTGTTTCGTTCAGAAAGAAAACACTCAAAGCAGCGAGTAAAGCTGGAAGGAAAAAAAATGGGGTAAAAAAAATTAAATTATAATTTTTGAATTATGTGAGTCAGCTCCTCTTTTCCTAAGTTACTATGTATAGCTGAAATAATTTCTGAAGTTGTATTTAAGCATTGGAGAAAGCACCAGGGAAAGAGTTTTTATCTCCACTTTCTTCTTCTTCTTTTTATTTTTGCATAATTCAATATTTTTCTTTTTTCCTTCTCTAAATTTGCAAACCAAACAGAACCCATGTACAGAATTGTGAATTTGAAGTAATTGGTACCATGAGGATTGAAGTTGTTTAAACTGTTTCAGCCAAAAGGAGGAAAAATTGACTGGAATAAAACCATGAATCAAAACTTATGAGGGGGCCCAAGAATGCATACAAACAAACTACTACGGAGCAAAGAGAATGAGCGAAGCATTAATTCCCCTCCTCCAATTATCCGATTCGCCGAGAATTGTGAATGTTTCTTCTTCCATCGGAAAGTTAAAGGTACAAGATCTCCTCCATGAAATATAATATTTGAACAAGCAACTATATACCAACTGTTAAGTTGGTTACAAATATAGGTGTTGTATTGAATTCATAAGTTTCACTAGAAATTGGAACTAATTGAGTTCTATTTGTTGACCTGGTAAATCAAGACTCTTCTTTTTTTCATTTAAAAAAAAAAAGTAAAAACATCTGTAAAAGACTTTTCAATATTTTTATTCTTGCTCGAAAAAGAGCATCACTAATAGGCTCTTCAGATATCAATGTTTTTGACCTTTCAAGCTTAAAATAAGGCAAGAAATTTAGTTTGGCGAGCTAAAATGGCTCTAAAGAAAAGACTGGCCTTATTCACTAGGTATTTTGCTATTGACACATAATGTGCCTATTGGAATGGGTTAGAGCTTTAAACGCTGAAATGACTCGACAACTTTGAGTTGTACAAATATATATTGAGTCTCTTAGAGATGTTCTAAATGCTTTCGGATAAGGATGGTTGTGTTTAATTCCCACTAGACCGTGAGTTTGTGGGATTTTTTCGAATGAGTTGTAAAAATATATATTATGCTGGTTTAACCAGTTCTTGGGAGATTTTTAAGCCAGGCACGGACTTTTCAATATTTTTCTTCTCTCTCTCATCACATTGCTGCAGAACATACCAAATGAATGGGCTGTAGGAGTGCTAAATGATCCCGAGACCCTCACAGAAGAGAGAGTGGACGAGGTCTTAAACGAGTTTCTGAAAGATCTCAAAGAGGGCTCTCTAGAATCCAAATGTTGGCCTCTATTTTTGGCTGCATACACGGTCTCAAAAGTGGCCATGAATGCCTACACAAGAATACTAGCCAAGAAGTACCCGAATTTCATCACCAACTGCGTGTGCCCCGGCTATGTCAAGACAGATATAACCTTAAACACCGGTATTTTTTCTGTCGAAGAAGGTGCTGCACATCCTGTCAGACTAGCTTTGCTCCCTGATGGAGGTCCTTCGGGTGTTTTCTTTGTTCGTAGCGAGGTGTCATCTTTTGAATGAAATTTGATTATATAAGATCATTAGACTAAAGAAATGTGTTGGTTTTAAGTATAAGCAGAGAGACTCGGTAATGTATATGTATAGCAATTGAATTATTATAATTTCAAATATTGGGTTATATTATGTTTAGCATTGTTATTGATATTTGTACTATAGTTCCAATTCTTGTGCTAGTATTCATATAGAAAGTTTAAATAGAGCCCGTTTGGGAATTGCTAATGAAAGTCCAATCACGGTTCTTTAATCGCTTGGCAAGGCAGCTTTTGAGGTTCAAGCGCACAAATTGTGCAATTGGCTAAAAGCTGCCTAGGCTTTGTGTGATTGGATCGCAAAAGCATTTTTTTTTTCAATCAAGATATTGCTTTCGAATCAAATTGTTTCAATATTTTTCCAATTCTTGGCCTAATTAAAGGAGTGCCAAGAATGAAAGTGAAAGTGTTTTGACAAACACTGAAAAGAGAGTGGTAGAGGTATTGAATTTTTTAAACTTCACCCACTTTTTACAACATTTTGCATTTTTCTATTATACCAATTTCTATACTCTCTCTCTCTCTCTCTCTCTAAATTAAATCTATATCTAAATATTTATAATATAAAATATATATCTACCTAAATATTAATAGTATAAAATTATGATTATTTTAAATTTAAACAAACCTCTTTGAGTGTGTGTGGGTGTTGTGTGTGTGTGTGTGTGTGTGTGTGTGTGTGTGTGTGTGGGGGGGGGGGGGGGGGGGGGGGGGGGGGGGGGGGGGGGGGTGGTTTGTTGACGGTTATCGGTGGGTGAATTTTCTTGTCAAATGTTTGTAAAGTAATGGATCATTTTTATCTAACCAAGTAATTGTGCATAATAGTACATTTTATCAGTGGATTGGTTACTTTACAATATGACCAATTGTTATAATTAAATGGCACCTTTAAAAGTTATAATTAAATTACACATTGTTAGTACCAAATAGCACCTTAAAGAGATTGCTACTTAGTGACACCAAGTTACAACAAATGACACGTTGTTGTTGTAGATTGGGACCTAAAATTTTGTTGTATCATACAACCAAAACTTATGAAATGTATTCTAGAATTTTACATGAAGTAAATAACCCAAATTAGGACAGTTCAAATTTTTGGTTTCTGGCTTTAAACCTTTTTGACATGAAAAGTCAAGTAAAAAAAAAAAGAAAAGAAAAATATGAACCCTCCCCCTCCTCTTCCCCTTGTGGGAGATGAGGGTTCGACTCCTGTGAGAGTCCTTTAAGGCGTGAGCTTTGCTCCCCCTCTTGTATGTGTGCGCCTCTTGGGGGGTTTGCCATCTATCAAAAAACAAGAAGAAGAAGAAAAGTCAAGTAAATGGTAAATACATGAAGTTTCCTACTATGCTCCCTACCAAAGAAGAAATAGGGAAGTAAAAGATAAAGGAAGTTTCCTTTTATTGCTTCTTTCCATTTTGTCACCATCTATGGAATAGGAATTGTTTGGCTCATTACTCATCCAAAACTAGTGCAACAAACTAATATAAAAAAATGTATAACATACATATAATTTCTGCGTAAGCAAATAGTATAATTACTATTGATTATCATTTTGGCTAAAATTAGTATTCCTTTCATCACATGGTATACACGTCTGTCAACAACTTACTGGTAAAAACGTCCGAAATTATCGAGGACATGAAACCAAACGCGACTAAGATGATGTCCCATATACCACAAGTAATGGAAGAAATACTGATTAAAGTTAAAAATAAGAATGAATAGGAACCATACTAGAGGCTTAAACATATTCATGAAATTAGCCAAGCATGGCTCTGATACCAAAACTTTATACAAACGGATCAAAATACAAAAAGTAAAATATAAAAAGAAAAAGGACAAAACAAAACTTACTATTTAGACAAGGAAACATCAAGCAATCCTTTTATTCAACCTATTGGGAAACTTCAATTCCAACTTACAAGTTGCTAGGAAACTTCACTACGTAACTAGAGTAGAAAGAAAAGAAGAAAATTACAATGTTATTGTATGCTGAACAAAAGGGTTAGCACTCCCTTAATTATTTCCAAACGTTTATCACATAAAAACTGAAGTTAATCAAGGTGCTGTGTAATAAGAATCATTAGAATTCTTATGCCTTTACATAAGATTGATTAATCTGGAATTTACTGTAGTTACCAAAACCTAGTGAACCTTATCTTAATCTCCTTACCAGGGTTACTTATCAGAAATGGTATATTAAAACCACCTCTATAATTAATAATGAATATACCATTAAAGATGCTATCGCATTAGTCAATAGTAGAGCTGATTTAAATTGTATCCAAGAAGGCTTAGTTCCTACTAAGTACCGATCCATATCTTTTTATAACATCTTTAAAAAATTTTAGATGTTTAAAATGCTGATCTAGAGATGTGGAAACCTTATATTATGCCTTTACATAAGATTCATCATTCTGGAATATACTCTAGTTGTCACGATCCATCCCACTACGCGTGGAAATAGGACACGTGGCACGCCATCAAGGCTTATCCAATTCCATTAAAGTAAAATAGTAGCTGAATTTCAAAGTGAAAACCATTAAAATCAGAGTTTTTAAAAAGTTTTGCCAGTTGGAACACTTCCCAAAAGAATCAATTTTGAAAACAGAGGTCCAGTCGACTGATCGGGGACCCAATCGACTGACACTCAAAAGCAGAAAGTTTTAAAAGATTAACAGTCCGGTCCAGTAGACTGTGTCAGGGACCCAGTCAACTGGTGCCTAACTTTATCTTTCGATTGAAGCTGTCCGGTCGACTGGTACTCTATGCCAACAGAAAGTAGGGTTCTGGAACCTCATCCAGTCGACTGGTTTCTCAACCCAATCGATTGATCCACAAACATAACAAAGCATTGTTCAGTCTCACACATCGATCCAGCCGACTGAAACAAAAAGCAGTCGACTGATCGGCCTCAACACACTAAGTATTCTGTAGAATTTCAAGCTATACTCTTCCGATTCAAAACCAACACAACCACAACGATATTACTACGGTTTCAACCATAAATACAGGAGTTTACTAGCGATTACAATACTACCAACTAATTCCCAAGGTTTCATTACAACATTTTATAAATTCCTAATCTTTGTATAAGTTTAAGGAAGAGAACAAAAATATGAACAAGGTGATTCCCCAGCGTTCCACAACGGCCTTACTCCTCACTCTTCTTCTTGTCTTTCTTCTTACCTGCAATGGAGTAGATCTCCACTGCTTAGCTATATGTTGAGTGCACAAGTTCTAACATATGCAATATAAGATAAAACATGCTATAATCTCATAGTTCATACAAATAGTCTCTATGGAGAAAAATACGCATTCATCCGGTAGCGGCAAGTCCAAGTCTTAAACTGCGATGCCAATGGCAAGTCCAAGTGTATCAACCATTGCATCCCTAAGTGCCATGGCAAGTCCAAGTCTATCAACCATGCACAGTAGCCGTCGCTTAAATTCTCAAACATCGAGAAGCTTACTCTGGCATGAAATTGCATAAGTCTCCCATTTGACCCATATAGACAACTCAACGTGCTCGCGTAAAAGTAGACATACTTTTCACATTTAATCGCGTGCATAATTAACGAGCCTAAGATTAATACATGGATTTTGCCCGGATCTCAATTTCGTCGTCGAAATTTAAATCATATATTTCCCTATATTTCACAAGTTAGAACTTCATACCTCGTGCGATTCCTCTCAAACTTTGAAGGATCGACTAGAGGGCCAATTAATCGTCGGATCTCGGATTTGAGAAGATTCCTACAAGTTTTACTGGGTTTTCCCCAAAAGTCTAGTATTAAGATTTTTACAAAAGTTTGCCAAACATGGCCTAATGACTATCAAAACGTAGGTCTGTTGGATCTCACTGCTCCCAACATGATCTCTCCAGTCCAGTCTTTGCAATCTAACAACAACCACCAAACTTCTCCAAGTCTGTTGGATCTCACTGCTCCCAACACGATCTCTCCAGTCCAGTCTTTGCAATCTAACAACAACCACCAAACTTCTCCAAGTCTGTTGGATCTCACTGCTCCCAACACGATCTCTCCAGTCCGGTCTTTACAATCTAGCAACAACCACCAAACTTCTCCAAGTCCGTTGGATCTCACTATTCCCAACATAATTTCTCCAGTCTCTCGTCCTAACCACACCACCTCTATTACTCCAACTTGCTCCTGCTGGTCTAAATTAGTCCAACACTCGCAATCTAAAAAGTCCCAGATTCTTTTGGATCAAACGAAAAAAATGGAGGTCCCAAAATATCCAAATCTCCCCCCAAATCTTCAAGTAAGTTCATCAAAAACACCTACTCCATCCACTGATCCTTATTATTTCTTCACTGTTAATAACTTAGCTCAAAACTCTTTCTTGGGTTTAATTAAAGAGATGGAGAGTCAACATGTCTCTAAAAAGAAAAGAAAGAAAGTCACGAGGTGGCTTGAGTCTTAGAACTAAGGCTCTTTTGTTTAAAAAAAAAAAAAAAAAAAGGTGGAATGAACATCATGGTCCGGTTTCGAGGTAGTCCTTGTACGTTGAGTGTGCGTGGGATTGAGCCCACATGTCTTACTACGCGTGTCCCTCCACCAGCTTAATGTAGTTTGGACCTTTGGGTATTGTTTTATAGGGCAACTGGGAGGGTAAACATCCCAGGACGGTATTGTCCTCAGAAGTAAGTCCTGAAGAGCATTAACCCAGGGTTCTGTGGAACGGACTATAGGATCTATATGGTTGCTGAGAAGCGCGTAGGATGTCGTTAGCATTCAACCTCTGAAAGGAAGCCTCACGTTGGCAGAACTCTGTTCTCACTCATCAAAATCCAAATGTACATTTGTATCATTGTAACTTTTCATATTTAAAAAAAAAAAAATGTTCTTGGAAATTTGGTCCGCCCTTGCAATTCAAATCTTTTGTTGGATGGGGTCAGTTTACCAATGAACAATGGGTTGATGAAATGTAAGGGTTTTCTTGTTGTTCTCTTTTCGCTCTTATATGTATCAAAAATATCATCAATAAAAAGAGAATGTCAAGGATTGTGTAAGGGAACTCTTAGAATTTATATATATATATATATGTATGTATTCTGATGAGTATTTGGACTATTATATATATTATATCCCTAAAACTTTGAACCATAAATTTTAGGACGATGAAGCAACTTACAATAACTTTACAAAACAGTGACTGATATATACTTAATTTTCAAGAGTTAGTTTATGTGTATCTCCTCACAATCTCTATCCACAGAACATATCAACATAAGATATGTACTACATAAGAACCCAAATTTTTTTTTAATATTTTAGGTATTATATATTAACTATTCTGATAAATTAATTAGTGTAATAATTTCATTTCTAACATGTTAGAATATTTTGATATTTTAATGTATTTCGAGTTTGTGAATTAGAAATTATCCTAAAATTATGATTGTCTTTTCAAGCACCTAATAAGATAAGTTTGGGGACCAAACTTTCTAAGTAGAGGAGAATGTCATGACCCGAATAATTGAAAATAAAATTTAGAAAATTATAGGAAATATCTTTTAAATATATATATCTATATATATGCCTAAATTACGTTTATTATACACTACGAAATTTATGTGAATTTCTGACCACACATCACATCTTAACTTTACCTGATTTTATGTTTTGCAGTGTAAAAATACCTGAAATTGACACATGTCAAAATCCTTGTAGGAAACAAACATTTGGCCATATCATTTTCATTCACATGGTTTTCAATTCATCCACCTACCACTTTCAAAAAAAAAAAAGAAAGAAAGAAAAAGAAAAGAAAGTGGAACATGATAAATCATATCTTTTTAATAAACTAAAACTCCACTTAATTTAAAAGAAAAACAAATAAGATTTTAAAAGAAAAAGAAAAGAAAGTAGAACATGATAAATCATAAACTAAAACTCCACTTAATTTAAAAGAAAAACAAATAAGATTTTAAAAGAAAAAGAAAAGAAAGTGGAACATGATAAATCATATCTTTTTAATAAACTAAAACTCCACTTAATTTAAAAGAAAAATAAATAAGATTTTAAAAGAAAAAGAAAATAAAATAGGAGTTTCAATGTAATAAATTAAAACCTTACCTAATTAAATTAATGAAGCACTACATCTTTTTCTTGCTATATAAACACACATCCATGAGTTATTTTTCACACCACAAATTCCTCACCACTTCATAAGATTATGTTTGGAGAGAGAGCTAGGAAGTAAAAGAGTGAGAATTCTTGTATTTTCCTATCATCAAATCAAGGTAAGTTCTTTTCTTCTCTTCTCTATATTTATATAGTTTATAAATACTCACATTTACATTATTTTCAGTAATAATTAGATCCTATTAGCTTAATTTAGGAAGGGTTAAATTAATTATTAATCTAGAATTAAGAACATAGCTAGATTTGATCAAAATGGTAAAAATTTTATATCTCTTTACTCCGACCACATTAAATTCTGAAATTTTAGAGGTAGACTTTTTTAATGCCCAGGAAATACCTCTTAAAACAGTTTTTCATTTGGATGTACCGTTTGAGTTTTATTTAAGCTTATTTTAAAAGGGTAAATTAGTCATTTCACATTCTGTGATTCGAGTTTGCTAAAACCAACCTTAGATTTGGATTCTCTACGAAATTTCACTCAAGATAGACACTGATTTCACTTAAAAATGTTAAGAAATGAGTGAGTTATGGCCATTAGAAGTTTGGAATTACAATCTGCCAAACAGGGCATTCTGCCCAGTTTATTTCCGAAAATTACAATTACACCCCTGAAAACTTTAAACGAACATATAAAGGTCTACCGATATCGGATTTGATCACGGTTTCAAGCGTAGAACTTATAATTCTGTTAATTACAATCTAATATAGTAAATTTACAGTTTTTGAAATATTTTTACATGATCCCTGTATTTTGGTGTATTTACAGAATGACCCCTAAACTTTTAAAAAGGGTATTTTTGGTTATTCTGGGATTTTGTAAACTCATTATAAATCATTTACATACTCTCTAATGATATTATGATAATATATACTGTTTTATAATTTTGTTAATTATAAAACCATAGAATAATATTATTTTACTACTTATCAATTGATTTAAATAGAGGTTTGATTAATTTCTTATAACTATTATATTTCTTAAACTATGGGAAAAATACAAAATGTTCTTGTAGCTTTTTATGACCATTAAAATAGTTCCACACATAAATTATTGTATTTGGGTATAAAATTGGAATTACGATTCAGTTACAACTATTTTAAAAATAGTGTTAGTAAATAAGTTAGGCCTTGTTAGATTATAAATTAAATGAATGAAATCCCTTATATTTCAGTATTATTTTGTATCATTAGAATATAACAAATAGATATTACAATTATAAATATTGGGGTACTAAGTGCGAATAATTATTAATTCCTTTATATTCTTTGGTAATAAAATTGGTAAAAAAAAAGTAATACGCTATTAATATTATGATTTTATAAAGAATAGTTTAACAAATAAATTCTCACCCTTATGGAGATTATATATGTGCTTTACGGCTCAATAGTAACTATTTAAAAATAGTATTTTTAACTTCCAAAATTCGTAGTAAATAATCTATAACTCAGAAAAATATGTCGTCAATTCCTATAGTCTTAAAATAACGTCTAGTATTACATTTAAAAGTTTGGAGACAATCCGACATGATCTGAAATACAGCTTATTTGTAGAATCTACGTTTGTGTAGGAAACTCTATTTTAAAGTAGGAACTACAACGGACTCCAAATTGAGTCCAGTTAGTGATGTTGAACTTAGTATAGTGTAAAGAACATTATAGTGAAGTCTTGACATAGTTTTAGCATATTTACAGGAATACCCTAGAGAAGCCTTAATTACAGCTTTACATTATGTTTACAATTAGATATTAAATGTCTAGTTTCTTTTACCTGTATTGATGTAGGAACTGTTTCATCGTCAATTCCTAAGTCACCAAGGTGAGTGTTCATATCCTTTTTGCTGATTCTACTCCTCACGAGTGGATCTGATTCTACCTTCAATTATTAATAATATTATATAATTGTTATAATTCATTTTTGGAACATTATCGTTTGGTTCCACTGAAAAAGGGATTATGTTAATATTTGTTATGCTATTGTGCAATTCATTCATTGTTCCCAATGTCAATTACCACCGCAACAAATTATAAAGTATAGCCCTAAGTGGTTGGTCCTATTGGGCCCATGTAATGAAGCCCAAGTGGCTGGTCCTTTTGGACCCATGAACCCGACTAGCAGGGTTGCCTTTGATCAATGTGCCATGTAATGAAAGGAACGTGTGTGTGAGTGGGTGGTTGGTAATTTGACATTCATGAAAAGATGCCTTTCGTATAAATATTCTTTGAATCTGTTATAATATTTCGTATTCATCATTATTAATATTGTTATCTCTTCTATACAAATCCTCGTTATGATTATTATCCAGGTTTATGTTCATTCACTGAGCCTTCTGCTCACACTCTCCAAATATTTTTAAAACCCTTTTCAGGTGACGAAGTGACGATGATAGGCTATTACAGAACCCTTAGAAGAACAGAACATTTTGATAGAAGATAAAGATTATCTTCTTGATGCAAATGAGGAGTAGATGATTGTTAGATATGTAGAATATTTAGAAGAGTTATGCCTTCAAATGTAATAGTAATTTTCAAGATTTATGTAGACTTCGATACATAAAAGAATTTAAGATATGATTGCTTCCGCTAGAGCTCTGTTTAATTACGAAGAGGCCTAGAGGCCGGTCTCGAGCCCAGAATTTTGAAGTCGAATTTTGGGGTCGTGACACTAAGACATAATTAACAATCACTTGACCTTGACATATTACAAGTCTTCCAAATATACATTGTTCAAGTATTTTTCAAGACAAAAGTTATATTTAACACTAGACCATCTAGGCATAAGGATTATTCACAACTCCCAAACTTTACCCGTCGCATAGTTCACTTCCTCTCCTTGTCTCGTTTGGTACCTGCGATGGTTATTTAATAACCACAACAGAAATATATTTTTGTTTAAGCTTTCGCTTAGTGAGAGAATTAATCATGCTATTGGAATGTTTAATATGCAAATGCAACAATCATTATGAACAACAATAATTTGATCTCCGGGAAGTCAAGTCATTCCAGCCACCACCCCGGGGTCCTTCTCACCCTGGATCTTTCTCACCTTTGGGCACATTTAGCGCATCACACACTCTCTTGTGACCCCGAAGGCGTCACCGGCATTTCATTGTGGTCGTCACCACGTCCTACTCATTGAGGATTTCCCATCCCTTACATATGAGACCTATAAATGGTGACCACTACTTGACTTCCCTTTGATCCACATAGACATTTAAACAACTTAACATATAAGCATAACAAATTCACATACTTGACATGCTTTTTATCCAAATTCATAAAAATACATATACATAAATAAGAATTTAGCAACTACTAGCAATAATTACCACATGAACATAACTAAACATCCAATTTTGAGATTAGAACACTCACCTCTTCTATTTATATGCAATTAAGCTCCTAAAATCTCGATTCAAACTAGAACCAAATCCAATTCTTGTTCTAGAGTAATCCTACATAATTTTGGTACAACAAACATCGTCTATCAAGAACGGTTGCCAGAAAAACGTTGCCGTAAATAAAATCAAATTACGTTCATGTGATCCTTTTACCTCCACGAGTCCAAAAGTGGTCTCGGATCATAAATCCAGTGTCGGACGGCGAAGAGACAACAAGAAACGTCGCGTGGATTTTCGTCGCCGACTCGAGAGCTCTTCGTTCTCTCCTTCTTCTCAACTTCCAGCTGTTATGTTTTGGTGAAATGAGTCACCACAACTCATGCAAGAGATGTATATCTCTTTTTCTCAACTTTTCATTTACACCCCCAGTAATTTCTAATTGTTTATTATAAAACCCCCAAGTTAATTACATTAACTACCCATATTTTCTAAATGGATTTAATCTAAGTCCGGCGTGGGTCCCAAATGTGGTCCCACATAGTTTATGAGGTTGCTATTAAACCTACCAATTATGAATTGTATTCAAATAAGCCCTCACATGAGTACCCAAACTGGTCCCTTTAAGCTATCACAAGACATAATATAATCTTTAAAACATTTAAACAAGTATTCATATAAGCATATAATGGCATCTAAACACAAATTATTTTAATTAGACCCTCATTGGGTTCCACTTTTATACCAATCCTGCCTTTTATAGAACTTTCATCTGTGTCCGCATTTGAACACCTTTTTACCTGTGTATTCATAACCCCACCTTAAACCATTTTATGCATTAATTATCATTAATTAACACATACTAATATCACACTAATCTTCTTTTTTGGGTACGGGTGTTACAGCTGGAGAGAAATCCCTCTAAATAATGACCTGCAAAAAGGCAAAAAAAAAAAACAAAAACAAAAACAAAAGGTCATAAAGGGGGGTTTGGACCCCTAAGCCTCTTCCGATGACTAAGTTAGTCTCGTATGGAGTCTGAGTACTGGGGAATACCAGAGGGAAGAATTGTGTACCTTTTCATGAGCTTGAGCTGTGCATATATATATATAGGGCTTGAGGCTTACCTGTCTACGCTTTTCTAGGAGTACAATTGTCGAATCATTTTCTCCCTCCATGATCACTAACGACGAGTAATGGGCCAAGGTCATGGGGTTGACCCAGTCCTGGGCTCTACTTGTCAGTAGATGATTGGGGTGATATTTATGGGGCATATCATATTTTGATCCGTTTGTATAAAGTTTTGGTATTAGAGTCATGCTCGGCTAATTTCATGAATAGCATATGCATACAATTACTATTTAGGTCTCTAGTATGATTACTATTCATTCTTATTTTTAGCTTTAATCAGCTGTGTTATAAGAATCATCAGAATTCTTATGCTTTTGTAGTTTTTTACTTCTTCTATACAACGTAGGATTGTTGTGAATTGGGTAAAATGGAGATGAGTTATGATAATTGATGGGTCCCACTTAGTCAAACAATAAGATTCTTGGATATCGAGCTCTTTGTCAAAAAGCCATGTTCAAAGTCTCACCAAACCCTCTTTATTGGAAAAATCAAAGAAAAAAAAGGCAAGAAAAAGAAGGATAAATTACATGACCATTTGAGGATTGAATATGATGGGTCCTCACCCTTCAGCTATGGAAAATTACAATAACCTCCCTCATTCGTAAAACTCTATCCCATCCATCCTTAACGCCAAAGAACCATTTAAAAATAATGTTTTAATTTTAAAATAGTCGACAGTGTAGTAACCCGTGTTTTCATGTTTAAATTGACGATTTAGACTTTGTGTGCGATTTTAGCGAAAATTGGTCACAGGGGTATTTTGGTCATTTTTTCAATTTTATAAGTCATGAACTAAAAATATATTTTTTTGGGAAAAGTTGCGTGAGATTAAATGATTTGGTATTCGTGTTGGAAGTTAAGATTTTTCGAGTCATATTTAAAATTAAATCTAATATTTTCTCTTTTAATTTTAACAGTAGCAGAATTTTGTTTTCAGATTTTTGTTAGGAAAACGAATGAAATTTAAGGTTCTGCCCGCATAGTCCCAAGCAAAACTCGATTCTGCACACTTTTCGTCTAATGCAATTTTCTCAGATTCTGCACCGTTTGGGCAGAAAACGAGGATTACAGTAGCAGTTTTAGTGTATCAGAAATTAAATCTAATATTTTCTCTTTTAATAATTAGATTGTTAGGCCATTATGTTTGGTTATTTATAATATTAGTGGAGTTATATGTGCATTAGTGTATGTTTACATCATCTTGCATATTCCTTATAAACTACCAATTAATTAGAAGTTAGTGGGTTGTTAGGCCATTATGCTTGGTTATTTATACACTAATATTAGTGGAGTTATAGGTGCATTAGTGTATGTTTACATCATCTTGCATATTCCTTATAAACTACCAATTAATTAGAAGTTAGTGGTTAATAATTAGATTGTTAGGCCATTATGTTTGGTTATTTATACACTAATATTAGTGGAGTTATAGGTGCATTAGTGTATGTTTACATCATCTTGAATATTCCTTATAAACTACCCATTAATTAGAAGTTAGTGGTTAATAAGTGGATTGTTAGGTCATTGTCTCCAAGTGAAAGCTTGGCTATTTATACACTCACATACTCTCTCAAACACACACATTCTACACTTCTAGCATAGAGAGCTTGAAAGAGTCACACATAGAGAGATTTATATATATATATATACACAATTATAGATATACATACACCTCGAGTTAGAAGAAGAAGAAGAAGAAGAAGATAAGTGTTTGGGAGTTGCTCAACATCATTTATAGGTACCGGGTTGTGTACAATATGCTTTCTAAATTCTCCGGAGTATTTCTTTGTTATCTCTACTTGTACTCTTTTTGCAGTTATGTTGTGTTTTCATTTGGAATCAATGAGTATGTGTTTATTGCTAAGTGCTATGGGACTAAAGGGTCATGAGCAAGGAGCACCTACCAACAGTCCAACAGGCCTCAGGGACCGACGTACTGGAGACGGGTGAGGTGAGGTGAGGTGTCTCTTGCTATGTGATCAAGAGGAACCTGGTATGATGCTATTGGTATGAGCGTTTGGGTAGTGTGAGCAGTTGGGTTGTGAGACTGGTCAATTGATTTGATGTCATTCTATGTATTTGATTGTCATTATCCTTTTGAGCCTTTATTATTCATGTCATATTGTATACTTCCCGGTATGGTTTTTAGATGCAGGCAGTGCCGGTAACCGAAGCCTAGAAGGGAGATAAGGTTAAGGATGATATAGGAGATCCGTGGAGAATATGGACCTGCTGGGAGTTTTAAAGAAATTTTGTATTTTTATTTTAAAGAATCAAGTGTGATTTATTTAATTTTTCAATGGAAATACGCTTATTTTTGCGGGGCGTCACAAATGGTATCAGAGCTTGTCCCCAGCCGGAAATGTAGGACTAAGTCAAGGTTAGATAGTCTACATCGCCTGGGAGGAGTCAGAGAAGGTTGAAAAAAAAAAAAATAAAAATAAAAAATTTTGTTATTTTATAAAACAAAATATGCTATATTTGTTTTAAACATTATTTTAAAAAAATTTACGAAGTTTTTTTTTTTACCAAATGCTTTTATCTCTAGATTTCGGGACGAAATCTCTATTAAGGAGGGTAGATTGTAGTAACCCGTGTTTTCATGTTTAAATTGACGATTTAGACTTTGTGTGCGATTTTAGCGAAAATTGGTCACAGGGGTATTTTGGTCATTTTTTCAATTTTATAAGTCATGAACTAAAAATATATTTTTTTGGGAAAAGTTGCGTGAGATTAAATGATTTGGTATTCGTGTTGGAAGTTAAGATTTTTCGAGTCATATTTAAAATTAAATCTAATATTTTCTCTTTTAATTTTAACAGTAGCAGAATTTTGTTTTCAGATTTTTGTTAGGAAAACGAATGAAATTTAAGGTTCTGCCCGCGTAGTCCCAAGCAAAACTCGATTCTGCACACTTTTCGTCTAATGCAATTTTCTCAGATTCTGCACCGTTTGGGCAGAAAACGAGGATTACAGTAGCAGTTTTAGTGTATCAGAAATTAAATCTAATATTTTCTCTTTTAATAATTAGATTGTTAGGCCATTATGTTTGGTTATTTATAATATTAGTGGAGTTATATGTGCATTAGTGTATGTTTACATCATCTTGCATATTCCTTATAAACTACCAATTAATTAGAAGTTAGTGGGTTGTTAGGCCATTATGCTTGGTTATTTATACACTAATATTAGTGGAGTTATAGGTGCATTAGTGTATGTTTACATCATCTTGCATATTCCTTATAAACTACCAATTAATTAGAAGTTAGTGGTTAATAATTAGATTGTTAGGCCATTATGTTTGGTTATTTATACACTAATATTAGTGGAGTTATAGGTGCATTAGTGTATGTTTACATCATCTTGAATATTCCTTATAAACTACCCATTAATTAGAAGTTAGTGGTTAATAAGTGGATTGTTAGGTCATTGTCTCCAAGTGAAAGCTTGGCTATTTATACACTCACATACTCTCTCAAACACACACATTCTACACTTCTAGCATAGAGAGCTTGAAAGAGTCACACATAGAGAGATTTATATATATATATATACACAATTATAGATATACATACACCTCGAGTTAGAAGAAGAAGAAGAAGAAGAAGATAAGTGTTTGGGAGTTGCTCAACATCATTTATAGGTACCGGGTTGTGTACAATATGCTTTCTAAATTCTCCGGAGTATTTCTTTGTTATCTCTACTTGTACTCTTTTTGCAGTTATGTTGTGTTTTCATTTGGAATCAATGAGTATGTGTTTATTGCTAAGTGCTATGGGACTAAAGGGTCATGAGCAAGGAGCACCTACCAACAGTCCAACAGGCCTCAGGGACCGACGTACTGGAGACGGGTGAGGTGAGGTGAGGTGTCTCTTGCTATGTGATCAAGAGGAACCTGGTATGATGCTATTGGTATGAGCGTTTGGGTAGTGTGAGCAGTTGGGTTGTGAGACTGGTCAATTGATTTGATGTCATTCTATGTATTTGATTGTCATTATCCTTTTGAGCCTTTATTATTCATGTCATATTGTATACTTCCCGGTATGGTTTTTAGATGCAGGCAGTGCCGGTAACCGAAGCCTAGAAGGGAGATAAGGTTAAGGATGATATAGGAGATCCGTGGAGAATATGGACCTGCTGGGAGTTTTAAAGAAATTTTGTATTTTTATTTTAAAGAATCAAGTGTGATTTATTTAATTTTTCAATGGAAATACGCTTATTTTTGCGGGGCGTCACAAATGGTATCAGAGCTTGTCCCCAGCCGGAAATGTAGGACTAAGTCAAGGTTAGATAGTCTACATCGCCTGGGAGGAGTCAGAGAAGGTTGAAAAAAAAAAAATAAAAAATAAAAAATTTTGTTATTTTATAAAACAAAATATGCTATATTTGTTTTAAACATTATTTTAAAAAAATTTACGAAGTTTTTTTTTTTACCAAATGCTTTTATCTCTAGATTTCGGGACGAAATCTCTATTAAGGAGGGTAGATTGTAGTAACCCGTGTTTTCATGTTTAAATTGACGATTTAGACTTTGTGTGCGATTTTAGCGAAAATTGGTCACAGGGGTATTTTGGTCATTTTTTCAATTTTATAAGTCATGAACTAAAAATATATTTTTTTGGGAAAAGTTGCGTGAGATTAAATGATTTGGTATTCGTGTTGGAAGTTAAGATTTTTCGAGTCATATTTAAAATTAAATCTAATATTTTCTCTTTTAATTTTAACAGTAGCAGAATTTTGTTTTCAGATTTTTGTTAGGAAAACGAATGAAATTTAAGGTTCTGCCCGCGTAGTCCCAAGCAAAACTCGATTCTGCACACTTTTCGTCTAATGCAATTTTCTCAGATTCTGCACCGTTTGGGCAGAAAACGAGGATTACAGTAGCAGTTTTAGTGTATCAGAAATTAAATCTAATATTTTCTCTTTTAATAATTAGATTGTTAGGCCATTATGTTTGGTTATTTATAATATTAGTGGAGTTATATGTGCATTAGTGTATGTTTACATCATCTTGCATATTCCTTATAAACTACCAATTAATTAGAAGTTAGTGGGTTGTTAGGCCATTATGCTTGGTTATTTATACACTAATATTAGTGGAGTTATAGGTGCATTAGTGTATGTTTACATCATCTTGCATATTCCTTATAAACTACCAATTAATTAGAAGTTAGTGGTTAATAATTAGATTGTTAGGCCATTATGTTTGGTTATTTATACACTAATATTAGTGGAGTTATAGGTGCATTAGTGTATGTTTACATCATCTTGAATATTCCTTATAAACTACCCATTAATTAGAAGTTAGTGGTTAATAAGTGGATTGTTAGGTCATTGTCTCCAAGTAAAAGCTTGGCTATTTATACACTCACATACTCTCTCAAACACACACATTCTACACTTCTAGCATAGAGAGCTTGAAAGAGTCACACATAGAGAGATTTATATATATATATATACACAATTATAGATATACATACACCTCGAGTTAGAAGAAGAAGAAGAAGAAGAAGATAAGTGTTTGGGAGTTGCTCAACATCATTTATAGGTACCGGGTTGTGTACAATATGCTTTCTAAATTCTCCGGAGTATTTCTTTGTTATCTCTACTTGTACTCTTTTTGCAGTTATGTTGTGTTTTCATTTGGAATCAATGAGTATGTGTTTATTGCTAAGTGCTATGGGACTAAAGGGTCATGAGCAAGGAGCACCTACCAACAGTCCAACAGGCCTCAGGGACCGACGTACTGGAGACGGGTGAGGTGAGGTGAGGTGTCTCTTGCTATGTGATCAAGAGGAACCTGGTATGATGCTATTGGTATGAGCGTTTGGGTAGTGTGAGCAGTTGGGTTGTGAGACTGGTCAATTGATTTGATGTCATTCTATGTATTTGATTGTCATTATCCTTTTGAGCCTTTATTATTCATGTCATATTGTATACTTCCCGGTATGGTTTTTAGATGCAGGCAGTGCCGGTAACCGAAGCCTAGAAGGGAGATAAGGTTAAGGATGATATAGGAGATCCGTGGAGAATATGGACCTGCTGGGAGTTTTAAAGAAATTTTGTATTTTTATTTTAAAGAATCAAGTGTGATTTATTTAATTTTTCAATGGAAATACGCTTATTTTTGCGGGGCGTCACAGACAGCCCGTGCATTGTACAGAAAATATATTAGAACATAGAAAAATGAATAATTTTAAACAAAATGTAAAAAATAAAGATAAATAAATGTTGAAGCTTTCAGATAAAAGCATCAAAAGATAAGAAAATAAAACAAAGTATTTTGTTTTCTTGTAGTATATGTAATTATTGACTCACCCAAACTATTTTAATCATAAAATGACTTAACTATAAAGCCCTTATAAATAGGGGTGGGCAAACAGTTCGATTAACCGAATAAACTGAACAAACCGAACCGAATTTTCAATTTTAGTTCGGTTAAAAACCAAACCGAATTGAAAATTTCAGTTCAGTTTTTCAGTTGCCTATAGGCAAACTGAACCGAACTGAAAAACCAAAATTTATTATATATTTTTTTATTGTCTATATTATTAATATACTTGTATTTAACTATAGATAATAAAACATAAGTATTTTTACAATTGAAAATAAAGAAAAGTATATTTTCTTTGCAAACCGATCCGAATTTTTAATTCGATTAACCGAATCGAACCAACCGAATTAAATTTCAGTCAGTTAACAATTGATAATTCTCCAATCCGAACCGAATTATGCCAAACCGAGAACCGACCGAATGCCCACCCCTACTTATAAACTCCAGTATATTTTCTTACCTAAATAAATGTATCTACAATATTTAACGAACTATTGAATCTAATGAATCTAATATGACTGTTAAAGTTAAACTCTACACAAGCATGAAAATAATTAAAATACATACATATTCATCTAGGATAGTTAAAAAAAAAAAAAAAAAAAAGAAGAAGAGAAAAATGGCACTTAGAATTTACATGAACAAATAAAGAGATTTATGATAAAGTTGCATGGCAGGGTCCAAGTAATATATGTAGATTATTTTTTAAAACGGAATATTTAATATCTAGGGAAAATGAAGAATAAAAAGAAGAAAAAAATGATGAAATAAAAGTGAAAAAAGAAGTGACCAATTAATCACTTTATCATAATCTTCTATCTAGGAAAAAAAAGGGAAATAACGTACTTCCAAAATTATATATCACAAATAGTTCCAAAACATATGGCAATGAAACCACTTGATTTTTATTGTAGGATGTTTAAGTGATTCTACCATTATTAAAGATGGTTCCAATACCACAAATATTTAACTTATAGATTCTTTGTATTTGTGTGTTGAAGAAGACCAATGGACCTTTGGCTCTTAAATGTATAGAAAATAAAACAAAACAAAATGGAAAAAAGAAAAGTTAAAAAAAAAAAAAAAAAGCATTGCAAAATACCATGTGGCAGTTAGGAGAAAAGGGAGGGGTGCCACGTGGCATAGTTGTGAGGAGGGGAAATAGTTTAGCTTCTTTTTTTTTTTGTGCTTGAAAAATAGTTTAGCTTTTAGATATAGTAATAGATAGATGATGAGATGGAAATTTGAAGGGTAATACTTGGGACACACCCATTCACTCAACTTTTGGGACACAACCCAAAAGATGTATCTATCTCTCTCCTGTGATGTCAGTAGATCCCACAATGACACAAGCGAGAGATAGACAAATCTCTTGGGTTATGTCCAAAATTTGTGTGAATGGGTTGTTGAAACTCATGAAGAATAGAGAGCATTCTCAGCTATTTCATTATTGAAGAGAAACTTATTTATAGAGATGATATTAACTGATATATATATATACAAAGACTCTCTCTCTCTCTCTCTCTAACATCTTTCTCTCACTATAACATGTTAGAATAATATACTTGATTTAGTCTAGATTCTCTGTGTACTACATTGTACTACCCTAGGATGTACTATCTCTTTCCTTTTCTTACTTTGTTGTCTAGCCTATATAAAGAGGCTCTCTATTGTATAGTCATATATCATCAATACAATACAATTTGTATTCTCTAATCCTCTATATTTAACATGGTATCAGAGCCATCATCCTGGTGACCTTCTTCCCAACACCTGTCACACGACCCATACCAGATCTCACCATAACTTTCTGATCACCATTGACTCATCATTACACACCATATTTTTTTGCCATATCATCACACGTCACTCCCAAACATTCTGACCCATCAAAATCTTCACTATCATCATCAACCCAAGCCAAAACATCATTATCATCATCAACCCAAGCCGATGCATCATTCATCTCAAGCCGTTGCATCATTAGCCGATCCCACCATTAGTCGATCCTATCGCCTCCACTCAAGTCAAACCATTAGTCACCACTCACCACTGCTACTAGCCTACTAGTGTACCCACAGCCTCCCACAGCATATTCATCTCCATCACCAACCCTGGTACTGCCACACCGGCCTCTATCATCAAACCAATCATCATATCCAATCCAACTAACACAATCTCACCCTGCCTCCACCGAATTCCATCATCAAGACCAAGAACCCTACTGCTAACCCACCGACCTCTATCATCAAATCCGCCGCCCAACGTTTCATAACCCTAAACCCGACCCATTTTATTCTAAACTCAGACCCTACCCGGTTTATTCAACCCATTTACCCGGTCCAATCCATCAACCCTTTACTCTATGGACCGCATAGACACCTCTCACCCTATTGGAACTATCCTTGATGGCCCAAATTTTAGTCTTTAGGCCCAAGCCATGCCCAATTTCCTAAAAGGCCGAAAACTTTGGCGTTATATAACTGGTGATATCTCTGAACCTAAGCCAATAAAAGATGAATCAGAAGCTACATATCTGGAACGACTAGAAGATTAGGATAGCAAAAATCATCAAATCATTACCTGGTTTCGGAATACATCTATCAGTTCTATCCACCACCAGTTTGGCAGATTCTCTATGACCAAATCTGTCTGCGATTTCTTGGAGCACCGTTATACCACTGCTGATCTGGCTCATCAGTATCAACTTCTTAGCAATCTTCATCGCATGCGCCAATAACCTGGATAATCCATCAATAATTTTCTCTCGGATATGTACTACATCTGGGATCAACTAACTCCATCTGAGCCCACATGGGCCAATTCCTCTGATGCAGAAAGATTCTACCAATACAGGGATAAACAACGTCTGATACTCTTCTTGATGGCCCTCAGAGATGACTTTGAGCATGTCCGTGCCTCTCTTCTTCACCGTAGCCCTCTACCCACCTTAGAACAAGCTGTCTCTGAGCTTCTCTCTGAGGAAACCCGTCTTGCCACTCGCAAGTCTCCTTCTACTGACACGGTTCTTGCTGTTCATAAAGGATCTCTCTCTCATTTCAAAAATAACTAGCCTGTCTCTTCTGAACAACAATGCAACTATTGTAAGTTTCCTGGACATATTCTCTTGAATTGTCCCACTCGTGTTTGTAAGTACTGCAAAAAACTAGGCCCGGGTCACTTTCAAAGTGACTGCTTCAAGAATCCCAACAGAAATTCCAACAACAACATGTCCTGAGGAGGCTCTTCCAAATCTAGCACTACGTCCCATAGAGGTCCATCTAAATCTGCTGCTACAACTGTCGAAAGTCCATCATCCACTGCACCTATCGAAGAAGGTTTCTCTGCTGCTCATCTCGAGGATCTCCTCAAACAATTTCTTGCCCACTCTGGTAATACACCCTCTACTGCTATGTCTGTCACCTCAGGTAATTCTTCCTGGTTCTTTGACTCTGCCTGTTGTAATCACATGACCTCTGATCATTCCATTTTCTCAACTAAACATTTGGCCCATCAAACACCAATTATTCACACTAATGGTTCCCACATGTCTGTGAATCATGTCGGTAGCATTTCAACTTCTCACACAACCCTTCCAGATACCTATTTCATTCCTAAACTTACCTTGAATCTCATATCTGTTGGTCAACTTTGTGAATCTGGTCTCACTGTTGTTTTTTCTTCCTCTGGTTGTTGTGTGCAGGATCCAAAGACGGGACAGACTCTTGGGATAGGCCGTAAAGTTGGACGACTCTTTGAGCTCATCAGTCTTCACATACCGCCTCATTTTTCGTTAACCACTCAAACTGCAGCCTCTGTCACATCCACTCCATCTCTCAGCACCTGGCACAACTGCTTGGGACATGCTTCTACTAGTCGTCTACAAATTCTAGTATCTAGGGGTCAATTAGGATCCATCAATAATGAGCATTTTGATTGTCTTTCTTGCCAACTTGCTAAACAAACGGCATTGCCTTTTAATAAAAGTAATTCTATTTCATTTGTACCGTTTGATTTGATACATTCTGATGTTTGGGGACCTTCTCCCACTTCCACTATGGGGGGAGCAAGGTATTATGTCATTTTTGTTGATGATTATTCTAGGTACACCTGGTTATATCTCATGAATAATCGGTCTGAATTACCTCAAGTCAAGTTGGTGAAGCTTCTAGATTTTCTCTATGGCTGTGATCAGCTGGAACACATGTATGAAGCTGAGCTTTGCTGCCCACTGAAACAGAGTTTGGTTGTGCTTCCTTAACACCCTCCCTTAAACTAATGGGAAGAAGTAGCATTAGCTTGTCCCGAAAAGTAAAAAAAGAGGCAAAAAGAAGACCCTTTGTAAAAATATCTGTCAACTGAGCTTTAGAATAAACAAAATGAATGGCAATATCTTTCTTAAGCACTTTCATGCGAATGAAATGATAATCGATTTTCAATGTGTTTAGTTCGGGTGTGGAATATAGGGTTTGAAGCTAATGCCAAAGCTGAGACATTATCACAATATAGGGTAGGAGTTTGATAAAGAGGGATATGAAGATTATGAAATAGAATTCAAACCCAAGCAAGCTCAGCTGTTGTGATAGCAAGAGCTCTGTATTCTGCTTCATTAGAGGAACGTGCCACAGTATGTTGCTTCTTAGAAGCCCATTGAATTGGTTGGTCACCAAGAAGAACAATAAGGCCAGTAGTGGATCTGCGATCACTTGAATCGCCAGCCCAGTCAGCATCTGAGTAAGCAGAGAGTTGCAGATTGGTTTTAGAGTAGCATAAGCAACAAGATGGAGTGCCCTTTAAGTATCTCAAGATTCTCTTAACAGCAGCCCAGTGGCAGTGAGTATCAGTGGGACAATGCGTGAACTGACACACATAATTGATAGAGAAAATATTATCTGGGCGGGGGTCAAGTATTTTAGAGCACCTATTATGCTGTAGTACTGAGTAGGGTCAGACAAAGGAGTACCATCAAGTTTACTTAGATGAGAGGTGTAATAACCTGCATTTTCATGCATTATCATATTTAAAATTTTCATTATTGTTGGCATTATTATATTCAAAATTTAATATATATTGTCTGTTTATATGTTAATTTCGATTCTTATGTGAAAAGTTTAATTCTTGAATAATTGAAATTACTTTTGGGGTCAAAATGCAATTTTCATAAAACTTGCAATACCTGTGTTAAAATTCAAAACTGTATTTCAAAACGGTGGAATTATTTCTTTTAAACTCAAACTGTATTTTTATGAAATCAGAAAACTATTTCTAACGTTAAAATGAATTCTCTGTATTTTTGTGATAAACACCGTATCACGAAAATACCAGTGTAAGTTTAAAACTGTCCGCGCAGTGTTAAACTTCCACAGAATTTTGGAAGTAAATGATTGAACAAATATATTTATACCCAAATTATTATGCTGATGCTTTTCCTTAGGTCTTGTTTGGCAAATGTTGTTGTATGTGTATTGTCCTTATGCCATAAGCTAGATTACCCAAACACACATTGACCCACCTCATCTCCACCTACCTCTTACTTTCATCAGTGGAGAATAAAGGACAGTGCATACACATCATTTCTGCACACTCATTGTATTTAATGGAGGATAGTGGTTCATGAGTGGGGAGTTAGGCCAATGTTTTCTTAGTGGGTATTTGATTATATATACACCCAACCACACTACACACTCTACACTTCCATCATAGCACAATTCAGAAATTCACAGAGAGTTTAGAGAGTGCAGAGAATTCTTCAGTTGGGTAGAGAGAGAGAAGAGTTCAATCCTCCATAGTCAAAGCTTGGAATTCGGGAATTTCGTAATTATATTTCTTTCTCAACAATTTCTTCAAATCTATATCACAGTGAGTATTACTAACTCACTCCAAATGTAACTCATTCCTTATTTACTGATTTAGGTAGTTAATTTTAACAGTAGCAGAATTTTGTTTTCAGATTTTTATTAGGAAAACGAATGAAATTTAAGGTTCTGCCCGCGTTGTCCCAAGTAAAACTCGATTCTGCACACTTTTCGTCTAATGCAATTTTCTCAGATTTTGCACCGTTTGGGCAGAAAATGAGGATTACAGTAGCAGAAAAAGTATATTAGAAATTCAATCTAATATTTTCTCTTTTAATTTTAACAGTAGCAGAATTTTGTTTTCAGATTTTTGTTAGGAAAACGAATGAAATTTAAGGTTCTGACCGCGTTGTCCCAAGCAAAACTCGATTCTGCACACTTTTCGTCTAATGCAATTTTCTCAGATTCTGCACCGTTTGGACAGAAAACGAGGATTTCAGTAGCAGTTTTTAGAATGCTATTAGTTATGTTTAAAATGATTAAGGCAATGAATTACGAATTTTCAATCCCCGTACGCGTATTGTTTCTTTAATTCTGTGAATTCCTTTATGTTTAAAGTTTGATGACATTCATGTGGAGTCAGTTGTACATGCATGGTGAGTGTTGGTAGTGTGTAAAAGAGTAATGATAGTGTGGAAAAGAGTAATGATTGTGTGGAAAGAGTATGAGTTTGAGTTGTGGTTGTGGTTGTGGTTGTGGTTGTAATTGTGGCTGTGGTTATGGTTGTGGTTGTGGATGTGATTGTGGTTGGAGTTGAAAAAGAGGATGAGGGTGTCTTTGAAATGCGAAGGTGGCAAAAATGGACACTCCCTGACGCCCATGGAAGCGTTAAAGTGTGTGAAGCCGAACTTGGACACTCACTGGCACCCATGGAAGTGCTAAAGTGTGGCCTATAGACACTCCCTGAATGACTCGAGTCTGGATACCTGTGTGGGGGTTGCCCCGGTATTTGCATGGCGGTTAGGGTATTCAAAGTGTGAGGCATTGGACACTCCCTGGTACCCCGGACCAAAGTGTGAGGCAAACTGGACACTCCCTGGCGCCCCGTTGCTAAAGTGTGGCTATCTTAGTATTTCAAAGATACCAGGAGTAGGATAGAGGGTTGTTGGGTTTTGTCGAGAGAAAAGAGTCGGTTAGATGAGATGGTGCATTGTTCTCATACACGGTCACATATGTGTGAATTTATCTTTTAATTATTGTTGTGGTTGTTTTTCTAACAAGCTCTTTATCATAAATATAAACTTGTGGTATTTAAATGGAAATGGAAAAAAGGTAAATGGGCATGTTTTTACATTCAAAGCTATGTTTTTAATACTCACCAGCTTCTTGAAGCTGACGGCGTTGATGCGTCCTGGACATTCGTGTCCAGGCTTTGCAGGTAATAACCAAGAAGAACCTTATGATTATGCAAATTAAGATCTGTTGCTGAGAAGAGATGTTACTTTTATATGCTTTATGATTATGTGTTGATTTGGTTTTGAGGATGACTGTAATAGACTGTAAGTTATTGTTTTATTTTCAAGGCGGTCTGTGCCTTAGTAAACCCTGTACTATAGGATGTAATAAGTTAGAGATTTAATTTTTATAAGCCCAGGTTGCCCTACTCTGATTAATGGTTTTATGTTGTTCGACGTTTGGGACGGAATCGATCCTTCAAACTGTCGCGACCTACGGGTCCATAAAGGAAATTAAACGCTTTCCATATTTATGCTACGTCGGGGCGTGACAGGATTTAGTGGTATCAGAGCCATAGGTTTTCTAGATTGACCAGGCTCAGTTATTCACGCCATAGATTAGTGACATAGGTTACCCTAAAGTTTTACTAAGCTATACAACCAAGTTCTAGTGTTAGTTTAGTTCGGATTACCCTTAGTTCAGAAACTAAAATTCTAAGTTGGTTTTATCATAGAAATGATTACCCGTTTGTCTTGTCACATCGACAAAAATAATAGCAATTTCCATATACCTTCAGACATATCCATTTAGGATTAGTCGAGATAACCATAACTTATGATACCCCTACAGAAAGATAGTAGCCGAGTTTCTAAGGAGTTAAAGCATACCATAGCCCTCATTAATAGCTTAGGCACTGACAAATTTCCTGAGTCAAATCTCGGAATAGTCAGTATGGTCCACAACCAGAGTCTAGAGGATAAGAATACAACCTCTTTACTATTAGACAGCTCTAGTTCGAATACGTGTTATATGTACTTAATATATATTTTATTGTATGCTTATGTGATAATACGAGTATGTGATATAGTGATATATACTATTTTGAAAATTTTTGTCATAGTACTGTTGCATGCATGTTTCTCATTCTACTACCCCTATCATGCATAGAATGGCTGGAAGACCAAGGAGGAACAGAAATCTGATTGAAGGAGCGCCCGAGGCTGCCGACCCCACGGGAATATTTGAAGCTTTTATCAGACGTCTCGAGAGGGTTAGTAATGCGAATGAAAACCAACGAGACCGCCAGACAGGAGATAAGCTGCTGGAGAGATTCCGTGCGCTCAGACCCGAGCAATTTGCGGGTACCACGGATCCCTGGAAGGCAGAACAATGGTTAAGACAGATGGACCGCATGTTTGAAGCTGTCCAATGCAACGAGATGGACAAAAGGAGATTGGCTACTTTTCAACTAACCGACGCCGCTGCAGATTGGTGGGACTCGGTCATAGCCACTATCGGAAACACCGCTGCTATGGGGATGACATGGACGGCGTTCAAAGGGAGATTCCTGGAGAAGTACTTTCCGGCTACGGAGAGGCACAGAAGAGAGAAGGAATTTATGGATCTGACGCAAGGAACCAAGACGGTGCAAGAGTATACCACACAGTTCGAGAGGCTGTCACGGTTTGCCCCGCACATGGTTGATACTGAGGAGAAGAAGATTCGGAAGTATAACCAAGGGTTGGCACCGCAGATTCGTCGCCTGACTCTCGGCCATCTAGACAAGACGTTTGAAGGACTAGTCGGCCTGGCTACCGATCTGGAAGAAGATGCTCGAGTATATCGCAAACAATTTGAATTCCGACCGCCTCAGAGGGGTAATTTTGGGAATAGACCACCAATGAATCGTACCCAAGGGCAGAAGAGGAACTTTGACGGAAGCAAGAAGGCACAAGCTATTACCTATCCGACTCAACCCCGAGTAGGAGAAGGAAGTATTGGCGTAAAGTGCTTCAACTGTGGCAACCCTGGACATGTGGCTCGGGACTGCAAGGCACCAAGGCGTGCTGCTCAGCCAGGAATAGTCTGTTTCAACTGTGGTGAACCAGGTCACATCAGCAGGTTCTGCACTGCTCCTAAGCAAGCGACTTATGGGCAACAGGGTCAGACCCGCTTGAATGCTGTTATTCCTGATGCCGCTGGATATGATGGAGCTGTATATGAAGAAGGAGATCATGGAGAAGCTCAACCTGATCAGCAAGCAGTGGAAGGTACATTGACTCTATTTAACTCCCATGTTAGAGTATTATTTGATACGGGTGCTGCTCTCTCATTCATATCTGTTAATACAATTCGGAGATTGGGTATCTTACCTCATCGCTTAGAGAAAGCTTTGAAGGCTACATCACCAATAGGAGCTGCGGTCAGTTTAGGACATGTGTGCAAGGATTGTCCCTTAAGATTAGGAGACCGAGAAATCCCTGCAAGGTTGATCGTCCTATCGATGAAGGAGTTCGACATAATCCTAGGAATGGATTGGCTGTCTCAGAATCAAGTGAAGTTGGATTGCGCGAGGAAGAGAATTACATTCTCCGACAATGAGAATCAACCCTTTGATTTTCAATGTAACCCTTCGGGAGATATGTTCCTCACAAGATGTTTAGCCAACATCGAAGTCGTCAGTACAGAGGTGACAGCATCATCTATACCTGTAGTCAAGGACTTCGAAGAAGTATTTCAAGACATTTCTGGATTACCGCCCGAGAGAAGTATAGAGTTCTGTATTGAGCTTATACCGGGTACCGTACCAATTACCAAGGTTCCCTACAGAATGGCCCCCACAGAACTGCTAGAATTAAAGGGACAAGTACAAGAGCTCGAGAACCTAGGTTTTGTACGTCCAAGTACATCGCCTTGGGGAGCACCGGTGTTATTTGTGAAGAAGAAGGACGGGACGCTCAGGCTGTGTATCGACTACAGAGAATTGAATCGAGTGACAATCAAGAACAAGTATCCTTTGCCTCGGATCGACGATTTATTTGATCAACTACAAGGAGCTACGATATTTTCCAAGATAGACCTAAGGTCGGGGTATCATCAGTTGAGGGTACGGAAGGAAGACATACCTAAGACTGCTTTCAGAACCCGATATGGTCATTATGAATTTCTGGTGATGCCGTTTGGATTAACGAACGCCCCGGCAGTGTTTATGGATCTGATGAACAGAGTATTCAAGCCTTATTTAGATCAGTTTGTCATCGTCTTTATTGATGATATTTTGATCTATTCTAAGTCAAGAGAAGAACACGAGCAACATCTTCGGATTACGATGCAGACGCTTAAGGACCACCACTTGTATGCCAAGTTCAGTAAGTGTGAGTTCTGGTTGCAAGAAGTGAAATTTTTGGGACACAAGGTGTCATCTCAAGGAATTTCTGTGGATTCGTCCAAGACCGATGCTGTATCCAACTGGGTTAGGCCAAGCAACCCTACAGAAGTTCGGAGTTTTCTTGGACTCGCAGGCTATTACAGGAGATTTGTTGAGGGATTCTCCAAGATAGCTGCACCATTGACTGGGTTGACAAAGAAGAATTTGAAATTCGAATGGACAGAGAAGCATGAGCGAGCCTTTCTAGAGTTGAAAGAGAGACTCACTACCGCACCAGTACTAGCAATACCCAAGCCTGGTGAGAAGTTCACTATCTTTAGTGACGCATCATATCAAGGACTAGGGTGTGTACTTATGCAAGATGACAGAGTTATAGCCTATGGATCCAGGCAGCTGAAGCCGAATGAGTTGAACTATCCTATTCATGATTTGGAGTTGGCAGCAGTGGTTTTTGCACTCAAAATTTGGAGACATTATCTCTACGGTGAGAAGTTTGATTTGTTCTCCGATCACAAGAGTCTGAAGTATTTGTTCACACAGAAAGAGTTGAACATGAGGCAGCGCAGATGGATGGAGTTGATCAAAGATTACGACTTCACGTTGGAATACCACCCTGGTAAAGCTAATGTGGTCGCTGATGCTTTGAGTAGGCAGACTCGGGAGACGATCGCCTCCTTAATGGTTAGAGAGTGGCGAGCTTTGGAGACGTTGGTGGAGTTCGATGTACAGAGTGCTGAAAGAGGAGAAGGACAACTTTTTGGATGTCTTATCCTACAGCCTGTTCTTATCGACCGCGTTATTGAAGCTCAGAAAGAAGATGAGAAGTTTCAGACATGGTTTGTAAAAATGTCAGAAAAAGACCCGACCGAATGGAAGGTGGGGAGTGACGGAGGGTATCGATGCAGAGACAGATTATGTGTACCAGATTGTGGGAATTTGAGAAAAGATATTCTGGAAGAAGCACATAAATCAAGGTATACAGTTCACCCGGGAGGAACTAAGATGTATAAAGATTTGAAGAGAAATTTCTGGTGGGAAGGCATGAAGAAGGATGTGGCCGAGTTTGTATCCAAGTGTTTGACGTGTCAGCAAGTCAAGGCCGAACATCAGAGACCGTCAGGATTGTTGCAACCGCTACCTATTCCTGGTTGGAAGTGGGAGCACATTACGATGGATTTTGTAGTAGGATTGCCCCGGTCGCAACAGAATCATGACGCTATTTGGGTAATTGTGGATCGATTGACGAAGTCAGCTCATTTTATTGCTTACAGTATGACATACCCGGTGGAAAAGATGAGCCGGATGTACATACAACAAGTTGTGCGACTTCACGGTGCACCTGTATCGATTGTGTCAGACCGTGATGCACGTTTTACTTCTGGATTTTGGGAAAGTCTGCAAGAAGCTATGGGAACTTCGCTTAAGATGAGTACTGCTTTTCACCCTCAGACAGATGGACAAACTGAGCGTGTGAATCAGATCATGGAGGATATGCTTAGGGCTTGTGTGATCGATTTTGAAGAATCTTGGGAGACACACTTGCCTTTGGTTGAATTTGCCTATAACAATAGTTATCATGCGAGTATCGGTATGGCTCCGTTCGAAGCACTGTACGGACGACCATGTCGTTCTCCATTGTGTTGGGCATAGGTTGGGGACACAGATTTGTTGGGACCAGATTTGGTTAGAGAAACCAACGAGAAGATTTCCTTGGTCAAAGAAAGGATGAGAACCGCTCAGAGCCGGTATAAGAGTTATGCTGATCGACGCCGAAAAGATTTGGAATTCAGTGTTGGAGATCACGTACTTCTTAAGGTTTCACCAACACGAGGAGTAGTACGCTTTGGTCTCAAGAGGGGGAAGTTAGCTCCGCGTTTTATTGGACCATTTGAGATTTTGGAACGTATCGGGAAAGTGGCCTATCAACTGGCGCTACCACCAAAGATGTCTGGGGTTCACAACGTGTTTCACGTGAGTATGTTGAGAAAGTACATACGAGATCCCTCGCACGTGGTTAGTTATGACGACATTGAGACGAGTCATAACGTTTCTTACAAGGAGAGACCTGTGAAGATTCTGGATCAGAGTATCAAGAAGTGAAGGAATAAGGATATCCCGTTGGTAAAGGTTCAGTGGAATCACCATGACGAGAATGAAGCCTCGTGGGAAGTTGAAGCTGATATGAGGAAGAAGTACCCGGAGTTGTTTCAGGACTAATTAGTCTTGATTTCGGGGACGAAATCCTGTTTAAGGGGGGAAGGGTGTAATAACCTGCATTTTCATGCATTATCATATTTAAAATTTTCATTATTGTTGGCATTATTATATTCAAAATTTAATATATATTGTCTGTTTATATGTTAATTTCGATTCTTATGTGAAAAGTTTAATTCTTGAATAATTGAAATTACTTTTGGGGTCAAAATGCAATTTTCATAAAACTTGCAATACCTGTGTTAAAATTCAAAACTGTATTTCAAAACGGTGGAATTATTTCTTTTAAACTCAAACTGTATTTTTATGAAATCAGAAAACTATTTCTAACGTTAAAATGAATTCTCTGTATTTTTGTGATAAACACCGTATCACGAAAATACCAGTGTAAGTTTAAAACTGTCCGCGCAGTGTTAAACTTCCACAGAATTTTGGAAGTAAATGATTGAACAAATATATTTATACCCAAATTATTATGCTGATGTTTTTCCTTAGGTCTTGTTTGGCAAATGTTGTTGTATGTGTATTGTCCTTATGCCATAAGCTAGATTACCCAAACACACATTGACCCACCTCATCTCCACCTACCTCTTACTTTCATCAGTGGAGAATAAAGGACAGTGCATACACATCATTTCTGCACACTCATTGTATTTAATGGAGGATAGTGGTTCATGAGTGGGGAGTTAGGCCAATGTTTTCTTAGTGGGTATTTGATTATATATACACCCAACCACACTACACACTCTACACTTCCATCATAGCACAATTCAGAAATTCACAGAGAGTTTAGAGAGTGCAGAGAATTCTTCAGTTGGGTAGAGAGAGAGAAGAGTTCAATCCTCCATAGTCAAAGCTTGGAATTCGGGAATTTCGTAATTATATTTCTTTCTCAACAATTTCTTCAAATCTATATCACAGTGAGTATTACTAACTCACTCCAAATGTAACTCATTCCTTATTTACTGATTTAGGTAGTTAATTTTAACAGTAGCAGAATTTTGTTTTCAGATTTTTATTAGGAAAACGAATGAAATTTAAGGTTCTGCCCGCGTTGTCCCAAGTAAAACTCGATTCTGCACACTTTTCGTCTAATGCAATTTTCTCAGATTTTGCACCGTTTGGGCAGAAAATGAGGATTACAGTAGCAGAAAAAGTATATTAGAAATTCAATCTAATATTTTCTCTTTTAATTTTAACAGTAGCAGAATTTTGTTTTCAGATTTTTGTTAGGAAAACGAATGAAATTTAAGGTTCTGACCGCGTTGTCCCAAGCAAAACTCGATTCTGCACACTTTTCGTCTAATGCAATTTTCTCAGATTCTGCACCGTTTGGACAGAAAACGAGGATTTCAGTAGCAGTTTTTAGAATGCTATTAGTTATGTTTAAAATGATTAAGGCAATGAATTACGAATTTTCAATCCCCGTACGCGTATTGTTTCTTTAATTCTGTGAATTCCTTTATGTTTAAAGTTTGATGACATTCATGTGGAGTCAGTTGTACATGCATGGTGAGTGTTGGTAGTGTGTAAAAGAGTAATGATAGTGTGGAAAAGAGTAATGATTGTGTGGAAAGAGTATGAGTTTGAGTTGTGGTTGTGGTTGTGGTTGTGGTTGTAATTGTGGCTGTGGTTATGGTTGTGGTTGTGGATGTGATTGTGGTTGGAGTTGAAAAAGAGGATGAGGGTGTCTTTGAAATGCGAAGGTGGCAAAAATGGACACTCCCTGACGCCCATGGAAGCGTTAAAGTGTGTGAAGCCGAACTTGGACACTCACTGGCACCCATGGAAGTGCTAAAGTGTGGCCTATAGACACTCCCTGAATGACTCGAGTCTGGATACCTGTGTGGGGGTTGCCCCGGTATTTGCATGGCGGTTAGGGTATTCAAAGTGTGAGGCATTGGACACTCCCTGGTACCCCGGACCAAAGTGTGAGGCAAACTGGACACTCCCTGGCGCCCCGTTGCTAAAGTGTGGCTATCTTAGTATTTCAAAGATACCAGGAGTAGGATAGAGGGTTGTTGGGTTTTGTCGAGAGAAAAGAGTCGGTTAGATGAGATGGTGCATTGTTCTCATACACGGTCACATATGTGTGAATTTATCTTTTAATTATTGTTGTGGTTGTTTTTCTAACAAGCTCTTTATCATAAATATAAACTTGTGGTATTTAAATGGAAATGGAAAAAAGGTAAATGGGCATGTTTTTACATTCAAAGCTATGTTTTTAATACTCACCAGCTTCTTGAAGCTGACGGCGTTGATGCGTCCTGGACATTCGTGTCCAGGCTTTGCAGGTAATAACCAAGAAGAACCTTATGATTATGCAAATTAAGATCTGTTGCTGAGAAGAGATGTTACTTTTATATGCTTTATGATTATGTGTTGATTTGGTTTTGAGGATGACTGTAATAGACTGTAAGTTATTGTTTTATTTTCAAGGCGGTCTGTGCCTTAGTAAACCCTGTACTATAGGATGTAATAAGTTAGAGATTTAATTTTTATAAGCCCAGGTTGCCCTACTCTGATTAATGGTTTTATGTTGTTCGACGTTTGGGACGGAATCGATCCTTCAAACTGTCGCGACCTACGGGTCCATAAAGGAAATTAAACGCTTTCCATATTTATGCTACGTCGGGGCGTGACAAGAGGCAGTAGCACAAGTTGTTTAACAAGGTTTGCAATCAAGCATGGAGGTTTTGGTGAGCAAATCTCGAAGATATTTAGACTGAGAAACTTCTAAACCAACTGTGGTATGACAAATTTGAAGACCCAAAAATAATTGAGAGGACCAAGATCCTTCGTGTTAAAGGCTAAACTGAGTTTGGTTAAAAGGGACTGAATGAACTAAAGATCATTGCCAGTGGTGATAATATCATCAACATAAAGAAGTAAAACTATATAGGAATGGCCCAGACGACGAACAAATAAAGATTTATTAGCAGTGGATTGATTAAATTGATACTGAACTAAATGATTGGTAAAGATTTGGAACCAGGCTCTAGGAGCTTGTTTCAAACCATATAATGCTTTGTGCATAGGGATGGCAATTTTCCCCGCCCTGCTGGACCTTCGCCCCGCTCCGCTCCTAATGGAACGGGTTTGGAGGAGTTATAATAGGAGTATGAGTGGATTTGGTATGGAAAAACAAAAACCCTATAGGAGTCGGGGCGGAGTTGGTATCCATGAAATACTACCATTTAAAACTTGCTCCGCTCCGATTAAATCATTAAGTTACTAAATTACCCTCATACTTACTGTTATTTACAACAAATCGGAGCATATATATACATCTCTTTCTCTTCAGTATCAACATATAATTTTTGAATTGTGATTGACAAATTTAGAATCATTTGCGTGAGTGATTTTTAGGAAATCAAGCTAAAATATAAGTGGATTTTGAATGATAAAAGAACATTTAATTTTGGAATGGTGATTAACAAACAGAGTGGGAGTGTAATAGGAGTATCCGATAGTAAACGGAGTAAGAGTGGAATAGGAGTTGGTATTTTACTTAAACGGGATGGGGCAGAGTCGGAGTAGGGGGAAAATAAACGGAGTAGGAGTTGGTATAGGGGGACTCCATATCAACTCCGACCCATTGTCATCCCTATTTATGCAACTTACAAACACTGGTGGGAGATGACTAGTTGACAAAACCCTGAGGTTGTGTCCTAAACTTTACCCAAATTTGAATGCCCAATTTGCTTCTCTTAGTGATAATTATCTTCAAGAACTCTTTATTAATTATTCATATTGCAACAATACCCTTGAAAAAAATATTTTATGCAAAATTTCTCTATCTAAATCTAAGGCATATTTTAGTTTTATTACTTTTGTGAGCTAATACACACCCTATCAAATATATATATATATTTATATAAGTGCACCGATGCCCATAAGTGTTTTACACTTTTATCAATCGGTGCGTTTTTACTTAAAGTATTTTGTTAGAGTTTTAATAAGTTTAATATGCCACTTTTTTTTTGGTCCGTCCATATTTACAAATCCTATACACTTTATTTCCTTCTAATTATGAGTCATATTGTTACCAAAATTATTTTTTTTTTTACATGATCAGTCCTATTGTTACTAAAATTGCCAAGGCTTCACGTGGGCCATATATATGTTTCTGTGTGTTTTCATTGCAATTGAATTCTTTGGCAGGTGTGAGGAAAGAGGAGATAGCAATGGAGTTGAGGACTCAAAATACCAAAATTAGTATTCTTTTTTCTTTATTTTTCCTTCAACGTTATGAGACCTATTGCACAATTCGTATTCTCTCCCTTTTTTTTTTTTTTAATTTCCTTTAACGCTATGAGACATATTGTTACTAAAACTATATTAAATCATGGGTTCTAACTTTTGATAAACTAAAAACTGTTAAATGGATTCATAACACAATTTAACAGAATATAAATCAAAGAGCAACCACACACATAATTATATATGGTATTTCTTAGACATCTTGACTAATATTCGATATATGATCCTGTCAATACAATACCTGTGATACTACATATGCCTACATTGGAAACTAAATGTGGCATTTAAATTTGAGGCATAAGCATTATCGTCCACCCATATATATATATATATATATACGAAAATTCTCCAGAGAGGGCCTCTGTTTTTACCGTCGGATCGTGTTTAAAAACTGGATCTGACGGCCAAAACAGAGGTCCTCTCTTTAATAAAGAGATGAAGCCCTCTTTAGAGCATGACTGTATATATATATATATATGAGTATTATTCCTCTATTTTATAAAGCTTATAGTGAAAATAGTACTCCTACATGTCTACGCTTGATCAACTTTATCTCACCCAACCTATGAGCTCCGAATAAAAAAACTTCTTCAGAGTAGTATTTAATGGCAATTGTACAATCCATTCATTGACAAATAACTCAAAACAACTTCTAATTATTCAGTCCATTTTAACTAAACTAATCACTTTTAAAGAGAATACTGGATTTTGTCAATTACAACCTATTTTCTTTTTGACACTCAGAATAGTTCTAACATATTGCTTGCCTTTGCAATGGGTTAATCTGTGACAGTAGTTGGTGATACAACATGTCATTGCATATGGTACAACTGACAAAGCATTTGAAAACTAAATTTGGGATTCAGATTTGTGAAACATAGCTTTACTCATTGGAACATAGTTATCCACATTCAACACTGCGTGTTCCACTAAATGATGACACAACTCCAATTATTTGTTATTTTTCTTATTTTAATGTTGTTCTGTTCAATTTAATATTTTTTTTATTGTTCGTTTACAAGAATTCAACTCTAAGTGCACTTTTGGTGCGTCGGATGAAGGCACGTGATATGATAAGCTGCTTATCATGCATTTGGCGCAGCCTATCTACTGGAAGAGAAACTCGGAACTCCCTTATTATTCTGAGTTTGTTGGATATTATTATACCATGGGAGAAGTGGGAAAGGGTGGGATAAGGCACAACGGGATAAGAAATTTGACTAATATTTTATTTAAAAATAAATAGTCATTATTATTTAATTAAACCATATATGTTTGCAAAAATCATAAAACTAATATATGAAATATAGGATAATTTTTAACTATTCAAGTATTCATAAAAAAAATCATAAAATGATTTTTTTTAAATAGAAAATTATATTTTTAACATATAAAAGAATAGTTAAAAAATGATAAGAATAAATAAAATTCATACAGTTATTATCTTACACATTTAATGAGGTAGCAATGGCTTTATTGCTATTCTTCTTTTTTATTTTTTATTTCTCAAAATATATAAATTTGGCATACATAAATATTAAGTGAAAATTCACTGAACCCGTACATGTCTTTTTCCTAAAAAAATTTGAAGTTAAACTTAACATTATGTACTCGTTCAGTGAGATTTCACTTAGTATGTTAAGTGAAAATTCACTAACTATCCCAAAAGTCGCTAGAAGTAACTCTCTAGAGTTTAAGGTCTAATTTGATACTTACTTTATTAAAAAGTTCCTCAAATGTCAATTTAAGTAAAATTCCACTTAATATTCAAGTACAAGTTCAGTGAAATTTCACTTAATATTTATATATGCCAAGTGAAATTTCACACTTTCTTTTCTCTTTCATATTAAACAACGCATATTTCGTTTTTAAAAAAAAATCAAATTTCAAAAATCAATTATAAAACATAGTTTTTCAACCCAAACAAATACAAAATTCTTGTGAAATTTCACTAAAACTCTCTTTAAGAACAAAGTGAACATTCGGTTTTTTTTTCCTCGCAGCATATCAACTTGGCATACGTGAATATTATGTGAAAATTCAATAACCTATACACGATTATTATGTGAAATTTCTATTAGGTTTGTCTGGAACATGACATGTAATAATAAAAGTTTTTTCTTTTGCTCAAAAGGTATCAACAATGGTACTAATTTCGTAACTCTCGTCGAAACGGTTCCAAATGTATAAAATTTGTAAGAATCACAGTTGTAGATCAAAAGTTATGGAAGTTTAAAGTTTAAAAAAATATTTTCCAAATGAATATCATATAGTATAGCCACTCACACGGTGTGAGTGGCTGAAGGAAGAGGCCTTGGCGCCATGTGGAATCTTCTATGGTACGTGCACTTATACCGTGTGAGAACTGGCTTAGATTTCTTTTGTCCTTTTTAGAAAATGGTCAAACCAATTGGAGTTTTAAACTTTTGAGAGTTACTTGTAGGAATTTTCTAACAATTATCTATAGAACTTTTTACCCCTAATCCTCCTCTAAATCAAGAGCTTGTATTGTTTTTAAAATTTAATACGGAGTACTTAATTTTGAGTATTATCAAAACGCACCACAATTGTCCATTGTCCATCTGCATCAAAAGAAATGACACGTGGATGACTATGATCCTCAAAACCTCTCCCACAGGTCCACGGAAACAACAACCGAATATTTCTCATGACATAGTATTCCTATTTTCAAGTAAATCCTCTCACATTAGCAAAATTTTTTAACAATATTAGGCATATTTTAAAATCTACATTGAAATTTACATAACACAATTATGGTCGTCAATTTCGGTCGGACTCTTATGGGTTTTACATGATTCCCATTAAAATTAATGATCACGATTATCTTACATGAATTTCGGTATAAATTTTATCGTGTAACTAGCACTACTATACTCAAATTTTAAATCTGTGAGTAAGTTACAAATATGACGTAACCTACCTGTTAGGCTGTTACTATAAATATTTACTCCAGTTTCAGGATCAGTAGGTGAGTTAGATCTAACGTTTGTCCTCAGCACTGTATAAACTCACCCCCAACCCAATAAAGTTCCTCCATTACTCTTATATTATAGATCTGTTCTCACTCTCTTGAATTTCTCAGTTCAGTCATTTACAGCTTCATATCTCTCTCCTAAGTGCCTTATTTTATCGATGTAAGTCTCTCTCTCTCTCTCTCTCTCTCTCTCTCTCTCTCTCTCTATCTATCTATCTACATTTCAGTTTGTAGTTTTCTACTTGTTCGATTGATTTGCAGAAACATGTATGGTTTAATTTGACGTTTTATCTCTCCAATTTGCTTTGCTTTATCTGTGTGAGTTACTCTCTCTCTCTCTCTCGACATTCCAGGTTGTAGGTTTTGCTTGTAATTGCTCGATAGATTTGCAGACAGGGGCGGATCTATACAAGGGAAGGGGGGCTGAAGCCCCCCTAAGTTTTAAAAAATTCTTTATATACTCTGTAAAAGAAAGTTATATTTAAGTTAAGCCCCCTAAAAATTTAATTAAGTCCCTATTCTATTAGGCTTCGTTTGGCAGGCCGGATAAATCTGGCGGATAGGCCATGATCAGATAGTAATTTTGTGTGATAAGTTGTTATGTTGTCCAGTGTTTGAAACGTGCCCAGATATATGTGCCCAGATATATATTCCAGATAATAACTAAATTATTATCCTGAAGTAAAAAAGAGATTTAAAAAATAAATAAATAAATAAAAAGTAAAAATTTGGATCTTTAAAAAAAAAAAGAAAAAAAATCTGAAAATGAAAAAAGTTTTTTTGTCCCAAGAAGTTATCTCAAACTTCTAATCTCACCTAATATTCCCCCTTCTATGGGTTAGAGTTATTGCGCTCTTCATGAGATAAAAACCAAGTTCAGAACTATTTTATCATATCTGGTGGCACCATCAAACGTCGGATAAAAGTTATATGCCTATTATCCTGACCACCAAAAAGGTTTAGGGGTTGTGTTATGGTAATTAAATTAGGGAATTCTCTCTATCTGAAAAAATAAATAAATAAAATTTAAGGAACTTTTATTTTGTTGTAGGTAGTTTTACATTAACTTGTACATAATGCTCAGAACTCCCTAGACTTAAAGGAAATTATTGGATTCTCTAGAGTCTTTTAGAGACTTGTACATAATATTTATTATAAGTAGGGTGATCTTCTAGAAAGATTACTTTATTATGAGGTCCAAAACTTCTAAAATATTATCATGAGTTTCTATTCCATTTGATGATTGCCACTTATATAAATCTTGATAATTGATCGTACCAACTATTATTTATAAATAGGGTGACCTTCATCAAAATTATTCAAGAATTATAAGGTTTCTCGAGAAAAAAAACTGTACTTCGAAGAATTATGCAGATTATTGATCGAGTAGCTAGTAAAAAAGTGCATATTTATGTGTTTTCTCCACTTCTCCGTATCTCTTTTATCGTCAAATATAAAAAGTCTACTTAAGTACTGTAATATGTAAAAGATAGCCCCCTTGGGCCAAATTCCTGGATCCGCCCCTGTTTGCAGAAACATGTATTGTGCATCTAATTTGTTTTGTATTGGACGTAACTTAACTTTCTTAATTTGACGTTTTATATCTCTCTCCAATTGCTTTGCTTTATTGATGTGAGTTACTCTCTCTCTCTCTCTCTCTCTCTCTCTCTCTACATTTAGTTGTTCGATAAATTTGCAGAAACATGTATATGGTGCATACTTTCTTAATTCGATTTTTCAATAAACTGACTCACAACTCTAAATGATAAGTAGTATTCAGTTCTCTTGGATTGCAATGCCAAGTCTTGGATTCTAAAAGAAATGTTGACAAGTTGATTGATATTTAAAATTTTAGAAATTGAAAAGAAGATCTGCATATTGCGTTGAGTTTACAACATGTTGAATTAGTCGGATCTATGGTTTGATGAAGTATATATTTGAGGGAACTGTTTAACATTTGCAATTCTGTAGATTTTTGGCAGTAAAAGTTTATGGCTGCGAGAAAGCCTGGTTTAATTGCTTTGTTCGATGTCGATGGGACTCTTACCGCTCCACGGAAGGTATAGCACTGTCCTTCTTTTGTTTTATTTGGGTTTAACAAATAATCTAGTATCATGTACTCAAGTTTCATTTGGCCATGTGTTGTTAAGTGCAATGTTAAAGGCCCTTAATTTGTAAATTCGTGTCATTTAAGTACAATCTTTAATGACATCCATAACCCTATAGGCTAGACATATTAGTACCATGCAGCTACGCCAAAATCTCCTCTCTCTTTTTAGGGGATGCCGTTAACAATTGTGCTTAAATGACAAACGTTTACAACAGGGCTTAAAATGAAACTTTGCTGTAATTATAGAGTACTAAAATGTATTTTAACCTTTTTCCTATTTCAAGTAATCTTTCGAGGTACCTTCATAAGCATGATCAAAAAGTGAAGAGTCAGTTGTTCACAGCTAGAAGTTTTGAGATGAATGTGTTGTGACTCTATTTCACGATAAAGATTTTTGTATTATATAGAAGTCCTTAGGTATGGCATTCTTATTATAGAACTAGAATATGGTCTAAAGTAATGCCGTTTTTAATTCCTTCAATCTGTACAATATGGCCATTTGGAGGTACAAGTTCACCAACCAAAAGCATCGATGGACTCTAGTATTAATGGCTAGAAAGTGATGAAAAGAAAAAGTGATTGTATGACTATGCGCTATCTAGTGGATCTTCTTTCTTTTCTTCCTTTCTTTTTTTAAACTTAATTTCTTTAATAAGGTAATCCTCAGGTGAAAGTTCCAAGATTGTTGGCAAGTGAAATGTTTTCTTACACAGTGTGACATGTGATTAGGTGTATGTAGGAGTAAAACGTAAACAAATGGAGTAGTTTTTTCTTGTTTGAGAATTTGTATTTGCTGATTTGTTCAGGATGTTACTACAAAGATGTTAGAGTTCATGCAGGAGCTTCGAAAGGTACCTGATTATTTCATAAAATTTTCAAGAGGCATTTGGTTTGTTTGTTTATTTATTATTTTTTTTTCTTTCTAATTTAGACGAAAACTACTGCCTATTATCTTTAACTGGCTGCAGGTCATAACAGTTGGTGTCGTTGGTGGATCTGACCTGGTTAAAATCTCAGAGCAGCTTGGGAAGTCAGGTTAGTTGTAACTAGCCTGCACAATTATGTATACTAGACAGATCAATAAAGTGTGGCCAGAAATCTTGTAGTGTAGGCATGTTTATTTGTCTTGTTGTCTCCGAGATCTGTGGAACTCACAGTTTAACTGGCTTCTCGTGTCAATAAGATGCAGTTTGCTCGTCAATAAAGACTTTGATACTTAGTGGAGTAAAATAGTGATTATGTTCAATAAGTCTATATTTTCCTGTTGAATGTTGAATAATTCTTTTCTATGCTACTAAAATATGAGATGTGTTTTCCATTAATTGTGTTTTTGTTGAGAAAGTTGTGCTTGGAGAAAAACCATCTGACCCTTATTTTTCTCCATAAGACTTCCAGTGGAAAATGTCAGTATTTCAAATTGACTGAGTTTTGTGTTGGATTATCAAGTGACTTCATTAGATCAATAAAACGTTGTTCTACATCCCTTCGTTGTTGATTAAAGAGGGAAATATATTATATCTGTAGCGAATGAGATAGACTGATAAAGAAACAGTCTCTGTTGATGCATATCTAGACTTCCAGATTTTACATGACTACAAATCATGATGGTAAAGTCTATATTGCTAACAATTTTCTCATAATGTTGAAGGGATCTGATTTTGCATCACTTGAGGGTGCTCTTTTAGCCCTCTCTTATATCCGTAGAACATTGAAATTTTTTTAGATCAATTGCTGTCTGCTGAAACATATCACATTCCTTTTAGTGAATTGTGTTTTTGAAATTTCATGACACCCAAAAATAGATATATATGTTGATTTTATATGGTCCAACCACCTAGCTAAGGTTTTACTATATATTAGCTACACAATTTAATAAGAACTTAGGTCCACTGTCCCCTTTATCGTCTTCCTTTCTTTCGATTTATTTGCTTATCCTACAATCTTCTTGATAAGTTTTGGAAAATCAGCTTTCACTACCTATATTTCTAGTTTTGTCTTAAGCCAAATCCTTGTTAACCATTGCCTGTCTGTGCAGTTATTGAGGACTATGATTATGTGTTTGCCGAAAATGGCCTCGTGGCCCATAAGGATGGGAAGTTAATTGGAATCCAGGTATTATTCAAAAGTAAGACTAGGATCTTAATAGTATAATCAAAGAAACAAAGCTACTTGTCATGCATATGTTGTCACAACGCCGTGCTGGACAACTAATGCCCCGGAACCTGGAACTGATACAGAAAAACTAAATTCTTCAACCCGCCAGCCAATCCAACACTGTTTAGAACACGAACTCATGGGTTTTCTGAGCACCCCCTTATTTCCCTCATGTTGCATGTTTTCTAACTAAGCAAATTTTATCCCTTCTGACAGCTCAAAAATTCCATGAACTTGGCCTGTTTCAAGATGTTCACCATGAAGTTATAGTTTATTTAACCATATTTACTCTTTTGGATCCACCAGATAACCTGTTAAATTTGTTTCCAGTTAGTCTGTTTATTTTCCTTGTTTGTTTTATTGACTAATTCTACCTTGATGGGTTTACTATGTAGAGCTTGAAGTCATTTATTGGAGATGAAAAGCTCAAGGTAAAACACTTTTCTGTTTATTATGTGGCTCTTAAATAATTAAAGCGTGGAAGAAAATGAATAAAAATGTGAGGGCACTAACTATCGTTTGATGACATTATGCTGTGTTACGCTGTAGCGCTGAAACAATAAAAAGTTTCCCTATATGGTTGCTGTCTAGCTCAACATGTATATTACATGTGTTAGTATAACCCTAAATTGTTAATTTGTATGCGAAGAATAGGGGCATTGTGAGGATGTCCTCCTCATGCATTAAATAGGTTTCTAAGTTTCTACTAGTTTATAGCTCTGCACTTTGAAGTCTGAACATAAGAACACATTACTGGTATAATAACATGATTGGTATATATTCGTGATAAGTGCAAACAATGGTGCAGGAATTTATTAATTATTCACTTCATTACATTGCCGACTTGGATATCCCAATAAAAAGGTTAGCAACATAGATTTTTGAAAAGCATTTCTTTTCTTTCCCCTTATTTTTCCCCGATGATTATTATATTCTTTATTTTTCCTTAATTAGGGGAACATTTATAGAGTTTCGAAGTGGGATGCTCAATGTATCACCAATTGGGAGAAACTGCAGTCAAGAAGAACGAGATGAATTTGAAAAATATGACAAGGTATAGAACTTCATGAGTTTTGTCTTTGTAAAATAGGCTTTATATGCACATGTAATACTCATCCTTCAATTCTGCTGTGGATATTATATTCAGGTCCATAATATACGCCCTAAAATGGTGTCTGTGCTGCGCGAGAAATTTGCACACTTTAACCTCACATTTTCCATTGGGGGACAAATTAGCTTTGACGTGAGTTATTGTTAATTATTGATGATGCTCTGTTGATTCTTGAACTGCTATTCTCTGTTTGGTTCATGGATTCTCTGAGGGAAAAGTAAAGAAAATACTGACTTAAAACACTTTAATTTGTTGAGGAAAATTAGAAAAAATGATGATATGATGAAAATATATTGAAGTTTTTAGATTCTGTGAGATACTTTCCTTCCTTTTCTCTTGAGTTCCTATTATGTTTGAAATTTTTTTATTTCTACTGTTATTTAAGCAAGGAAGAAAAATAGTATAGAAATAGTTTTCCTTCTTGTTACCCTTCCTTTTACTTTTCCGTCTCTAAATCTGCAGACCAAACAGAGCCTTTAAGTAGCGTGAAAATGGGAGGATTGCGATTCAATATGACCTTGGTAATTGTTTGTGACAGGTTTTTCCCCAAGGTTGGGACAAGACTTACTGCTTGAGGTATCTCAATGATTTCCATGAAATCCACTTCTTTGGAGACAAAACTTATAAGGTAGCCTTTTGTTCTTTCTCTCTTCATTTTTGTTCTTATTGACGATGCTTTGGATTTAGTGTTTCTAATTATTTGAGCTTTATTGATGCATTGTTGACGTTTTCATATATGGCCCATTTATTATTATTGTGATTGTCATCCTACTCGGATTAAAGGAGAGTTTGGCATTTTGCTTGAATAGGGAGGAAATGACTTCGAGATTTATGAATCAGAGCAAACTGTGGGTCATACAGGTGAGCGCTACATTTCGTCTTATTGATTGAAAGTTGCAGATTTCCTGGAAAAGGAAATCATTAGGTTCTGTTGGTTTGGAGATCTGGGAAAGAAAAAGATAAGGAAACGAAAACGAGAAGGAAACTATTTACCTATGTTTTCCCTTGTGTTTTACTTCGCTCTTAAAAACAACATTAGAAATTACAAATTTTCAAAACATAATTCAAACTCAATAAAAGAGTGAGGGAAATGAGTCTCTGTAATTAAAATTTTGAATTTATTTTTCACCCTATTTTCTTTTCATTAGTATTTCCTCACCGTTTTCCTTGTTCACAGAACAAAAAAAACAGTATATGCCTTTGGCTTTGTTTGGTTTGCAGATTCATTGAAGGAAAGGGAAAGGAAAACTAGTTCCCTTGTGTTTTTCTCCATGCTTAAATACCATAAAGAGTTCTAATTTATTTCTTACTATATTTTCTTTTCCTTCCCTATTCCTTATTAACCACATATAGGATAATGCTTTCCTTGGTTTTTTTCCTTCTTTTCCTAACTAAATCCATGAACCAAACAAAGCCTTACTGCGTGTCTTCAGTGGCATCTACAGGCTCATATCTTGTTAGAACTCACTCCCAAACAAACGCTAAAATGGTGTTTTGTGTTATCTTTAATTGCATTGAAGTGCTCATCTCTCTCTCTCTCTCTCTCTCTCTCTCTCTCTCTCTCTCTCTCTCTCTCTCTCTCTCTCTCTCTCTCTCTCTCTCTCTCTCTCTGCGTTTGTGTGTGTGTGTGTGTGTGTGTGTGGATTTCATTGCCATCAAGTGTCATATGCCCATGAAGTTATTTTTATGCCAACATTGCTTCTTCTAATACTTCTTGAATATCATAACAAACTGAACCCTTTTTTTTTTCTTTCACAGTTACAAGCCCTGATGATACAATAGTGCAGTGTACAAGTCTATTCCTATCCAAAACAAGTTGAAGACCCCTGAACACATTGCAGTTTTTCCATTTCCAATTGTATTGTATGCCATGTGTAATTTATAATTGGAAAAATAAATGATAGTAGTCATATCTGCTTAAATCTGCATTGCCCCTATATGTACATTTCATTTATGGCGCTAATTGTTTTACAAGAAATTTCATGTTTTGAACAGAAATGTTACAATAAATGTGTGATTCGCTAGTATAGCATATTGTCTGAGTTTATATCTCAAAATACTGTAGCTGAGTTGGATTGCTGTGAAGAAAATAAATGAATTTGGAACCCTTAAACAGGTTAACATGCATCAAAGTTTTTTGATCCCCTTCTGTCTCAAAATTTTGACAATTAAATGCAACATATTGGTCCATGGGAAAATATTTATGGGGTGATTAAGGTTTAGTCCATTTTATAGTACTTTTTAAGTATTGTGTCAAACAAGGAAAAAATTTAGTGAGAAATCTCTCACATATAAAACTAGGTAAAAAAATCTTGATGATTTTGTGAAAATTCAATAAAAAGTTCAGTGAAATTTTATAAAATTGTCAGAAAAAGTTCAATGAAATTTCACAAAATTGTCCATTTTTTTTATTCTAGCAAAAAATTTAGGTTGAGGGACTTTTCAGTAACAAAAAGGTTTCTATTATGTCCTTTTAACCAATAACTTTTCCTAACGAGAGATTTAACACTAAAATTCTTAAATATTATGGTGACAATTTCACTCCTATTTGAATCTAGTTCTAAAGGCCCTAGTTCTAATAAAAACGACATCTTAATTTCATAAGAATCTATTACCGAAGTAATTGAAGTTAGTCTCTCGTGTAAATAAAATGATCACTACCAAATATTTGAATTTGTAAAACCAGTTTACTTATAAAGCACAAATTGAATACCTTGCCTTTTCAACTAAGATAAATAGAAATGTTAACTTGCTAAGGCCCCGTTTGATAACCATTTTATTTTGTTTGTTTCCATTTTTTAGCTTTTGTGTTAGAAATTTTTGTGTTCATTTAAAAAAAAATGTGTTTGGTAGCTTTGTTTTGTTTTTTAAAAAGAGAGAACCAAAAAAAATAATAAAAATGCGTTTGATAAACTATATTTTTGTGTCAAAATTTTATAACTCCTTAGTAAAATGACTATTTTGCCTTTAAAACTTCAAAATGTCATAACTTGTTTTAAATAAATCAGAATTTAACATGAATATCTAAAAATTAGTTCAATGCCAAATCAACAATACCTTAATTTTTTAAAAAAGCCTTAATTTTTAAAAAGCACCTAATTAGCGAAACTTAATTGAATCAAATCCCAAAACTCTAAAACTCTCTACTTTTCTCTACAACTCTCAGTCGGGCCTTGCTTCTTCCTATCATGGGAGAGCCCTTGGCTCTTTTACTGCTTTAGTTTGTCCCACTTTAGGCGGATTTGTCTTTCTTTATGAAGGTTTCATTCCTTTCTTTGAGATTTTTTTTTCTTTTTTGGTCCGGGTTCCCCTAGATTTGTTATCTCTTCATGTTTTGCGGTCAGACCCAATTTCCTCATCGAGGGTTCAGCCATTTGCTTCCAGATCTGGTGCTTTCCACATGCAGATTTGGCATTGTCTCTCACAAATTTGACATTTTTTTCGTTAGATCTAGCATTTTGGTGGAGTATTTTCACAATTACGGTGAGGGTTTTGGTAACTTCCTCTCTCAGCCAGCTCAGTGTTGAGTCCCCACATGCAGTTTCATCTTAGGATTTGAGAGACTTGCACTGCAATTACGAAATTTGTGTTGCTCATTTTTATGTTTTCGTACTTCTGTATGTCTGTACTGGTTCCTTTTTGGATTTGGTTTATTGATGAATGAAATTCACTTGTTTAAAATTAAAAAAAAATAAAATAAAATACCTTAATTTACACACACACACACACAAAAAAGAGGTGGGATTTTGTTTGAATCGGATTTTATTTTTAAGGATTGCCAAACACGCCCTTGGACAATTCACTTTGCAAAATGTCACTAGCAAATGTATTCTTGCCAATAGCAGCAGCTCACTAGACACACTTCACTGTGGAAAACCATGGCGGAGGCCGTAGAAGAACAGAGCCCTAGATTCTTCGTCGCCGTCCACGTCGGTGCTGGATTTCACGCGCCGTCGAACGAGAAAGCCCTCCGGTCCGCCATGAAACGTGCCTGCCTCGCTGCCGCTTCTGTTCTCCGCCAGGTCTCTCTCTCTGATTTGGTGGGCATGGAGATTGTATGACAGGAAAAGAAAATAATAGATAGCTTTTGAGTAGAGATTTGAGAGGAAAAGGAAAAAAAAAAAATTCTATTTTTAATATGATTTGCTAGTCCATTTTATAGGTTCCATAGTTATGTATATCTCAATTTTCAATTTTTTGCTTATATATATTTGTAAGCATTGGAATGCTTGTTTTAGTTCAATTTCTGCCCATTATAGCTGTAAATTTCACTACTAGATTACTTCTTTGGAAAAATTGTATTTTGATGCTGGCATGAGTTTCATTATGAAATGGTTAATGAATATTAAAAATATATATATATATATATATCTTTAATTTTGTTCAAGAAACGCTTAATTATTTTTATTTTTATTTTTATTTCTGGGTTTTGTTTATCTTCATTCCCTTTCATTAGAGTTTGGTTTACCAGCCAAAATTTTCCACTGTTCTAGGCTTCTAGCACAGTGGAAAATTTTGGCATGGCATATCAAGAAAGGGGTTCATATTCTTTGAATCCCTAAGATAAAAAAATTAGTTAGGAGCTTTTAAATTTTAATACCCTCAGATACGTTTCAATGCTTCAATTATCGATTTTTAAACGTACATGGGATTTCAAGCGAAAAAATAATAGTAACCAGAAAAAGAGCCCGATGAAAGTATGGCAAAAATTAAGGGTTCTTGTAACTGATTTTCAATTTTTTTGCTTAAAATTGTGAAATAGGGGAATTATATGTGGTCTTAAAAGATTGTATTCACTATTGTCGATTATTAGCGTATATCAGTATTTCATGTTAGAGGATTACTGTCATTACTCCGGTTCAAATCATACATTTTTTTTTGAATTATCTAGGTTTCTGGTGGATGTGTAGATGCTGTTTCGGCTGCCATTCAAGTGTTGGAGGTATTTTTTGGTTTTCCCTTTGTACTGTACTTATATATATATATATATATATCGAATCATTTCACGTAGACACAATTAATTCAGTCAAGGAGTGATTGACTGATGAGTTAGGAATGTGATGCTGTGAAATATATCTTTTCTTGAGTAAGGTTTTGTGGCAGATATCTTACCAAACTTTCTTGGTGATTTGTAGATCACCTACTACTCTACTAGTATTGCTCATATGGATTTTCTTTTGCTTTTGCATTTAACCAGAAGCAAAAGTCCTAATCACAATGGCATGATGAAAATTAAGAAAAATTCAATAAAATCCTAGTCAGCTTCGTGCATCATGTTTGGGTTTAAGCACCTCTGGACCTACTTCAGCCAAAACGTGCTTTTGGAGCTGTAAAGTGCTTCCGAGAATGAATCAAACATATTAAGATATGCATTTGCTTTTGGGAAGTGATTCCAAACATGCCCTAAATCTAGAATTTAAATTCAGTTTTGTGACTAGTAGATGTAGTAGCTGAATATTCAAAATGCTGGCTAATTGGTAATCGACTTTTTAAACGTCGGAGAATAAGTAGTAAAAAAAAGGGATAATTACAAGAACACCCCTTGAACTTTGGTCTGTTTACACTTTCCTCCCCTGAACTATAAAACAAGATGAGTTGCCCCTTTGAGTTGACATGGATTAATATTGCTAACGGAAAAGTTGAAACTACTATTTTACCCTCATCTAATCCCCTTGTTTCATCCCATTACCTGCCAATGAAAAACCCCCTCTCTCCTACCATCAACGCATCTCCCTTGATTGCACCGCCACATGCACCTCCAAAGCTCACTATACCATTGAATCATCAGATTCATCACCAGGAAATGTGCACGCCACTATTATTATAGATTTCAACAATTCCATTCAAATAATCAAAGCCCTAAAACTAACCAATTTTCAAGGACAAAGCCTATATTTGGGAAAAAATAAAATTTAAATTTACCCATGTTGCTTGAACGTGTACATACATCTTCTAATATAAATCTGTTTGTGTGTGTGTCTATGTATGTATATATATGTGTGTGTGTGTGTGTGTGTGTGTGTGTGTGTGTATCTTCATACGTATGAATATAGTAGCATGTTAGAGACGTCGAGTGTTATTTTTTTTTTTAACGTTTTGATATTTTATGTTCAAAGAGAAAGATATATAAAGCTGGTTCTGATGGTATGCTTGAAGGTGGATGAGTGTTTGGTGTGGTGATGAACTGATTATGGGCAATGGTGACTTTAAGGATAAAACAAAAAACAAAATTTTGGCGGTGGTTACTTGGTTGCGGGATTTGGATGAAGGGGGACATAGTTGCTTGTATAGTTCTATTTTTGGAAATTTTGTTGTTTAGATGGCTAATGGTTGTAGGATAGTTGTTGTGCCTGTGAGGGAGAGAACTGAAAAGAGAGAATTTCAATTTGACTGAGAGATGAGAGTTGTGGAGAGAGGTGAAAAGATAAGGGTAATTTTGTCTTAAAAATCATTTCAATTTGAAACAGTTGGGTCCACGTGCTTTTTCTGTTACTTTTATTAACGGCTGTTTAACTAAAGGGTGCTAAATGTTGCGGGTCGATAGATGAGGGGTGGACCCGCCGGATAAAATAGTTTAGGGGTGTGAGTTAAAAATGAGTCATACTTTAAGGGGGGTGTTAATGTAATTATCCCTAAAAAAATTGAGCTGGTGCTTTGTAGTTCCATAGTCATGCTTGATTGGATGAAGGAAAAAAAAAATGTGCCTGGGGACCCAGCAGAGTCGTTACTGGTTTCGAGTTTGGATGTCATTTGGTGGCTGGATGGTTTATTCTGAACATTGGCACTACCTAGATATTTGCTTATGCTAGATATATTCTGTCTGTTTTTCCTATCACGGTCCTGGGAGAGTCATTTCATGCCGTGGGTCATCTTTTTGTCTTACTTTTTGCCCCTTTAGGACGATCCAAGCACAAATGCTGGTCGAGGTTCAAATTTGACAGAAGATGGGCATGTGGAAGGCGATGCAAGTATTATGGACGGTGACTCTGGTGCATTTGGGGCCATTGGAGCAGTGCCAGGTACACACAAGGCAGATTGTCATAGTCACCAATATCATTCTGGAAATTATCTACACGTAGATATATGTATATATTTGTGCGTATATAACTCTTTAGATGCACGCTTTTGTGCCGTTAGTCTTATTAGGATCTTTGGGCTTCATCTTCATTTTTATACCTTTTTGTGAAGTTAACAATTACCAGGTGTGCGAAATGCCATTCAAATTGCTGCTCTTTTGGCCAAGGAACAGATGGTGGGTTCTACATTGTTGGGTCGCTTACCTCCCATGTATGATAACTCTCCATACTGGTCTTTAACAAAAAGTACTCTTTTTATTTCACCAAGTTATATGAGTTGGCATTTACATATTTCTCTGCTACCTTGGAACAAATATTATATCTCACTTGTGTCCTAGAACATTCGGGTTTGTACAATTAGAGATAATTTGCTGAGAAAATTGTCTCTTAAATGTTACTCACGAAGTCACGCTGTATTTGTTAGTGTAGATTTTATTTGGGACTACAAGTACATATCTGTTTCTCCAGACATAAATGCTTTACTTGGCAAACTGAGATTACAAACTAGCCCAAAACTTAGATAGGGGATTGTTTTGCAACAGTAACAGGTAGATTGTTCGTATTCATATTTCAAAGAAATGCTAACTTATGGTATGATTAGTGGGGGAGGGGGTTGGTGTTTAGGTTCAAGTCACTTGTTTGATACAATGGAAGAGAGAAGAGAAAGGATGAGGAGAAGATGTTTCTTCCCTCTGGTGTACAAATTTCAATCCGTCCAAAATTGGACAGATTTGGAGAGAAAATGCTTCATTCTTCTTTTGAGTTTTTTCCTTCTTGGAAAATGTACAATACTCCCTCACTTCCTTATTTAGCTAAACAAGTGGAATGGAAGGCCCCATTCCATTCCCTACAGATACCTCTTCTAACCCCCGCCCTTCCCTTCCTTCCATCTTTCCATTCCTCCTACCAAACATAGCTTTAATGTGATTAAAGACCTTTATTAGTTAGTCTTGCAGATTAAGACAATAATCTATGTAGTCCACATGTCTTGAATTTCACAGACCAACACACACGGTCTGCTTGCCTAATATCGTGACTTGAAATGCTATTAGATGCAACCGCCACACATCCTTTGCATCAATCATATCCTTGCCGTGCAAGTTTTCTACTTTTTTATTGGCCTTTTTTGTCTTCCCAGATTCTTGGTCGGTGAAGGGGCCCGCATATGGGCAAAGTCTAAGGGCATTGTTCTTCCAGGAAGTTTAGCAGAGGCCGATGAGGTAATATCTCCTTATTTCACTGCCACGTATAATAATATGTTTAATTTTTGTTTCCTTGTGATCTTGTTAATTCTATGGGTGTAGCACGGACACTTTACTTTACACTCGTCGGACTCCAAAATAGCGTGTCTTAATTATATTTTATTTTACTTCGGACACATGCCGAACACGTGTCGGACATCGGACACCCGGCTGGACACGGGAGTGAACACGGTTCACTCGGCATGGGGGCTCCTTTGAAAATGTTTACAGAATTTTGAGGCAAAAGTCTTAATGTAATAAAATGGTAGATAAGTAATGGGCTTACTTGAAAATTTAGGAAACGGGAGTGAAAAGGGCACGGTATGTTGTTTTACTAACTAAGAGTATATAATTCTTTTTCATTGTGTTCTAACCATGTCTGTGTCCTACGTTTCTAAGATTTGCCATGTCGCCATGTCCGTACTACAAAGAACGCTGATATTCTTTTCAAGGGCACAAATGTGATCAATATTTTGTTATATTCTCTCTTGGAAGCAACTAATAATTCGGCATGTTTTTGTTAACAGTGGCTGGTGACAGAAAGAGCAAAAGCACAATGGAAAAAATTCAAAGCAATGCTTGATGATGCCAAAGCGATGAGAGACAACTCTGAGATAGAGATTTATCGTAGTCCTCAAGAAAATACCCCAATTTCAGGTATACTGTCACATTTAGCCCTTAAAGATATCTATACCCTTTAAAATACACAACAGTGTCCTGTGTTATTAACGACATTTGTGTTCCAGAAACAAAAGCTCAACTACGTGATCCTTTGAAGGGAAATGAGGGAGTTGATCGGTCATCTCTGCTCAGTGAATTGGAAGAGGACTGCATTATGGACACTGTTGGAGTTATCTGTGTTGACACTGAAGGGCACATAGCATCTGGAGCCTCCAGCGGTGGTATTGCACTGAAGGTGATGTATTGTACTTCTGGTGATATGTGATCCATAAAGTGAAAATTTTCTATATTTTCTGTGTGTGTGTGTGTGTAAATTCTATATTCTGTATCTATAATTTTAGTGATATGCATGTATATCGTATTTTATGTCTGTGTTTGTCAATGCTGGAATGTTTATGGAGAATCTGACTTGCAGATTTGTCATTATCCGATTGTCCTCTCAATTTATGAAATTTGTATTCTAACAGGTTAGTGGACGTGTGGGTGTAGCGGCTATGTATGGTTCAGGTTGCTGGGCATCCTCAAAAGGTCCCTTTGGGGCCCCATTCATTGTAGGCTGTTGTGTTTCTGGTGCCGGAGAATACTTAATGAAAGGATTTGCAGCTAGAGAATGTTGTATCTCAACCTCAATGTATGTTTGGCCCCTAGTTCACGCCTTTCAGAATTCTATTATCTTGATATTGAGAATGATTTATTGTTAATGAGGTAATTGGCATGAAAGTGACTTCTTTTTTGTTGTAAATATACCGATATTGATATACTTTAGACATAGAAAGGAATGTACTAGATTGAGAGTTATTTGTTTTATAAATTGCAGGATCAAGGATTGCCGTCAACCCCCAATTCATACTTTGTGGTAAAAGTAGTTGTTCTGTTAGAATATATCTTTAAAGTAAGTTGAACATAAAGATGACAACGTATAGATGATTTTTGAGAATGCATTCAGAAAATGTCATTCCAAACACACCCCAAGTGTAATGGAGTATATATTATTTGGGACCAGAGCAGTATAGTTAAATGAAGAGATTCTAACAGTTCACACAAAATCACTGTCATGACTGACCCAGTTATTACGAGCAACTTTGTACACCAGTATATTTAGTTTATAAACTGCAGTAAAATTCCTCAAAGTTACAAAGTATTGACTTCTTTTTCCACCATGATGGGATTTATGGCAATGGATGCATTAAATGGCATAAAGAACGTCCGCATATATGTTATCTATCTAGAAGGAGTTGTGGTTTTGGCTGAGGATAGAAAAGATGATTATTTGCGTTCGATTTTCTAGAATTCGTAGTAAATAGATTCGAGAAACATGACTTATACAAATAAGGGGTTGTTTGGGAAGGCAAAGAAAAGGTTCTTTGGTTCACAAGTGAACTCGATCTATAAATTGAAGTGTTTGGTAAATATCCATTTCTTGCATAGGAGTCCAGTCCATCATGGCCAGTCTAATGTCTCTCTTAAAACTGATTGTTTATAATAAAAACTAGAAAGTGAGAGTAGGACTGAACCAGATCTTATTTTTAGCGTCCCCAAAGAGGCCCCACTTATTTATATGTGGATGATACAATGATAGATTCCATATTCGACCTAAACTGTAAAGATCCCATTAACAAATTGGAGAACTTGATATTACATTTCTAAACTATTGGATTCCTGGTATTTAAAGGCCTGGGCCTTAAGAAGTTAAAAAGTTAAAGATGATAATTCTCTGAAGTAGTATTCTAGAGAGTACAAAAATTTAGTTGCTGCAGTTTATTGATATTTGACACTTAGTCCGTATTCTCATGCTTGGCAACAGAGATTTTATGTTATGTTTGCACAACAGATTAGATTTGTCTTGAATATAACTAAAAGTTTCAATTTCGAAGTAATTGACATTTGAGGATACCAGTTGGCTCGATTCTGATTCGCATAATTTTAAATTTTGAGCTTCACGACTGTTTTTGAAGTCAGATCATTTTGACTGGTTGTATATTAGCAATACCTGTTTGTTTCTGTACACCACTGAGAAGTTTTGTCTCCTTTCTGAAGCTTTGTAGTTTAGTTCTTTCCTGGAGTGATTATGGTTGTGTACAAGTTATGTGTGCTGCCCTTCAAATTTCGTAAATTCTATCCATCTAGAAGTTTGGCATGAATCATGATATATTATATCTGTGTGTAGATCACAAGCAGGTCCCGCCTCTGCCTGCATGAAAGTTTTACGATCTTTTGTTCAGAACACCAGTCAAAACAGTACAGATAAAAGTGCTGGCATTTTACTTGTGCAAGCTGATGCTCCTACAACGGTGAGTTCCTGAATCCTGACTATAATCCTTGTGCGACTTATGTCACTTATCTTATAACTTAGTATTGTTTTTTTAACGTAGCACTTAACTTCAGTGGTATCTCCCACCTCCCCAAAGTAGAGGTGCAGATTTCAATTTCTTTACCGGACATGGATGCATGTGTTTAGCCCTTTTTGGTATTGCTGTGGGATTACGAGATTTTTCTTTCTGTAGTTTTAAGAAAAGCGGCAAATCGATGCTTCTAATTTAAGCTGTTTTTTCATCTTTACGGTGGTTTCAATTTTTTAAAAAGCTAAATTTTATTTATTTATTTTTTGGCCGGATGAGACAAATATATCAGTAATCCCAAACAGGGGCGTATCCAGAAATCTGATCCAGTGGGTACCAATTAGGGACTTAAGCTATGCGGGGGTTCGGGGCAGCGGCCTCGAGGCGAATTTTTTATTTTTATTTTTTGGATTTACTTAACCATAATTATGTGTAGAATTGATTTTATGTCCAAAATGTTCTAACACCACCATACAAGTTTTAATATAACCTTTTATTTAAAAAATTTAGTAGTTTTTGGGCACATTTTCAGTGATGTTGTACATTATCAAACGAACTGAAAAAAACAATGCAACGCTAAAACTTTTCATTGATAGAACTTAATTGGGTTATCAAACAAACCCTTAGCTAAGTACTAGAAATTAAGTGTTGTATTTTAGGTACTGGAAATTTTAAGCGATTAAATTTGCAAAACTAAAAATAGTGTTTCAAGTATTGAAATAGACCACATTCATCAGTGAGTATTTTCAGTAGATAGACAGATAGTGGGGGTTTTCCAAGTAATATTTATAAAACAAGGGGTTGAAAACCAAATCAATTTTTCAAAAAAAGAAAACAAAAAAGGAGGCAGCGAGAGTCGAACCCTGCCTTCTGGGTTGAAACTAAGGTATGAAACCACCAAGGCAGCAATGTCTTCCATTCCAAAACCTAAAATTGTCACACCCCAATCCGCCTCGTGCGGATTAGGACACGTGTAACAATGCTACAAGCGCCCAAATACATTAATTAGCAAAGAACCATTCGAATTACTAAAAAATCACATGTATTTAACCACATTAAACAACTCTATTGTTACAAAATAGGCCCAAGGGTAAAATGGTAATTAATAAGATATAGCAAATTTTATACCAAAAGATAGGTCTTTGAGTCCCGGTTCCAACGCAAAAAACGGCGCGCGAATCCAAGTTTTCTAGAAAGAGTTATGCACGTTTCCGTAAAAGGCGACGTGCTGCCAAATTTGTACGCGGATCGATCCGCCCTTTAAACCCGGATCGATCCGATTTGTCAAAAACTGGCAGAGACTTCCAAAAAAGGCCCGGATCGATCCAAGGCAAAAAGGGGGATCGATCCGGCTTACCAGAAGTCATTTTTGCTGGTTAAAAACCATGTTTTTCAAGTCCAAACATATCCAAACCATCTCCAAACTTCATAAAACTTTGGGAAACAACTCCAAACACATTTCCAAACATTTTTAAACATACACCAAGCATGTACCACATATCTACAACTAGAATTGGATCAAATCCACTCATGAACTCAATTCCTTTGAATCAAAACAAACTTTAAAGCTTTGGAACTCAATTTTCATTAAAAGTTCATAGAATTGATTGGGAATGAACTCAAGCTAAGCCAATATCATACACACAACCAAAACTTGTCCACAACACAAATGACATGATATAAACTTGTCGGATCGACTCAACACAATAACCTTCGTTTAAACAACCAAACATGGAAATTCGCATAAGTGGTTTCAATTTCACTCCAAAATCACCAAACAACGAGTTGGAAAGACAAAACCTCTCGATTGCAAGCTGAGAACTAACCAACCATTTTAGAAACCAATATTTACAACATTCTACAAGTTAAAAGAGAGTTCACATGCTCTAACCCAAAATCTCCCTTATCTCTCCCATCTCCCCACTCACAAGTCAAGACTTCAAATCACAAGTTAAGGAACCCAAGCCACTAGTTACATATAACACAAGTTTAAAAACATATTTACAAGCTCTAATTCTCTTTCCCAATCCCGAGCACGTCACTTTCTCTCCGGGTATTGCTCTGTACCTGCGGTGGTTGTTATGTACCACAACAGAAATAGGAAAACGGTTTTCTTAAACAATTTGCTTAGTGAGCATTCTAAACATGATTGTATGTTTAATACGTGCAATGCTATGATTAACACATAAAAACACAACCGTAGTCGCCGAGTCACCGGTTATATGGTTCATTCAGACCCGAAGTCCTCCCTTGGTCCCGTGGCCACTTCTATTCCTTGGACTTCCGTATTTATCGGATTCTTCCTCTTCACCACCCTTATTACTCCCAACAATGAACCATTTTCCCGGTGCTCATTGACTACCACATAAGCAAATAAGCATGTATCAACACATAATCTCTATAAAAATTGATATGAAATTATTAATCCAAAAGTGTAAAAAAATTTATAATGTACATTCAGTGGGTACCATGGTACCCACTGGTTCCCATGTAGCTACGCCCCTGATCCCAAATAAGTGATAGCTGGTCCCAAATAAGCTTGATCCAAACGGGCTTTAAGTCGTATTTAGTAGAAAAATAATGATTTTTTCACTTATATAGGTTCCTGGAAACTTGCCCAAGCTGAAAGCGATAGAGATTGCAGCTGCTTATTCTTCCTCGTCCTTTGGAATAGGTTATTTTGGAAGCTCTATGGAGCAGCCCAAGGTATCTGAATCTGTTGAAGCTGAATATATTTTTCTTTTCTTTTTATTTCTAGTATTCCCCTCTTATCAAGTTACATGTTACTCTTTACCAATGGAAGAATCATTGTTCTGTCGCTTGATATCTATCATATGGCATATATAAGAAGATTATGGCAATGCTACTTTCGAGCTTGGACTAAATTAGGAGAAGAAAGAAGCTTTATGTACTGTAGCTGATTTGTGATACAAATAATCGCACATGAAGTTAACTTTTAAAATAATCACTTTTTGGCATATTAGTTTTTTAAAAAGTTATAAAATTGGATTTCTTTTTAAAAATCTGTTTTGTAGCTTTAACAAGTAATCCGATTTTTCAAAAAGCTATGGTCACAGTTGTTTTAAACAATCACTTATTAAGTGGATGTTGGCCCCAAAAAAGCTATCCCAAACCTGCTCTACATTATATATCAGTTGCTTTCCACTGTGCTTCTATAGGATGGAATTTGACTTCCAGTTTCCATAGTAAACATGACCAAGTGATTGTATTTTCCACGGTGGATATAATGCACTCTAAGCCCGTGTCCCGAGGTTGCCACAAATAATATATCCATCATGACATGGAAGAACTAAATGAACTTACTGTTTAAGAAGTTAAATTCTAGAAATTTTGAAGTTTATTCTGACTTGCTACTTTATTTATCTATTGGCATCATATACTTAGGGCCTGTTTGGTTGTCCCTTCAAATTGAATGGTTCCATTCAAATTTTGTACAGAAGGTAAAGGCAAAATTCATCACCATGAATGAATCCATTTACAAATATGGGAGATTTCACCATATTTCTTCTTATGATGCAATTTGTTCATTTTTCTAGAATGCCGAAATTCATGATTGCAAGCCTCATTTTTTTGACGAGCATCCGTTTTCTAAATGAAACCATACATGCTCTTCATCTTTTTATATAAAATTGTGTACGGAAACATGAATGAAATTATTTCATTCAAGGACAACCAAACAGGCCCTTTGTGTACAGGGTGCTGGGATGTCTTGTATTAGTGGTTAACTAAGGGCTCTGTTTGGAATTACATTAAACAGGATAAGGTTCACTCTCATTCTTATTTTCTTTGTGGTTCCTATGAAGACTAACATTATGTGGGTTTGACAAAGAACCCATTCTAAGGGTGACTTTAGATCTGGCACAGACTCTCACGCAAGAAAATATCATCTAGCGGATAATTAAATATGTAGAGTTGTTTCGCTTATGAACGAACCCTATAAGCAGTTCTTAGCCTTCCCAAAAATCCCTGAATATTAGTTCATCCAATTTTCTTTCAAATAACTGTAACTAATAAATTTTAGAATACTTGTTGCCTGGCTGAAAGGGCTAAAGTTTTATTACTGCATCGGGTGATCATGACGACTAATTACTTTTCAACTTCTGTCTCTTAGAACACATGAAGCTTTCTTTTTTCCCTAGTGATAAAATGCTGCATAAATACTTAATTTTCATGGGCCATCCACAAAACTTCTTCAGTGTTTATATTGCTAATATTTGCTTAGAATATGAACTGTAACTGAATCAAAAGTGATAGTTGTCTATATTTGTTTATTAAATTTCTTGCAGGCTTCAATTCTGAGGAGTACCAAACAGCAAAGCATAACCGGGATAGACCACTTTGCAGCACTAATTGATCTTTCGGCTACAAATCATAAGAACTAAAAGCTGGAATCCATCAAAGTCAATTCTGGATTATAATGCAAGTTTCGGGTTTTAAATGGAGATTTGGGATTCCAATCTCGTAAGTTGTTTTTCCCAAGTCTGGCATTGTCTAGTGATATGATATCCTTTATTGAACATTTTCGGCTCCTCATTGGATTGAAATTAGATACTCAAAATGGGTTGAGATATTGCCATAAAGTTGAGTTGATGGATTAAAACTAGTAATTTTGTAAATCTCACAAAATTATTTATAAATTATAAGAATTTATTTTTCTCTTCTCCTTTTATTTTTGGGTTAACCGAAAGATGCGTCTATTTTCAGTTTTCCGTGTTCTGATGGTAGTTTTATGGTTAGTAGCTGCCTCACTTTCCAGACTCCAAATGGTTCTGCAGATCTTTTGGAGTTTTGAACTTAATGCAAAATGACTGTATTCTAGGAGGTGTAGAAATGGATAGTGTATCAATTGCAACACTACTTTACTATGAGGTTGAACCGTTGAAGTAATATTTCTCCTTTCTGCTGGATTTGCTGTTATTGCCAAAAATTGTTTTTGCTCACTACTAGATAGAAATGTATCCCGTGCAATGTGCCGATAAATTATACATTGTTTGTCTAATAAGTCGTAAAATACTGGTGGTAAATATTGATTATGTGGGGTTGAAAATAATTGTTTAAATACGTTATTTGTCTCATAAAAATAAAATATTAGTGGTAAATATTAGTAAATTGAATATAGAGTGAAATACAATCTTGGGTGCAGGGTACAGATTCTCTAATATTAAGAACGTGCTTCAAGCCTTCACTATTAATATTCATTAAGTGACGGAGACAGACACAATATTCAAATTCATTAAATGAGTTATTACTGTCATAGCTTTTTTTTTTTTGGAATACGAGAACAAATTCTCATGTCTGTCCTCCGCGACTTCGGGATCGATACCTATTGTCGTTTTTATCGGAGTAGAACAAGGAGCAAACCTTCGGTGCGTACACCGACCCCACAACACACCCACCAAGTAAATCAGGAAGGCAAGCTAGCGGTTGTCATAGCTAGCAAACTGACATGTACAAGAACGTGTTTCAAGAGTGTTCTTTATTAGACTTTAAACGAAGTTTAAAATTTTTGACATGAGTGACACATGTCATTTTAAGATTCTTCCAGGCTAAACTCTTCGCTTTTAATTAAAGGAACAAATATATGGCAATGATACTAGACGTACACATTTTTGCACACACTATGCTTTAAATGTATGTACCTTGTGCTGTTTGAATTTTTTTATGCTTTTTTGTGCACCACTTATACAGCACAGAGTACATACATTTAAAGTTAGGTGCAAAAATGTGTCTAGCAGTGCTCTATATATAGATAGATGAATGCATTTCCAAAGAGTAATGCTACACGGTCCCACAATAAATTCTACATTAAATTTCACACCCAACAATCATGACCATTAATTCCAGTGGGTCGTATATGAGTTCCACACGGAACCCACAAGAATCAAGGGTCAGAATGTGTTCGGTGTAAAATTTAATGTGGGTGTAGTATTTTTGCTTTCCAAATACATGTGACAGTAGAATCACCTCCAATAATAATGAGACCACTTAAACAAAACAAAATTCATTGGATCTAATACCACTTACATTTAGAAAGCATTTGAGATTCAAAATTTAGGAAACACATCATTTACTCTGCATTAATTAATATAGAGAAGGGAGAAAAAGGAAAAGAAAAAAGGGAATTTTAGTCAAAAATTCTTTAAAATAGAAATTTTTTTTTTTTTTTTAGTATTAAGTCCAACCCGTTTTTTTGTTTAGTGAAAAGTTCACATGTAATAAAAGTTATGTGAAATTTCATATAACATTGTAAAAAAATTGAACTAGTAATGTGAAATTCCACATAAATAGTCAGTGTAAAATTTTACTAAAATTTTAAAACATCGGGATTTGATCTGATTAAGTTTTACCAGTCATGGAGTTTTGACCAAAATAAAAAGATGTATTGTCCTTTAAACTTAATAAGTCTAAAATGAGAGACTTTTTATTAAATTTTTAAAGAAAAAATAGGAGAGAATGTTAAGATAGAGAGACAAATATGACAAGAGCCCACTTACTATTCACCAATAGTCTAAATGATAAAAGATAAGTCAGTGCTTATCTAAATTAAACAAATAACATTCAAGATATAAGTGTGAAAGTTAGATGAAAAAGAACAATGTACCATAAGTATACAGAACTGCATCAGAAAACAACAGCAGCCAATGTGAAAAAGAATACAATTACAAGTGTATACCATTGCTCTGATGCAAGAGACCTGTTGCTCTGATTCTTAACTTAGGAAGAGAACACTTGGTGTCCACTACTTGATTCCTATGAAATCATTAAACCACCAAATCTATATAGCACCCGGCCTGAACCACTACCACCAAAATTGCCTCATATTCAAACCATTATGCTTATGAGGCCAAAAGCACTTATTATATACAATACATAAGAAGAGCAATTTCAAGATCTCACTTGAAGTTATGCGCCCTCTTTGCAGAGGTGAGAGTATTAGAAAGCAGCATTGCAATAGTCATCGGCCCCACACCTCCCGGAACTGGAGTAATAGCTGAAGCAATCTTGCGAGCCTCCTCGTAACAGACATCTCCAACCAACCGATATCCTCGAGGACTACTTGCATCCTGAAGAAGGGGCACAAATAAAACAGCTTTCAATAACCCTCCAACCACTTCTTGTAAAGCGGACATCACATAACATAAACACATCATTATCATTCTGATTAGATAAGAATTTAGCAAAGACTATATTAGAGGCATACCAACCACCCGTTCCTTACGGAAACACTTCTATTTTTGCTGTAGGATTAAGGAAATAGATGGTAAAAGCCAGGGTGGTAGAAATAAAGAACATTAATGTAATTTTTGATAGAACACATTACCATTTACTGTTATTGTTTCCAAGTAAATAGGTCCAAAAAAAAAAGGGAGGGGGGGGAAATTTAGGAAGAAACGAGATTCTATGGAGTGTGTTAGGCAGTGGTTGAGAAATAAAAAGATGTTTTGTATGCGAATAGGTGTGTGACATATAACAGCAGATGTAAACAAATTGAGAACTTTATTTCGAATGATTGAAAGTAAATTAGATGTGATAATGCCGGTTTTGTGCCTTGAAAAATCCAAATCACCATTTTGAATGGATAACCACCCCAACCCACCCAGTAAAAATGTTGGCAGATTTTTGTTTAAGCGGATCTGTGAGAGAGAGAGAGAGAGAGAGAGAGAGAGAGAGAGAGAGAGAGAGAGAGAGAGAGAGAGTGAGTGTGTGTGTGTGCGCTATGACAGCTTACATAGCTCACCTCAACTGGATTAATCCCAACATCAATAATAACCGCACCAGGCTTTATCCAGCTACCTCTCACCATGTTAGCTTGCCCTACAGCTGAGATGATAATATCCGCTTGGCTTGAGATCTCCTCCGGATTCTTGGTTCTTGAATGGATAATACTCACTGTGGCATCTTCCCTCTGCCAACAATAAGGTATCAAAAAGGTAATGTTAGAAGTTAAAAATGTAAATTGAACCAGCTACTGCACATAGCAAGAAATATATACGTATACATATGTGTGTATATAATAATAATAATAATAATAATAATATTTTGGAAAGACATAGTGTATACTTGCAACAGCAGCGCGGCTGGCATTCCAACAATATTGCTCCTCCCAATCACAACAGCCCTTTTCCCCTTGATATCAATGCCATATCTGTGCAGCAACTCTATGCATCCTTTAGGTGTACATGGAACGAATAAGGGTTCTCTACCTCGCATGGCAAGACGGCCAATGTTCAAAGGGTGGAATCCATCCACGTCTTTCTCAATGCAGACAGCATTCAATATGCTTTGCTCATTCATATGCTGGAAAAAAAGAAATCCCCAAGTAGGAGTATGAATTGTAATACAATCTCATGCATGACGAAGACTTTAGAACTGCATAGGACATTGACCATACTACAAGTAAATTGAAGTATATTTATGTAAGATTAATCAATTATTTGTTTATGTGACGGCCAACCGGAGTATCTATATATTACTTTCAGTCTTTTGAGTATAGCCGTATATATAGATATCCTTTTTTTCTTAGCAATCCAAAATCGTAATGGGACAATTAGAGGATGAAAACTACATGTGAGTCATCTAGAATGCCCTAGGTCAGATATCGTGGAATGGCTTCATGCAAGACATACATTTTAGAACCAGCCTTGTGCTATTTGATCTCTCCTCCACGAATAAGAGAAGGCTTGCAAATACTCATGTTCGGAGAACCAACAAAAGCGTGATCTTCTGAGTATAAGACTCATCACCATCAAACCATTCAATCTATAAAGTTGGAATCAACAGTCTTTGTAAATTGTAAGTAATAACAACTGAAAAAACCTAATAATAATATGCAAGCTAATGAGAATCATTGAACAATTCATGTGGCACGTAGTTTTTCTACAGCTTTTCCCACCAAAAAAAAAAATTGTAGAAGTAGAACTATTGCTAAGTTTCAGGTCAGTATGGTTCACCAGCTAAAAAAGGGCGGACACTAAATAGAACACTGGAATCCAGAAACTTACAGAAGGCAGAGGCAACTGAACAAGGATGCCATGAACTGAAGGATCATCATTGAAATCCGAGATATGCTTGAGCACTTCTTGTTCTGTGGAGTCTTCCGGCAAATTCACTTCATATGAATTAATCCCAACGGATTCACAAGCTTTTTTCTTGTTGCGTACATAAGTTGCAGAATCTTTCCTATCTCCAACGAGAACAACTGCCAACCCTGGCACAACACCTATTGCATCCTTCATTCGGATTGTTTCAGCTGTTATTTCATCTCTGATTTGTTTTGCAGTTGCTTTTCCATCAATGACCTTTGCCTTCGCAGAGGTCTCCGTAGCCACAGCAACTGCACAAGGAAGAAAGAATCTGAAAACCCAAACAGAAACCACAAAGTTCAAGGTTTACAAAGGAGAAATATATAGAAACTAGCCTGGTCAATTTGGAATTCAATGAAAAGCATTTATGCACAGAGAAGTTGTTTATTTTTTTTAGGATAGATCATACACACTAGGAAAATCAAAAAGTCCATTAAGTAAAATTTTTCCTGACATATATAAGCATCCAGGAATTAAATTATTATTTTTTTTACATGTAAACGTTTATCCAAGGTTATTCGGTAGCACTAGCACCAAAAACACTTTATTCCAAGGCATCAGTAGCATCAAATCATAATTAGACTTTTTTGTGGTTTAGGCGATCATTGCATAGAGGACATTGTTATTGTTATAAATTTCTGACAACCTCACGGAAAGTTTTAGTACACAAGTGAATGAAATCAACATTTCACAACCCGTTTGGGAATCTAAAGTGCTTAAACTTAGCGCAGAGAGACTAAGGTGCATTTGGGCCAGAAATGCTTTTGGAAAGTGATTCCAAACAGACCCTCAATGTAAAAAAAACTTACGCACGAAGCAGAAGTTTACTTTTGTGAGAATAAGTCATACACACTAGCACAATCAAAAGCTCATTAGGTAAAACCTCTTCCTAACAAAAATCAACAATTCAACATTTCAAAACAATCCACTCATAATCTCATACTGATAATTCCCATGGAACTATTTCCTAGAAAGTACACACACACACACACACACATGCCGGCTGATGAAATCAACATTTCAATCAAGAAAACCAGTAACAAAAAATCAAAAAAAAAAAAAAATTAGAAAGAAAAAAAAAAGCAACTTTTACTTAGTAATTCTAAGGGAACTATTTTCTAAATACAAACACACACTGTCTGATCAAATCGACATTTGAAACAATAAAACCCAGAAACAAAAAAAGTCGAAAATTTAGAAGGAAAAAAAAAAAAAAAACTTTACTAAGTAAAATCAAAAGCTCATATCTTTAATTTTCCATACAACCAAACAGAGTAGAGTAAAATTACCTGTGGCAACGGATGATGAAGTTGATGAGCGAGCAATGGCGATGGTTCTGATTGGTCCGGCATTTGTGGGACCCAAATGGAGGGGCAACAATCGACGGAACTGAAGTTGAGTTTTGGGGCCGCTAAAGGGAAGAAGAAGAAGACGAGCCGTTGAAGATGAAGAACAGTCGGTGAATATCATCGACGCCACCATCTGAAAATACCCTCTTCTAAAGGATTGCAATTTTGGCCCTATAATACTGCTTGTATTGATTTGAACTATTTAGGGTTTTTGGGTTCAGTATACAAGTAGGGTTTTACTTCTGAGAGAGAGAGAGAGAGAGATGCTTTCTTTTGTTCGGCTAAAAAGAATTGGGGAGACGAGTGCTGCAAAAGGGTGGTAGCGACTGTTTGGCGGAGCGTTGAAGCTGCGATCCACCAGCTTATTAGCCTAAACGCCAAACGCAATTTGTTTGGGGAAAAATTAAATCGATTTGCAAACGCGGCTCTCGGCGATTCATGCGCAATTCGTTCGCGATTTCTACAAGCCGGGGCCTTGAAATGACGCATGTGCCCTTGGATTTTTTTTTGAAGAATCACGACATCCTTCTACGTCATTTCAAAGATTAATGTCATTCTTCCCGAATTTTATAAAGTAGGTCTAAATATACCATTTTTCCAGCTAAATTCACAATCATGTAGTGTGGAAAGATGAAAATTTTATGAGAGAAGGTGGTAAATTTAGCAACAAAAAAAAAAAGTGGTGTATTTAGCCCCACCAATTTTATATATATCGAGTTGGTTATCAATACGTGTGGCAGTGAGAGAACTTTCAATAATGGTATCGTACTCTAATAAAAATTCAGTGGACCCACTAATATATGTGTTGTTGGGATACAAATTTTAAGAAACTGTTTATACCATAAAATATAATTATACTACTATATAATAATAATAATAATTATAATAATAATTATTATTATTATTAGTTACTTTGGCTTGCCATGGAAGCCATTTATAAATTTCTTGCAGGACACTTGTCACCGTAGGAGTGCATCAAAGGTGGTGAATATCAATGATGACGATGGAGATATATGGAAGTCATTTGAAGACACTTTTCATTGTAGGAGCATCTCCCACTAATTGGTAGTTAACTACTTGAAAGTTGTAGGAATTTGAATTGTTAGTTAATGTAATAGGAAGAAAATATTCAAATTCAAATAAGTAGTTATGTAATTCATCTATAAATAGACGTTGTGTACTCCTTGTAATGGGTCATTGACCAACAAACATTTCAACATTATGTAATCTTTTTCATTTGGCCACCATGGCTATTAATTTATTTTACATTAGTTTAGTTTTAGTTTAGTGTTCGTTCAATGCTTTACTTTCCTTTAATGCAATTCGTAGGAGTAGTTATAGAATAGTTCAACCAATTCGAAGGTATCCTTCAAACTCTCATTTCTCTTCTTCTTCTTCTTCTTCTTCTTTTTTGTATTTCATTTCACACGTTTGAAGTCCTTGTTAAGGCATCGAACGTCACCATAATTTTCCTGGTGAGGCGCAGTTTGGATTACACACATTGGCAATTTGCTTGCCTGGCACGCTCGCACACATTTTAATTTTCCAACCAAACATTTTTGGCACGCCCGGTGGGACACAAGTGTCAAGATGAATTTTGATGGATTGTATGTTTCACTCTCATCAACACCAATCTTCGGTGATAATGAGTTCGAAGGGTTATATGTACCCTCACTAACACCAAACTTTGGTTATAGAAATTTTGATGGGTTGTATATACCCCCACCAACACCATATTATGGTGATAAAAAATGCTTCACTGATTTAGTTCCATTATTGAAAGAATTAAAGGATCAAGCATTTAATTTAAAAACTAAAATGTATGAAATGACTCGACGGGTGTCAACTATTCTTCAAAATTACGAACCAATGAATGAAAATAAATTTATTATGAAGGATCTTCATGATCCTTTAATGGTGGAAACAAGAAAATCAACAACACCATCATCACCTCTATTGGTTAATCAACCAAATGATTGTGATTAAAATACACTCGGGGGGTCCATTTTACAACCAAATATGGTTGAAGATCATGAATATGCTTTTGTTCATACATTTGGGTTTTTCGACACTACACAAAGTGTTGAAATTTATGACTTATTTAAGCCACTTTATACTTTGGCTTTAGATGGTCAATACCCACTTTGGCTCTGTGGTGCTTATCAAAAATGGGTTATGACTATGTGGATTATTCTATGGCGAGATTATTATCAAAGGGAAAAGATTATTGACACCAATATAAATACTAATTCGGTCATCGAATTAGTTGATCACTGCTTTAACTGGTCTAATAGGACCAAGATTGTTGTTGATGTCTGGCTCGAACTAATAGACAGAAGTAAGCACAGAGTTGGCTTTGTTGAAATTTGCTCGAGCCGAATTTACATGCAACAAATTCTAGATTGTGTTGTAGATGTTGAAGTAATATAACACTATACACACAATAGTGTATATAAAGAAAATATGCCTAAGAGTCACATTTGGTGGTGTAGAAGCCAGTGTTGAAGACTCGAAGTACATGACACATGACTATGGGGAAGGTGTAAATTGTGGGACCCATTCGAATGCTTGTTAAATGTCTACAGTTAATCAGTGGCATAGAAGTTCCTAAAGTCCAAATAAAGTATGGATATCATTTTTCATTCCAACAAGTTAGCCACAACCATGTTTGGTAGTAATTTTGGCTTGGTGTTGGTGTATGTTAGTTCTTCGATTGGTTACATGTTCAAACCAAAAGTTTATTCGATTGATGATATGTCAATAGTAGTTGGTTAAATAGAAGTATTTTCAAAAATACCTTTATTGGCTTCAAAGCCATTTTAAAACAAATTCATTTAGTTAGAAGTTTTCTTATTGGTTTCGAAGCCAGTTTAAAGTGGTTTATTTGTGTTCAAAGTTATCATATTGGCTTTGAAACAATTTATTTTAGAGGCTATTACATTGACTTCAAATTAGTTTAAAAGCAACCTATCTAGTGTTCGAAGCAACTATGTTGGCTTCGAATTAACTTTAAAGCCATTTTTTGATATTCAAAGTTAATCTATTGGTTTTGAACCAATTTAAAAACAATTTATAATGTGTTTAAGGCTTTTATTTTGGCTTCGAAGCAAAATTAAAGTTCTTTATTTTCGAACCTCCTATATTTATTTCAAATACAATGTTAAGTCATCATTTTATGATCAAATCCTTTTCATTGGCTTCGAAGCAACTTTGAAGCCATTGTTTTGTGTTCAAATATTTTTTATTGGCTTCGAAGTAAGTTAAAAGTCATTATTTTTGTATTCAAGGCTATTATATTGGCTTCGAATCAAGTTTAAAGCCACTCTTTTGTGTTCGAAGCTATTACATTGACTTCGAAGCAAGTTTACAGTCATTTATTTAATGTTCGAAATTATTTGATTGGATTCGAGGCAATTTTAAAGCCATTTACTTTGTGATTGAAGTTACTATTTTAGCCACAAATGCTACTTTAAAGCTATTTTTCGTTTTCGAAGTTGTTTTGTTGGCTTCGAAGTATGTTACACTATTGTATGGAAATCAAGAAATTGGTTCTTCAAAAATTACGTATGCTTCATTTTCAAAGAACCAGGGGGGCTTATGTTTATACCATAAAATATAATTATACTACTATATAATTATTATTATTAGGGGAAAATACCTTTTACCCCCTTGTGGTTACATTCATTTTCTCATAACCCCCCTGTGGTTCATTTTGTAACACTTAACCCCCCTGTACTACGGACTGAAGTGAGACTGTTAACTTTTCTAACGGTAGTCCTACTTCAGTCATTAGTATAGGGGGGTTAAGTGTTACAAAAATGAACCACATGGGGGTTATGAGAACATGGGTGTAACCATAGGGGGGTAAAAGGTATTTTTTCCTAAAGAGTATGTATAAGGGCTTGGGGGTATTAACGTCATTTCCTTTTTTTCCGTTAACGTTAGAAAAGATAACAGTCTCACTTTAGTCCGTAGTACAAGGGGGTTATGTGTTACAAAATGAACCACATGGGGGGTTATGAGAAAATTGGTGTAACCACAGGGGGGTAAAAGGTATTTTCCCCTTATTATTATTAGTTACTTTGGCTTGCCATGGAAGCCATTTATAAATTTCTTGCAGGACACTTGTCATCGTAGGAGTGCATCAAAGTGGTGAATATCAATGGTGATGATGGAGATATATGGAAGTCACTTGAAGACACTTGTCATTGTAGGAGCATCTCCCACTAATTGGTAGTTAACTACTTGGAAGTTGTAGGAATTTGAATTGTTAGTTAATGTAATAGGAGGAAAATGTTCAAATTCAAATAAGTAGTTACGTAATTCATCTATAAATAGATGTTGTGTTCTCCTTGTAATGGGTCATTGACCAACAAACATTTCAACATTATGTAATCTTTTTCATTTGGCCACCATGGCTATTAATTTATTTTACATTAGTTTAGTTTTAGTTTAGTATTCCTTCAATGCTTTACTTTCCTTTAATGCAATTTGTAGGAGTAGTTATAGAATAGTTCAATCAATTCGAAGGTATCCTTCGAACTCCCATTTCTCTCCTTCTTCTTCTTCTTCTTCTTCTTCTTCTTCTTCTTTTTGTATTTCATTTCACACGTTTGAAGTCCTTGTTAAGGCATCAAACGTCACCACAATCTCCCTGGTGAGGCGCAGTTTGGATTACACACATTGGCAATTTGCTTGCCTGGCACGCTCGCACACATTTTAATTTTTCAACCAAACAGAAACATAGCATTATTCCAGTTTAAAATATAACATATGTATTATTTTATTTTATTTTTATATCTAAACTACCCTTGTTCTTTTCATTCTACACTAAATAGTCACTTAATCAGACTAAAATATATACGCATTAATCAGACTATACTGAGTATTTATATCAGAGTAATGCTATGCTTTTCAAATCATAATCCAAATCTCAAATCTACATTCCTAATGATGAGGTAGTGGGCCTACTACCACAAAATCTAGTGGGCTTACTGCCACATTATTTGAGAGGTAAATTTGAGATGAGTAGTGCTACACACACACACACACACTTTTTGACGCCCAATTTTAAATGCATGTACCATATGCTGTGTAAGTGGTGCACAGAAAAGTATGAAAAATTCAAACAGCACAAGGCGCATGTGTGTTAAAGAATAGTGTATCAAAAAGTATGTGTGCCAAACATTTCCCATTTGAGATTTAGATTTAAGAAGCATAGCATTAATTGCATTACTCTTTATACAGTATAGTATTCCAATAGAAGGGCACAATTGTCTTTGAACATTCAAAATCAATTATTCTGTAAGATAACCAAACGCTTACATAATCTATTCTGCCACAATAATCACTTCTACAATACATTACACAAACACTAAAAGTATTAGACGGAGTAATCTATTATAACAAAAGCTATCGCAAAGAATTTGTCCCAAACAAGCTCATTGTACAATATGCCTACTAAGAGGATGTTTGGCCCAACGATTTGGCAGCTTATTTTAAGCTTTTTTGTCCAAAAGCTAATCGCGAGCCTTCAGCGATTTGTGCCGCGATTTGGACACGTTTGCTTTGAAGCTGGGTAAAGCCTTATCACAATCAGAACATTGGTCAAGACTATAGCAATTTATTGCAATGCCCTTGGATATCTCATTGAATAATAATTTAATCCCACTACAAGTAGAGGTGTCAAACGGGCTGGGCCGGGCCCGGTTAAAGCGGGCCCCGAGCAGGCTTCGGGCCGAGCCGGGCCGAACTGGGCTTCACCAAACATCGGGCCGAGCCGGGCCGGGCTTGGAAGTGGAGGGGGTGTGTCTGCCCCGGACCGGTGGCCCGGGCCTAGCGGGCCAGACATCGGGCCGGGCCGGACGGGCTAGCTGGCTTTCATCTATTTTTGAAGTGGGCCGTGGCGGGCTTCGGGCCGGGCCGGGCTTTTTCAGCATTTCGGCCCAAGCCGGGCCATGGACGGAAGGATGGGTGTCCATCCCGGCCCGGGGTATGTGAACCGGGCCTAGCGGGCCGGACTTTTAGCCCGGAAAAAGTAGGTCGGGCTCGGGCCGGGCCAACCCGACCCGATTGACACCACTAACTACAAGATAAATGCATTCCTTTTGGGGTAATATTAATGACTAAGGGGGCCGTTTGATAAAATTGAAAATTAAGTGCTGAATTTTAAGTACTAAAAATTTTAAGTGATTGAATTTACAATACATAAAACAGTGCTTCAAGTACTGAAATGGAATGCATTCAGTGATTATTTTCAGTAAAAAAATTCACTTAAAGTTTTCTGCAAATTCTTGGTTAGTTTTTCAAGTGGTATGTTATCAAACGCACTGAAAATAACTAAGTGCTAAAAATTTTCATTTTCACCACTTAATTAGGTTATCAAACACACACTACTCATTCATAATAACTGTAATACCCGTACCCAGAAAATAGAAGTAATATTTTATTTTTCATGCATTAATTAGTATAATTAATTGCATGTGATATTTGGGTAAGTTCCAGTTACCCCGATGTGACAAGTGCTTTGATAAGGGCACAGTTAGACAAATATGAAATAGGACCTACGGGAGGTTCAGATTAGATAAATTGCATTTAGTTGCATGTATGTGATTAAATGAATATTTGTTTAATTGCTTTTAATATTTTATTGCTAGTTATGACTTTTTATGGTACCAATTTGGGTACCCATGTAAGGGCGAATTGGAATATGGTTCATAATTAGTAGGCTAATTAGCAACTTCATAAAATATTTGGGACCACTTTTGTGACCCATACGTGGCATAAACATATAACACCCACATTTGTGTTATGTCATTTGCATTACATTGTCATGCATGATAATGTGATGTGGCGTGTCTTATGACACATGATTGGGTGAGTTTTGACTCACGAGTTGATTTGGGTGTCTGTATTAGAGAACCCTTTGAAACTGTTGTGATTGAAGATTTATTGTTTGTGAAGTCTCTCCGAGTATGAGACGGTCACAGTAGAACATTTTAAATGTTTATCTGAAAATAAATGTTTACCTGTGTATTTCAATATCTGTATTATTTTCTGTTTTAGGAATTATTTCTGTTGTTAGATTTAGTATCCTGGTGAGGACGAATGAACACGCTATTAATTTGGTAGGCTAATTAGCAACTTCGGAAACGTCATGTAGAAATTCGCGTTTTAGCGACCAAACGAAACTTAGTCGAAAACTTTTAATAATTTCGAAGTTTCACTCGTAAAGCTATGAATAAGCTGTATAGAAAGTTTCAGAGACTAATTAGGAGTTTGGAAAACTCGTGGGGAGGTAAACGTAAATTCCCAATAGTCTTGCCTATATATAGGAAGTGATGACTTTAGGTTTTTTTCATAAGTTTAACCTAAATTCCAAAAGGAGGCCAAAAGGGGGCTAGAGGGAGATTTTGTTGCTTCAAGCTTTGCGACGCCAAACGACGATCTTCCGTCAGTCTGGTTTCTCCCAGATTTCATATTCGAGTTCCTCGAGGTAAGAGCTTCGTTTTGATACCTATTAGGGCCTGTTTGGCTAAGTTTTCCGAAAAGTTATTTTCTAGAATTTTTCATAAAAGTTGATAAATGGAATTTTGATCCATAGGAATTGTACTAGACGGATTTCTGCACGTTCTTTGTGCACGGGTTTTCTTTGAATCGAAGTTTAAGAGCGTAAATCGGAGGTGAGTGATTCAACTATGTCTTTGGAATGATTTCTTGACATGTATTCATGTTTTGTGTGAATAGCATGTATTAATTCTTAGAGATATATTGTGTAGTTCATATTGGGCATTTATATTGATAAGTAGGCTCAATAGCACGGTGATATGTTTTGATTACCGCGAGCATGGTGATATGTATTTGAGCATGTTAAATTGCTTATTTGGGTCAGAAGGAGCACGTGGTCACCGTGCCATTTTGTGGAGCCGATATAGGCATTAAGGTCGCACGATTGAAGAGAAGAATCGTGGGTCTTACCCTTTCGCGTGGACTTATTGGCGAGGAGTCGCGGATTGGGAGTATGGACGGGCACGTGAGTCTCCGGCGACTAGTATGAATTGTAGAGATGTGAATGCGGACATGTTTATCATTCATGTGCATATGTTGATTTATTCACTAAGCTTTAGCTTAAACAAATCGAAATATGTGTGGTTATTCAAATAACCATTTCAGGTGTAAATGCTGGCGAGGAATCGCAGAAGTGAGTACGGGGGTTGGGAGTTCTCTTGGAAGGCAACTTGAATGTAAATCTTGTAGTTTTGGGATAATAGGATGTTGTAATAAGACTTTTTTATTGTTTTAACTTATGTTTAACTTCGTATGATAGAATGGATTTTAAACCGTTGTAATAGTTAGTGACATGTTGTAATCCTGCTTTAGAAATGATTTAATACAGCTAAGATTACTTTGGATTGAGTTTGGTTTGAGTGGTTGATCATTGGTGATAGTTAGAAAGCTTTTAAACTTGAAATTCTGCAGATTGGGCTGCTGCCAGGGGAGCAGTCGACTGGTCCTGTGTTCAGTCGACTGAACCCCTGTGTTTGCTAGCTACTGCTTCTTATTTTAGCAAAAGCAGTCGACTGGACCCCGCCTCAGTCGACTGGACCCCCTAGCCTCAGTCGACTGGAATTGCTATTAAATTCCCTGCCTTCCTCCGTCGACTGAGCAGTCGACTGAACCTCTGGTTTTAAAATGTGTTTTGTTTTTCCGCTGCGTGTGTTCTTCAAACATAATTTTGGGAACGTTAATGAATTGGTTTAGCCTCAGTGGCGTGCCACGGACTCCTGTTCCGCTATTGTGGGACCGGGCTGTGACAAAACATATACCCACTTAGATATTTGATAGTTAATATAAAGTTTAGGGAGTTTCATAATAGGTCTTAGAAAACATTAGGGGGTGTAATTCAAAATTGGACTTAATTATATTATATATCCTAAGTTGAGTCGGTTGACTCATTTGGATTAAAAAAAAAGCAATAGAAAGGAAAAAAAACAAAAAAAAAACAAAAAAAACAAAAACAAAAGAGTTAGATACGGGAAGATAGTTCAACGAGAAAAGAAAAAAAAAAGTGACGACGGTTCCGTTCAATTTCGCGACGCCGTTTCTTCACTCTACGATACTCATTTCTAAAACAGAAGTCATATTTGGACTCGTGAGGGTAGGCCTAACATTTTGGTATAATTTATTTTTAGTTTAAACGATAGATTTTTCGTGACTCAAATAGGTTGGTAACATTTAGTTTACCAAAATATGTGTAGGAACACATTTGGAATATTCTTTGAGCTGGGTCTTGCTAGGAATCAGCTTTTAGGCTATTAATTTGCTGTTTAAATCGTTGAGGTGAGTGTCCAAATCCCAAAATTGGATGTTTAATATTTTTTTTAATTGTTATTAAATGCTTAGAATGCTTAATTTATGATTAAGTAGAAAAATATGTGATTAATTATTATTTAACATGTCCAAAAATGCTGAAATTGCCATGTTGACATGTTGATTTACTTATGTGCTTATTTGGGTCAAAGGGTCTCAAGTGATAATCATCATTATTTAGCCCGTACATAAGGGACGTCATTCCTCAGAGAAAAGGGGGATGATGATGAAATCCTCAGATAAAAGGGGACGGTGGTGACGACCACAGCGAATTGACTTCGGTCTCTTGAGAGTGTGTGATTTCACTTTTAAAGCGACGACAAAGTGAGAATGGCCCAGAATCAGGGGTCCAGAACGATGGTGATTGATTACTTGACACGCCTGCGACCATTTATTGTCGTGAATGTTTAATTGGTGTTATGAATCATTAAATACTCCAATTGCATTATTAGTACCACGTACTCACTAAGCAAAAGCTTATTCGATTTTGTGGCTAATGACCACGCAGGTACGAACGAGCATCATAGTGAGAAGCGTTGAACTGTGGGGATTCTGGGATAGCTCGAGATTAATAGTTTATGTTTAATATGTTCATATGTAATTAAATGGGTTTAGATGAGTAATGATACTCCTAGTGTTTGGAGTTTTGGAGATAAATTTATGTTTTGGGTTATATTAAATCCTTGTAATATATATATATATATATCTATTTTTGGATAGAAATTTTCAAAGTATTTTCAAGTATTTTGCTGATACTTTGGTATTTCAATTCTTATTTAACAGGGGAAATGGTGCTATAATATGGGGAACTCTGTCCAAGTGTCATTCAATAATTTTAAAACTTTATTATATTTCTCTTTATTATTTTGTTTGATAAAAAGCTATTACACCCCTGGTATTTCAGTTTAAAATGTTATTTTTTTGGAACGATAAAAAAATAAAAATGATTGTTTGGTCCTTGTCGACTTTGTTACACGTGTCCTAGCCCGCGGGGACGGGTTGGGGTGTGACAATTTTTTATATTAGAGCAATAGATTAGAGCCTTGGGTACGAGTGACGACGCGTGAGTGTGCACACAATGGCACGTAGTTATATGATCATGTATACACGTTTATTTAGCATGCTTTAAAATGTTATTTAGCACGCGCAGTAATTTATTTTAAAGTGATGTGTATGTATATACTTTGTTGTGGGTGTCAGGCAGAGATGTCTGGAGGTGAGAACCCATCTTCGGCCTGTATGGATAGAATGGAAGTAGTCATGGAAAAGTTGGTAAGAGTGGCTGAAACTCGAGTTACTGAGGAATGACCGAACTCTTCATATACAGAACAAAGAGCACAACCAACAACTATTGCCATGTTCTACAAGCAAAAGCCAGGGAAATTCAAAGGAGAACCTGAATTGATGAAGGCTGACCATTGGTTGACCGATATGAAGAGAATTTTTCGTGCTTTTCCATATATAGAGGAACAGAAGGTCTTGTTTGCCTCAGATACTCTGAAAGAAGAAGCACAAAATTGGTGGACATCTGTATTAAGGCAGGGAGCACCGACTACCTGGAATGGGTTTATCGAGGTGCTCTCGAAACAATATATTCCTCGATCTTTCAGTGATCAGAAGGCCCGAGAGTTTTCTCATCTCAGTCAGGGTTATATGAGCGTTAGGGACTACGCAGCCCAATTTACAAGTTTGGCCAGATTTGCAATGGATTTGATTCCAGATGAGTTCATTCGGGCAAGACGATTCGAGGAAGGACTCTATGATGAGATTAGGGGAAAAGTGGATATACTTGGGCTACCGAAGTATTTAGAAGTATTAGACGTGGCCCTAATTGCTGAGCGACGTGTGTTATCACCAGGGCAAAGTCAACAATTCAAGAGGCCGGGAGGTAGTCAATTCCAGGGATAGGGCAGTTCCAAGAGACAGAGTTTGGGGAGTTCATCGGGTAGTGGGGGCAACAAGCCCAAGTGTCAGATCTGTGGTAAGCATCATTGGGGAATGTGTAACTTATCTCAAATCATTTGTAATAACTATCGACGGCCAGTGCACGTAGCAAGAGATTGTCCCGATCTATCAAGACAGAGTGTGCCAAGACAAAGTATTATTCCAAGAAAAGGTATAGATGACAGTAAAATACGGTGTTATTTGTGTGGTGACCTGGGGCATCGGGAACGTAATTGCCCAAAGAGAGGACCAGGAAGTTCTAGTTCATATGTGGGAAGCACCAAGTCAGAGGCCACTTCAGCAACAACTCAAGGGAGGGAGCAACGACAAGGAAGGTATTTTCAGCTCAAGCCTGAAGAGACCATTGCTGCTGATATTGTGGTTTCAGGTATACTACCTATTTGCTCACAACCTGCTTGAGTATTATTGGATTCGGGGTCAACTCACTCTTTTGTTTCACACCCATTTGCTAAATATTTAGATAAACCCTTAGAACTACTAGATTTTGATTTGTCTGTTTCACTTCCATCGGGAGCTCCACTAGTAAGTTCGGGTGTCTTTAAAGCTTGTGAGATTAATGTGAATGGTAGGGGTTTGACTGTTGACTTAGTGTTATTGGTTATTCAACATTTTGACGTCATGTTGGGGATGGATTGGTTATCTGCAAATCATGCCATTATCGATTGTGAGAATAAAAAAGTAACATTTCTATTGCCCAATCAAGATGTATTTTGTTTCTAAGGGACAAGCGTAGCATCACCGCCTTATTTGGTGTCAGCTGTCAGAGCTTTTCGTTTGTTGAAAAGGGATGTCGGGGATTCTTGTGTAGTATACTTGACACTAGAAGTTCTCACGCCCCGACGTAGCATAATACAGGAAAGCATTTAATTTCCTTTATGGACTCGTAGGTCGTGACAAGTGAGTATGACCAATTGTCCCTGCAACAAAATAACTTAATAGCATTTCTAAAAGAAAGGATACTAATACACATAAGCTCCGAAATTAAAACTTACTAATTATTACATAAGTCCTGGTCTTAGGCACAAAAGCCCTTATTCCAATGTCTAAAACTAGTTTATTACAACCCGAAATTAAAAGACATGGGAAATATAAAGCAGCCTCCTGGAAAGTCGCCTGCCTCTAACTAGCATAGTCGAAGTACCATGGCTGCTCCTGACCTTGAAAATCTGGACATACAGTCCAGGAAGCATCAACGCCGTCAGCTTATGCAAGCTGGTGAGCAAAATAAACAAGTGCTCGCAATGTATATATAAGCATATAAGCAACGGTGCAATTTAACTTTAAAAGCAATAGATTCAAGGTTCCAATTCTAACATAAGTCACGGGGGAATATAGTAAGCAATAAATATGCAACCGTGCATGAACAATGTAACATCTCATCTTTCTGACTCTTTTCTCTCAACCAAAAACTGACTCAACCAAACCATTACCTCATATACCAGGAATAATATCCGATCGATATCCAAAACAGCACACCAATACCATCGCTTCAGATACCAGGAATAATATCCGATCGATATCTAAGCCGCACTCAATACCATCATTTCGGATACCAGGAATAATATCCGATCGATATCCGAAGCAAGCGCCCTAGATACCAGGAATAAAATCCGATCGATATCTAAGCCGTAACTCAATACCATCGCTTCGGATACCAGGAATAATATCCGATCGATATCCGAAACGAGCGCCCTAGATACCAGGAATAATATCCGATCGATATCTAAGTCGTACTCAACACTGTCGCCTCCAATACCAGGAATAATATCCGATCGATATTGAGGTCGCACACCAGACCGCCACTCTTTACTCTTTTCATGCTTTCTTATACACATGCATGTTGACACAACCTCGACCCTAATATGTATGTCAATGTTCACAGTTTGTAGTAACAGTTATTTATCTCAAAGCTGAATATTCGTTCAACATAAATCTCAGTCTGAAACGTTCTTACAAGTCCAATTTCTAACAGTGAGCCTTTAAAACAGTATATTTGTCAAACAGTTCTTTAAAAACTTTCAAAACCTTTTCCAAACAGTCTCTTATATAAAAATACAGAAACTGCTCAAACTGCCTGGTCGCGCGAGCGGGTCGCGCGCGCGAAGGGGCAGAACAGATCGCGCGAGCGGATGGGGGCGGGTCGCGCGAGCGGGTCGCGCGCGTGAGTGGGGGAATGGGTCGCGCGAGCGGGTCGCGCGCGCGAGTTCTTGCAGTTTCATCATCTTCCTCGTTTTTCCCCTGTTTTCAATTTCAAACTGTATTTTTACCCATTTTCAGATTCTGTTTCAAAACGATACATGTAATATATAGATCTCTTCAGTTTTCCACGTAGATTACGAATATGCAATCAATTTTAACTAATACAGATTGTATCTCTAGATATTTGCGATTAAAGTAAGGGTGTCAAAACTTTAAATCAACGGTACGTGGCGATACGGATGAATTACTGCGTAGGATTCGAACCACAGCTTATTGGGACTGAGATCTTCCATAATCAATTCACGGAATTGATTTTGGTTGAGTTTTGTAAAACTCCAATTCAAAGCTTCAATGGTGTTTTCTATATATATACACATATACACGGATATAAACACTGAATTATACATATATATACGTGGCGAGTGAGTTTATAATACTCACTGAGGTGATTACACAGAGAATTTTGAGACCGATAATATCCGCCATCGATTCCGTCGTTAAGAATTTCTCCTCCGTTCTCTTGATCTTGAGATATATATATAGCTATGTAATGTGTGTGTGTATGTATATATATACTGTATGTGTGTGAGTGATCTTGAGAGAACAAGAGAGTGATTGAGAGAATTGAGAGATGCAGAGAGTTTGAGAGACTGTGAAAGAGAATGAGAGAGATGAGAGACACTGATACACACATATATATAAACTGCCCAAAATTGGGCTCCAAGAAAGAGGTGGATTTCATCCGGTGAGGTTGAGCTCACATGCTCCCTCACCCAACATGCGATATAGTCGCAGATTGAAATTTAAAACTGGTATTAACTGGTTGAAATAAAAATACAGGAATCATATTAGTGTAGGAATTAAATTCCCGGTTTATACAAAAATATAGATATTGATTTTGAAACCACAGAAAATATTTTCTATATTTACGGAAATTACATTTAGACCCCAGATAAATATATCAAAAAGAAATTAAAACAAATACTCATGAAAATGAAAGGCAGTATTAATGAAAATAAAATACAGGGTGTTACAGAAGTACTGAAATGGAATTAGAAGATATACCAGTGGTAAAAGAATTTCTAGACATCTTTCCAGAAGATTTACCTAGTGTGTTGATTGAGAGGGAAATTGAGTTCGGATAGATGTGATGCCAGGAACTCAACCAATTTCACGGGCACCGTATAGAATGGCTCCAATAGAGTTGAAGACTCAATTGCAAGATTTACTAGATAAGGGGTTTATTCAGCCTAGTGTATCACCATGGGGTGCACCGATTTTATTTGTGAAGAAGAAGGATGGGACAATGAGAATGTGTATCGACTACCGAGAGATCAATAAGGTGACTATAAAGAATAAGTATCCGTTGTCACATATTGATGATTTGTTTGATCAGTTACAAGGGGCACAAAGTCTTTTCTAAGATTGACTTGAGATCTGGGTATCACCAATTGAAGGTTAAAGCTGAAGATGTTGAGAAGACAGCTTTCAGGACTCGGTACGGGCACTACGAATTTCTTGTCATGCCATTTGGGGTTACGAATACACCAGCCGCTTTTATGGACTTGATGAATATGGTGTTCAAGACTTATCTAGATGAATTTGTGATAGTATTCATTGATGATATATTGATTTATTCCAGAAGTCAAGAAGAACATGAACGACACTTAAGGTTGGTTTTGCAACGACTCAGAGATAAGTAATTGTTTGGGAAGTTGAAGAAAAGTGAATTCTGGTTGACAAATGTTACTTTTCTTGGGCACGTGATCTCTAGGATGGTGTCTCTGTGGACCCACTGAAAATAGAAGCTATTAAGAATTGGTCGAGACCGACAAATGTTTCTAAAGTTCGAAGTTTCTTGGGGTTAGCTGGTTACTAGAGAAGGTTCGTTCAAGACTTTTCTAGAATCGCGACTCCAATGACTCAATTGATGAGGAAAGATGTGGCTTTTGTGTGGAATAAAGAATGTGAAGACTATTTTCAAAAGTTGAAAGATAAGTTGACCTCAGCGCCGATATTAGCTATTCAGTCAGGTACTAGAGGTTTCAGTATATATAGCGATGCTTCTCACCAGGGCCTGGGATGTGTTTTAATGCAAGAGGGCAAAGTGATAGCTTATGCTTCGAGGTAGTTAAGGACACATGATAAGAATTATCGTACTCATGATCTGAAATTGGCAGCGGTGATCTTTGCGTTAAAGATTTGGCATCACTACTTGTACGGGGAAATGTGTGAGATATTTACCGACCACAAGAGTTTAAAATATCTATTTACCGAGAGAGAACTGAAAATGAGACAAAAACGATTGCTTGAATTGATGAAGGATTATGATTTGAAGATCCAGTATCACCCAGGTAAAGCTAACGTGGTTGCCGATGCGTTAAGTCGGAAGTCGTCAGAAAATTTGGTTTATTCTTTAACAGCTCAAGCAAAATTGGTAAAAGAATTTGAACAGCTGGAATTAGAAATAATTCCCAGAATCCAGGGTGGTCTAATGGCAGCTATCCTGGTACAACCAAGCTTGATTGAAGAAATCAAGGTAAGTCAAATCTCAGACCCAATTTTCAAGAAAATAGCTGAAGAGTTACCTGAGAGTAGACAATCGGAATTCAATTTTTAGAATAATGTATTGAGGTATGTTAATCGACTGTGTGTTCCTAATATCCAAGAGTTGAAAGACAAGATTATGGAAGAAGCTCACAATACGAGGTATTTCGTACATCCGGGGAGTACCAAGATGTATAGAGATTTGCAGGAAGTATATTGGTGGAGTGGTATGAAGCGGGAAGTCGCCGAGTTGACTAAATCAGCCCATTTCTTGCCAATTAAGACTCGTGATCCGACAAAGTTAGCAAAGCTTTATGTCAGAGAAGTTGTCAGATTACATGGGGCACCGGTATCAATTGTGTCAGATCGAGACACACGATTTGTGTCTAGGTTTTGGGAGGATTTGTAAAAGGCAATGGGGATGACTTTGCATTTTAGCACATCATTTCATCCTCAGACAGACGGCCAATCCGAGCGAGTTATTCAAATTTTGGAAGATATGCTTAGAGCTTGTGTTATGGATTTTAAATCAGATTGGGAGACCCACTTGCCATTAGTTGAATTCTCTTATAATAATAGCTTCCAGACGAGTATTGGGATGGCGCCTTACGAGGCATTGTATGGTCGAAAATGTAGATCTCTAGTGTGCTGGACAGAAGTTGGGAAAAAGCAACTTATAGGTCCTGAAATTGTACAAATCACTAACGACAAAATCAAGTTAGTTAAAAAATGACTACAAATAGCACAGAGTCGTTACAAAAGCTACGCGGGTACAGGTAGAAGACCGTTGGAATTCGAGGTAGGTGATTATGTTTACTTGAAAGTATCGCCTTCGAAAGGTATCGCACGGTTTGGTCAGCGAGACAAGTTAAGTCTGAGGTTTATAGGGCCTTATTTGATTTTGGATAGAATTGGTCCATTTGCATATCGGTTGGAATTACCAGAAGAGTTGGCAAATGTTCGTAATGTGTTTCACGTTTCTATGTTGCGACGTTGTCTATCAGATTCGAGTCACCGTATCACTCCGGAACGTTGATGGTTCGAAAAGACTTGACTTATGTTGAACATCCAATTTGAATCCTAAATAGGAAGGATCAAGTGCCCAGAACTAAAGTCATTCCTCTAGTAATGGTGTTATGGCGTAATCATTCAGTAGAGGAGGCAACTTGGGAACGTAAAGACGAGATCCGAGAGAAATATCCTCACCTATTTGATACTTGAGGTAAGAAAAGTTTGGGAATAAACTTCCTAAAAGGAAGGGAGAGATGTAATACTCATACCCAGAAAATGGAAGTAATATTTATTTTTCATGCATTAATTAGTATAATTAATTGCATGTGATATTTGGGTAAGTTTCAGTTACCCTGATGTGACAAGTGCTTTGATAAGGGCACAGTTGGACAAATGTGAAATAGGACCCACGGTAGGTCCAGATTAGATAAATTGCATTTAGTTGCATATATGTGATTAAATAAATATTTGTTTAATTGCTTTTAATATTTTATTACTAGTTATGACCTTTTATGGTACCAATTTGGGTACTCGTGTAAGGGCGAATTGGAATATGGTTCATAATTAGTAGGCTAATTAGCAACTTCATAAAATATTTGGGACTACTTTTGGGACCCATACGTGACATAAACTATACCCACTTAGATATTTGGTAGTTAATATAAAGTTTAGGGAGTTTTATAATAGGTCTTAGGAAATATTAGGGGGTGTAATTCGAAGTCGGACTTAATTATATTATATATCCTAAGTTGAGTCGGTTGACTCATTGGGATTAAAAAAAAAAAAACAAGCAAAAGGAAAAAAAAAAAACAAAAAAACAAAAGAGTTAGATACATGCAGTGAGTTCAACGAGAAAAGAAAAAAAAAGTGACAACGGTTCTGTTCGATTTCGCGACGCCGTTTCTTCACTGTACGATACTTGTTTCTAAAACAGAAGTCATATTTGAACTCATGAGGGTAAGCTTAACCTTTTGGTATAATTTATTTTTAATTTAAACGATAGATTTTTCGTGACCCAAATGGGTTGGTAATATTTAGTTTACCAAAATATGTGTAGGAACACATTTGGAATATTCTTTGAGCTGGGTCTTGCTAGGAATCAGCTTTTAGGCTATTAATTTGTTGTTTAAATCGTTGAGATGAGTGTCCTAATCCCAAAATTGGATGTTTAATATTTTTTTTTAATTGTTATTAAATGCTTAGAATGCTTAATTTATGATTAAGTAGAAAAACATGTGATTAATTATTATTTAACATGTCCAAAACTGCTGAAATTGCCATGTTGACATGTTGAATTACTTATGTGCTTATTTGGGTCAAAGGGTCTCAAGTAATAATCATCATTATTTAGCCCGTATATAAGGGACGTCATTCCTCAGAGAAAAGGGGGATGATGATGAAATCCTCAGATAAAAGGGGACGGTGGTGACGACCACAGCAAATTGACTTCGGTCTCTTGAGAGTGTGTGATTTCGCTTTTAAAGCGACGACAAAGTGAGAATGGCCCAGATTCAGGGGTCCAGAACGATGGTGATTGATTACTTGACACGCCTGCGATCATTTATTGTCGTGAATGTTTAATTGGTGTTATGAATTATTAAATACTCCAATTGCATGATTAGCACCATGCACGTACTCACTAAGCGAAAGCTTATTCGATTTTGTGGCTAATGATCACGCAGGTACGAACGAGCATCACAGTGAGAAGCGTTGAACTGTGGGGATTCTGGGATAGCTCGAGATTAATAATTTATGTTTAATATGTTCATATGTAATTAAATGAGTTTAGATGAGTAATAATACTCCTAGTGTTTGGAGTTTTGGAGATAAATTTATGTTTTGAGTTATATTAAATCTTTGTAATATATATATATATATATATCTATTTTTGGATAGAAGTTTTCAAAGTATTTTCAAGTGTTTTGGTGATACTTTGGTATTTCAATTCTTGTTTAACAGGAGAAATGGTGCTATAATAGAGGGAATTCTGTCCAAGTGTCATTCGATAATTTTAAAACTTTATTCTATATCTCTTTATTATTTTGTTTGATAAAAAGCTATTACACCCCTGGTATTTCAGTTTAAATTTTTATTTCTTGGAACGTTAAAAAAATAAAAATGATTGTTTGGTCCTTGTCGACTTTGTTACACGTGTCCTAGCCCGCGGGGGCGGGTTGGGGTGTAACAATAACTGAGCCCAAAAGCTCTTTTTTTTTTTTAAATGCATGCATTCACTCAACTTTTTCATTCTCATTTACTAAAAATAATTTTAAAAAACCAGCTCCCGTTGAAAAGTAAAATTGTATAAGAGTTATAGAAACAAAATTTTTCATTCTATTTTACAAAAAAAAAAATAGCTTATACAACAATAATTAATTAATACATTTAATAACTTAATTTTATAATTAATCTATATTATAATATTTAGGTTTGTAGTTACTTAATTCTTTAATAATAATATTAATATGCATTAATCAAACTAAACATATTATGTGGAGTATCTAATAATAATATAATAGTAATTATAATTTAAGGGCACAACTGTCTTTTGGATATTAAAATCATTTTTACACTTATGTAACCAAACACTTTTATAATTTATTATATCATTATAACCACTTTTATAATGCTTTACCCAAACATCACAACAATCATAATCAATTCTGACCATAATTTGAGACTGTTTGGCTCACGCTTTGATAGCTTTTGGAAACCAAACGCAATTGTGGGCTGTTTGGCAACCAATTTTGAATCACAATTGTTGCCCAACTTAGGCTTAGTTTGGCCCCCATTTTGGTGTTTCTCTTTTTTAAAGTACAATTTCATGTTAATTCATTGGTAATCAGTTTATGAGCTTTGCAAAAATTGAACGTAAGACTTTTTTGGAGAAATGGTGTTTTTAAAAGTTCAAGGCTGCTTTTTGATTTTATGATATTTTTTTGAAGAGCAATGTGTCATTTATATAAAATTATCAAACAACTTAATAATAAGTTTTATTAGCTATTTTGCAAAAATTGAACATAAAACTTTTTTTGGGGCGGAAATGGTGCTTTTAAAAGCTCAAGACTGCTTTTTGATTTTATGATTTTTTTTTTTAAGAGCACTTATATAAAATTATCAAATAACTTAATAATAAATTTTATAAGCTATTTTTAAAAAGCCACATGAGAGCCAAACTAAACCTTAGTTTCACTATTGATTTGACCAGCAATTGGGCTACGCTCCCCATCGCCGTTGAAGTTTGGCTATGATGGGGAAGTCCAACAACCTTTTTAGTTACATGTTTCATTGATTTGAGCAATTCTATTATTAACAGCATATGCCGATGTGGGACACGCATCGAATGAAGCAGATTTTGAGGATTTTAGAAATGCTAGATACACTCTCAAATGCACGATTAAATGCACAACCTGCTTAATAGTATTAGATCTTGTGCTAAAAAATCTGCACACTTTGTACACCTCTTTTTTTGTGTACATGCTTTTCAACACGATGTCCAATATTTTTAAGCAGAGTTGTGCATTTAGTTGTGCATTTGGGAGTACATCTAACATTACTCGAATCTAAAAACAAGAGCACGCACAAAGCCTTCTCTGATTGGTTTTTTTTTTTTCCTGAATTGATTCATTTCATCTATTTGATTTACATATTGTATGTCTTATTGTAAATAATTGTAATGACCCGAAAATTTAAAGCGTATATTAAAATATTAAAAATTTATTTCGTCAAAGAAAAATACCAGATTTGAGATTTACAGTATAAATTTTACCTGTGTGTGTGGGCGTGTGTTTTGCTTGTGTGAGCGTGTGTTTTGCTTGTGTGGGCGTGTGTTTTGCTTGTGTGAGCGTGTGTTTTGCTTAGGCCAAGCAAAGAAAAATCTCTATAAATACACACCTCTCACTCTCAATCACTCTAACAACTCTTAACTCTATTTCTCTCAACTCTTCACTGTCTCTCTCCATTCTCTCTCTCTCCCAACTCTATACACACACATATCTAAATTATATATACACATACAAGGAGTAATTGAAACAAGCTTGGACTGCGTTTATATTTTGGATTCTTTGTCACAAATTGTTTTCGGAGTATTGGTAAGTAATTCGTACATATTATTTTACGTAATAATTAACTTCTATTTGCTGTTTTTAATAGTATATTTATATGGATTAAATAGAATTAGGAACCTCTAGAAAATAGCTCGGTTTAATCCAAAATAGTAGAATTAGTGTAACTCATTACTCCGACCAGCTACAGCTCTCAAATTTTAAGGGTGGACTCTTAAAATACCCAGGAAACTACCCTTAAAACAGTTTTTGATTTGCTTATACCGTTTGGGTTTTATTTAGGATTCATCTTAAAGGGTAAATTGGTCATTTCACATTCTGTGATTCGAATTTGCTAAAACCAACTTTAGATTTGGGTTCTCCACGAAATTTCACTCAAGATAGACACTGATTTCACTTAAAAAGGTTAAGAAATGAGTGAGTTATGGCCATTAGAAGTTTGGATTTACAATCTGCCAAACAGGGCATTCTGCCCAGATTTATTCCGAAAATTTCATTTACACCCCTGAAAACTTTAAACGAATATATAGAGGTCTTCCGACAACGGATTTGATCACGGTTTCGAACATAGTACTTGTAATATTGTTTATAACAATCTGAGATATAAATTTTACAGTTTTGGTAAATTTTTGTATAATCCCTATATTTTAGTATAATTACATATCAGCCCCAAAACTTTTAAATACATGTTATATTATGTATAAATATCATATTTTAAACATTAATCTTGGACATATTATTTAGACATAAGTATATCATACGAAACTTATTTTTACACATTTTCATATTAATCCTCAATATTAGTTTAAATTACATAAGTGACCCGATTTCTTAAATAGTAGTATTTATCTGCACGAAAATAAGGATTTTCTTTATTATTTTGGATACATGCTTATGGATAGAATAATAAATATGAAAAATTCAGTTTAAAGATTTCGATTTAATACTTTACGTGTAAAATGACGTTTTTACCCCTAGACTTTAAACGTGTATATTTAATTGTAACGAACTTATAATCGAGCCTAGTCAATGGCGTTAGTCTTAAAATCACACAAGGATCGTACTGATAAGATTAAAATACATATTTAGTAATATTACGAAATCACCCCTATAAAAATAATGTCTAGTATCATATTTAAAAGTTTGGAGACAATCCAACATTGTCTAAAATACAGCTTATTTGTAAAATCCACGTTTAGGTAGTTTTGATATAGGACCTGCTACGGACTCCAAATTAAGTCCAGTTAGTGAGGTTGAACTTAGCATAGTGTAAGGAACATTATAGTAAAGGTTTGGCATAGTTTTAGCATATTTACAGAAATACCCTAGAAAAGCCTTAATTGCAGTTATACCCTTATGCTTACAACCTATGATTAAATGTCTAGTTTCTTTTACCTGTATTGATGTAGGAACTGTTTCATCATCAATTCCTAAGTCACCAAGGTGAGTGTTCATACCCGGTATTCAGTTCAACTCCATATGTGAGTGTTCATATTCTTTTTGCTGATTCTACTCCTCACGAGTGGATCTGATTCTACCTTCAGTTATTAATAATATTATATAATTGTTATAATTCATTTTTGGAACATTATCGTTTGGTTCCACTGAAAAAGGGATTATGTTAATATTTGTTATGCCATTGTGCAATTCATTCATTGTTCCCAATGTCAATTACCACTACAACGAACTATAAAGTATAGCCCTAAGTGGTTGGTCCTATTGGGCCCATGTAATGAAGCCCAAGTGGCTGGTCCTTTTGGACCCATGAACCCGACTAGCAGGGTTGCCTTTGATCAATGTGCCATGTAATGAAAGGAACGTGTGTGTGAGTGGGTGGTTGGTAATTTGACATTTATGTAAAGATGTTATCTCCATGCAAATAGAACATGCCATTATATTGTCATTTTATTGCATGAAATTTTAATGTTATTATTTTATCTATTCTAAAAATGCAAATCTTTTAAATGATTATTCAAAGGTTATGTTCATTCACTGAGCCTTCAGCTCACACTCTCCAAATATTTTTAAAACCCTTTTCAGGTGACGAAGTGACGATGATAGGCTATTACAGAACCCTTAGAAGAACAGAACATTTTGATAGAAGATAAAGATTTTCTTCTTGATGCAAATGAGGAGTAGATGATTGTTAGATATGTAGAATATTCAGAAGAGTTATACCTTCAAATGTATTAATATCTTCAAGATTTATGTAGACTTCAATATATAAATAGAATTAAGCTATGTTTGCTTCCGCTAGAGCTCTATTTAATTATGAAGAGGCCTAGAGGCCGGTCTCGAGCCCAGAATTTTGAAGTCGAATTTTGGGGTCGTGACAGTTGGTATCAGAGCAATAGTCCCCGGACCGCTAGAAAAGCATAGAGCAATTATGATTAAGAAGTCTAAGGTTAAGATATAGACACATAAAATTTCGTTAGAAAACTTGAATTACAGCTTAGGACTATATATCATCTTGCTCGGAAGTCTAGAAATAGGACTCATTTTGTATAGAAAGAACAAAAGGAAGTGAGATAAGATATCCAGCTAGAACCTATATAGAATTTTTAGTCTAAAATATCTAATTTTATTATCCGTGAGTCTAGAATTTAAATGTAGCTAGAAGTCTTACATTACTAAAAATATTATATGAAATGTTAACTCTATTTACCAATAGAAATAGTATTAACACGTAACGACACAATGATAATGAACTCTATTTTACTAATAACTCCAAGGTGACGTTTCATAACTCATTGTAAATCTATCAAGAGTTATAGAGTGTTTGATAACCACAACTACTAGGTGTGGTACAAACTAGTGTCTTAAATATATAAATTTAAATAAAGTAGAAAAAAAAAAAAAGAAAAAAAAAAGATTGGAGAACACAACCATGAAATATTAGTAAAAATATGGTAATAGTTGAAACACACATACACGGAGTAATAGGAAGAGTAGAGGACCAGACCTGATTTAGGTTTGCATTAGACATCAGCCTCTCCACATGCTCTCACTCTCTACACGTGTATCACTCTCCCCACGCGCAGGTAATAGTCAGCATTGACTCAGCAGTTGACTAACCAATCATCATCTGACACGTGGCATACCAGCCACGTCAACTGACACGTGTCATGCCACGTGTACTGCCACGTCACTGACCCCATCTCCCTCTCTCTTTCTGTCACTCTCACCGACGCCTTTCTCTCTCTCTTCACGTGCTCTCTCTCTCTTTCTCTTCTTTCTTTCCCATCTGCTCCCTCTTTTTTGACTTTCTCACCGACGCACACTCTTTCTCTCTGTCACTCTCAGTAATCCTCTTTCTCTCTCTCTTTTCTTTCTTTCTCACCTGCCCCCTCTCTTTCTGTCACTCTTCACGTGCTCTCTCTTTCTCTCTGTCACTCTCAGTGATCCTCTCTCTCTCTCTCTTTTCTTTCTTTCTCACCTGCCCACTTTCTTTCTGTCACTCTTCACGTGCTCTCTCTCTCTCTTTCTCTCCTTTTAAAGACCATCCATGTCCCATATCTCTCTATCCTTCTCACCATGAGCCTTTCTCCGTCTGACCCTCCCCATCTCTTTCTTCTTCTCTTCTTCTTCCTTTTGCCTCTTGGCAGAAACTCATCCCCCCCCTAAAAAAAAAAAAAAAAAAAAACCTCACCCAACCCAGATCTTAAACAAGCAAAAAAAAAAAAAAAATGGTTTCTAAGAAGGTTCTTAACACAAGTCGTTGTGGTGCATGCGAGTATAACAGAAGACGGTGCAGAAGTGACTGTTCCTTGGCTCCCTACTTTCAATATGCTGGGAGTGTGAAGGATTATGAGGCAATTCACGGCCTTTTCGGATATAGGAATTTTCTACGCCTTATTGAAAGGGTACCTGAGGTAGATCATCTACAAACTATCAAATCCCTTGTGTTTGAAGCCACAGCTAGGCTTCAGGATCCCATTTTGGGTTGTGTTTCTTACATCCTTTTTCTCGAACAACAAGTTCTTGAAACTAAAGAACAAGTCTCACAACTTCAAGCTCAATCAAAAGAAGAGTCACCCAAACAATCCAAAGAGCCTGATCCAGATCCTTGGCTCAACTATGCCATGGTAGATCTAGATCACGACATAGAAAACCCTCGAAAGTGTTCCAATCTCATTTCTCACACCACAACTACTCCAACCTCTTCTGAAATCTCTAGCCCTACCTGTATTCCCCCTGTCACTCAAATTTGTACAACCTCTCCTTGGTCTAATCTGATCCAGTCCTTACTGTCTAGTAACAACCAACAAACCTCTCCAAGTCTGTTGGATCTCGCTGTTCCCAACACAATTTCTCCAGTCCAGTCCTTACAATCTACAAGTCTGTTGGATCTCGCTGTTCCCAACACAATTTCTCCAGTCCAGTCCTTACAATCTAGCACCAACCACCAAACCTCTCCAACACCACTGGATCTCGCTACTCCCGACGAAATTTCTCCAGTCTCTCGTCCTGCCCCCACCACCTCTGTTACTCCAACTTGCTCCTGCTGGTCTAAACACTCACAATCTAACAAGTCCCGAATTCCCTTGGAGCAAACGAAAAAAACAGAGGTCCCAAGATATCCAAATCTCCTCCCAAATCTTCAAGCAAGTTCATCAAAAGCACCTACTCCATCCACTGATCCTTACTCTTTCTTCACTGTTAATAACTTAGCTCAAAGCTCCTTCTTGGGTTTAATTGACATGGTGGAGAGTCAACGTGTCTCTAAAAGAAAAGGAAAAAAGGTCGCGAGGTGGCTTGAGCCTGAGAACTAAGGCTCTAAAAAAAAAAAAAAAAAAAAAAAAAAAAAAAAAAAAAATGGAATGAACATCATGGTCCGGTTTCGAGGTAGTCCCTGTACGTTGAGTGTGCGTGGGATTGAGCCCACATGTCTTACTACGCGTGTCCCTCCACCAGCTTAATGTAGTTTGGACCTTTGGGTATTGTTTTATAGGGCAACTGGGAGGGTAAGCATCCCAGGACGGTATTGTCCTCAGAAGTAAGTCCTGAAGAACGTTAACCCAGGGTTCTGTGGAACGGACTATAGGATCTATATGGTTGCTGAAAAGCGCGTAGGATGTCGTTAGCATTCAACATTTGAAAGGAAACCTCACTTTGGCAGAACTCTGTTCCCACTCATCAAAATCCAAATGTACATTTGTATCATTGTAACTTTTCATATTCCAAAAAAAAAAAAAAAAAAAAAAAAAAAAAAAAAAAAAAAAAATCCTCCTTCGCACTATCTTCGTTTCTTATGTAATGTACTCTCACATTGGACTATCAGTTCAAGAATCAGCTGTGGAAATACTATCTCTTGTTAATAACATAAGTGCACTTTCTGAAATAAGGGTTTTAATCCCTCATCGTCACTTTCATAAATCCACTTGTGTTTGCTATCATCAATCTGAACCAGCTCAAATGTTGACGTGACATGCTTAATCATTTCTAATCCTTCATTCAGGCCTAATTCGATACAATGACAGCACGAGTAAGTCAAAACTGCGAACATTGATATTATCAAGTCCAAGCAATACTGACATATCCTCAACTTTTTGAATTATGAAGTGAGTTAAGTTTGGGGACCAAACTTCTTTAAGTAGGAGAGAATGTAATGACCCGAAAATTTAAAGCGTATATTAAAATATTAAAAATTTATTTCGTCAAAGAAAAATACCAGATTTGAGATTTACAGTATAAATTTTACCTGTGTGTGTGGGCGTGTGTTTTGCTTGTGTGAGCGTGTGTTTTGCTTGTGTGGGCGTGTGTTTTGCTTGTGTGAGCGTGTGTTTTGCTTAGGCCAAGCAAAGAAAAATCTCTATAAATACACACCTCTCACTCTCAATCACTCTAACAACTCTTAACTCTATTTCTCTCAACTCTTCACTGTCTCTCTCCATTCTCTCTCTCTCCCAACTCTATACACACACATATCTAAATTATATATACACATACAAGGAGTAATTGAAACAAGCTTGGACTGCGTTTATATTTTGGATTCTTTGTCACAAATTGTTTTCGGAGTATTGGTAAGTAATTCGTACATATTATTTTACGTAATAATTAACTTCTATTTGCTGTTTTTAATAGTATATTTATATGGATTAAATAGAATTAGGAACCTCTAGAAAATAGCTCGGTTTAATCCAAAATAGTAGAATTAGTGTAACTCATTACTCCGACCAGCTACAGCTCTCAAATTTTAAGGGTGGACTCTTAAAATACCCAGGAAACTACCCTTAAAACAGTTTTTGATTTGCTTATACCGTTTGGGTTTTATTTAGGATTCATCTTAAAGGGTAAATTGGTCATTTCACATTCTGTGATTCGAATTTGCTAAAACCAACTTTAGATTTGGGTTCTCCACGAAATTTCACTCAAGATAGACACTGATTTCACTTAAAAAGGTTAAGAAATGAGTGAGTTATGGCCATTAGAAGTTTGGATTTACAATCTGCCAAACAGGGCATTCTGCCCAGATTTATTCCGAAAATTTCATTTACACCCCTGAAAACTTTAAACGAATATATAGAGGTCTTCCGACAACGGATTTGATCACGGTTTCGAACATAGTACTTGTAATATTGTTTATAACAATCTGAGATATAAATTTTACAGTTTTGGTAAATTTTTGTATAATCCCTATATTTTAGTATAATTACATATCAGCCCCAAAACTTTTAAATACATGTTATATTATGTATAAATATCATATTTTAAACATTAATCTTGGACATATTATTTAGACATAAGTATATCATACGAAACTTATTTTTACACATTTTCATATTAATCCTCAATATTAGTTTAAATTACATAAGTGACCCGATTTCTTAAATAGTAGTATTTATCTGCACGAAAATAAGGATTTTCTTTATTATTTTGGATACATGCTTATGGATAGAATAATAAATATGAAAAATTCAGTTTAAAGATTTCGATTTAATACTTTACGTGTAAAATGACGTTTTTACCCCTAGACTTTAAACGTGTATATTTAATTGTAACGAACTTATAATCGAGCCTAGTCAATGGCGTTAGTCTTAAAATCACACAAGGATCGTACTGATAAGATTAAAATACATATTTAGTAATATTACGAAATCACCCCTATAAAAATAATGTCTAGTATCATATTTAAAAGTTTGGAGACAATCCAACATTGTCTAAAATACAGCTTATTTGTAAAATCCACGTTTAGGTAGTTTTGATATAGGACCTGCTACGGACTCCAAATTAAGTCCAGTTAGTGAGGTTGAACTTAGCATAGTGTAAGGAACATTATAGTAAAGGTTTGGCATAGTTTTAGCATATTTACAGAAATACCCTAGAAAAGCCTTAATTGCAGTTATACCCTTATGCTTACAACCTATGATTAAATGTCTAGTTTCTTTTACCTGTATTGATGTAGGAACTGTTTCATCATCAATTCCTAAGTCACCAAGGTGAGTGTTCATACCCGGTATTCAGTTCAACTCCATATGTGAGTGTTCATATTCTTTTTGCTGATTCTACTCCTCACGAGTGGATCTGATTCTACCTTCAGTTATTAATAATATTATATAATTGTTATAATTCATTTTTGGAACATTATCGTTTGGTTCCACTGAAAAAGGGATTATGTTAATATTTGTTATGCCATTGTGCAATTCATTCATTGTTCCCAATGTCAATTACCACTACAACGAACTATAAAGTATAGCCCTAAGTGGTTGGTCCTATTGGGCCCATGTAATGAAGCCCAAGTGGCTGGTCCTTTTGGACCCATGAACCCGACTAGCAGGGTTGCCTTTGATCAATGTGCCATGTAATGAAAGGAACGTGTGTGTGAGTGGGTGGTTGGTAATTTGACATTTATGTAAAGATGTTATCTCCATGCAAATAGAACATGCCATTATATTGTCATTTTATTGCATGAAATTTTAATGTTATTATTTTATCTATTCTAAAAATGCAAATCTTTTAAATGATTATTCAAAGGTTATGTTCATTCACTGAGCCTTCAGCTCACACTCTCCAAATATTTTTAAAACCCTTTTCAGGTGACGAAGTGACGATGATAGGCTATTACAGAACCCTTAGAAGAACAGAACATTTTGATAGAAGATAAAGATTTTCTTCTTGATGCAAATGAGGAGTAGATGATTGTTAGATATGTAGAATATTCAGAAGAGTTATACCTTCAAATGTATTAATATCTTCAAGATTTATGTAGACTTCAATATATAAATAGAATTAAGCTATGTTTGCTTCCGCTAGAGCTCTATTTAATTATGAAGAGGCCTAGAGGCCGGTCTCGAGCCCAGAATTTTGAAGTCGAATTTTGGGGTCGTGACAATAATACTCTTATATTTACTTAATTAATTATGTTGCTAAATAAATTAACTATGTATACAATACTAGTATTCTAATAGAAGGGCACAATTGTCTTTATCCACTTAAAATCACTTCTTCATTAAGATAACCAAATACTTACATAATATATTTTGCTACCATAACCACTTTTACAGTACATTATCAAACACTACAATTATTATAATCTAGTCTGGTCATAATTTATTATTACAAAAGCCATCTCAATTGCAAAGCTATTGATGTGTTAAACAAACTCGAAGTAGGACTTCGTTATTGTCATATTGACTCATATTATTTCATAGAGTAATTTTTTGGGCACAAACACCACAATGTGTCTATCATTCTCCTCTATTGATCTCACAGTGTCAGTGGATCTCACAGTGTCTATCACTTTCATAGAGTAATCTGACTTTTTTATGATTTTTTAGATTTCAAAATTTAAACTAATTTAAAATTCAAAAATAAAAAAAATTTGGATGCTAGAATCGGAATTCCGTTCCACTTGCACACCTATTCCCATACAAACCAAAAACTCCCATCTTTTTCCTTTTTTAAAAAAAAAATTTATTTTATTTTTATTTCTTCTCATTTCTTATCAAATTTTGGAAGAACACTCCTTCCTTTTTAGGAAGGTTCTTGTGATATGAAGAATTATTACATGGATCTCTTTTAAGTTTTATAGATGGGCAACAATTACTTTACCATAGTTTTTTTTTAAACAAAAAAATTATAGTAATAATCACCAAGTTATCGTTATCAAAGTCCATGAAAAATCTGTATGTGTATAAAAGCTATTTTTTTTATGGTAAATTTGTCCTTTCATAATATGTTGATTTGTTAAAATAACAAGACATATCTTATTTTATTTTAGGGGTATATTGATACTTTTGCATGTACCATTAATATTTTTATAGCTCCATCCTTGTAATTTTGCATACTACAAGAGGGGTCTTTGTGTGTCAACCTCACCTCAGGGGAAGTCACTATAATTATCCCCTTTTTGTGGTCGCAATGATAAAATTAATCCAAATATTCCAAATCTTTTATGTTTTCCTCTTTTTTTTTTTTCTTTAACAATTAAGTAAAGCTTTGTTTTTGGTTCAAAGGAAAAAAAAAAAAAAAAAAAGTAAAGCTTTTTTTTCTTAGCCAAAAAAGAAAAAGTAAAGCTTTGTCTGGTTTTTATATTTTAATTTAATTTATTTCCTTCTTATTTTACTCATTATTTTTCTTATAAAAGCATTTTCCTTTCTTGAATTACTATTAAAACCAACACTCGTAATTTCCTTACATATCCACGTGTGCACATGAGATAATTTATGTACTTCTTTTCACTGCATAATGTGGGTATAGAGAGAAATTTAGTGACTGTATTAGCAACACCTATATGGTTAGCAGTTCAAGAGTCATCACATATGTCTCATTAATTGAAATGAGCAATTCTAGGGTTAGATTATGCATCATGTGCAAAATTACAAGGCATTGAAGATTGTTGTTTTAACTCAAAAAAAGTACTAAGAGCTTTAGAATGTTGTTTTAACTCCAAACCAAACCAAACAAAACCAAGCCTTGAGTCCCAATCAATTGGGGTCGGTTATATGAATCATTTTTCTCCACTCTGTATAATTGCTCAATGAAGAAGTTCATGCTATTGCCACTTTGTAGAATGTATACCAATGAGACATGTAAAAGTCTATACAGATCTACAATACATGATCTATTGCTATACAAATCAACATTTCTTTTTTTCTTTTTCTTTTTCTTTTTCTTGTCTTCAACTTTGTTTATCTCGAGTGATGAGTTAAATAGCCAATGTTCCTTCAGTCACTTGATTATCATCTGAAGAATCCGAGGGTTGGGATTTGGGTTTGGTCATTATCCGCGAATATCCATAACCAAGAGAACTTCCACTAGTTTCACTTAGCTGCATGAACAATAAAGACACCATTGTATTAACTTCCAAACTCAAAGTACATGTAAGAGAAAATAACAACTAGACACTGCTCTAAAAGAAATAAAGGTGAGATTGAAATTGGGAAAATTGTTTCAGAAGAAGAAAAAAAAAATGATCGAATTGAGTACCTCGGTAAGCTCAGAAAGGTGGCGGGACCTAAACTCGTTGATCGTTGCTGCTATCTCCGACATGGGCAGTTTAGCCTAATAGGAATAATAGAAAATATGAACAATAAACAATCTAGCCAAAAACAAATATTGATGATTATCATTATTTCATAGCACAGAATGGTTACGCAAAGCCTTAAACAACAGCTTGAACATGAATGTGAATTCCTAATGCAGCTAGTGGATCCATATGACCGAATGGGGTCATATGACGCAAACAAACAGCTGGTAAAATTCATATATTTGAGTCATTAATTTATCTTCTTATCTTACAATGGGGTCAATGAAAAACTGGTACATCCATACGATGTAAAGATCTTTTGCTTTATCATTTTAGTTACAGCAAACAGAGATCAATTCAGTGCTGAATTACTCAAATGAACAGAACAAAGGTTTAATCGAACTACTTGAGTAGTGATTTAAGAACCAAAATAGAAGATTTCGCTTTGACTAATGCATCCAAAATATCATCTTCAAGAGAAAAGAGAGTGAGAGTGCATTCTGTATAATAACATAACTAAAATCGTCAATGACAAAATCAATGAATACAATTTCTTCAGTTAATGTGATTTGTAATCGTTCAATAACAATGCTATACTGCTATATGCCATCACTAACCACTAAAAACCATAGTTTGAACACTTTCGTATAGATACCAAAATAGTAAATTCAATACAATTTGGTGGGTCATTTTATTTACCTGTGCAAGAACAGCAGCTGCTAACTGTAGGCTTGGTTCCAAGGTCTCAGGGACAACCTGTAATTTTGTCAATAAACACTTGAAGCATAAATAGACCGTCCTTGCACCCAAAAAAAAAAATTAGACTGTCCAATTCTTAAGGGAGCATAAGTCTACACTGCAAAATTTATGTGCCACCCAAAATCCTAATTTAACATGGGAATTGCTATTCCCACTCCAAAATTGAACTAATGCACTCCATGGTACTACAGACATGCCATGCAGTACCATGCAGTCAATGAATTCCATGGAGTGCATTGGTTCATCCATGGAGTGCAAATAGGCTAAATAGCAATTCCCTTTAACATATGCGAAATATTAATATGTCAATGTGAGAATTGCCTCAGGGCCAAAAGATCCACGGAAAAGGGAGAGAACTCAAGGTTATGTTTGGCTTGCGGATTTAAAGGAGGAAAAGAGAAAGGAAAGGGAAACGAGGAAAAAAAAAATCAGTTCCTCTGTGATTTCCTCCATGTTTAAATAATGTTATAAATCAATAAACTTCATAACACAATTGTAACTTAAGAAAGGAGGAAGGGAAATGACTCAAAAACTTCCTCTTCCAAAAATAATTGAAAGAGGAAAATAAATAAAAATTAAAAGGGGCCTGTTCTTCCACAAGAATAAAAGTAGAATTATTAAAAGATGAGATCAAGTCAAAAGCACTATTTACTATTACAAAAAGGGCCGAGTGAGAAATGTCTCACAAAATTAAAAAAAAATATTATCTATTTCTCACCATAATTTATTTTCCTTTCTATTTCCCTCGCTTACAGTGACAAACAAAGAAATGTCTTTTCCTTGGTCTTTTGCTTTCCTTTCCCTCGTTAAATTAATGAACAAAATAAAACCTAAGAGTAGCCAATATAGTAACCAGGGAGAGGGTGAAAAGAATTAATAAAGACAGATAATAGAATAGTACCGCTGTTGCCCCGGCCTTTTCCAAGTTGAGGCCATGATCAACATCGTGAGCCCGGACAAATGTCTTTACGTTTGGGAAATATTTGCTCAGAGCCCAAACAGTTCTATAATTTGCACCGGGGGAGTCCAATGTTACTGCTGCAGCACATGCCCTCTCAGCACCAACTTTATGAAGGACCTAATAACCCGGTACACAGACCATGTCAACCCAGTGAACCTGCAGCAACCAAACTTAAGTTTTGGAAGAAATGCATACCTCTCGACTACCAGCATCTCCAAAATACACAGGAAGATCAAGTGCACGCCCAATCGCCACTCGATCACTGAAATTATGGAGAATATAAAGTAACTTATATGGGTGATGGACCTGATGGCGCAAAGGAGCCTACTCATAACTCATCCATATGACAATATAATACACATGAAATTAGCCATTAGCTTAGAGAAGAACAAGAACAACATGACCTTTTTCTTTCTTTTTCAGTTGGCATGTAGACTAAAACTTTGTTTGTTATTGCTGAAGCTTGAGATACACTGTGGGGCACATTCTCTGATAGCTTAAGCTTTTGGAGCAGCTGGTGACTTGACATGGTATCAAAGTCTTATAAATGGAATGTCTTGGGTTTAAATCTTAGTCCTTGATCTGATGTGCAAATATGCACTTAGTTATTTGTCTACACTATGATGGAGTTTGGTATGTTTAGTTTGTTGCTTCTCTATGTGTGAGACAGGATCGAACGTGAGGGAGGGTGTTGAAGCTGGATATACGTTGTTGCGCCCAATCGTTGGCAGCTTAAGCTTTTGGAGCAGTTGGAGAATTAACAGTTATTAAGTATAACAACGAGGGAAAAAGGAAGGAATATAAAATAAGATGAAAAAAGAAAAGACAAAATTTTTAACTTTACATGTCCTTTTCCTTGAATCTCATCTTGATTTCCATCTTTGAAATTTTTTAATCGCTAATGTCATTTTAGCATATGGGGAAAACACTATGGAATAGTTTTTCCTTCAGACTTTCCATTCCCTTTTGTTTTCCTTATCTAATTCCGTGAACCAAACAGAGCCTAATGAATCCTGCGTGTTCACTTGAGAGACCATGAAGTTGACATCAGAATGGAATTTCAGTCTCAATGCCCTCAAGAAAGGTACTGCACCAACCATTTTTTGGGTGTTCGGAAGCACAGCCAGCAAAGACTCCCCTAGCCTTTGTGCAAAGCATACTCTTAAGTGGTAGAAATGTAATTTAAAGTTCACCAAAAGTTGAAACATATAAAAATATGCAGCAGAAATTAGTTGAATGAGCAAAAAAATTTTGGCATCTCAATTAAGAAAATTAGCTAAACAAAAAACAGAAAAAGTACATGAATTCAATTTACTTAAGCATCACCTAGAACAATACCAATTCAAAGGAGCAACAATAAATTCACAGCATATAGATATTAACCAACTGTTTGACAATCCTAGATATTCATTAATCACATATGATTTCACTATATGTTCTATTGCATAAGACCGTGAACATTTCGGCTCCTCTCAATTGCTGTACTTTCTGTCTCCAGATGAATCGTGACCACCACATTACTACACCAATGCACCTCCACCTCCACCCGTTCCTTTTGTTTTACCCACACTCTTCTCACTTTCTTTCTCCTATCTTCTATTCAAATCTTAAAAGTTAAGAAGGTGGTTGAAAATGGTTTTGGATCATCAGTCTTTGGTGGAATAGGGTTCAGAGAACACAATGGTCGCAGGTTTGGAGGTTGTGAAACACTACGAGCCAATGAACAGTAAACGTATATTGAAGCACCAAACACAAGAAGCAAATCACTCTTAGCTAGACCACATATTTCAAAAAATTTATCGTAATTTGAAAGCAAACAAATCCTCAGCAAATATTTCATAGGATAATATATGAATAAGACTCTCAATCTTCTCAGGAAAACCAGTCCAATGTGATAACAAAACAGGCACAGAAGAAAAACCTTACGTCCTCACATCAAGAGCAACAAATGGGATCAACCGTTCCGAAAGTAGCTGGGCAACAATCTGAAAGAACCCACAGAAAAATTAAACAGATCACTGGTGTCAGAAAATAGATGCATACATAAAAGTTAACAAACTTTTCCTTTCTTTTTATTTTTGGCAGTATTAATATCTTTTAAACATATTCGCGCACAAAGAATCGTAAATCAGTACAACACCTGGCCAACACGTCCAAAGCCACAAATAATGATATGATCTTGCAAATCATCTGTCTGAAAACAAAAACATGTTTAGAGAAATCAAAACTTGAGTGCAGAGGTAAATATACGAGTACTAAGAGTGTCAACCTTATACCAAAAAAGGATAATTCATCAAATTGAAAGAATACAGCTAACTTGGTACTGAATAAAAACCTCAAGCGTTAAATAAGCATCTAATACAACCTTCCAAAAGAGAAGTTCATCATTGAAAAAACTTGTTTCGTACTTCATCAGATTGTGGCAGTAAAAGTGAAAACTGAATGGATTAGAAGAGTCTAGACCAGGCTCTTTTACAAGATAATGTTGTTCTAATACAAGAATCAAAAGGCTTCTGTATATCAAAATTTTCCACAGAAGCAAACATTGGATGACTATTTCAAGCTGCTACCTAGTTAATCAATCGACTATATATGCTGTATAACCGAACTGCTTTTTGGTACAAAAGTTGAACGGCAGGGACAACAAATCTGTCTTCACTTTCTATATATCCTCATCATCCAATACTGTTGTGTTAACGCAAAGTGGCAACCATTTGAGAAGGAATTTAAACCCACTCCACCAACGAGCAAAACAAGTTATGGAACTAATTTTCAAGTGTTCAATAGCCGTCAATATATTGCAGACCTAAGAACTGAAAACTGCATGTTTATGTTATTCAAGAACATAAAATGTTCAATAGCATTAACATCATAGACATGTGAGGACATATCATAACAATACTACCGCAATCAGGAATCAAAGTGTTATTCTCCATCATTTGTTTGCCTCTCCCATAATATAGATAGAATGAGTTCACAGAAAGAATAAATTTCCATATTACTAAGGACTAAGGAGTTAATGACAGCCGTGCACTGTTTTCATTCTTTTCTTTTCTTTTTTCCTGAATGCAAGCCATCAAGCTCAACTTGAACAGTTCTGCTCCTGAGTCCAATTGGAACTGACCATATCCAGAATAATGTCTTAAACATTAAAGCTCTGTTTGGATGAGGGATTTAACGAGGGGAAGGGAAAAAAAAAACCACTAAGGAAAACACATTTCTTTGTTTGTTTAAGAAGGAAAAGAAAATAGGGTGAAGAATAACTTAAAATTTTTGAATTTTGTGCACTTCCCTCCCTCTTTTCTTGAGGTTCCTATTATATTTTACATTTTTTAAAATTCTGTATGTAAATTAAGCATGGAGGAAAACATTAGGCAAGTAGTTATACTTCTCGTTTTCCTTTTCCTTTTGCTTCTCTAAATCTGCAAACCAAAAGGCGCCTAAAGTGCAAGGAGATTCATTCAATCTCCATTGCAAAGAATGCTCGCTCCAGATATCACTCTTCGAATTAAAAACTTAAGTCATGAATTTCACCTCGCTCTCAACAGGTAATAAACTCCGCACATCATGTAGCTCAAAGCGAGATGCTATTAACTGGCCCCCAGCGGCTAACCATGGTGTGATGGCCATTGAAATCCCCACAACAAGAAACAACAAAGATGACAACTCGGGAGACATTATACCCTACAAAAAAGAAGATACATCAACAGCAAATTAGTTGTATAACCAATAACATTGACATTTATTATAATCCAAGTTTCAATATCCAATCTATCAAGTTCAGAAATACAGAATTTTCACGAAAAAAAGAAATCAGTTTAAAATGGATGGAACACGATAGTTGAACAACAATAATGACATCCACTAACTAGATTGCATTAACTATGTTTTGTTTCAGCTTGCATTCCCAGAACCACATTGTGCACAGGAGTACTTCCATCGGGTGATTATTATAGGCTTCGTAGTTAAATTATTATTATTTTTTTTTAAATCTAAAGGAAGTATCTAAACTGCCCACATATTGAGTGGCTATTATAGTTTTCGGATAGGGACCAAAATAACACTATTAACAAGTATCTATGAAGCCCACAGATTCAATGGAAAAAATAGAGGTTTTGAATGAACCAAAAAACCAACATTTTCAGTCTATAATATTCAGGATATAACCAAAAAATTTTGCCGAGGCTTACAAAGAATTTTTGTTGAGCAGTAAAACGTGCAAACAAATAATATAATATGTTGAGAGAGAAACCTGATTAACAGCTTCACCAAAAGCCACAAATGCGAATTCTCCCCCTGGAGCTAAAAGAAGACCAACTCTTATCGCAGAAATGATAGATATGCCAAAAAGTTTACCAACCAAAGCTACCAACAAAGTTTTGCCACCAATAAGAAGTCCTAATGACCCCATAATGACTGGAAAGTTTGAAAGAAGAAGTTTCGGATTTATGGACATTCCAACCTGTAAATAAAAACCAAGAATGATTGCTGTAAATTGGAATTATTAGAAGAACTATCCTTGCTCATCATCACAGCAGCTATATAAATCTGATAATAGCAAGACACATTAGATAGTTGTTTTTTCACGATCATTTAGCTTAGATAGACCAAAAGTTGGAAGACCTAAAAAGGACAGGATTTCAAACGTCAAGTAGAATCTCTCAAATATCATGTTCATAAAAGGTTAAGAAGAGACTTTAGATATGTTTGGTTCATGGATTTAGCGAGGGAAAAGACAAGAAAACACAAGGAAAACACTTTTTTTGTTTTTTTGTTTTTTTGTTTTTTTTTTTTGTGTTTGGCTAATAAGATAAACAATGAGGAAAATAGGAAGGAAAAAAAAAAGTGTGGAAATAAGATGACATTTGTATTCTGTGAGTCAGTTCCCTTATCTTTTCTTGAGCTCATATCAGATTTTGAAAATTTACATTTCGAATTACCCAAGGATGGAGAAAAACACTAGGGAAAACATTACAGAAATAGTTTTCCTTTCCTTCTTCTTTTCCTTCTACAAATCCGCAAATCAAACAGAGCCTTAAAGAACAAGCAAGATCCACAAGTTATAAGCAAATAACAAATGGATCTCACTGATAATGCCAAATTGCGTGCACTGCCTACCGTCATGAAGAAGAGACCCAAAAGAAGACCACGATATGGAGCAATATCTGATTCAACCTGCAAGGAAAATTCGGTTTCTGCAAGGAGCAAACCAGCCAAAAATGCTCCCAATGCCATTGACAGGCCAGCCTATTCAGTTTATGATAAGAGGGCACAGACTTAGTGCTATAATATAATAATAATACCAATGAATGAGAGTCAACAGAATAGATTCAATTATACCCTGGCAGTAAGGAGGCTAGTCCCCAGAATAACAAGGAGTGTATTTGCAGAGAATATTTCTGCATTTTGATTCTCTGCTATTTGCTTGTATATTGGCCGAAGCAGCTGAAATATAAGAACAAGAAGAAATTGAAGAAGAAACGGTAGAAATGCTAAAAGAATAATTGACACAAAAACAGTCAAAAGGTTCACAAGAATCTTATGAAGTGTCAGAGACATACAAACACTCTGAGTCGAGTGAAACCTGGGAAGCACGGAAATTCAAGAAGAGTCATGTGTTTGAGTCCGTGTTCGACACCTTTTCGGGCACAACACATGCTAGAAAATCCTTGACATGTGTCAAAACACCAACTCTGCATCCTAACTGTTCTATTAAGTTTTTTCTTCACATACATGCATGGCACAATATTCCAATGGGCTTGCCCAACCCAACTTTGATACCAAGTAAAAGATCCAATGGGCCTTGCTCACCCTCAAAAGACGCCCTTTGAGGGGAGGATTACCCAGGACTTATAAATAGCAAAAGCGGAGGCCTTCCTGAGCGATGCGGGACACCCAACACCCCCCTCCCCTCACCGCAGCGACAGGGGAAATCCCAGCTCTGATACCAAGTAGAAGATTCAATTGGCCTGACTCACCCTCAAAAGACACCTTATGAGGGGAGGATTACCCAGGACCTATAAACAGCACAAGCGGGGGGGGCCTCCACAGGCGATGTGGGACAGTCAACGTTTTGAAAAATAAAACAGAAATCAAAAGCAATAATAATGATACTTCGGATTCTTTAAACTCGATATCTGGGTATTTGGAAACAAGAATAAAAAGGTTCCACTATTATGCTTTTACAAAAAGAGATTACATGGGCAATGATATCAAGATAACTAGAAGCAATCAGTATCTTTTGAAACTAAAGGTAACAACTATGGCTGTGCATATAATCATAAATAGTTAAATCTATACATATATCTAATTATATGTGTGTGTGTGTTTTTATTCGTGTACGTATCATTTTGTTATATCCTCACCGTGTCCGTGTCCTAATTTTTAAGAATTTTCCATGTAGTCGCTTTGTATTGTATCGTGTCTGGGTCCACATTTCCGTATCTCTGTTTCTTGTGAGACCATAAGGTATAATTAAGAATTGTATCCCTCAGGACATACTCCAATTAACAGTAAAAGTTTCTAAGTCCCAAAAGTTTTTATCCTGATGACAGTTGTGGGGGAAGAACATACAAATTGGTTTTATCTCCTGCGCAAGGGTTAGTTCACTTAGCTGTCATTATTTTGCATGTCCTAGAAAACATTGAACTTACCAAGCGTCCTCCAGCAATTATTGCCATAATGGCAACAACTGCCTTCACAGCTGCTAATCCAAGAGCTTCAGCAATTGCTTGGAAACCAACCTAAAAATCATAGAAATAATACGAATTGTATCAACATAAGTAGCAGAATTAGCAGCTCCATTAGAACTATCACCAGCAAGCTCAAAGTGAAACATGAATGGTGTCAAAGATTTCAAATTCAGATTGACTTCTAAATAATTGATTTGGAGGAGTAAATTTCCTAAAAAAAATCATGCTTGGATAACACATGTCAAAAGGTAGTTCCTTACAATTTTAGATTCTTATCTCTATTTATCCGTTTTAAGAATAAATAACCTAAGTCCTGTATGGTTCCACGTATATTGGATGTCTCGGAAGATGTTCCAACTAAAATCTGATTCAATCGCTTTTTTTTATTATTAAATTAGCCAGAATGATCCAAACCAAACATAGAATAATAATCTTGATTTGCAACTTCGCCAATATTATCAACATCTCCTATAGAAAAAGATGACATGCTAATTGAAAATCAAGAATGAGCAACAGTGAGTAATTATCCCGTTAGATGAATGGTGATTAGTAGTTACCCCTCCTTTTGATGAGTTGGGTGAAATAAGAGGTATGAGTATCAGCAAAACCACAACAGCCAGATCCTGGAGAAAAAACAAAAACAATCACAAATAAACAAAAGGAAGATACTAAAAAATTTAAAATCAAATTCAAGATCACAAGAAGAGCACGAACTGGATTCATAAATTCCTTAGAAAGGAATCGAGCATGGAGGTGAAATCATATGCAATTAGCAACTAAAATAGACGACATGTGCGCGGGCTTCTTCTTAATAAGAGTATTCACTCTATTGCAGAAAATCCTGCAACTACATAGAGCCCGTTTGGGTTAGCTTTTAAAATAATCACCTTTTGAATAAAAGATTACTTAAAAAGCTACAAATTGAAGCTTTTAAAAAGCAGTTGTTTTTTTAGCTTCAACAAAGAATCATATTTGTTAAAAAGCTGTGAAAAAGCTAATCCAAGCGATCACATCATTTTAAACAATCATTTTTTAAGTTATTGTTGGAACCGAAAAGCTATCCCAAAAGGGCTCGTAATCTGATATCAGCTGTGTTTTCACATATGTTTGTCCCTTTATGCCTATATGGCTACATCATATTATAAGACAACCAGCTAGTTTAAATAATAGTATGAAAAATGATTCAATGCCAAGTATTTCTACACCATAAAAGTCGCAATATCTTGGCCTTAAAATGCTTTATATGACATCCAAAGTTGACATAACAGTTGAGAATCTGAGATTACCCAGATACCTGGAAGAGTAATACAGAAAATGTTGCTCGTCCATGGCGAGAGGTGCTCTCACCTCGCTCTTGTAACACCTACAGAAGAAATCACAAAACTTGGATCACTCCACTAAAATAATATCCGGAAACAAAATTTCTTCTTGACAATTGAATTGAATAAAGGAGTCTGTTTGAGAAAGTTAAAACTTCATTGTTCTCAGGGAAACACAGGCCGAACTTTTTATGACCCAGTGAGCAAAGGCTCTTTCTATGTCGAAATATATATCACAAAATCAACTAGGGAGGGGGGGAAGAGAACTCAGTAATGTAGACTAAATACAAAATCACTTCAGATGACAGCCTGCAAATGACTCCGGGAGGTATACTGATCCATTGTGGTACCACGAGACAACCAAGCACAATAAAACGTTAGCTTAAAGAGCAATTCTCCGCTAAACAGAAGTGACCAGTCGTGACTCTTTGACAACACCTTCCAATCATTTCTACAGGAGCTAAGCTTGAAAGAGGCAATGATAGGACCAAACAAAAAAATTGCTGCATTCTATTCTAGACTTGAAAAAGGCCACGAAGTTACTCACTGCAAGTACATATAAGCAGGCCTGGTCAGCAGACATAGGCTCCGTTTGATAAAACTTAAAATTAAGTACTGAATTTTAAGTATTGAAAATTTTAAGCAATTGAATTTCCAATATTCAAAATTATTTTTCAAGTACTAAAATAGACACCATCCAGTGATTATTTTAAGTAGAATATTTTCACTTAATGTTTTCAGTTGGGTTTTGGCTGCTTTTTCAATTAAGTGGTATATTATCAAATGCATTGAATAAAAATAAGTACTGAAAATTTGAGCAGGTTGAGTAATCAAACATTTAATATGAGCACTATTATCTTCGTCATGTAACACAATCTCGTGGGTTCACCATTGATATCGCATTAAATGTATGGTTATGGATTCAAGGCCACACTTCTTTGTACATAATATCTTACCACCAAACTTGACATCTACACAAATACATTGAAAGAAAAGACTAATAATCACTAGTTACCTGGAGGACAACAGCAGTGGATGATAATGCCAGGCCATTCCCAATCACAATTGCAGCAGGACCGGCCAGCCCAGAAACATAATGCGCAACCAAGCCAACAACCACAGCTGTCACCAAGACCTGCATTTGTTATGACCATTAGAGATATAAAATAGGGAGCTATTCCGAGCCTGTTTGGATTAGCTTATTTGGGACAACAATCACTTATTAGCGATTATGGAGAGATTTGAGTCCTATAGGCAAAAAAAAATTTCACAATTTTTTAAAAATCTTTTCCAATTTAAAGCTAAAAAAACAGCTTAACTCAGAAGCAGAAATTTGTCAATTTTTCTAAAGCTATTAAAGAAAAAATCTCTTATTCCCACAGCAATATCAAACGGGCCCTACATCAATTGCAATTAAATCGACTGCCTTTTACATTTTCTAAATGCCAGGAAAATTGAAATAATAAAGCACCTGAGCGGAGCCCAATCCAAAAACGTATTTCTTCATGGAACTTAATCTTTCTACGGAGAGCTGCAAAGGATGACCAAATGTTCAATTTCAATTCTCTCTGGTTCATGACTTCATTCACATGGAGTAATAAGCAAACACTGAATCTGACGGATACTAAAAGTCAAGATTTTGGGTTTCACCTCAAGGCCGATATTAAATAGCAGGAAAACAACTCCAAATTCAGCTATTGCCTTCGTCCCATGTACATGACGAATTATAGAGAGGCCATAGGGTCCAATCAAGATGCCAGCAGTTAAATACCCAAGAACAGGGCTGCCTAAACATAGCAGCAAGATAAAATACACACCATCAAAAACAATATAGAAGTTTCAAAGATATACTGTAGAAGAAAAGTGAAAGCCCAGTAACACAGATTGTGATCACCTGCATGAACAAGACCATTTAGTCACAAGAAAAAAATTCTATTTTTGGAACAAGTTAAGGCAAGCATGATAACTAAAAAACAAGGTAAAGTAAATATGACAAAATGGCCTGAACATGGCATATAGTGATATTACAAATATTCATGTCCAAACAGGGGCAGATCTACATTGAAGGATGGGGGGGTTCAAGCCCACCCCATAATTTTGGGAAATTGTAGATTTGGACTAAAAAAAAAATTACAGTTAAGCCTCCCTGAAAATTATAAAACGCGCCCCACCAACCATCTCCCCCCCATTCCCGCTCCCGCTCCCGCTCCCGCCCCCCCCCCCCCCCCCCCCCCTGACATTATAAATGTCATATTAAGTCCAAAATATACACAAAATATATATAAAAAGGTCCAAAAGTCCACCCTGCATTATAAATTTGTCATATAATTAGGTCCAAAATATGTATAAATAGGTCCCAAAAAAAAATATCCGTCCCCTGGACTGTGGTCAAACATGATTCTAAAACAGAACATGTTACATGTTGCAACCTTATGACACTGAAAGATGCAAATGCTAAAAGGATGGATGTTTCAAATTCGAAAAGGTTTCAATATTCACCAAAAAAAGTTATGTCACCTCTAGGAATTTCTGGAAAATAGGAACAAAGATTACTTCAATGTAGTAACTAGAACATTTCAAAGAGAGAAGCTTCCTCCTCGGAGAACATTTGGGTTTGCGTTTAAAATAATCACTTTTTGCAATAAGAGATTTTTTAAAAAGCCACAAATTGGAGGGTTAAAAAAAATGTTTTTTCCCTTTAAAAAGGAATGGTTTTAAAAGGTTGTGATAGATAGTTTCAAATTTTAAACAATCACTGATAAGTGATTGTCGGTCCGAAAAAGCTATCCCAACCTGGCTCACATTTGTATGAACAAAAACAAAGAAAGATGTTAGTTACCTCCAGGAATTTTCTGGAATATGGGCACAAAGATAACGCTTGCAAGCAGTAACCACAACATGTCAAAGAGGGAAGCTTCCTCCTCATTAATCTGATGAAATATGGAAATGCAAAATCGAAAAGAACAAACATAACAAATAAGTAATGTGTGTAATATCAGTTTCGAATCCAAAAGCAGAGCTAAGGACGGTAAGGACACATACCTCTTGATGAGGAATCATTTCCATTAGTTTCTTAACTCTCATGGGTAACATCCGTATTTGTCGGACCAGAGGCTTTGCATTTGACGAAACTTCATCAATACTAGTGGTAATGATGTCGGGCTGTTGAAATAACTGACTAATCCTCTCTCCTCGGTTGGCATACAATGCGATCCTGTGATATATTTCAGCACCTTAAGATCAAAGAAAGGCAACCCCAACAGCTTATATGACAATCTAATAACAGAAACGCATGTCTTGTCAAATAAAGAGTAACTTTACCGATCTAAAGCTCCGTTTGTTTCAACGTAAAACATTTTCGGGAAAATGATTTCAGCATTTTCCGGTGTTTGGTTGTCCATAAAATGTTTTACCAAGATTTTTAGGAAAATGAAAGTAGCATGAAATGCTGAAAATGGTTTACGGAAGAGAGTTCTTTAAGTCATTTTCTGGAACAAAACATAAAGGTGGAATGTCCAAGTTATAAACAATTATGCACAATCATTTATAGTGGCATAGCCAGAAATTTTTTCTGTGGTGCCATTCTATAACCTAAAACCACATCACACAATAATTTTGCACATATTAAACTGTCTTCATTAAAATGAATGTGACTAAACAATTATTTATCCACTGATTACCCATTTGTGAACAAATGAATCAGTTGTAAGTTGTAACTAAAATGGGTCTCTTTGAACCTCGTCAAATTACAAATTTGACACCCCTCTCTTATTTTTCCTTTATTTTAGTAGGGTTAACTTAGAAAAAAATAATCTTCAAAGCATTAAGCAGTGTATACAAATATTTTCTTCCCAGATTTCATTGGCTTCAATTGAATCCACTGCTCAATAGGTAGCCCGACCCTGATCATATATAAATGTACACATATTGGGCATGTGTACACACACATATATGCAAGTATATATGCACGTAAAACCTATATGCATGCATGTATTACTTTATCTATATATATGTATGTATGTATATATATTTGTAGTATGCATACATACATACATACATGCATACATAGATTCTTGCTTATATCTGTTGCTTATAGATTCTTGCTTTATACATACACTTTACTTGGAAAATATTTTCCGCCTTAAAACATTTAACATCAAAACAAATGGAGTGTCAGAAGACTCAGAACAAGGACCAATCAGCATTCAGAAGACATGCACAAATTAACTAATTGCATCAAAGGGGTAGCAATTGGAAATTTACAACTCTAATAGCAGTACATACCCAGCTCCAAGGAGTAATGACCCAACAACCAGCTTAGGCAATTGCTTCCGTGCAGACTCAAAAACACCCTGGAAGACTGACGCGGGTGTGAATTCAGTCTCATCTGCAGCAAACGAGAAGAATGATGCAGAAAAGAAACGTGAAGATTTATTCAGTAACGCTTTTGGAGCATTTAATGGTGAACTTTCTCTGGTCAAATCCTTTTGCATTTCTTGCTTTTTTGTTTGAACCACATTCTTTGACTTTTCTGTTTCTACTTCCATATCTTTCGATGTCTCTGAACCTAGATTTCCATTCCCTTGGACAGTTTCATCCAATATATTTGGATCTTCAAACTTCTGGATGGGAATATCAACCTGGTTTTCTATTAAAATCTCACCGATTAAAGGAGTAACCTCCACTTGCATACTCTCGACAACAAACTCATCTGAGCTTCCCTGACTCACCTTCTCCTCCTCCACAGGTGCCTCCTCATTTTGGTAAACAGTAGTTTCTGGATTGTCGCCATGAGAGCTCGAGAGATTTTTCTCAACCCTCTGCATGGCAATTTCCGCATCATTCAGGCGTTGTGTGGCCTCGAGTTCAAAAGCGACGGCTTGCTCTGCTAGAAGCATTATATTCGCCACATCTTCTTCTGCTTTCAAAGCATTCATCTGAGCTTTCTCCGCAACTTCATTCAATCTATCCAGTTCCTTCTGCAACTGTTCTTTTCTGCTTGCTAATCGTTGCAGCTCCTCCTCACAAACCGCTAGTGTCGCCTTGCACACTCTTATATCATCTTGAGCAACCACAAGTTCTTCCTCTTCTTTCCTCAATAGATTAGGTTCTTCACTCTCTTCAGAATCCTTTGGAGACACATTCCTTTCTATTGCATCTTCTAATGAATCCATAGCCACCTGAACTCTCGCTTCAGCCAAAGAAAGCGCCAATGTCGCCTTCTGAACAGCTTCTTTAGCAATAGATTCATCATTTACAATCTCTTGAATAGTACTGAGGGTAGTTTTGACATTATCCCAAGCACTCGATGCTTCGTCCGTTAACGCTATTGCAGCTTCCGAAATTGTCTGAGCCTTTTCCTCAAACATGGTGCTATTAAGGTGTGCAACCTCCAATTCCTTGAGTGCCTTCTCCAGTAATTCCCTTAGTTCAACCAAACTGGGTGCCTCCACTTCTTCTTCAATTTTTTCTTCTTCTCTTGAACTTACCGACTCAATAACTAACTCAACTCTCGAGTTATCTTCATTATTACTTTTAACAGGTTCTACACTTCGACCATTTCCATCAATATAGGCTACCGAATCATTACTTTGACAATTTGACCGAACCATAGGTCTCGACGGCCTTACAGCATGATTCAAATTGGATATTAAAAACCCCCATGAACGACTATTAAGGTCCCCTTTTACAAGTACACTCAATTTCACACCGCCACTACACGAAATGGGTTTAATTGATTTCTTTATTGGGTTGACTTTCGGTAAAATCCTTGGACTGCCAAGAAATTTACTATTAAAATCTCTACATCTGAACTTCAAAGGTGAATCGAAACAATCCGAGGTCCTATAACTTGTGCCTTCAATGCCATGAAATACATTTGACTGTCGAAAACCACAAGTTAAGTCCATATCTCTTGCCTGCTGTTTTCTACAACATAAATGCACAACATCTAACAACACAGTCTACAACAGATGTCACAAAACTCTCCTTGGCCCCAAATCAAACACCTGGTGGATAAAGCAATTCAATACAAACATAAGAACAGTCGAAGTGAATGAATCAATTTATTAATTCGCATCTAAGTACTATGACGAAACAAAGAGGAAGCTTATTCAAAACTATAGTAATGAACTAACCCAAAAACATACAAAAATATATATATATATATATATATAGTACAATAAATATGTATGTATGAATATTTACAGATACCCAGATGAAAAATACAAAGTATACATACATATATGAATATTTACACATACCCAGATGAAAAATCGTGTGAATGCTTGAATTGGGTAAGTAAGGAAAGCAGAAAGAAAGTACACAGACCGATCAGAACTCGTGAGAGGCAAACTTGGAAGCTCGAGCTGTGAAAATCAATAGCGGACTTTCTGAGGAAAATTGGGGCAGAAAATGACGGAACTGCTATCGACGTGGATTCCAGGTTCAAGTTGGCTTGTCGTAGAGGGAGCGAGTGTCACATGTTTGTTAATTTATTTACATGATAATTTCTCTCTCCTTTGCTGTTTGGGTAGCGAGAAAATATTTAAGTTAAACAGCTTTTTTTTTCCTTTTTTTGGCTGAATGTTACACAGACGATTGGTTGCAAAATTATCCCACCTCACGGATTTTGGTTTAACATGCTATCTTGGACTGTTAATGTATAGGCCAGACGTTAATTTAACTGTTTATGATCATCCGTAGTATCAAAATCCGTCTCACCAGATAATTTTCTTGATTTGGTGGATGTAAATTTTTTTTTTTTTTTAATTCCAGAATTATTGAAATAGTCCTATTGAATTTTTTGGATGACCCACGTGGTTTTGGATTTTATGGAACAGACCCAAGTGGGTTTCAAATTTATTTATAAAATCCACCGAATATTTTTCCAGAAAAAGGCATCTCATTTGAAAAGATGCTTTCAATAAATAATTTGATAAAATCTTTTGAAAGATATTTTTGTAGGTAATTTGACGGTACCACGTCAACCATCTGAATTTTATTTTTATTTTTTTTATAAGTAATTTGACGGTATCACGTCTCGAGAATAATGGGACTTTCTCTACGTAGGAGCGTGGACTCAACTTAAATAACTCACTCTTATTAAGTGGTTAAGTTCAAGATGCCGACAAATCTCTCTTTTCTAAAATCTTTTTTACAAATTCTTCCTTGTTTCTCTCTTTCTCTAGCTGCTTTCTCCGTTCAAGAGTGTAAATTCATTGAAAAATTAGAGATTTCTTTTTCTCTACGTTTGTTGTGTTTTTGTTTTTTTATTTATTGTGTTTTAGAAGACAAATCAACACTTTTTACTCTTTTCGAGACGTTCAATTTTGTACTTCTTGCTTACCATTGTTTCTGCAAACTGAACATGTTCGCACTTAATTCATAATGGGTAATGTTATGTGTACATTATTAAAATGTGCACATAAATATCTGAGTCATTTATTTCAGTGGGATTCATGCTTTTATCCACAGAAATTAATGACTCAGATCTTTATGTACACACTTTATGTGCACATTTTATGTGCACCAATCATTACTCATTCATTATTTATTAAAACAAATCACACGAGAAAAAGATGATGATCGATAGGGGCGAGGCAGATGCACACACGGGCAAAAGGAGCAGTTGTCCCCCTCAACTTTTTAAAATCACTATTTTATCCTATAAATTTCACACATTATTTATTTATTCCCCTTAATTGTCACTCCTCCCCCCCCCCCCCCCCCCCCCCTCACTATTTTACTACCTCTTAATTGCCCTCTAACTTTTCAAAATAATTTTTTTACCTTATATATTTCATACTTTATTATTTTTTGCCCCTTAATTGCCCCTCAACTTTTTAAAATAATTATTTACCTTACATATTTCATACTTTATTCATTTTTTCCCCTTATTTCCTCAATTTAAAAAAAAAAAATACTTTTAAGCTTAAAAAAAAAAAAAAAAAAAAAAAAACACATCGAGTCGAGGACATTGCCCCAAACCCCGGTATCAATTTTTACCCCCGAACAAAACTCAAGAGTCGCCCTGATGATCAATACGAGGTGAACTGAAATGCCCAAAGTTAGACCACTTTGCATGAGTTTAAAGCAATTGGAAGCCTTTCCAAGCTAGGAAATGTTTCTTAGAGACGACTTTTCAAGTACAATAGTGAGTAAATTCATGACTCTTTGGCTCTTTCACAGAAACTTTTGCTCTGCAACACTAGTTGTTAAATTTATTTGTGTTTTTTTATCCACTTCCTTCTACTCTAAAACTGAATCAGAATATCACAGGAGTACTTACCAGATCCCAAAGCAAACTGCATAATAGATCTCATCCAAAAGATGGATTAAATACTTATATGTTATCAATGGTCGAGGTAGAGGATGCCATTGAGATACTTTTTTTTTTTTTTTTTTTTTGGTAATCGGGGTGTCCGGGCCAGCTTGCGCGCATGCACCTCGACTAATCCCCCGAGGTCTGGAGGCGCCGGGTGAATACTCCAGTGGCCACGCCTCCCATGACTCGAACACTAAACATCTTGGATAGTACACCCAAGAAGCTTACCACTCGACCACAAGGGACTTGGTTACCATTGAGATACTTCATCAAAGCTCTTGGGCTTTCTCTTTGACTCTTTCCTTATCTTATCCGAACGGTTGCATCCAAGTTTTTTCCATGCAGATCTTTGTTGCAATTTTTGTAATTATTGTTTCTGTTTTTGATATATCTTTGTTCTTGGTAAAAGAATCGGTAGTTGTTGGATTAAACCTTTGTCATGTAAGTGTCATTTCAAAAGGCATATTCTAAAAGGATATATTTTGGCAAAAATGCATTTTGAAAATACTGTCTTTCCAAATGAATCCTTTGAAAAATATGTGTTTTGATAAATAAGTTTGAAACAATTTGGGTTTAGTATATAAATTTCAAAACCACGTGGATTAGAAAATAAATTAGCAAGTAATGATTTGTTGAAGATATAAAATTAAAATAAAATTAGTAACAATCCAGGAGCGGATGCAGAAATTCGAAGTTAAGAGATTTGGTAGAGGTGGATGCATATTTTCATGTAGAAGATATAAACTAATGCTATAATAGTTTACACAAAAACCCAAATATTAGTAAAACACGGAGTTTTCTAAATTTTCGAGGGGCTTGAGTGTGATAATTTTTTCTTTTCTTTTTTTAAGGTCGATCACAATTTTTAGTAAAATCTGGGAGGGGCTAGAGTCCCCTTGCCCCTCAACTAGCTAGTTCCGCCCATCTTTATCAACTTTCTTACAAACTCAAATTAAATTATCAACAGCAATAAAAATAAAAAATAAAATAAAATAAATTAATAAAAAAAATTAATAAAAAAAAATCATAGAAAACTCAAATTACAACAAAGAAACTATGATATGCGAGAAATTTTTAGATACCCTAAAGGTACCACGTGGCATGCCACTTGGTACCACTTACCCAATAGATGCGCGCCACTCGAACAATGAAACCCACTACAAAAAATTTAAATGGCCCAACAATCCTATGTGACGCTATCTCATTGGGTGTGGGGTACCACATAGACGCTACCTTCAAGATACTCAAAAACTTCTCATGATATGCGTTTTTAGGACTGGTCTTGTGTCGTGTCGGACTCGAGTGTTGGCTCTTCCATAGCAGCATAAGATGAATGTGTGAGAGGACATCCTCCATGAGCACACTTGAACATTACTTTGTGGTATGACTCTCCCTCCATAGTCACCTGTTTGTATATGTGTGTTATTAGCAATATGGATTGTTTTTGGTTTAAAAAACGAGTAATTTTTTAGAAACAATTTTCACACAACTTTTTTAAAATACTCAAATTACAGTGAAAGTTCACGAATGTGAGATAATTTCTCGCCCCTAAGAACCCAAAATTGATTATTAACCAAATTAGTTTTAGATCACAAGAATTCACAATAACAATACAATTTATTCAACTTTGCTAGGCTGAGTGATATGGTGAATTTTTGTCAATGCTATGCCACATGTAGATTGGATGTTTAAAAATGTGACTATGCTCTCTATGTACCAAATTAACGGCCCCTTATTTAAGGATACAAAGGGTCTCATATTATTCCAAGGAAATATTTTTTGTCTTTTCATATATTCAAGGATATCTTTTTGACGTGGTTCCATATATTCTTATTTCTTACTTAGCCAAAAAAAGAAAATTAAATAAAATAAATCCCTTATTCCATTTTAGGACGACGTCCATATTAAAAGTCATCTTTGACAAGTCAATGTACTTTACCTTGAAACATTACTAATTTATCCTGATAAGATTCCATGTAACGAATCACACGGATGGCCAATGTACTAGATAAGGGGCGATATTAAAACATTAAAATAATTTAATCACAATCAAATAAAGGGTAAATTACAACACTACCCCTTGAACTATAACCGTTTTTCACCAACACTAACTTTAAAACTGAATAGATTCACTCCCTGAACTATCCAAAATGAACAAATTCACCCCTAAGTGATAAAAATTGGTTTAGTTTCAGACCAAGTCTCACTTTTATTGGTGTTGTTTTGTTGGTTTACAAACACAAACTAGTGAGAACTGGTTTCTTTCTGAATCACAAAATTAATGGTTCGTGTGTTACTCAAACATGCTCTTACAATGTGACAGCAAAAATGATAGGGCTATGACCAAAAATGTCGACACTGGAAAGTGTTAAAAATTAAAGGAGGCAACTTCTGTGCAGTTGCTTCAGTATAGTTGGTGATGTGCCTCTCACATTTGCTACAATAAAACTGCTTTTGAATAAGTTGTTTTTAAAAACTGTCCAGTTTTACTGTAGCAAATGTGAGAGGCACAGCACCAACTGTGCTGAAGCAACTGCACAGAAGTTGCCTCCATTAAAACTGTCTCTATCGCATCTCAGAAGTTTTAAAAATGAATCCACATTATATCAATTTAGATTATTGAAAAAGACATTCAAATGCACAATAAGCGTTTAGAACATACCCGTGAATTTTCCCTCTCAGATTTGCCAGCTAAAATTGTTCATCAGTAGAAACATATAAATAGCCAGCCAAGGCCTAGATACTTAAATTTACAAAAAAAAATTCTGTAAAACTCCATAAAAGAAACTATATGTAAAAAAAAAATTAAAAAAAATTAAAAAAAAATTGACAATTACATGTCTGGAATTCTTGCTGAAATTGCTAGATTCCTTGAAAAGTTGTTCGAAATGAGGAGGTTTGCAGTAGAGGACTTCATTCATTAAAAACACGTTTGATTATCACTTAAATCTGAATAATAATTTCATTGAAAATCTATTTACTGTTGTAAGGTAAAATTCATCTATCATCATGAATGAATCTAATAACTAAATAGGAGACTTCATTGTATTTAGTCTTATCTGCCTATTTTTCCGTTTTCTTGGAATGACAAAAATCATGATTTTCATTATAACACCATATTTCTAAATAAAACCATGCAAGATCATCATTTTTTTCATTTTTTTTCAATTTTAGTGGTAGGGAAAAAGTAGGAATGTGATATTTGCATTCAAAGATGTCCAAACATCTCCTAATTTTCAATAACCTTGTGAAGAGAGCACTGAACTCCTATATGAGTCGGCGGACACCAACTCTCCACACCTTTGGCGCATGTTTCAAATCCGTATTCCTCCATTGTAATCATGAAATGAAAATTTAATTTTAACTTGTGAAGAGGTTGGCAACTTTGTTATAAACCTCCAAAACAATTGCATCTAATAAGCTAATTTTTGAACTATTTTCCCATTCAAGGTCAAGGGCGGACATGGCACTGCGCTCAGCTGGGCTGTAGCCCAGTGCAACTTTTGTGAAGAAAAAAAAAATTAGTAGTAGTCTAGCCCAGCCCATCTATCTATCATCTCACCTAGCTCAGCCCATCTATCTTTAATCTCTCCTAGCCCAACCCAGTTTGACTATTTACATAGAGTAATGCTAGATCCATACCCACTTCACACCCAAACGCTCACACCCTGACATGGCATCTGAGGTGGCGGGTAGGATTCACATAAAATTAACCAAAGCCACAACCCAGGTTAATTAAACTCAACCTCTCTCTCTCTCTCTCTCTCTCTCTCTCTCTCTCTCTCGCTCTCGCTCTTCTCTCTCCCTCTGCACCACCGACCACCACCACTACCACCAGCCATCACCAATTAAATAATTTCTCATGTATGTCACCACCACAAACTCTTTCAAATCAACTATGGTGCATTCCATTAAACCCTCCAAATCCAATTCCAAAACCTAAATTCACCATTACATCTAAATAATTTCTCATGTATGTCACCCCTTTGTTTCAAAACTCCAACCAATCAAATATTCCCCTAAGACCTATCCCTCACGGCCAGTGGTTTTTATCAAAACTCCACTTTCCTCAAACCATAAAAGGACCAAAACCTAGATGAACCACTTTGGCTATTTATAGTCCATACAACCTATGCGTATCTCTGTTCTTCTTCTTCACTCCACCAATTCGAATCAACCATGGCCGCCACAATCACCACCACCAATCTCACTCATCTCTCATCATCCCATGACAAATCTTGGGTTGGATTTGGGGTTTTGGAGTTGGATTTTCAGGGTTTGATGAAGAACACCATAGTTGATTTGGAAGAGTTTGTGGTGACGTTTTGGTTGGCTGGTGGTGCAGAGAGAGAGAGAGAGAGAGAGAGAGAGAGAGAGAGAGGAGTAGAAAGAGAGTTAGGGGAGTTTGGTTTGGATTTAACCTGGGTTGTAGCTTTAGTTAATTTTTTGTATGGCTTTGGTTAATTTTATGTGGATCCCACCCTCCACCTCAGATGCCACATCAGGGTGTGAAGTGGGTGTGGGTCTAGCATTACTCATTTATATAAGGGTATATTCTAACGTATCAGTGTGATCATGTATGGATAAAGCTTCCACCGAAGATGATGCAACTGACGCCGAACGAAATGAATGGGGATTGGAGACAGAGAAGATGACCTGCGATTATAGTTTTTAAAGGCTTCTAGCCTGGTCGATTCTACTTCTTGCTAATAGAGGTAAAAAAAATTTCCCCTTTTTACCTATAAGCCAACCAGGAATTGTCAAATTGACATCCAAAATCATATAATGCTTGAATTGAAATTATATTTTATGTTATTGTTTTTTTTATTTCAAAATCAAGTGATGGTGGTGGGTCAGCCCTTGTCCCCTTAAATTAGTGAAAATCTAATATGACTTAAACTTTGCATGATATTCGTTTTTTTTTTAATCTCTACTTGTGGTTTGTAATTTATTAGATACCATGTGTAATTAGTGATTGCAATTGACTTCATCATTTTAAGCTTTGGATAAAATAATCTCCACTAATTTCTTAATTTCTTAGGTTATAATTGTGAACTATAATGGAACATAAGCAACCTCCAGCCAAGCGAGGGAAAACTCTTTTCTCGTTCTTTAAAAAAACGAAGAATGGTAATCAATCTACATGGATACACCTTCTGTGTTAAATGTCGAGACTTCAGTTCTTGGCATGGAACCTCATTTGACACCTCAAGTAGCCTAACAAATCGATTTTAATACGAACTCTATTGAAAGAGACCCAGGCTTTCATATGCAAATTCAAGAATATCATGTTAATCAGCACGATGAGATTAGAATAGCATATATCAAGGCAGGGGCCTATCAACCTAAACTTTTCGAGTATCCGAGGAACAAAATAGGAAATCAATACCGTTGATTTTAATATATTTGGTTCAAACAATTTCCTTGGTTAGATTATTCGCCTTCAAAAGATAAAGCATATTGTTTTCCATGCCTTCTTTTCGAGAATAGAAGTGATACAAGGGGTCGATCTGCATTGGTTAATGAAGGGTTTAATAGTTGGCAGAGAGTCAATGATAGAGATAAGTGTGCACTTCTTGGTCATGTTGGCTGCTCATTCTCAACACATAATAATTGTGTAAGAAGTGTTGATGATTTAATGAAACAATCACGACATATTGACTAAGTGATCAATGAACAGTTCAAAGAATATATTTTCAAAAACTGATTACACCTAATGGCAACAATCCAAAGTGTTCGGTGGCTAACATTTCAAGGATGTGCTTTTAGAGATCATGATGAATCCCCGAGTTTAATAAATTGTGGAAGTTTCATTGCAATGTTACAGATTCAAGCGAAAGTAAGTGATGACATTGCAAGAGTTATATTGGACAATGCTCCCCAAATTGCAAAATATACTACTCCAAATAGTCAAAAGGAGATTTGGCACATTCTTGCTAACAGAGTGAGAATGATGATTCGAGAGAAAGTTAGGGATGCTAGTTTTTGTATTCTTGTTCATGGGCACAAGATGAATCTAAAAGAGGGCAAATGGAAATTGTTCTAACATTTGTCAACAGTGATGGCTTTTTAGTATAGCCCTTTTTTTAGATTGTAGGTGTCAAAGACACCAAATCATTTACTCTTAAAAAGAACATATCTGATATTCTTGTTCGTTACAATCTCAATAATCGTAATATATGTGGTGAAGGGTATGACAGTGCTAGTAATATGTATGGTTCATGGAATGGACTTCAAGCATTATTTCTTAGGGATTGCCCATATGCCTATTATTACATTGCTTTGCCCATCGTCTACAACTTGCATTAGTAACTGATGCTAAGGAGGTCACCTTAGTATGACAACTCTTTTCTTATTTGACTTTCGTTGTCAATCTTGCTAGTTCTTCTCCTAAGCATCTTAGTGAGCTACAATCTACTTAGCGGGATGACATTGCACATATGTCGGCTATTGGTGAACGTGAGTCTGGTATAAGGGATAATCAAATTGGTACCTTTCATCGTGCAGGAGCTACTCGTCGGAGCTCTCATTATGATTCTGTTAGGAACTTGATAGATATGAATGGTACATCTTGCACAGTTCTTCAACGTATTAGTACAAATGGATTGAATGGCAATATGTGTGGGAAAGCTAGAGGAGTTTACAAAGCGATTACGACATTCGAATTGGTACTTGTCTTGCATTTAATGGATAAAATCATTGTTGCACCCTCCCTGAAAGTAGGAGGCGGTTCCTTCGAGGATCGCGACTATTTGCATCGAAGAGCATGAAAGGTGTGTAAAAAGTACGTAAAAGTGGGAATAGGGTTAGTAAAAGTTTCAGAGTCGCCACCTAACGTTATCGGGAGCTAGGATCCCTGCAAAGACGATTAAAGTAATCATCATTTGTCTTTTGAAATAGTTTCGAGAAAGTAAGGCCCTTTAAAAGTGCGACTCGAATAACCATGCGAAAACCAGAGTTCTTGAGACGGGTTTGGGGACTCAATTATGTCGAGGGAAGGTATTAGGTACCCTCGAGCATACGTGACACACGGTTGCCGATTTCAGTGATTTTCATAGTAATGGGGGCATAAGTAAAGGATAATAGAATATGAGGATGTATAAGAATAGATAAGAGCAAAGAATGGTTATAACCATACGCTAATAATGGTTGCATAAGTATCTCGACACAAGATAAGTAAAAGAGAATGGTTACTGTCATATCCTAATAAGAGTGGCGTACGTATCTCGACATGAGATAAGTGAAAGAGGATGGTTATGGTCGCACCCTAGTAAGGGTGGCATACGTATCTCAACACGAGATAAGTGAAAGAGAATGGTTATCGTCGCACCCTAGAAAGGGTGGCGTTGGTACCTCGATACGAGGTTGTTGGGAATATGCACTCAAACCAGTTAGTTGGACAATGGAATATCATAATGCATTTATATATGTTAGTTCATTATGAATATTAAACTAGAATCATTAAACATCATTGCATGTGATTCATTTGTGTATGTGATTATACATATGAGATATGAATCACAAATCCTTGTTGTTTCAAATAAGTCACAATGGATGATAAGTTTGGATAACTTATCAGGTGTACACTATAGCATGATTAACGTCTATGGGGTAGAATGGTGAATCTCATTCATAAATATGCTAGTGCACAAGGTGCATTGACGGACCTAAGTTAAACCTATTGACACCTAAATGTTGTCACCGTCGATAGGAACTCAAACTTATATAGGGATACATGTCCTTAATCCTGAGACAATTATGGACGCAAGTTGTATGCTTTGGTTACTTTGACTTACCAATCAGTAGGGGTGTACACGAGCTGAGCCGCTCAACAAGGGTTCGTGGCTCAGCTCGATAATAGCTCGGTTCGGCTCGTATAATAAACGAGCAAGCTCGAGCTTGAATACAAAGCTCGTTTAATAAACGAGACAAGCTTGAGCACACGTCGGCTCGGCTTGGGCTCGGGCTCGGCTTGGGCTCGGGCTCGGGCTCGGCTCGGCTCGGCTCGGCACGGCTCGATTAAGGTACGTTAGTAGGCTCGTAAAAAAGCTCGTGAGTAGGCTCATGAAAAAGCTCGTTAGTGGGCTCGTGAATAAAGCTCGTTTGTAGGCTTGTTTACAAGCTCGTATATATGTACATATATGATATATATGTATTAGTTATAAAATTATGAGGGGTCCAAAAACAAATAAGAAACATATGAGTTGGAGTGTTGAGTTTGAGTATATATAGATATAATAAATAAATTAAAAACCCTTTAATTTGAAAAAAAAAAGATAAAAAAAAATTATGGGGTTTCAAAAACAAATAAGAAAAATATGAGATGTAGACTTGGAGTATATATAATGAAAACCCTAACATTTAGTTTGCAAAACTGTGAAACACTAAACAGATCTAGGACTTTGGGGACAGCGGGGGGGGGGGGGGGGGAGGGCAGCGGCCATCTCCATCTCCATCTCCATCTGCATCTCCATCTTCTTCCTTTCTTCGCCATCTCCATTGACTCCGACGACTTTGGGCGAGGAGAGCCAAAAATCAACAGGTATGTTGTTCTTTTTTTTTCTTTTCTTTTTTATCTATTGTGGCTAGAGTTCAACATAAATACAGTAAAGCTCCAGTAAAGATCTTTCATAATACAGGGTTTATAATCGAGACAACTTTGGGCTCCAGCTTTTATGTTCTTTTTCTTAAGTTCAACATAAATTCAGTCAAGATCTTTCAAAAGTGATGTGGTTTTAAATCTTCTGAAATCCCATTTCTCGAATCTGAAATTCTCTTCGGCCCGTTTTTTATTCCCCTATATTATCTTATTTATGCAGTTATTTTTTTTTCTTATGTTTACATTAAAGAAACGTATTCGGGGACGGGGAGTGATTGATTCCTGTTGTAACTTTGGGCTGGAGTTCTTATGTTTACATTAAAGAAACTTATTTTTTTTATTATCTTCTTTTTTTTTTCTTTTTTTTTTTTTTTTTTTTTTTGGGGGGGGGGGGGGGGGGGGTGTACCGTGAATATATTGATTTCTTGAGTTCATGTTTATTTTTTGCTATGTTTTGATCTATAAGGCTACTGAATTTAAATTTGTGGACATCTACTGCAACGATTAACTCAGAACATGTTTTATATCTAACGATATGTTCCAATATTGCCCCACTTTATGGTTTAGCATGTGTTTTCAAACCATGTTTGCCCTTACCAGTAGTCATTACATGAGCAATGCCCTTCTAGAAAGCACCTTTGCAAAATTGTGGCAATTACATCATTGGTTTTTTGAAAGTACAACACACATATGGTTTGACTTTACTGATTTTACATTATTCTTGGATAATTAATATGTATTTCCCACTTGTGATTTTACTTTAATGATTGGACCAACTTTTGATTACTGTGGCCTAAATCACATTGTTAAAGTCTAGGAAAATAATCAATGAAATAAGTGTTTGTTGTTTATGTATTCCCCACTTGTTATTGTTTTTCAACATTTAATAAGTGCTTGTTGTTTATTGTTTAGAACATGACGACGAAAGAAGATGCAGAAACTATAAATGTCACAACCGGTTCGTGTACAAATCAAGCTATAAATGTCACAGAAGAAGATGCAGAAACTATAAATTTGGAGGAAGGAAGAGGAGAAGAAGAGGACGAGGAGGAGGATGAGGAGGAGGATCCCTTAATAGCATTCAGAAGAAGAAAAGAAAGAGAACGTCTAAGGTATGAGATGAGGTAAATGAAATTGAAGTGAACGGTATAAAAAAAGTATAGTGTAAGTATTGTAAAACTAAACTTACAATATCCAAGGGAGGGGCTACCACACACTTCCGAAGGCACATAAATAATTGTCCAGCTAAGCAACTTGTTGACTCAAGGCAACATAAAATAACTACTACTAGTACTGGACCTGCAACAGTTTCTATTGTGAACTTTAAGTATGATCATGCAAAAATGAGAGAGGCACTTGCACACATGGTACTCATCATGGAGTTGCCTTTCACTTTTGTAGAGCATGACATGTTTAATATATTTTGTCGCATTGGCATGCCACAATGGGAAAGGATTTCACGCAATCTTGCAAAGCAAGATTGTGTAAACTGCTATGAGAATGAAAAAAAAAAAAATTAAGTCTTTTTTAAGTAATGTCTCTAAAATTAGTATCACGACGGATATTTGGAGGTCTAATGCTCAGACTGTTGAGTACATTGTTGTCACGGGGCACTTCATACATGATTGGCAAAAAACGTGTCTTGAATTTTGTTCATGTACCTCCTCCAATTTCTGGAATAGTAGTTGCAGATTCTATTTATAACTGTCTTGTGGAATGGGAAATTAAAGATAAGGTGTCTACTGTAACAGATGATAATGCAAAATACAATGATGTGGCATTGAGAGTCTTAAAAGATAATTTTGCATCAAAGAACAAGTCAGCTTTAGATGGTAGGCTATTTCATGTGCGTTGTACTGCACATATAGTTAATCTTTTAGTTCAAGATGGACTCAAAGAGATAGGATATATCATTGACAATGTACGTAAGAGTGTGAAATATGTGGTTCTTACAGAAGCCAGTCTTGTAAAGTTTAGTGATATTAAGAAGCAATTGAGATTATCTAACAAAAAATTGGTCTTAGATTGTTCAACCCGTTGGAATTCCACTTATTTAATGTTAGCAACCGCTTTGGAGTTCAAAGAAGTTTTCCCAAGATATAAAGAAAGAGACTCTGGCTACACATTTCTTCCAACTCCTGATGAATGGGAAAAGGTTGAAAAGGTTTGTGAATTCTTAAAAGTTTTTAACGATGTGACAAATATCATTACTGGGAGCAAGTACCCTACTTCTAATTTATTTCTTATAGAAGTATGGAGGATCAAAGAAGTGATAAATGAGAGGTTGGTGGATGATAATGATTATATAAAATCAATGGCTCTCATGATGTCTATAAAATTTGACAAGTATTGGAGTGAATGTAACTTGTTGATGGCAATAGGTTCTTTTTTGGATCCAAGGTATAAAATGGTGTTGGTGAGTTATGCTTTTCATGAAGTCTATCCTGAGGAGGAAGCATCTTACAAAGTTAGTGTGGTTAAAGATGCTTTATTTGAGCTTTACAATGAGTATGATGCTAACCATTTAACAAGTAATATTGAGTCATCTGCACAAGCGAGTGCTCAAGCAGCTCAACAAGTTGGTTCTTCTAATAGCACTATTAGTTGTGGGAAAATTTCAGGACGAGAGAGATATGAGTCCTATGTTAGGCAAGTTGACACTATTCAACCAACAAAATCAGAATTGGATGTATACTTAGATGAACATGTGTATATTTGTAATATTAATGCGGGCCGGGTGAGTGTTTTGATGCTATTAAATGGTGGAAAACAAATCAGCTTAAATATCGCATTTTATCAAAGATGGAAAACGATATTCTGTCTATTCTTATTACTTCAGTGGCTTCTGAGTCTGCCTTTAGTGCTGGTGGTAGGGTTATTGACCCCTATCGTGCGTCTTTAAAGGTGGATACTGTGCAAGTTCTGTTATGTGGAGCTGATTGGGCACGTCATTCTCGGGGGATATCCAGGATTACTCTTTACCTTAGTTGGGTTTGGTATGATTGAATCCAACTTACTTTCTTAGTTTCTTATCTTTGCTCTCTCTAGCTTGAAAAAACTAACTCTTTAACATTTTCATTGTTTCATATAATTTGTTATAACAATCTTTTCCTTTTCCTTTTGTTGTTTCTGTTTCAGGAACAAGTGGAGGAAGCTATTATGGAGCTTGTTGTTGCTCTTCTTTTTCTTTTTTCTTTTTTTCCACATTATGGAGTTGTAATATTTTGATTGTTCGATATTGTTGTCTTTTGTGTTGTTTTTTATGTTGTGACTTGTGATTTGAAAGTTGGTATTTGTGAGTGGACTAATAGACTAGTAGTGCATGCTATGGATTATTATTGTGATGTGAATGTCATTTGGCTTTTATGATTTTATTTTTTTTAAGGTTCAATAAACTAGTAGACTAGTAAAATAGTGCAGGTTGTGCAACAGTTTTTATAGTTGTGCAGCGGTTTTTACAGCAGTAGCCAAAAAAAAACCATTCGAGCCGAGCTTAATCGAGCTCGAGCTTGTTCATCTAGCTGAATCGAGCCGAGCTCGAGTCGAGCTTGATCAGACTACTTTTTTGTCGAGCCGAGCTCGAGCCGGCTCGTTTAATATTTAGACAAGCTTGAGCCGAGCCTGAACATGTACATTTTTATTCGAGCCAAGCCTAGCTCGAGCCGAGCCTAGCTCGTGCAAAGCTCGGCTCGTATACACCCCTACCAATCAGTGAGGTCTTGCAAGATCAACAACTGGAAATCTTGGGTAATCAAGTTTACAATATTGGGAACATATATTGTCAAGATGGAATTCTACCATCGTCTATAAAATGAAGAGTAAGTAGTCCCTTGAGAATGTCACTAGGAATGCTTACCGAGATCTGGCCAGCCTTATCAGCAAAGTTTGTTGACATATTTGGTAATCCAAGCGTAGTGAATGATACTCGAGGAATATAAGATGTATCTATCTATTGGTTTGACAATATCTTAAAATATACATCATGATGATAAATACGAATATTGTCTGGTAGAGGGACATCAGTATCATATTATACAAGTCTAGTAATCGCTTACGTATGTGGGATTACGTTCTTATGCACTGGAGTGTATCATTTAATATTGGTATAAATGATAATTGATTAACTATTGATTCCTTAGTTAAAGAGTATTGACTAGATGGAATTTTAATTAATCGGAACCAGTAATTAAAAACCTAGGGGTCCCACTCTTAGCTTATAAGGATGTTTAGATGTGAAGGAACAATGCAATGGGAGATTTGGGATAAAGTTGGAACTAATTGATTGGTGTTCAGATCCAATTGATTGGTACAGCAGTCGATTGCATTACTTACAATCGATTGGATAAGCAATCGATTGCCCCTAAGGCAATCAATTGGTAAAGCAATCGATTGCCACTTTTGACAATCAATTGGCACTTAGGTCGGTTCAAAAGTTTATAAATACAAAAACTGTGGGCAGAACATAATATCCACGTCTTTTATTCTCCTAAAGGTTTTCAATATTGGTTATAGGCTTTTCAAACCCTTCCTAATCCTCCTAAGTTTGTTTTAAAAGAGTTTCCACCAAACTCTAGCATCCAAGCACATCCAAGAGTCATAGAAGTGAAGATCTTTAGCATTGAAAGATCAAGAACACCTTGGGAGCGAAGATCACTAGCGTCGAGCAACGCTTACATAAAGTAGATCGGACTGCTCAATACTTATTGTAACTTGACGAAATTTGGACACGATGAAGTTGATGTCGAGACGCAACTGCTGTTAAAATTTGAGGTCAATCGGAGATCGTTTAGTCCCTCTACTAATTGCATCTTTATTAGAACAAAGTGATCAGGATCGACTCGTCACAATGACCATTGAAGAGTTCTTGAAACAATTCCACAAATCGCAAAAATATATCTATATCTATATATGTCTTTGTATGTACATTGATTACCAGTAATACAAACGAGAAGTAGATCTAGTTTTGTTAGATTAAATTTTAATCTGTACCAATATCCGCTGCGCACTGAGATCCAATTTTCCCTTCAATTGGTATCAGAGTCATCTCATGTAATACCCGTACCTGAAAAATGGAAGTAATATTTATTTAGCATGCATTAATTAATATAATTAATTGCATGTGATGATTTGGGTAAGATCCAGTTACCCCGACGTGATAAGTGCTTGATAAAGGGCACAGTTAAAAGTTCCACTAGAGGTGAGACAGATATGAAAGTGTGACCCAAGAGAGGTTTGGATAATATAAATTGCATAAATGTGCATTTATGTGATTAAACGGTAGACATGTAAATATAAATGTGTACATTATAATAGTTGTTGATGCCATATGATTATTTAATTGATAAAATGTTCAGTGTTTTAATATTTATTATTGTTCATGATTATTTATGGGACCAGTTTAGGTACCCATGTGAGGGCGTAATTGAACACGGGACATAATTAGTAGGCTAATTAGTGCCTTCATATAATTTTTGGAAGCATGTTTGAGGCTCATACGTGACATAGATATAGACATATTTAGATATTGGGATAGTTAATATAATTAGTTTGGGTGTTATAATAGAAGTTTAGAAGTTATGGGGGTGTAAATAGAAATATACCTAAGTTGAAGAATATTCTAAAGAATATTCTCTTTTGTCTTAAAAAAAAAAAAAACGTGTATGTGTGTGTTGTGTAAAGGCGGCGGTGGCCGAGTTATATTAGTTAACTTAGGAAAAAAAAAAGAAAAAAAAAAAACAACAAAAGCAAGCATAAGATCAGAGAGTGAGAGAGCCGAGGGCTAAGAAGGAGCTGGGGGTTTCTCCGTCACTTTTGATGCCGTAACTTCACCATTTGTCGCCTGTCTCATGATATGAAGTCATATTTGGACTCGTGGGACTAAGCCTAACCTTTTGGTATAATTTATTTTCAGTATAATCGATGGGTTTTTCGTGACCCAAATGGGTTGGTAACATTTAGTTTACTAAAATTGTATAGGATTATTATTGGAATCATTAGGAGCTAGTGTTGCGAAGAAATTTGAGAATTCTAGGCTTATTTTGGAACTATTTGCGAGGTGAGTGTCCTAATCCCAAAATTGGATGTTTAATGTTATTTATTTGTTATTAAATTCTTTAAAATGCTTAATTGTAATTAAGTAGAAAAGCATATGATTAATTATTATTTAACATGTCTAAAATGTTGAAATTGTCATGTTGACATGTTGAATTGCTTATGTGCTTATTTGGGTCAAAGGGTGTCAATTGATAATCACCATTATTTAGCCCGTATATAAGGGACGCCCATTCCTCAGAGAAAAGGGGGATGATGATGAAGTCCTCAGAGAAAAGGGGACGGTGGTGACGACCACCAGCGAATTGACTACGGTCAGGAGTGAATGAGAGTGATTTCGCTATATGCGACGGAAAAAGTGAGATTGGCCCGGAATCAGGGGTCCAGAACGATGGTGATTGATTGCTTGACACGCCAGCGACCATTTATTGTTGTGATGTTTAATTGGTGTTATGATCATTAAATATTCCAATTGCATGATTAGCACCACGTACTCACTGAGCGAAAGCTTATTCGATTTTTTTTGTGGCTAATGACCACGCAGGTTCAGATGAATACCACAGTGAGAAATGATCGAGACTACGGGGCTGGGTCTAGCTTGCTTATATATTTAAATGTGAGGATTTGAATAAGGTTGTAATAAACTTAAAGTTTATACTTTTAAATATGTTTATAAATAAATGTTAAAATGAGTTTGTAATGAATTTATATATTTTAGTTGGGTTTTGATGTGTTTTGGAATATTTAAATAAAAGAGTGCAGCATGGGTTAAAAATGTTTTAGTTTATGATAAAAAGGGTGAATGGTGCTGTAATGGGAGAAACTTTACCCCAAGTACCATTTGACGGTTTTAAAACTTTATTTTATTCTTTTTTATTAATTTGTTTGATAAAAGATATTTTACCCCTGGTATTTCAGTCAATATGTAATTTTTGGAACGTTAAAAATGATTGTTTAGTCCTTGGCATTGTTACACGTGTCCTAGCCCGCGGGGGCGGGTTAGGGTGTGACAAATTTTGGTATTAGAGCAATAGGTTAGAGCCTTTGGGGGACGAGAGACGAATACGACGCGTAAAAAAAAATTACTAATAAATAAATAAATAAATAAAAGCATGTAAACTGATAATCATGTCACGTAGCTACATGTAGAGGCATACATGTTTACTGCACGTGATTTAAATATTGTTTGAGCATACATATCATATTGCATGCATTCTACATATTATAATATGTGGAGGGATGGTTGGAAACTTCATTGTGATAAAATGGAGTATAAAGGGGAATTGTTTTTTCCCATATGATGAATTAATTGAGTTGGAAATGGGGATTGTGAATTCAGTAAGAAAAATTTGAGTTTGGGAATATTTATGGAATTTGGGTTCAGAAATCACGAGTTGAGTTGGCCATCCTGAAATGATTTGATTGATATTATATTATTAATGGCATTGACTTGATGAAGGGTTATTGAGTATTGAGTTATGATTGCGGGTATGAATTTCATTCCGAATATTATCGGGTATTATTATTTGTGAAGATTATTTCTTATTTTCTATCAAGCAAATGGATATCTGGATTTCTTTATTTACGGTGGGTCTTCTAGTGTTCAGATATTATAGTTTGGGGAATTCTGGATTTCTTATGATTTATATGGGCCTCATGAACAAATATGGTATTATTGTTATATCTTATTTCTCCACTTATTCGCTAATGATCTTTGGAAGTATTTATCGAGCTCCTTATATATTCTCTTGAGATTGAGGTCGAGGGTGAAATACTGGGTTTGTTGAGGTGATATGATGTTTGGGGATTTGTCACGCCCCGACGTAGCATAAATATGGAAAGCGTTTAATTTCCTTTATGGACCCGTAGGTCGCGACAGTTTGAAGGATCGATTCCGTCCCAAAACGTCGAACATCATAAAACCATTAATCAGAGTAGGGCAACCTGGGCTTATAAAAATTTTCTAACTTATTACATCCTATAGTACAGGGTTTACTAAGGCACAGACCGCCTTGAAATAAAACAATAACTTTAAGTCTATTACAGTCATCCTTATTACAAACCAAATCATAACACATAAACATAAAGCATATAAGGGTAACATCTCTTCTCAGCAACAGATCTTAATTAGCATAGTCATACGGTTCTTCTTGATTATAACCTGCAAAGCCTAGACACGAATGTCCAGGACGCATCAACGCCGTCAGCTTCAAGAAGCTGGTGAGTATTAAAAACATAGCTTTGAATGTAAAAACATGCCCATTTACCTTTTTCCCATTTCCATTTAAATACCACAAGTTTATATTTATGATAAAGAGCTTGTTAGAAAAAAAAAACAACCACAACAATAATTAAAAGATAAATTCACACATATGTGACCGTGTATGAGAACAATGCACCATCTCATCTAACCGACTCTTTTCTCTCGACAAAACCCAACAACCCTCTATCCTACTCCTGGTATCTTTGAAATACTAAGATAGCCACACTTTAACAACGGGGCGCCAGGGAGTGTCCAGTTTGCCTCACACTTTGGTCCGGGGTACCAGGGAGTGTCCAATGCCTCACACTTTGAATACCCTAACCGCCATGCAAATACCGGGGCAACCCCCACACAGGTATCCAGACTCGAGTCATTCAGGGAGTGTCTATAGGCCACACTTTAGCACTTCCATGGGTGCCAGTGAGTGTCCAAGTTCGGCTTCACACACTTTAACGCTTCCATGGGCGTCAGGGAGTGTCCATTTTTGCCACCTTCGCATTTCAAAGACACCCTCATCCTCTTTTTCAACTCCAACCACAATCACATCCACAACCACAACCATAACCACAGCCACAATTACAACCACAACCACAACCACCACCACAACTCAAACTCATACTCTTTCCACACAATCATTACTCTTTTCCACACTACCAACACTCACCATGCATGTACAACTGACTCCACATGAATGTCATCAAACTTTAAACATAAAGGAATTCACAGAATTAAAGAAACAATACGCGTACAGGGATTGAAAATTCGTAATTCATTGCCTTAATCATTTTAAACATAACTAATAGCATTCTAAAAACTGCTACTGAAATCCTCGTTTTCTGTCCAAACGGTGCAGAATCTGAGAAAATTGCATTAGACGAAAAGTGTGCAGAATCGAGTTTTGCTTGGGACAACGCGGGCAGAACCTTAAATTTCATTCGTTTTCCTAACAAAAATCTGAAAACAAAATTCTGCTACTGTTAAAATTAAAAGAGAAAATATTAGATTGAATTTCTAATATACTTTTTCTGCTACTGTAATCCTCATTTTCTGCCCAAACGGTGCAAAATCTGAGAAAATTGCATTAGACAAAAAGTGTGCAGAATCGAGTTTTACTTGGGACAACGCGGGCAGAACCTTAAATTTCATTCGTTTTCCTAACAAAAATCTGAAAACAAAATTCTGCTACTGTTAAAATTAACTACCTAAATCAGTAAATAAGGAATGAGTTACATTTTGAGTGAGTTAGTAATACTCACCGTGATGTAGATTGAAGAAGTTGTTGAGAAAGAAATACAAGAATTAAGAATCTCCAATTTCAAGCTTGGCTATGGAGGATTGAGCTCTTCAAATTCTGAAAATTATAATCTCTCTATGTGACTCTCTCAAGCTCTCTATGTTAGGAGTGTAGAATGTGTAGTGTGGTTGGGTGTATAAATACTCAAACTCCCACTTAGAAAACATTTGCCTAACATCCCACTCATTCTCCATTAATCTCCACTAATTACAAAGAAAGTGCAGCAATGATGTGTAAATATGCACTTGCAATTCATAATGCTCCATTGATAATTGAAAGGGTAGGTGGAGTTGGTGTGGGTCAAGGTGTGTTTGGGAATCAAGCTTATGGCATTAGGACAACACACATACTACAAGCATTTACCAAACAAGGCCTAAGGGAAAACTTTAGCAATAATAATTGGGTATAAAGAAATTTGTCCAATCAGTTACTCCCAAAATTCTGTGGAAGTTTAACACTGCGCGGACAGTTTTAAACCTAAACTAGTATTTTCGTGACACGGTGTTTATCACAAAAATACAGAAAATTCATTTTAATGTTAGAAAGAGTTTTCTGATTTTATAAAAATACAGTTGGAGTTTAAAAGAAATAATTCCACCGTTTGAAATACAGATTTGAAATTTAACACAGGTATTGCCAGTTTTTAGGAAAATTGCATTTTGACCCCAAAAGTAATTTCAATTATGGGATTAGTCAAGAAATAAATTTTTCACATAAGAATTTAAATAAAGGCAGACAATGTATATTTAATTTTAAATATGACAATGCAAGAAAAATGCAGGTTATTACAGGATTTATCCAGTCGTTTGAGTTATCTTGGGTTGTTGAGGAATCTCTCAACTCTATTTGGGTTATATTGGCTTGTTGAGGAATCTCTCAACATAAATTATTTATTTCTATTTCTTGGGATGCCTCTCTTGTTATCAAATAATGATTGGTTCTCCAACGTGTCAGTATGAAGAGTAGATTTGGGGTTAACTAAAAGTAACAGACTTTTCCATTGTGTTTCTATCGATTGGGTGTCACTACAGTTATGAATCATTCTTTTCTGGTTAGGGATTTGATTTATTGAGATCAAGACTAAGTAGTTGTGCTGTATGAATAATTAATTGGGTTGATTGGTTATACGGGGTAACAGAATTTTCTACCAGACATCTGAATTTGAAAATGGGTTTACAAGTTTAATAAGTAGTATTCTCTTTGACAACCAAACCACTGCAAGATCCGTTCAACCACCATGTGCCTCAGGTAATAATATTTTTATTATTTCTTTCTACTTTATATGTAAGCAATTGAGATCTGACTATTGCACTGCACTGTAGCAATTGTCAAGTATCCTAGTATATCACTAGAAACTTTCAGACTTTGAATTTAGCTACTAATAATGTATTCAAAATTTCAGAGATATTTGAATGACATTAAGTGAGTTTATATATGTTTAAATGAGTAGAAAATATTTTGAAATCATCTCTTGTGGAAAAAAAAACTGATTATTTGTGAGTCAGAAAGTATTTTAAAATATTTTAATAAAAGGAAGTGGTTGGATTTGACCCAAATTGGGTAGAAGGGGGAAATTAGTGAAAATTATTTTAATCAAATGTAGGTATTTCAATTGTTGTTTAAGAGAGTTATTAATGGAAAATATTTTGGTTCCAAAATAGTTGTGTAAACATTTTTATTTTACAGAAAGAGATCTTAAATAAATACTAGTGGACCAGCTACGAAGCTCAGTTGAGTACACTACCTTTACTTTGGTTTTAGATTGGAATATTAAATTTTGAAAAGAATTCCAAATGACATTGGTAAGGAAAGGGTCTGAAAGTAACTTGTGATATTCTACGTATTATTCTTAATATTGCTTGCTGCGGATACATGATTTCGGTTGATGGGTTAGGAGGGGTATCAATTTATTCTTGGGAACTGAGTTGGGATATTCTTAGTTACAAGTTGAGTATGATAGGGCAATGAAACACTTCATTTTAAAGAGATGTTCTGGATATCTTCAAGTGGGTATTGAGTTACAATAACTGGTGAGTATTGTATTCCTCGAACATATGATGGTGTAAAATTCTAACATTGGGAAAAAAATTGTAGTTAAAAGGGTATTGCACACTTGGGTAAGCAAGAGAAAATTTGAGATTGAGGTGTGTTGGATCATATTTAAGTTGTATCACGACAAAATCAGTTGCTTATTGATTGTAAGTGCTACAAGGAGGGAACAAATAAGTATATCGATTTCTATATATATTGGGGCTTAGACAGCATAAACCGAAAGACGAGTAAGTTATACAGTCTGAATAGTTTGAGAATTATGAAGCTCTGCCTAATGTTGAACATCGAGGGGTGAGTTGTATTTCTGGAATATGTGATTTAAAAGGGATAGAGATTTTGTGGGTGTCATTGGGAATTAATCAATCGGGACTTATGAAGGTGACATGAATTTGAAATTATGGGAGTGACTGGGTATTATTGAAAATATATTGAAGATTTCATTTTTGTATGACAACACGTGTGAAACTTATATCGGTTACAGTGAAATTCTCAATAATCCAAGAAAATCGATCTATAATGATACTTATATTATTATTGCAGAGATTTGTGTTGAGATTCAGTTATTTGTTGATGCAAAAGTGGTTTATACTGTATATGGTTGAAATTTCATAAAAAATGAATTATCTGGTACAAGATTAAGAGTCCATGGTATTCTTCTTATATTGAGTATATTGGCAATAATGTTCTTACGAGCTGGAAGCTTAGATGAACTGTCATAACTTGGATACTTGGTTATACAACGGCAATTGAATACAGGGTGTGAATGACAGTTGGAATTCATGATGGCTACAGTTTGAATTTTTATATTAATCAGGTGAAGACAAAATGGTTGTTGGTACTCGACTCAGAGGTTAATGGGGATTTGGTGTGCGCTTGGACTATTCAGAAAGGATTTGAGTCAAGATTCGATTTATTAGAAACTACATTTGTTCTAGAAATTGGGCAAAGAATAATGGTAATTAATTGAGGTCAACCAGCATTACCATAATAGATGAGTGAAAATTGACTTAAAGATCGATTTGAGTTTTTGTTTTAGAAATTTGTGATAAAGTACTGAAAGAAAAGTGATTGAGCTCTGCTCTACAGTAAAATGTATCAGAATTTCAAAGTCAAGTATGTACTTCGAGTGAAGATACCTCAAAGGAATGTGTTCAGAAGAACTATTGAAGTATATAATGAGATTTGAGTATATAATACGTTAGTAATTGGGTATGTGACACTTCTAATTGCATTTTATTGCATATGATGAGTTGGTAATTAGTTACATGGATACAAACCTTCTTGAAAATTGATTTGACATTTAGTACTACCATGTAAAAGTTTCAACTAAGATATATGTATATGTCGAGAAAGCTGCCATCAGATGTGAAATATAAAGTACACTTTGCGATATGTGGTATAAGGGCAGAGATAATAAAGTTTCATGGGGTTATTGTGATTGATATTATTGATGATCTGAAATTAAATATTTATCGTAGTAAATTTCAAGACAGGATTGCTAAAGTCAACAAGAATTAGGTGTTCTCATATAATGATTGTTGACAAGTTGACCAAATTAGGGTTGTGATTATTGATTGAAACTGCGAATTTGCTAAGATTAAATGATCTATATGTGAAAGAAATTACAAAATTATGTGGGTACTAGCATTTGTCATCCTAGATGGAAGAGTTGATTATGAAGAAATTTTTGGAATCTTGCAAAATGCAATGGAAATGGAATTGAACTTTTGCGAGACGTTCTATCATCCGCTGATATTTGGTGGGGAAATATAATAAAGGCAAGTGTGTTTTGTTCTAGAATGATTGGGGGATATGACTACTGTGAGAAGAGAATATTTCTCTAAGTTTTATCTTCAGAAAAATGGTATAGTTTGATGAACCAAGTGAGATTGAAATTCCAGTACGTCAATTGAAATTATTAAAAAGATTGGGGATCAGTCAGTTGCGATTGTAGTCACACCAGTGAGTATAATGTATTCTATAATCGTGTTGTTGCATACGAACCAGTAGAGATTTGAGGAGCAACATTTACATCTATTTGATTTGCAAGGTGAGAAAAGTTTTGGAACAAACTTCCTAAAAGGGAGGGAGAGATGTAATACCCGTACCTGAAAAATGGAAGTAATATTTATTTAGCATGCATTAATTAATATAATTAATTGCATGTGATGATTTGGGTAAGATCCAGTTACCCCGACGTGATAAGTGCTTGATAAAGGGCACAGTTAAAAGTTCCACTAGAGGTGGGACAGATATGAAAGTGTGACCCAAGAGAGGTTTGGATAATATAAATTGCATAAATGTGCATTTATGTGATTAAACGGTAGACATGTAAATATAAATGTGTACATTATAATAGTTGTTGATGCCATATGATTATTTAATTGATAAAATGTTCAGTGTTTTAATATTTATTATTGTTCATGATTATTTATGGGACCAGTTTAGGTACCCATGTGAGGGCGTAATTGAACACGGGACATAATTAGTAGGCTAATTAGTGCCTTCATATAATATTTGGAAGCATGTTTGAGGCTCATACGTGACATAGATATAGACATATTTAGATATTGGGATAGTTAATATAATTAGTTTGGGTGTTATAATAGAAGTTTAGAAGTTATGGGGGTGTAAATAGAAATATACCTAAGTTGAAGAATATTCTAAAGAATATTCTCTTTTGTCTTAAAAAAAAAAACGTGTATGTGTGTGTTGTGTAAAGGCGGCGGTGGTCGAGTTATATTAGTTAACTTAGGAAAAAAAAAGAAAAAAAAAAAAAAACAACAAAAGGAAGCATAAGATCAGAGAGTGAGAGAGCCGAGGGCTGAGAAGGAGCTGGGGGTTTCTCCGTCACTTTTGATGCCGTAACTTCACCATTTGTCGCCTGTCTCATGATATGAAGTCATATTTGGACTCGTGGGACTAAGCCTAACCTTTTGGTATAATTTATTTTCAGTATAATCGATGGGTTTTTCGTGACCCAAATGGGTTGGTAACATTTAGTTTACTAAAATTGTATAGGATTATTATTGGAATCATTAGGAGCTAGTGTTGCGAAGAAATTTGAGAATTCTAGGCTTATTTTGGAACTATTTGCGAGGTGAGTGTCCTAATCCCAAAATTGGATGTTTAATGTTATTTATTTGTTATTAAATTCTTTAAAATGCTTAATTGTAATTAAGTAGAAAAGCATATGATTAATTATTATTTAACATGTCTAAAATGTTGAAATTGTCATGTTGACATGTTGAATTGCTTATGTGCTTATTTGGGTCAAAGGGTGTCAATTGATAATCACCATTATTTAGCCCGTATATAAGGGACGCCCATTCCTCAGAGAAAAGGGGGATGATGATGAAGTCCTCAGAGAAAAGGGGACGGTGGTGACGACCACCAGCGAATTGACTACGGTCAGGAGTGAATGAGAGTGATTTCGCTATATGCGACGGAAAAAGTGAGATTGGCCCGGAATCAGGGGTCCAGAACGATGGTGATTGATTGCTTGACACGCCAGCGACCATTTATTGTTGTGATGTTTAATTGGTGTTATGATCATTAAATATTCCAATTGCATGATTAGCACCACGTACTCACTGAGCGAAAGCTTATTCGATTTTTTTTGTGGCTAATGACCACGCAGGTTCAGATGAATACCACAGTGAGAAATGATCGAGACTACGGGGCTGGGTCTAGCTTGCTTATATATTTAAATGTGAGGATTTGAATAAGGTTGTAATAAACTTAAAGTTTATACTTTTAAATATGTTTATAAATAAATGTTAAAATGAGTTTGTAATGAATTTATATATTTTAGTTGGGTTTTGATGTGTTTTGGAATATTTAAATAAAAGAGTGCAGCAGGGGTTAAAAATGTTTTAGTTTATGAAAAAAAAAGGGTGAATGGTGCTGTAATGGGAGAAACTTTACCCCAAGTACCATTTGACGGTTTTAAAACTTTATTTTTGTAATGTTTTGAAAATTTAATTGAGGGTATTTTGGTAATTTTGGTGGTCAATGTTTGGACCCAATTTGGACTTGTACATTTTAATGCCTAACTTTTGGTTTTGGGGTACTACTTTGGTAATTGAATTAACACTTGTGTGTGTGTGTATATATGTTACATATGGGTGTTTGTGTGTGTAGGGGACAAGTGTGGGACCCACCCCACACCAACCCTTAAGCTTCTTAGAGAAGCCTAGTCTTCTCTCTCTCTTTCTCTCCCTCTCATCCGGATAACCTCCCTCTCTTTCTCTTTTTATTTTTTCTTTTCTTTTCATTTTCCTTATCTATATACCTCACTCTCTCTACATCTCTTCTCTCTCTCCTAAAATGGAAGAACAAACCTTCTAGTTTACTTCAACCTTCAACCCCAATTTTGGAGGCCATAAAGTCATTATTGGAGACAAACTATTAGAGGCAAAAATCATCACCTCATCTAGGGCTTCATTTGGGTACTTTTATTTTCCATTTTGGTGACCACTAGCTCAAGCCATGGAGTGGAGGAAGAAGAGGGGTTTTCTTATTTCTTGTTCTTGAAGCTCTACTACTTGGGCCTTCTTATTTTCTCTTGGATTCTTCTCTCCTACACTTTATATTCACAAGAGCAAGGTAGATTACATTATCTATATACATATGAAATCCTATCTCTTTAATTGATTTGTGATTTATGGCTAGGGTTAGCAAATATATGGAACTATGACTCTCCCCTAATACACATGTTCATGTGACTTAAATGTCTAGTTGCTATTTAATTGACTAGATGCTCAAAGGAGATTATGTGCTTATTTGCTTAGTTGTTAATTAATAGCTAAGTTGTTCATATAAATTAGATCTTATGTGCTTATTGGCTTAGTTGTTAATTGATAGCTAAGTTGTCCATATATATTTTAAATCTTATTGCTAAGTTGAAAGCATGATTAGGTGTAAGTATAAATTCTCTCAATGATGGTACTTATGCTTACCTTGACTATTGTGGAAGTTCCATTGTTGTCAATGTTTAATGAAATTATTGATTACATTATTAATATATGACACTTGCATTCGAATCATAGAATTCATGTGCATTGTTGCCAAGTGGGCACACCTCATAGCATTAGCATGGGTGACATTTGAGTAATGCCTAAGAGGGGATACAAGTAAATCCGACCCCAATAAAGGGGGATAAAAGTGGATAAGAAAATCCGGATGTGGGTTGTGTTAGTGAGACAGGGTGGACGTACCTAAGAACGTGCCAAACTCCAACTTATATTCGACTAGCTATCGGAAAGTTGGTATGCTACATTCCCAGTGGGGGGTGGCTCACAGTCCGGTAACGAGGCGAGTGAACACGTGTGCATGGCCCGAGGGCTCATTAGTTGCATTGCTTAGGCAACATTCATGGCACCACATATCACTTTTGGTTGTGGGATCCATCCTGTATATCTATAATATTTTCTACTAAGCCGTTGTGCTTAATGAATCTATAAAAACTCTTTTCAGGTGATCTTGATAGGGACAAGGCTCACGGATAGCCCAATGCTTAAACCTCATATTTTTTTAAAGCTCCTCGCGAGAAATCTTATTCTTTTGAACTTACTTAGCATAGTTCTTTTGTCAAACTTGTAATTGTTGTAATTCGATATTGTTCATGTTAGGATCGAATTATAGAACTTACAAGTGCTTGGGTTTAAATTCTTTCATCTATGTTATTTGTAAGCTATGACCTAGCTTGGGCACATGTTAGCCCCATTATGCTTTTGTTAATGTTAGTAGAGTCCTCGTATTGGAACTCATTTAAGGACTTGAAGCCTTTTGACGTTTATTTAGAATGTGAATTACAAAGAACTCTATTGAATCATGGGTGTTTGTGATTATACCATTTTGGGGAACTCGTGTTCGACGTTAGTGTTGGTTTTTGCATGTTGAGTAAGCTTGTTTTTACCTTAACAAGTCTCATTTAATAGCTTCTTTTGGTATTTCCTTTAGGCTTGGTCTTGTTGGAGTTTTGTTCCACCTCTTGCCCTTACAATTGTATGTTTTTGCTCTTTACATCTCCTTGGACAGCCAAAACCGCTCTATAAGTGCTAGAATTTGGTTCCAACGGATTTCATTTTTATTTTTATTTATTTTTCATTTTTTTTATTTAAATCTATTTCTTTAAAACTAATCTTTTTCGTAAAAGAGGTCCAAATGAATTTCAATTCCTTAAGCCAGTTACGATCTAATTTCTTTTGTTTCGAAAACATTTCTAAACAAAACTGTGCCCACTCTTTAACTCATTGGGTCAATGCGAGGTTAGTCGTTGACTGATCAACTATAATTGGAATCCACGTAGGATTCTTCTGTTGTTTCCGCACCTCTTGATTGGTCCACGCGGGATCTTTCCTCTTCTTTAACCTCTTTCTTTGACTTGTTGACCTGTCCACGTGTCGTGGATTTTGGGACGTTACAGATTGGTATCAGAGCCAACCGGGTTCGAATACTTGGTGCTCTGGGAGTTTACTGGGTTTAGTCATGACTTCTTTTGGCTACCTTAAGTTTTTAATTGTACTTATCTCATTTTCCTTATACGTTGCTTTAAGTTCATGAAGTTGAGGGAGCATGCTTAGTTGTTACATGCCTACATGATGATATGTTTATTCATTTCCTTGCTCATGCTTTTGAATTCGTAGAGACGTGACACAAGAATTTGCATAAGGACTTATTGCTTGTGGCTTATTGATTTAATTTTTGGCAGTCTTATTTAATTAAATATTATTGTCATGTTTTGCTAGCGATGCCGCCTCGTGTTAGAGGACGTGCAGGAGGTCGCGCTGGAGGCCGAGCCAGAGGTCGTGCTAGAGGCCGTGGCGGGGCTAGAGGCCGAGGGGCTGAGGCATCCTCATCTGCTTCTGCCCCAGGAGGAGTTCCTGATGGAGCTCATTTCTTTCAACAGATGGCCGAGGCCATGTGGGGATTCGTCCAAGCCAAAGTCGCTCAAGCGGCAGGGAATGGAGTTGTACCACCACCCGTGACACCTGTAGCACCTGAGGTGACACCCGTAGCACCCGTTGCACCTGTGGTACCTGTTGCACCCACAGAGCCGAGAGCTCAATCGGCTATGAGGGAGTTTAGGAGGCAAAACCCTCCTACTTTCTCGGGGGACCCTGATCCGGTTCAAGCTGAATTGTGGTTGAAAAGGATTGTCCGCATCTTCGAGCATATCGGACTCGTTGAGGACCACCTTCGTATCGATGCTGCGACCTTTCAGTTTGCTGGGAGAGCTCAGATTTGGTGGGAGCTTACTCTCACAACCCGTCCCCTTGCGGGAATGACTTGGGACATATTTACTAGTCTCTTTCTCGCCAAGTACTTTCCAGCTGTGGCGCGTAATGCAAAGAGGACCGAGTTCTTAACTCTTCAGCAAGGAGATCTATCAGTTGCCGATTATGAAGCACGTTTTGGGGACTTAGCCCATTTTGCACCAGACATCACCGCTAATGATGCTACCAAGGCAAGGACTTTCGAACAAGGGCTCCGAGCGGGTCTCCGCACTAAGGTGACTGGATTTGAGCTTCCGACCTACAGTCAGGTAGTGCTTAAGGCACTCATATTTGAAGAGGAGTATCTCAGTTCCAAGAAGATCAAGGAGTCACGTCCTCCCGTGAAAGGTTTCCAATCATGCTCATCTAGTGGGCACCATTCTAAGAAGCAAAAGCAGGAGCCAGTTCATCTTCAGCCCTCCCTTTCCTCTCAGCACTCTTCTCGGGTTCCCCAGACCCCTCAGTTTCAGACTCAACATTCTCAGTCTCGGGGCTCTAAGCGTTTTGGCTTGTCCCGTGGTGGGAGTAATACGGGTGTCCGGGCTTGCTTTGGTTGTGGTGATCCAAGTCATATGATTCGAAATTGTCCTTTTGTTTTAACTGCACCACCGGCCGTTGGGCCTCCTCAGACTCAACCTCCTTTTTCTGGACCATCGCAGCAGGGTTATAGACCTCCTTTCTTACCACCACCTCCAGCTCCATCTGCTCAGAGTTTCAGGCCAAGTGTTCCTAAGGGCCAGTACCACCATCAGGGGAATCGTGGGGGAGGACAACAGGCTCCAAGGCCTCCTTCCAATCTATTTAATCTTGCTACTACTCCCATGGATATCCCCGAGTCCTCAGTCATCAGAGGTACGCTTCTTGTGTACAGTTCTCGAGCTTCAGTTCTTATTGATACCGGAGCATCATACTCATTCATCTCATTTGCATTTGCATCGGGATTGGGTTTAGAAATGAGTCGTTTGGGTTCTACGCTTTACGTAGACACTCCTGTTGGAGGTTTGGTTCCTTTGGATCGAGTGTGTCGCAGTTGCGAGCTTGTGATAGCTGACCGGAGCCTTGTTGTTGATCTTATTATTATTGATATGTCCAGTTTTGATATTATCTTGGGCATGGATTGGCTATGCACCTATCGAGCTTTTATTGACTGCTTCAAAAGGAGAGTTATTTTTCTTACCATGTCGGGGGACCCTTGTCGCTTTGTGGGAGATCGCTTTGATCGTCCGACTTCTGCTCTGCATAGTTTGTGCAAGAGGAGTCATTCTGATTGTTTGGCTAGTTTGGTATTTGATGAGGGTAAGGTGATTCGAGAAGAGTTTCCTCCCGTTGTTCGTGAGTACTTGGATGTCTTTCCGGAGGACTTACCCGGTTTGCCGCCTACTCGTGAAGTTGAGTTCACAATAGACCTCGCTCCAGGCACGTTACCTATTTCTATTCCTCCCTATCGTATGGCACCCGCGGAACTGAAAGAGTTGAAGACTCAAGTAGAAGACTTGTTAAACAAAGGGTTCATTCGTCCTAGTACTTCACCGTGGGGAGCACCCGTCCTTTTTGCAAAGAAGAAAGATGGGTCACTTCGGTTGTGTATCGACTACCGCAAGCTTAACCGAGCGACAGTAAAAAACAAGTATCCGCTACCGAGGATCGACGATTTGTTTGATCAGCTTCGTGGGTCGACGTGTTTTTCCAAGATCGATTTGAGATCGGGCTACCACTAGTTGAGGATTCAAGAGCAGGACATCTCGAAGACAGCTTTTCGCTCTCGTTATGGTCATTTTGAATTTCTTGTGATGCCATTCGGTTTGACGAACGCGCCTGCGGCTTTTATGGATTTAATGAATCGCATTTTTAGTCTGCTTCTTGATCATTTTGTCATTGTTTTTATCGATGATATCCTTATTTTCTCGCCTTCTCGTGAGAAGCACGAGGAGCACCTTCGAACTGTCTTACAAATTCTGAGGGAACACCAATTGTATGCTAAGTTTTCTAAGTGTGAATTTTGGCTACCGGAAGTGAAGTTTCTTGGCCATGTTGTCTCGAAGGACGGAGTATCTGTGGATCCATCAAAGATTGAGGCTGTTATGGATTGGCAATCACCGAAGAACATTTTTGAAGTCCGAAGTTTCTTGGGACTTGCGGGCTACTATCGACGATTTGTAGAGGACTTTTCACGTCTAGCGATGCCTATGACGAGACTTACTCGGAAGGGGACAAAGTTCTTGTGGAACGAGTCTTGTGAAAGGGCTTTTCAACAATTGAAGGCACGATTAACTTCAACACCTATCTTGGTCATTCCAGAACGAGGATTGGACTACACCGTTTATTGCGATGCTTCTCATGAGGGTTTGGGTTGCGTTCTAATGCAAGGAGGAAAAGTTGTAGCTTACGGTTCGCGACAGTTGAAGCCACACGAGCAAAATTATCCTACCCACGATTTAGAGCTTGCCGCCGTCGTTTTTGCGCTAAAGAGTTGGAGGCACTATCTTTATGGCGAAAGGTTTGAAGTCTTCTCTGACCACAAGAGTCTTAAGTATATATTCACGCAACGCGACTTGAACTTGAGGCAAAGAAGATGGATGGAGTACTTAGAAGATTATGACTTCGACTTACAGTATCATCCGGGGAAGGCCAACGTTGTAGCCGACGCTCTTAGTAGGAAACCTCGCAACACTTTGGCTTGTTTAGCCATTAGAGAATGGAAGATGATGGAGCAACTTGACGATTTTGATGTTCATCTTGCCGAGTCCGCCAATCGTGCTACCTTGTTCACTTTGACCGCATAACCGACGCTTTTGAATCATATCTTAGAGATGCAACAATCCGATGAAGAGGCCGAACAACTTCGATTGCGTGTTACTAGTGGAGAAGCGATAGAGGGTTGGACCTTTGATGCCGACCGAGGTTTGAGATTTCGAGGCAGGACTTTCGTCCCTTTAGCTTGCCGAGACGACGTCTTAAAGGAATTTCATCACTCTCGTTTAGCGGTGCATCCGGGAAGCACGAAGATGTATCAAGATTTGCGCCGTCAGTATTGGTGGAAGGGTATGAAAAGATCTGTAGCCGTCACCGCTTCTAGTTGTTTGACATGTCAACAAGTGAAGGCTGAGCATCGACTACCAGCAGGTTTACTTCAACCTTTATCGATTCCAGAATGGAAGTGGGAGCACATCTCGATGGATTTTGTCACAGCACTTCCTAGGACGTTTCGCCAGCATGATGCTATTTGGGTCATTATCGATCGATTGACCAAATCCGCGTACTTCTTACCTATCAAGACTACAGATTCAGCTGACATCCTTAGAAGGTTATACATTCGGGAAATTGTGAGACTCCACGGCGTGCCAGTTACTATAGTTTCTGATCGTGATTCTAAGTTTATTTCTCAATTCTGGCATAGTCTTCAGAAGGCCTTGGGTACTCAACTTTTGTTAAGTACGGCATTTCACCCTCAGACAGACGGGCAGTCCGAGCGTACGATTCAGACTTTAGAAGACATGCTTCGAGCTTGTGTAATGGATTTCAAAGGCGGTTGGGAAGATCACCGACCTTTAGTGGAGTTCGCCTACAATAACAGCTACCAAGCTAGCATTCAGATGGCACCGTTTGAGACCTTGTATGGCCGACCGTGTAGGTCACCCTTGTGTTGGAACGAGATTGGAGAATCGTCTGCTTTGGGACCCGACATCGTTCGAGAGACGGCCGAGAAGATCAAAGTTATAAGGAAGAGATTGCTTACCGCTCAGAGTTGTCAGAAGTCGTATGCCGATCATCACCGACGACCCTTATCTTTTAACGTTGGAGATCATGTGTTTCTCAAGGTTGCCCCTCGACGTGGTTTGCTACGCTTTGGACAAAGCGGGAAGTTATCGCCGCGGTTTATTGGTCCGTTTGAGGTTCTTGATAAGGTTGGTGAGGTGGCCTACCGTTTAGCACTCCCACCTAAACTCTCTAGTGTTCATAATGTTTTTCATGTTTCTATGCTTCGTAAGTATAATCGTGATGAGTCTCATGTTTTGGATTGGACCGAGTTAGCCATCGACGAAGATGCATCATATGAAGAGCAAGCTACTCGTATTCTTGAAAGGAAGGAGCATGTCTTGCGAGGCAAGACCATTTCTTTGGTTAAGGTACTTTGGAACCACCATGGAGTCGAGGAGTCGACGTGGGAAGACGAGACCGAGACGAGATCGAAGTATCCTCACCTTTTCTCCGATTGAGGTATGTTTTCCGAATTCCGGGATGGAATTCTTTTTAAGGGGGGTAGATTGTAATGTTTTGAAAATTTAATTGAGGGTATTTTGGTAATTTTGGTGGTCAATGTTTGGACCCAATTTGGACTTGTACATTTTAATGCCTAACTTTTGGTTTTGGGGTACTACTTTGGTAATTGAATTAACACTTGTGTGTGTGTGTATATATGTTACATATGGGTGTTTGTGTGTGTAGGGGACAAGTGTGGGACCCACCCCACACCAACCCTTAAGCTTCTTAGAGAAGCCTAGTCTTCTCTCTCTCTTTCTCTCCCTCTCATCCGGATAACCTCCCTCTCTTTCTCTTTTTATTTTTTTCTTTTCTTTTCATTTTCCTTATCTATATACCTCACTCTCTCTACATCTCTTCTCTCTCTCCTAAAATGGAAGAACAAACCTTCTAGTTTACTTCAACCCCAATTTTGGAGGCCATAAAGTCATTATTGGAGACAAACTATTAGAGGCAAAAATCATCACCTCATCTAGGGCTTCATTTGGGTACTTTTATTTTCCATTTTGGTGACCACTAGCTCAAGCCATGGAGTGGAGGAAGAAGAGGGGTTTTCTTATTTCTTGTTCTTGAAGCTCTACTACTTGGGCCTTCTTATTTTCTCTTGGATTCTTCTCTCCTACACTTTATATTCACAAGAGCAAGGTAGATTACATTATCTATATACATATGAAATCCTATCTCTTTAATTGATTTGTGATTTATGGCTAGGGTTAGCAAATATATGGAACTATGACTCTCCCCTAATACACATGTTCATGTAACTTACATGTCTAGTTGCTATTTAATTGACTAGATACTCAAAGGAGATTATGTGCTTATTTGCTTAGTTGTTAATTAATAGCTAAGTTGTTCATATAAATTAGATCTTATGTGCTTATTGGCTTAGTTGTTAATTGATAGCTAAGTTGTCCATATATATTTTAAATCTTATTGCTAAGTTGAAAGCATGATTAGGTGTAAGTATAAATTCTCTCAATGGTGGTACTTATGCTTACCTTGACTATTGTGGAAGTTCCATTGTTGCCAATGTTTAATGAAATTATTGATTACATTATTAATATATGACACTTGCATTCGAATCATAGAATTCATGTGCATTGTTGCCAAGTGGGCACACCTCATAGCATTAGCATGGGTGACATTTGAGTAATCCCTAAGAGGGGATACAAGTAAATCCGACCCCAATAAAGGGGGATAAAAGTGGATAAGAAAATCCGGATGTGGGTTGTGTTAGTGAGACAGGGTGGACGTACCTAAGAACGTGCCAAACTCCAACTTATATTCGACTAGCTATCGGAAAGTTGGTATGCTACATTCCCAGTGGGGGGTGGCTCACAGTCCGGTAACGAGGCGAGTGAACACGTGTGCATGGCCCGAGGGCTCATTAGTTGCATTGCTTAGGCAACATTCATGGCACCACATATCACTTTTGGTTGTGGGATCCATCCTGTATATCTATAATGTTTTCTACTAAGCCGTTGTGCTTAATGAATCTATAAAAACTCTTTTCAGGTGATCTTGATAGGGACAAGGTTCACGGATAGCCCAATGCTTAAACCTCATATTTTTTTAAAGCTCCTCGCGAGAAATCTTATTCTTTTGAGCTTACTTAGCATAGTTCTTTTGTCAAACTTGTAATTGTTGTAATTCGATATTGTTCATGTTAGGATCGAATTATAGAACTTACAAGTGCTTGGGTTTAAATTCTTTCATCTATGTTATTTGTAAGCTATGACCTAGCTTGGGCACATGTTAGCCCCATTATGCTTTTGTTAATGTTAGTAGAGTCCTCGTATTGGAACTCATTTAAGGACTTGAAGTCTTTTGACGTTTATTTAGAATGTGAATTACAAAGAACTCTATTGAATCATGGGTGTTTGTGATTATACCATTTTGGGGAACTCGTGTTCGACGTTAGTGTTGGTTTTTGCATGTTGAGTAAGCTTGTTTTTACCTTAACAAGTCTCATTTAATAGCTTCTTTTGGTATTTCCTTTAGGCTTGGTCTTGTTGGAGTTTTGTTCCACCTCTTGCCCTTACAATTGTATGTTTTTGCTCTTTACATCTCCTTGGACAGCCAAAACCGCTCTATAAGTGCTAGAATTTGGTTCCAACGGATTTCATTTTTATTTTTATTTATTTTTCATTTTTTTTTATTTAAATCTATTTCTTTAAAACTAATCTTTTTCGTAAAAGAGGTCCAAATGAATTTCAATTCCTTAAGCCAGTTACGATCTAATTTCTTTTGTTTCGAAAACATTTCTAAACAAAACTGTGCCCACTCTTTAACTCATTGGGTCAGTGCGAGGTTAGTCGTTGACTTATCAACTATAATTGGAATCCACGTAGGATTCTTCTGTTGTTTCCGCACCTCTTGATTGGTCCACGCAGGATCTTTCCTCTTCTTTAACCTCTTACTTTGACTTGTTGACCTGTCCACGTGTCGTGGATTTTGGGACGTTACAATTTTATTCTTTTTTATTAATTTGTTTGATAAAAGATATTTTACCCCTGGTATTTCAGTCAATATGTAATTTTTGGAACGTTAAAAATGATTGTTTAGTCCTTGGCATTGTTACACGTGTCCTAGTCCGCGGGGGCGGGTTGGGGTGTGACATCTCATTTATACTACTTGCAATCGGATTATGAAGTATGATGAACTATGATTAATCAAAGTTAAGTCCTTTTTAGAAAAGGATTCTTTGATTGTCAAGATCATATAGTTTTGATCTTGTTTCAATCCGATTAGTTTAGAACTAATTAGATCAATTAGAAATCGTTTTGGTGCATTTAAAATACATAATCTGGTATTTTTCACGATCTGATCAAGAAAATTGACTCTCTGGTATAGTCCAATCGATTGGTTCTGTTTCAAATCGATTGGGTGGGCAATTGATTGACAGAGTCGCAATCGATTGGCATTCCAATCGATTGCCTCCTTTTGGCAATTGATTGATGCGTAGTGGATTGTGGCAATCGATTGGTTAGTCTGCAATCGATTGAGTTTAGTAAGCAATCGATTGGTTTTACCAGAAATCGATTGCCTTTAGGCAAAATATGTATTTTAGTTTTAAAATTATTTTAAAATTTGAATATTAGTATATTAAGTATTCTGAAATATTTATAAATTATGTAATTTTGAAAAATATGTTTTGATATATTTTATTTTAAATATTTTTGATGTTTAGATTTTAGAAAACCCAATCTTGTGCACCAATAGAGTTTTTTAAGGAATCTTAAATATTGTTGGACAATGTGTTTTGTTTCGCCATGGAAAACAATACATAAATTAATTTATGTATGCTTGAAACGTCATGATTCTTAAATATACATATTTTGTGATTGTTGCATGTCTATATATTAGAATACATTTCATGCGTAGATGTATAGCCATATATATGTCGTGAATGTATGTCAATACAAATCAAGCACTTCAAGTATTATTTAATACGAATTGGATACAAATTCAAAACAATGGCATTACTCAATAAAAGGTTGTCAAGACCTCACACAAGAGATGTATACGAGCCGAGCTTATGTATATTTGAGCTTGAATTATTTATTAAACGAGCATAAAATTAAAGTTTGAACTTGGCTTGTTTATTAAACTAGTCTGAAATTCAAGCTTGAGCTTCACTCGTATAATCTATAGTCGGTTCAGTAAGGTTTAACCTTGACTAGTATAACCAATCGAGTTTATGTATCCTCTACAATCAGATAGTTTCATAATAGATGCAAGCAAAGTTCATGTTCGCTTAAACTTGACTTATTTATTAAATGAGTCTGGAATTTAAATTTGTGTTTGACTTGTTTGAACATATTTGTTAACAACGCCATATGGTCAGAGATATTTTTGGATAAGTAATGTTATACTTCTCAAATTCTATTCTAAAAGTGTTTCTTAAATGATGTGCTAGTGGAGTAAAGTAAATAACTTTCATTCAAAATTCAACTGGTCTCACTGTTACATCATTTTATTTGTGAAGCATTACATTAATTTTTTAGAGAGTAATGCTACACCCATATCAAATTTCACACCCTAACAATCCTCGCATTTGATTCCAGTGGGCCTCATGTGAGTTCCATATGGGTCCTATACGGGATCGGTCTCATGTGAGTTCCACATGGGTCGTATATGGGATCAACAAAAATCAAGATCAGATGTGTTAGGTGTGGAATTTGGTTTTTGTTTTTTTTTAGGATAGAGAAGAAGCTTATAGAGAAATGTTTGGTGCACAACGAATTACATAACTAATTGTACAAATGTGTAGCACAAGGTTGGACTTTATGCTGAAAAACTTGTATACTAAAAAATGTGTGTGCAGACTTTTCAGCACAAAATTCAACCTTATATTGCACATTTGTGCAATTGATTGTACAATTCATTATACAATTAGCAAATTAGCAATGCCCAAGCTTATAAATTGGACTTTATCCACCACGTATACGAGGTGGACCCCAATTCGCATTCGTTGAAGTTATCCACATCCGTTTTTTTTTTTTTTTTTTTTTTTTTTTTTTTGGTCGAAGAACTCACACACACACAAGGGGGGGCCATACCCCACTTTAAAGACGAAGCTCCCTTGGAAACACACGCACACGCAAGGGGGGCCAAACCCCACTTTAAAGCCAAATGCTCCTTGCAAGAGTCGAACCCACAACCTCCCCTTTGGGGGTTGCGGGGTCTGGCCAGCCCAGCTACTGGGACTGGTTATCCACATCCGTCAAATTCCCCAATAAGAGCGATGCACACACCCACACAACTTTTGAGCGCGTGCTAGACACAACCAGTTACAATGCTTCCTGGATCAGTTGTCAGAGTTCATCTTCAATTGGAACGCGCGTGTGCAGATCACTATTTTCCAATTTCCTACAGATTTGCGTGAAAGACGCACCTGGCTTATTGTAATACCACTATCCTTATAAGTTGGAGTATCTGTCTAACTGTTCACTACTTTTACGTGTGGTCTGAGTACAACATCATATAGCGCATAAAACAAATTTTATTTATTTATTTTTTTTTTTTTTTGTGTGTAAAACGCATAAAACATTACTCCGTCTAAAAATAATACTGTAAAAATTCGAAACAAAAAAATTCGTTATCCAGGAGTTGTAAAAAATATCTTTTCAATAAAATAACAAAATCTTCCTAAAAAAAAAAAAATAATAAAATAACAAAATCAATTTAATTTATGTAGAAAATCTTAAAAAATAAGTTATTCATAGTAATTCATTAATTCCAAAAAAAAAAAGAAGAAGAATAAGTTGTTATAATTGGAAATATACCCAATAAGCATTAAAACTGTAAACCAGTTTCTATTTCGGTCTAACAACTTAAGCTGTGTTTCTATAAAAAAAAAAAAAAAAACACTACTTAAGCTGCGTGAGTAAATTCTAATTAAGTTTTTGCCAAACTAGGCGCACTCACTTGAATATCTAATGTTTTGCCAAACTACTTAAGAGTGGAGGTGGGGACCTGGGGTGGGAAGAAAAGAAATAAAGCCTTACCTTTCATATTATTAAACTTTAGTGTCAAACTTAAATAAGATCAAAATTTCAAGAAGCTCAAAATATATTAAGAGTAATACTATGTTTTTCAAATTTCTATATTAAAAGTGCTTCTTAAATAATGTGGCAATGGGTCACGTACTTCTCAAATGATGTGTCAATGAGTTCACATACTTGACCCATTGCCACATTATTTAAGAAGCACTTTTAGAATAAAAATTTGAAAAACATTGAATTACTCATATATTAAAAGTTGATTAATCGATTTCATAAAATGAATTTTAACTCCACAAATATGAGAATTTTCAAAAACTTCCGTTAGTACCCTTAGGTACAACTGCTATAAGCAGGTCTTAAGTAAAGCTATAAAACAGTGTCACTACTTAGAAATCCCTTTCCGGATATTTATCCAGAAAAAAAAAGCGCTTTATGTGCTTCTTCAAGTGAGACATCTGAACCCTTTTAGTTCTGAAAAATTCTCTGCTCCATCCAAATCAATACATTTTTCAAGCGCTCTGAAACCCTAGTTTTGGGACTGTTGGTACGTGATTTATTAAAATTTAGTCCAATTCTTTTACTTTCTTGATGAGTAATTGATGATGTTAAGTTTGTGAACTTCAATTGATACATATATATATTTTCTGTTCCTTTTAGAGTTTAGTCAAATCTTATATATATATATATATATATTATATGTGTATATATTTGTGCGTTTGTATATGCTTCTGGAAATTATGTTTTATTGAATTCAATTATGCATACTGAATGAATTGAATACATTTTTATGTATATAACTGTGTGTGTGTCTGTTGCAATAGTTATATAATCTGGGTTTAATTTTGAAGTTCATTTATTTCCTAGTTTTGGATATCAAAATGACTTTATGCAATCTCGGCATTTTACTTGAACTTATAGTTAAAGTTTTGCAAGAATTTGAATTGCAGAATTGCAATAGGCTGAGCATTGCATAAATGAAATTTGAATTTTGTGTTCATAGTGGGTCGAGAGTTATAATGAGTACCCTATCTCTAATTGCTGGCAACTGTGGACGAGCAAAAGGGGGCGAAGAGCCGGGTTGTGAATTAGGTTCACGGTATTATTTTGGTAATGAGTTCTTTTCTTCGAGTGGTTCGGTTAAGAACTTGTTTAGGAGTCTCAATGGTGCTTGGTTTAAAGATTGGGAATGGTCGAGGGGGGTCAGAAATAGGCAAAAGTTTCGTGTTGTTGCGAAGGTTCGAAAGGGGAAGAAGCATGATTACCCGTGGCCAGATGACATTGATCCTAGTAGCAGTACTGGACCCTTGACATACCTCTCTCACTTCAAGCCTTTGGCTGAGAAACCCAAACAGGTGACACTTGCCTTCGAGAAGCCACTGGTTGATTTGGAGAAAAAGATCGTTGAGGTAACTTGTTTTCACATTGATGATTAGTAATTTGCAAATTACAGTCAGGCTCTAAAAAGGGCACACTCTCTTTATTAAATAGAGGGCCTCTGTTTTGACTATCGGATCATGTTTTTATTAAGGGCAATTTTGTCATTTAACAGTTTTTAAATACGATCCGACGGCCAAAACAGAAGTCCACTCTTTAATAAAGAGAGGGCGCCCTCTTTAGAGATTTTTTGATATATACATATATATATATATATATTCAATTAGGAATGATTAAATCATTTGCAAATCAATTTTCTCAAACTGGCCCTTAATGTATATAACAAGTTGCAATGTAGTCCTTCCGTCAAAATTTCTGTTAAAATCTAACGAAACTCGCCCATGTGCTAGTCATGTGACGTATTTAAGGGTATTTTAGTCATTCAACATAAATTAAAAGCATTTTGCACCCTTGATATTTGGTTCATTTGACGATTTGTACCCTAAATGTTTAGGTCGTTTGGACAAGTTTTAATTTTATTTTTATGAAAAGAAAAGGTGTTCCGACATAATTTTTGGGTGCCTCTACCGCTAGTCCGCTACCCTTTAATAATAGTAAGAGACCTAATCAGATAAAATGAAACAAATCCAAAATTACCCAGTCTATATATCCTAATTGGAATTTAAATTTTAATTCTAAAATGAAAGGAAATGAAATGTAAGGAATAAATTACAAAGAAAATACAATAAAAGATTTCAAACGAGTCAGATATAGTGTTTAGGGTGAATAAAAGTACAAGGAAAAGAGACAGGATTTACATGTGGCTTATCGCTTTAAACTCAAAAATCTCACTTTGATCCACAAATTTTTTTTTCAACTAAATAAATGACTTTGATCCATAAATCTCACTATGATCCTAAACTTCTAAAGTTTTTTGTTTTGTAGGTGAAACTAATGTTAAAAATAAAAGAAGAAATAACACATATGATTCTTTTTATAAACAAAAAATGAAGAGATTTAATTGTTTGTCTTTGAGTAATTCTAAAACTCACAGAATAATGATGCAATTTTTTAAGCTCAAAGGTACAGTTTTTCAAAAAAAAAAAAAAAAGAATAATAGGTCAAGGGTGTGCTGCCCCCAAGCCACCCCCAGGCTCAAATCATGGCTCCGTCAGTGGTTGTAGCACTTCTTTGAATCAACACAGATTCCCATTGCGATTAAAAAATTATATACGGAGTATATATATACACATATATATAGGGGCAGTTGGCCACAACTCCTTGTAAATGTCCTAAATAAGCCAACAGTCCAGCTCGTTTTTTTTTTTTTTTAATGCCATAGGTCCTCATACTTTTTCAATCTTTAAAATGTCATAACTCTCAAACTACAAGTCAGTTTTCGATAAATTTTATATATCCGTGATCTACAAAATAAAATCTATACAACCATATCCATATTGGCTATAAAAAAACTTGTTTTACAAAAAAAAACGTTATTTTGCAGCTCCAACACAGATACTGAAAAACAAAATATTTTTTGGTCAAATCCTTCCATTGCGTAGATCTCAAAAAAATAGCTGAAATAAATTTTTTTAAAAATATAGGTCGTCGTAGCTTTTCATTTTCTGCCACATTTTTTGTTGCTGTATTCTAGTTACCTTCATTCACTTGTTTCATATATATATATATATATATATGTACACACACTCTAGCTTCTAATTTTAGAAACAGAAATTTATTTAAATGACAAATTACTGTTAATCCACCAATACAATTACAAGTCTCTCGTGTTCTGTTCAAATCCTTCCTATAGGTACGCAGAATGGCTGATGAAACTGGTTTGGATTTCAGCAATCAAATAAGTGCTTTGGAAAGCAAGTATCAACAGGTAATTCAAGGGGTTTCAATTATCTTTTATTTCATGACTCAATGGTACAGTTGTACAAGAGAAAAGTTAATTTGAATAAGCTAGAGGTTACTATTATTGTAGTTATTGGGCTGTGATGAACTAATGCAGAAGTTGTATAGAAAGTTTAGCATGTCTTACTTTACATATTTCTATGCTTCTTTCAGGCTCTTAAGGATTTATATACACATTTGACACCTATTCAACGCCTGAATATTGCACGACATCCAAATAGACCAACTGTTCTTGAACACATATTGAACATGACAGAGAAGGTACCCTCTCTCTCTCTCTCTCTCTCTCTCTCTCTCTCTCTCTCTCTCTCTTGCTTTTTTCGATCCACCAAATAATAAATCCTTTCTCTGTTTTTCTCTCTGGTAAGTGGGTGGAACTCCATGGAGATCGTGCAGGCTATGATGATCCAGCTATTGTAACTGGTATTGGCAGTATAGATGGTAAAAGCTACATGTTCATAGGACATCAGAAAGGTAGAAACACAAAGGAAAACATTGCTCGCAACTTTGCCATGCCAACTCCACACGGGTATGTCTTGACTATCTTCATTTGGAAATGGCAAGAAGCATGTATGTGACTATTAAAGGTTTCCAGCTATTTCATCGGCACTTTTCTGATACTAGAGTTGCGTAGTCGAAATCTTCTTTTTGCGATATAAGATTATTACCTATGCTTGAAAGTATAGAGTTTGAATAGGCATTTCTTCTTCCAAGTTTAAACCCAGTCATGAAACAAATTTGTTTTTTTTTAGCTTTTCTTATGTCTCATAGAAATACCACATTTGATGTGTAGATGGCATGGTTGTTAGAAACAGATAATTCGTGAGCCAATTTGAGTTTCATATGACCCTATACAGTTCAATACAATTCACGATTCATGATTTTGAACTTTGAAGCTGTAAGTCGTAAGTGGAAAACTTACGACGCTATGAAGCTGATTGCATGAAACTTGTGTTAGATTGTTCTTTTGTTCATTTTAACTTAAGCACCGGACATGTGTGTGTGTTTTGTGTATGTAGTACATTATCTCCTAAAAATGTGAATCTTACTATTCACAATTTGATGCAATTCATAAATTTTGGCAAACCGATTTACATTGAGATTCGTGATTTGACAACTATGTTAGAGGTCATAGCTGTGTCATATATAATGATGTTCAGTCAATTTGAAAAGCTTCTTGAAACTACACCAACTTCGTGCACTTCATTTTGTATTATTTGGGGAAGAATAACCATGTCCACTGACAGATTAATTTGTTATACAGCTACAGAAAGGCTTTGCGCATGATGAAATATGCTGATCATCATGGTTTACCCATTGTAACATTTATTGACACACCAGGGGCTTTTGCTGATCTAAAGTCCGAGGAACTTGGTCAGGCACGTTTCGATTGTTATCTTAACTTGCAATTTATGCCATCTGATCTAGATTTACCCTGATCAAGCATTAGGATGAATTAATGTTTTCTTTTTTTTTTTTTTTTTTACAATGTGCAGGGGGAAGCAATAGCCCATAATCTCAGGGCTATGTTTGGCTTGAAAGTTCCGGTTATATCAGTTGTTACTGGTGAAGGTGGTTCAGGTGGTGCTCTTGCCATTGGTTGTGCCAACAAATTGTTTATGCTGGAGAATTCTGCCTTCTATGTTGCCAGGTGATGTCTAATCCTCTTCAAATATTTCTTTTTGTCTTGTTCAAATATTTACTTAAAAGAACAACTTACGAAGAAAAGAAGAAAAAATTAATGCCATGAAACCGATTCTCAATTGATTTTCATCTAAATAAACATGTTCTCTCTCATTTGTGTCTAAGAAGATGAAGCAACCTATACAGATTATATTCTTCTTCATATAGTTTCTAGGCCACATAGCAGCTTATTTAGATTCGTTGCCATTAGATTTAGTTCTCAAATGATCAGTTTTTTTGACCAGTCCTGAAGCATGTGCTGCAATACTGTGGAAGTCTTCCCAAGCAGCTCCTAAGGTATTTGTTACTTTTGATAGTTGGAGTTTCTCAGAGTGCTAGGCATCTTTATAAGTCAAATCTTGTTGTATTATTGTATAGGCAGCTGAAAAACTGAGGATAACGGCTCAAGAACATTACAGGTTCGGAATTGCAGATGGTATAATTCCCGTAAGTTTAATGTGTGTTTATTTTAAACTTTATGCTTCCCTTATTCCCTTTTGGCTGCCAATGAAGATGGTTGAGATAAAAAAAAATGCAAATGTTGAATCATATGGTAATGGAGCAATCAAATCCCAGATAGTACTCTTTTTTTTATTCTGAACTTTTTGTAAAATTAGAAATTATTTACGCCAATTGCAAATGAATTTCCCTTTTGTGAGGACCTGGTTGTGGTATTTGAAGAAGCACTTCTTGCTTAGCTATAGAAATGTTTCTTTCCTTCAACTGATGCCCAAATGTAGTTTATTCCTTATTTCCAAAGTCTATATTAGTTCTCATGCACGGGGCTCAAAATTTGGTGCATCTCTCAGTAATCCCCCTTTTTTCCTATATGTGCATTTGTTTGGTGAAGGCTTTCCCTGCATAATCTTTGTTGTTCCTCACATGTTTTAAGAATTATTCATTACTAGTCAGTAGTCATAATATCTACTCAGGTTTTGTTTATTATACACATGGTTGTATCCGTGTAATGAATGCTAGCTGTCTTCCTCTGATTCCTCGGCAATTATTTTTTACCCTGCATCCATGTTGCATGGATACATACACAGGACACACATACAACACAATATAGAGACGGCAAATCCCAAAAATCGTTAGGACACAACGAATAAAGAAAATTATGTACTTATTTATAGTATATAAATAAATGAATTGAAGATCCTTCAATTTCCACCACACCCCAACTCTCCTTTCCACCTAATTTTCCTACCTTTTTTTTTTTTTTTTTTGATAATATGGCTTGTCCTTGGTTAATCCCTTTTCTTGCCTTCTCTTCCATGTACTGTTTTTAATTGTTCTGGTGCTGTCATTACTTGCAGGAACCTCTTGGTGGTGCACATGCTGATCCTCTGTGGGCATCCCAACAGATAAAGCTAACCATCACCCAAACCATGCAGGTACATTATTTACCTTTGAAAACGCCACAAAGTTGTTATATAAACATAGTCACTTTTTATTTTTTTTCGAAGCAAATGTTGTTATAAAAATGTGCGGAGGATTTTCTCTAATACAGATTAAAGACTTGACTTTTCTTATGTATACCAGTTATGGTTTCATCCGAGTTGATTTGTCTCTATGAATGTTATTTCTTATTTGAAAATTCTTTTTTGGAGTGCCAAAAATGTTGTGTTTTCCAACATTGTTTTTCCATGTTTAGTGCTTTTGGTCATTCATATAAGTTGGGTGGAAATTGTGTTCATCACCATACATGTTAATGTTTTAGAGCCAGTTTGGATTTAGCTTATTTGGACCACTGAGAGATTTGAGATAGTTGTGCAAAAACTTTTTCACGCCATTTTAAAAAATTCTATTCCACTTAAAAGCTAAAAAAACAACTTACATCAAAAGTAGTAATCTGCTGCATTTTCAAGAATTTATTATGGAAAAAATCTCTTTGTCCCACATAATCCTACAGCAATACCAAGCGGGCTCTTAGTCATTCAAAAATTAATATTTAATTGATGCAAACCAAGGCTTAGAAGTTCATTTCGATGTATTTTTTTTTCCCCTTTAAGCACTGGTTTCCTTTCCGAAATATTGTTTTAATTTGTCTATAATGTCATTCATTCAAATATAAATTCCTGTAATGTCAATATCGATATGCATCCAGGAGTTGGGAAAGATGGATGCAGAAGAGATAATTCACCATCGGATGCGAAAATTCCGGTCAATCGGAGTTGAATGCATCCAAGAAGGAATTCAGGCGGACCCTGAAAGGAAACGCAAAATGAAGCCATCTGATGTTAATACACCAAAGGCAGCTGATATAGAGTCAGAGATAAAGAACCTCAAGAAGAAGATTGTAGAAGCAAAAGGACCGTCCGATCCAATTACCAACCAAGTGATCGAGAAGCTGAGAGAAGACGTAGACCAGGAGATGACCAATGCCTTCATTTCGATGGGTTTGCAGGACAAGATTGAATCACTCAAATTGGAATCATCTAAAGCCTCAAGTCAACCCTTGAACAGGGCTTTAAAGGAAAAGGCAGACAAAATAATGCAAGAATTTAAGCAGAAGTTTTCCCAACCCGGGGCCTATCTTGGGTTAAAGCAAAAGCTTGAAGAGCTAAACATGGTTAACAGACTCATCGAGCTGAAGGAGAAGAGAGAGAAACTAAAATTCGATATTAATCAGAAAATTCCGGCAGACATAAAAACGAAGAAGGAGCTTTTGAAGAAAGCTCAAGAAAAGTTGTCTATGGGGGACCCATTGGATAAAAAATTAGTGGAGGGAGTGGAGAGAACGAAGAAAGAGCTCGAAAAAGTTTTGAAGTCGGCTAACTTGGAAGTTTTGGGGGTGACTAAGAGAAAAGTTGGAAATTTACCTCCTGATGTGGAAGAGAAAATGTTGAAGGTGAACGAAGAGATTGGGATGGAGATTGAGAGAGTAATAGATGTGGCTGGTCTTCGAGGGAAAATTGAAGAGTTGAAGGCGGAGGTAGCAAAAGGCTGGAGTCATGAAGTGGTGAAAAAGTTGGAAGCAGAGATCAGAGGGGATATTGTTAATGCCATGGATATTAATGCATTGAAGAAAATGGCCGAGAATTTAGAAGTGGAGCCGCCGGGATCATCTGATAAAGAAGTTACAGAAGGTACGGTTGGCGTGAACAATGGCAGATGGTAAAACTGAAACTTGCTTACCATATATACATGTATATGTGTGTATTTAACGCAGTGCAGTTTTTAGTGTTTGGGTATTTTGATCATGGCATGATATACATAATTATATTGTATTTATCATATGTATTCTTTTAGTATATTTTAACATCTTTAGCTGTTTTGACATGGATACTGTAACGAAATTGTATTTGTATCGCAACGTATGTATCAGGTTGAGTACTTAGGTATCCTCTCAGTTTATAAGTAGACTTGTAAGGCCCAGCCCATTCAACTCCTTAAAACCCAGGTGTTAAGGAGAGGGGAACTAAAGCCTTATAAACCGCACAGAGAGGCTATAAATGGGCGATGTGGGACATTCCAACACACCCCCCGAACCACAGGAGCCGGACACTCGGCATACCCTGGACCACAGCAGCCGGACACTCGGCACGCCGGAAGACAAGACCAACCAAGCTCTGATACCACTTATAAGGCCCAGCCCATTCAACTCCTTAAAACCCAGGTGTTAAGGAGAGGGGAACTAAAGCCTTATAAACCGCACAGAGAGGCTATAAATGGGCGATGTGGGACATTCCAACAAGTAGATCTTAAAATGGGAAAGAGAAAAAAGAAGTTTATGTTCGTAACTGTGGAAATTACTTATTCTGTTGATAATATTCCTCTATTTTTAAAGAAGAAACTATAAGCCCACCACATGAAAAATGTGGAAGCAAAGAAAAAAATTTTTGCTATGACTTGTGTTGACCTTGTCTGTCTTCTCAGCCTGCTATTTATGGGTAACATGTTTTTTCTCCATCAGTAATGCAACCATTGTGGTTCTTAATTCTGTGTTTGATTTGCGGATTCATTGGAGCCTAAGGAAAAGAAAAGAGTAAGGAAAACTAATTCCGTTGTATTTTCTCTAATGTTTTCCTCTCTGTTTAAATGACATTAAAAAGTTAAAATTTTTAAAACATTGTTGTAACTTGAGAAACAAGAGAGGAAAGTAATTCACAAAATTTAAAATTTATTTTTTTACCGTATTTTTTTCCTTCATTTCTTCCTCACTATTTGTTCTCCTTGTACTCTGTTTGGTTCATGGATTTCATGAGAGAAAAGAAAAGAGGAAAGAAAACAAGAAGGAAAACTATTTCCCTTTGTGTTTTCTTTCATGCTTATAACATTAAAAAAAAAAAAAAAATTTAAAAATGTAATTGTAATCTATGAATAAAGGAAGGGAAGTGAGTATCAATATTTAAAGAGTTTAATTTATTTCTCAACTTATTATCTTTCCTTTTGTTTTACTCTCACTATTTTTTTTTTTTCAGGGGGAGTTTGCGGGAGAGCATTTTCTTGGGAGAGCACTTCAATAAAGTGCGCTCTCAGTGCAAATGTTTCCGACGCAGTTTGAAAGCATTTCAGATGCTAGCTCCTTTGCTAAATGCAACGGGTGGATTAAGTAATGACATGAAAATTTGGCACACTTTTCAACATTTGTGCCATTGATTTTGAGAAAATATATCTGTTTGGTCTTATTATATAGTGGCCAAAAATAAAAAAACTTTGAAATTTTGGCGCATGGTGAAGTCACATCAATATGAAATCACCTAATATGTGAAGTTATATAACGAAATTGCACAGATAAATTTCATCTTCTATCTCTTAACGTCTATATAACAAATTACACCGGTTCGGAAATGCCTTTCTGGATATTTCTCAATGTCCCAGCTATTCGCGGAACGTGAGAAGCATATGATTAACATGTAAGCATTTTGTTTTTCCTCCTATCAATAACTAATCATTAGGTAAATTATGTCACGTCCCGGAGTAGCCAAAAATAGAGAAAATTTAAAATTTCCTTTCTGGACCCTTAGAGAATGACGAGTTACATAAAACTGACATGTCCGCACAATATTCTAACATAAAATATATAAATCAGAGTAAGACATTTGCAAAAGCGTCTAATGGTATTCATGGGGAAATTAAAGTGTTTGCTACTTAAGCTATTACAGAAGTTCCAAATGAAAACCACAAAAGATAAGTTTGGGCGATAGACGCCACTTAAATTATTACATCAACCCAAAAGAGTTATTTAAAACATAAAAGAGAGCTTGATACGGAAGTAGGCCAGGGTCCTTCTTCTAACTGGCAAACCCGTAACCCTCGTAACCATACTCTTCCTGAAGGTCTGCCTCAGGGTCACCTTCCGGATAGCTCCCATCTTGAGGATAGTTATGTGCGTTTTCAGGGTTATCTTGGTAGTTCTCCTCATCAAACCTAGACGTAATATGTCCAAGGCAGGGAAGGAGCCGTTAGCTTTTGAAGCTAAGTGAGATCGTCTTAACCGATCACTCCTAATATAATTAAGGATATACAAGTACAATAATATCTTGAAACAGTCGTAAAATAAGCATATGGCATGGTAGTATGATGATACAATGCAATATCGATATATTCGACTTTTACTCAACCATGGACACCACAACTGACTCATGTGACTTGTTACATTACCAGTGTAACACCGTTGGCTTAGAGTAGAATGATTTCGTTGCTATCGTCGCCTAGCAGGGCCCTATAGCAGTTTTGGTTTTAAAAAGGGTGTAATCATTGGACTCTTAGGTCCTCGTGACCTTGCCGGGAGAATAGAATAGTTACAGTGCTATCGTCGCCCATACATGGCCCTATAGCGTTCAAAAGGTAACTATCGTATTCAGATGGATACTTTGCTATCGTCGCCCAAACATGGCCCTATAGCGTATCATCTATCAACTCATGTATCGCTTCAATGATTTCAATGGAAACTCTGGCTATCGTCGCCTAGCAGGGCCCTATAGCAGTTTCATCGTTGTTTCCATTTACTTGACTGTACCATTCGGACCACTGCAGTCCACTCGACCATGTATAACCATGTGACTGGGTTAGTCCCCGTGACTAACCATGCAGACGTCAATATTGACATCGTGACTCGACTATGTTCATATGATTGTTCATGGGATTGTATAAACATAATAAGCAGGAATATCCGAGAATATTAACTAGGCATAAAGTATAATTAACTAACATGCGTTCATCATATAAGAACAAGTTCAACAATTACACAATTCATACTTATCGGCTTCGTCCACGTAGGATGTACCGGGCATACACATAATATACAAAGAATACTTCTATAATAGACCAAGTGAGTTAAAACGGCTCACCTTGAAGCGGGTGCGTAAAAGTGCGCGTAGCGGTTCCTACAAAGTATATAAATGTATAGAACGTTGATTAATAAGTGTACTAACATTAAGGGCATAGTGGTAATTGTGCCGGGTGGGTCCCTAAACCTCAACATGATGATCTAGACATTATTCTGAGTCTAACGCCATTGACTAGACTCAAATCGGAGTCCGTCGCATAAAAGGCTGTATTTTCTATACCAGTTTGGGTCCTAAAGATAAGCTGTATTTTTTACCGTGTCAAAAGATCACCAAACTTTACGGGGATGTTCTAGGCATTATTCTAAGACTCTAGGAACTGACCGCGTATTTTTCTGAGCTACGGTTTATTTATTATGAATTCCTGAAGTTTAAAACGTCTAATAATAGACTACGGGGTTCCATAATTATAAAATATAGTTTAGAGAAACATATGACCCTTATAAATATTTTTATTAAATACTAGGCCTTAAAATAGGCTAAGGGTATTTATCTCATAATTTTCGGGGCTCGTTTGGTATTTTAAATAATTAAAATACAACCAAACGGATACATTATAAGAAATTAATAATTATTAAAATATTAAAGCTAGGGTCTCGTAAATAATAATTTACAATATAGAGGTACTAGACCTTAGGAAAATTTAATATAATTTTCCTATACTTGAAAATAGATCATTAGGCATTTATCACCTAATTATTTTAATTTAAACATTTACTTATTATTTATTTAAACCAATAAATAATAAGTATAGCATATAATGATAATTCATATTTTCATAATATAAGGTTATTACCAAAAATAATACTACAATTTATTAAAATATAATTTATAGTATTTTTGAAACCATTATTAGATTTTTAAAACAATTTAAAACCACTTATAATTATTTATTAATACCAAATATATTATAATTAATATATTTATATACTAATATTGGTTAATATATATTAATAATGACTAAAACAGAATATTAAAACATTAATTAGGATTAATATAATACTTAACAATATAAAACAGGTTAATACAATCTTAATTAAGAATAACAGAATAATTAGAAATATAAAAACAATTAATTATAATTAACAGTAAACCCGCGGGTTAACCCATAACCGAACCCGTATCCACGGGTTACCCATTTACACACTGGGAACAATCCAACTTAAAAAATCCGACCCGCTACCCACTTTATTGTAATAACCCAAACCCACGGCCATTTAAACTAATAAGCGAACCCACCCATATACTAACCCGACCCGACCCAACGGGTAAACGATATAACCCGATGACCCATGAGTCTTTTCTTCTCCGGCGAGCCCGTTTTCGCCGGAAGACTTCTCCAGCTCATATCTCTCTCTCTACTCCATGAAAATGGCTCTATCCAATGCCATTAGCACCGACTTGGGACCCTCTACAACATACTAGAAGGCTATGACCCAGTTCATTCGTTTGCTGGACCTACTGGTCCATTATTCTTTTCGGGTTTACAAAGAATATTCGAATGCATGGTGGCCTAAACGGGGTCCAAGCTTCAGGCCGTTCATGGGGGGTTTATCTGGGACCTAGTGGGTTCGTTTGGTATGGTTTTTAAAGTCTATAGTTGAGTTTCCATTTTTTGAACTCCGGTGAGGAGCTTTAATGGTCACCTGAGCCTACTAAGAGCCTTAGGCTCCGTTTGTTTCGAAAAGGAAGCTCAGGGTGTGTATGTGAGGGTGCGAAATGGTATAAAAATAAAATAGGGAGGAGGGGAAGTGTATACCTCAACCTCGGGTTCTCTCTCTCTAAAATCTCCGGCGAGGCTTCTCTCTCTTCTCCGTGCCTTCCTTTTCCCTAGCTTCTGCGTGTGTGTGCGTATATGGTGAGACAGAGAGGGATAGGAGAGTGTGTGTGGTTCTCTCACTCTCTAACCCTCTCGGTAACTCTTTCTCACTCTCAACTCTCATATATAACTACACTATACACACCTATTGTTGGGCCATATTGTATTTGGCCATGTGTAATAGAAAACCATTTTTTAATGTTGCTTTAGTATATACTATACCTACCAAACCATTTTTTAATGTTGCTTTAGTATATACTATACCTACCAAACAATTTTTAATTGTTTTAGTATGTTGCATGCCTACTTTTCCAAAAACAAAAGCTGGAGCTTCTCATTTTCTCACGTTTTCCTCATGTTATTTATTATGGCCCAACGTTTGGATTTTTGTTAAATGAGCCAACGTTTGCATTCTCATTAAGAGGCCACCAACGTTCATTTCCCTTGCCTATATAAGGCTGCTTTTGTTTAGAGGTGAAGACACAGAAAAAAGAGCAACCACAAAACAGTGAGAAAAAAAACAAGTCATTGTATTGCTCCAATAAAAATATTATAATACTTCTATATTGAAATTTTTTTTCCGGTAAATCATATTTCTATTGAGTATTACATGTTTTTGTTTGGGTGTGCTATATCATCTTCATTTCTTGTGTTCCGGGCAATCAATCCGAAAAGGTGTGTAGTTTTCCAATTTATTTTCGTGCAAAAATAAATTGAGACAGAGGTGTTTTCTGGGCTGTTTTATCCTGGGGACGGCGTGGCAATTTGACGAACTGCTTGCACAATTTGGGCAGAGCCGCGAAACGTCTTAAAGAGAGCGAGACCCGCGACTCAACCTAAAGAAATTTTCACGGATTCTACTTCCCGGTAATATTGTTCTATACTCCCAACTTTAGTTATAACAATTTTAAGACGCTTATTCTGCCATGGATTCCGGTTCATCTTCCTCCAAGTCCCCTGACCTTAACAAGCCCTTTAAGTTTGAAGGCTTACATTTTCAAAGATGGAGACAAAAAATGCTTTTCTTTTTAACTACGAAAAAAGTCGCTTCTTTTACTACTACTGAAAAACCCGTTGAACCCGAGAACCCCACTTTGGTTCAAATTCGAGCCGCTGAAACTTGGGTTGAAAATGACTTTCTTTGTAAAAATTACATTTTAAATGGTTTGTCCGATGCTCTCTATGATTACTACTCTAGTAGTAAAACCGCCAAAGATCTTTGGGATGCCCTACAAAAGAAATATGACACGGAGGAAGCCGGGGCCAAGAAATTTGCCATTAGTCGCTACTTAAAATTTCAAATGACGGATGACAAATCCGTTGAAGCACAATCCCACGAGCTCCAACAAATTGCTCATGATATTGTCTCCGAAGGTATGAAATTGGATGATCAATTTCAAGTGGCCGTTATTATTGACAAGCTGCCCCCTAGTTGGAAGGATTTTAAAAATACTCTTCGTCACAAGACTAAAGAATTTTCTTTAGAAAGTTTAATTACTCGCCTTCGAATTGAGGAAGAAGCAAGGAAAAATGATTTGAAAGAGGAGGTTCTAGTTGTTAACGACAACAAGAACACTCCAAATTTTAACAAAAATAAAACCTCTGTGGTTTTGAAACCAAATCGCAAAAATATGAAATTTCAAAACCGAAACCACAATCGAGCTCAGAATCGCAACAATAATGTTCAGAATCAGATTCCTCAGCAATATCAGAATAAGAATATCCCTCAAGATATGACAGTTCTGGACGGATGATTTGCTTTGACTGTGGGAAACCTGGTCATATGTCCCGGAACTGCCGGAATAGGCGTCGTCCTGCTCCTCAGGCGAACCTAGCCGAAGAGCAATTAATTGCTATGATCTCTGAGATTAACATGATTGGTGGATCCGAGGGGTGGTGGGTAGACACTGGCGCTTCTCGCCATGTCTGCTATGATCGTTCTGTTTTCAAAACTTATTCTGAGGCTGAGGATAAGAGAGTGTTGCTGGGTGACTCCCACTCCACAGTTGTTGCTGGTACTGGTGAGGTAGAGCTGAAGTTTACCTCTGGAAGAACGGTCGTCCTTAGGGATGTGCTGCACACTCCAGAGATGAGAAAGAATTTGGTTTCTGGATATCTCCTTAATAAGGCTGGGTTTACCCAAACTATAGGGGCAGATTTGGTTACCCTTACTAAAAATGGTATTTTTGTGGGCAAGGGTTATGCCACTGATGGAATGTTTAAGCTTAATGTTGAGATGAATAAAATTTCTACTTCTGCTTATATGCTTTCTTCTTTTAATGTTTGGCATGGTCGTTTCTGTCATATTAACAAACGCTTGATTAAAAATATGAGTAGTTTAGGTTTTATTCCTGAATTATCTATGAGTGATTTTGATAAGTGTGAATATTGTAGTCAAGCGAAAATTACTAAAACTCCACATAAGTCTGTAATTAGAGAATCAGAACCTCTAGATTTAATCCATTATGATATATGTGAATTTGAGGGTACTTTAACCAGAAATGGTAAAAGATATTTTATTACTTTTATTGATGATTGTTCAAATTATTCTTTTATTTATCTTATAAAAAATAAAAGTGAAGCAATTGATTTTTTCAAAGTTTTCTTAACTGAAGTTGAAAATCAATTTAATCGAAAGATTAAGAGGTTCCGTAGTGACAGAGGTAGTGAATATGACACTACTGAGTTTATAGCCTTATATGCATCACATGGTATTATTCATGAGAAAACAGCACCTTATTCTCCCAAAATGAATGGAAAAGCTGAAAGAAAAAATAGGACTTACACCGAACTGATAGTTGTTGTATTACTTAGTTCGGGTGCATCATCATACTGGTGGGGGGAAATTCTTTTAACTGTTTGTTATGTTTTAAATAGAGTTCCTAACTCTAAAACTAAAATTTCCCCTTATGAACTTTGGAAGAATAAGAAACCGAATGTGTCTTATTTTCGTACTTGGGGGTGTTTAGCTTATGTGCGTATTCCAGACCCTAAAAGGTCTAAACTTGCTAGTAGAGCATATGAGTGTGTCTTTATTGGATATGCTATTAATAGTAAAGCCTATAGATTTTATGATTTGAAAAATCATGTTATTATAGAATCAAATGATGTTGATTTTTTTTGAAAATAAATTTCCTTTTAAATCGAGAAATAGTGGGGGTTCGACATCTAGTAATGTGCCTAAACTTGTAGAGTCTAATGAGTATGAAATAGAGCCTAGAAAGAGTAAAAGGGCCCGAATCGCTAAAGACTATGGGCCTGATTTTTATACTTATAATGTTGAGGAGGATCCTAACACTCTCCAAGAAGCTTTATCATCTATAGATGCCGACCTTTGGCAAGAAGCCATAAATGATGAGATGGACTCCCTTGAGTCCAATGGTACTTGGCACCTAGTTGACTTACCACCTGGTTGTAAACCAATTGGTTGTAAGTGGATTCTTAAGAAGAAATTGAAACCCGATGGTTCTATTGATAAATATAAGGCCCGCCTTGTGGCCAAGGGTTATAGGCAACGAGAGAATATAGATTTCTTTGATACTTATTCACCTGTCACGAGAATAACTTCCATTAGAGTACTAGTTGCTTTAGCTTCTGTGCATAATTTAGTAGTACACCAAATGGATGTTAAAACTGCTTTCTTGAATGGTGATTTAGACGAAGAAATTTACATGGATCAACCCGAAAGGATTTATAGTCCCGGGTCAAGAAAATAAAGTTTGCAAGGTAGATAAGTCTCTTTATGGACTTAAGCAAGCTCCTAAACAATGGCACGAAAAATTTGACAACTTAGTCATTTCTAACGGGTTTAAGATTAATGAAAGTGACAAGTGTGTTTATTATAAAGTTGATAATAATATTTGCACTATCATATGCCTGTATGTTGATGACTTGCTTATTTTTGGCTCAAACATTCATGTGGTAAATGATGTTCAAACTTTTTTACGTGCTAACTTTGACATGAAAGATTTGGGTGAAGCTAATGTAATCCTTGGAATAAAAATAACTAGATCTGAAAAAGGACTTTCTTTGGATCAGTCTCACTATATTGAGAAGATCCTTAAGAAATATAATTACTTTGATTGTAAACCTGCTTGTACTCCATATGATCCGAGTGTAAAGTTGTTCAAGAACACTGGAGACAGTGTTAGACAAACTGAGTATGCGAGCATCATTGGTAGCCTTCGATATGCTACTGATTGCACTAGACCTGACATAGCTTATGTTGTGGGAGTACTATGTAGGTTTACTAGCAGACCTGGTATTGAGCATTGGCATGCTATTGAAAGAGTCATGCGCTATCTTAAAAAAACCATTGATTATGGATTACATTATGAGAGGTTTCCCGCTGTCCTTGAAGGATATAGCGATGCTGATTGGAATACCCTTTCAGATGATTCCAAGGCCACCAGTGGATACGTTTTTAGTATTGCTGGGGGCGCAGTTTCATGGAAATCTAAGAAACATACTATTTTGGCTCAGTCCACTATGGAATCAGAGATGATAGCGCTAGCTACTGCTAGTGAGGAGGCAGGTTGGCTGAGAAGCCTTCTGTCGGATACCCCTTTATGGGAGAGACCGATACCAGCTGTTTTGATCCACTGCGATAGTACCGCGGCTATTGCAAAAGTAGAGAACCGATTTTATAACGGTAAGAGGCGACAAATACGTCGTAAACACAGCACGGTTAGAGAATTTCTCTCTACCGGGACTGTAAGAGTGGATCATATACGGTCTGAGGATAATATAGATGATCCTTTGACGAAAGGGTTAGCTCGTGAGAAGGTTTGGAAAACCTCGAAAGGGATGGGACTAAAGCCCATTGGTAGTTGAGTCACTTGTGATGGTAACCCAACCTATAGACTGGAGATCCCAAGAAATAGGTTCAAAGGGTAATAACAAGTCACAAAGTGATATGAGTTGAATCATGCTATTGTATATACACGGGGTTTACTCTCCGAGTCCATCCCTTAAGAAGCATGATATCCTGAAGCGATACACGGATGAGTTATTTGTAACTCTTAATGAGATCTAAACTCTATATTGAGTGGGATACATAGCTAGATGAGTATCCTTGTTAGACTCACCTATGCGAATGTGGAAGTGGGGCCGCTTCCTATGGAATTTGGGCGAATTCTCTAGAGCATTCGCTATACTGGGATATAAGCACATGGCCATAAAAGTGCTGGCTTTAAACTACACCTTAGTAGGATTGTGTGTGGGGTGTTGTCAGAGATAGAGTTCAAAACTACGTGTTACTCTAGTATATTTTGGATCACCATCACTATGTAAAGGTTCAAGTTGAAAAACACCTTTATTTATGCACAATTCTATGATCGATTGCTCGACGAACTTATATCTTTTTCAATTACAAGTGGGGGATTGTTGGGCCATATTGTATTTGGCCATGTGTAATAGAAAACCATTTTTTAATGTTGCTTTAGTATATACTATACCTACCAAACCATTTTTTAATGTTGCTTTAGTATATACTATACCTACCAAACAATTTTTAATTGTTTTAGTATGCTGCATGCCTACTTTTCCAAAAACAAAAGCTGGAGCTTCTCATTTTCTCACGTTTTCCTCATGTTATTTATTATAGCCCAACGTTTGGATTTTTGTTAAATGAGCCAACGTTTGCATTCTCATTAAGAGGCCACCAACGTTCATTTCCCTTGCCTATATAAGGCTGCTTTTGTTTAGAGGTGAAGACACATAAAAAAGAGCAACCACAAAACAGTGAGAAAAAAAACAAGTCATTGTATTGCTCCAATAAAAATATTATAATACTTCTATATTGAATTTTTTTTTCCGGTAAATCATATTTCTATTGAGTATTACATGTTTTTCTTTGGGTGTGCTATATCATCTTCATTTCTTGTGTTCCGGGCAATCAATCCGAAAAGGTGTGTAGTTTTTCAATTTATTTTCGTGCAAAAATAAATTGAGACAGAGGTGTTTTCTGGGCTGTTTTATCCTGGGGACGGCGTGGCAATTTGACGAACTGCTTGCACAATTTGGGCAGAGCCGCGAAACGTCTTAAAGAGAGCGAGACCCGCGACTCAACCCAAAGAAATTTTCACGGATTCTACTTCCCGGTAATATTGTTCTATACTCCCAACTTTAGTTATAACACCTACATGTATATACATAGATTTTGTGTATCTGTTTGGATGAGATGGGGGTGATGGACTGATTGAGGGATTGAGAGGTGGTGATTTGAATGGGATCTTAGGGAAATGGGATTGGCCGACGTTGGGAGGTGCGGGTGTGTGTATCCGGCGGGTTTTGGGGTGGGTTTGGGTAGTGCCATTATCCAAAGGTTTAAGCTAGTTTTAGGGAAAGATTCTATATGTACCAAAGCTTACCAAAAATGTATGAGTTGCCGTCGCTTAGGTTCACGTGCCGTGCAGTCTAATTCTCGGACAGATTTTACGAATTTACGTGTAATGCAGTCCGGGGTTGAAACTTACAGTCTAAGTAATTAGGTAAGCGAGTACGTATAGGCACGTGTTTAAATCTCTGGGATTACGAAAACACTACACTGGAATTTAATATGGTAAAAAAAATACGGGGACTCATTTTTATTAATACGGAAATTTTCACGGGTATTACAAATTAAGATTAGCATGTGGACTTGGAAGCTTTGATTTTTTCTGGCTATGAATTTTCTTCACAATCGAACAGAAAGTAATTGCCAATGCCGAATAGGATGATGAGTAACTGGTGGTGCAGGGGAGACTTTCACTGAGGGAATTGCATTAGTTGGATGCCTATCATGAGAGCACTTCCAAAAAGTATAAAGAATTTTTTTGGGGGTCTTTTCTATGGATTGCCATAACACCATCCATTACTTTGGAAAATAAAGAAACCAAAGAAGCCAAAAAAAAAAAAGAAAGTATAATCGACTTTAGATTATGCTTTTCAAAGTATAAATTTTTGGGTCTTTTTAATAATTGCAATTGAAAATTTTGAAGGTACACCCATCTTTTTGTAGCAACTCAATTTTTCGAATTAGCATATCCTTTGGAGGGTAAAATGGTTTATAAAAAAAAAAACCACATCAAATAAATTGTAGAGATTTAAATACACCTAGCGAGGGGCAGGTCGGGACTCAGCCTCGTTTGGTGCAGCTTAGAAGTTGTAAATTATAATTTGTAGCTTCTAACTTAGAAAAAGCTTAAATGAAGTGTTTGGTGTGACTTATAACTAATATATATAGCTTTTTTGAACTTAGTTAAGGCCAAAAATATATTTGAAACTGGGTTGGAGGTGTTTTTCTAGCTACAACTTATTCGCCATTTGATGAATCTTTAATTGGACAACTTTGTCATTTATTTATTTTTTCTATTGACATTAATTACCCCTAACAAAATTAATTCCCTCACTTGTTGAAAACAACTATCATTATTCACCTTCTCTCTCTTACACTCGCAACACTAACATGGTAACACTCTATCATTAATTGAGATGCATATCTTAAAATTCTTATATTTTCAATAAAATAGTTCTTAAATTATACTTATGTAGCTTTTAGGGCATTTTGGACAAATACACAACAATAAATCAGTTTTGACAACTTATGTTACCAAACTTTAGTACAAACTTAATTATTACTTTTGAAAAGCTACACCAAACAGGTTTGATAGCTTTTGTTGAGTTCTAAAAATTATAATCTGAGTTCTAAAAGCTATAATCTAAAAAGCTAAAAGCTAAAATATGTCGGGTTAAACTACAATAAATGAGGCCAAACCACATGATGTGCTGGGCTATTTTAGCTTACTTTACACATACCTAGATTTGTCTCATAATGCCTCGTTATCCTTGAAATATTTGAATTGGATGTTACTTTTACATTTAGACAGAGGGAAGTACAAAAACAAAACTCCGATCACAAGAGTACACCCAAATATGCTTCCATCATGAATCTATAGAAGCACCTCTTGACATTTAAGCCAAAACATGTTTTGGATGATTTCAAATGCTTAAAATGTAGGTTAAATATATATTTATCCCCCAATTTTGTTAGACTCATTTTTACTTTATTTTCATACAGTTCAAAAGTTGACACTTCTCCTCCTATAATAGTGACTGAAATGAAAAAAAGGTTTTACATTTATATATATAACTAACAGATTAAAGACATTTTAGCTCTTATAATTGTACTTAATTTCCCTTTACTTCCAATGGTTAAAAAGTTGCAACTTTAACATGTGGTGGTGTTTGAAATAAATGATATATTTGTCATTTCAAGCCAAAAGTTAATGGTTGGTTTGAAACGACATTTGTTGAATGCATTTCGCCATTACAATTTTAACATCATCTTCATTTTCAACTTATATATAAGATGCATTATGGTACATTTTTTGCTTCTTAAAAAATGCAAGTCTTATTTGTGTCTGATTTAAAGTTAGAGAAGGTGTTACGCATATAGGGACATGAGTTGGGGGTTGATAGAATTCCATATTCCTTCATCTTTTTTTTTTAAAAAAATTTTTAAAATTTTTTTACTTCTATTTTTTTTTATCAAAGAACTATCTTCATCTTCATATTTACTCTTCTTTCATCTAATGTACATAATAAACTATACATACGCTGCGAAAAAGTACTTTCATATCAGCCGGAGTAATAAATTATTCACGTCTGCGAAAAAAAAAAAAACTACTTCCATACCAAACGGAGCATAACACGAGTTGATTTGCACTTGATACACGCCACAAGAATTAAGACATTGTTTGGCAGGCGTGATAAGAGTTTGGGATATGATATCTGGCGTTTGGTGGTGCAATTCGGAAGATAAAATAACTCCAAATTGACTTCTTATTCCATTGAGTTTGGGATAGGTCCATCGGGGGAGGGGTATTAGGTGAGATTAGAAGTTTAAGATAAATTATTAGGATAAAATGAATTTTTTTATTTATAATTATTTATTTTTAAGATCTGTTTTTTGTTTTGCTTTTTTAAATATTTCAGGTGCTTTTAAAAAACAAAATATTCAAATCCTTTTGTTTTATATAATTTTTTTTCCAGATATCTCTCTCTCTTTTGTTTGATTGACACATGGTTGTTCAAGTTCTGAATTTTTTTTTGGGTGATTCAAACCCTTTTTTTTTTGGTGGTGTTAAACATTAATAATTTAGTTATTATCTGAAACGTATATCCGGGCACAATCAAATCACAAGATTATAATATAACAACTTATTCGACAGTTTTATCCAGCACGTTCCAAATACGTGATAACATAACAACTTATCCGACATGATTAGTATCATATCTGATCGGACCGATCATGTCATATCCGACAGTTTTATCAGACTTGTCAAACGAGACCTAAGGGTCAACTTTTAAACCACAAGGGATAAAGTGAAATATGTGTCTAACGACCAGGGGTTAAAATGTATTTGACCCTAAAATCTTTCCGAAAAATACAAACTAATCTGCGTTTGGATCCCAACCCCTTTTTGTAATTATGAAGAATAACCAAGGTAGTTCTGGTAAATCAATTAAAATTGAGGTATATAGATAGCAATTTCACGAATCTCTTCGACGCCCTAGAACAGTCGTGCTCGTATAATCGTATTACGACCCCCACACACTCTCTCTCTCTCTCTCTCCTCCATTTTCTCTCTCTAGAAACTACCGCTCGAACCCTCCAAATGCACCAACACAAAAAATTCCCCCAATCTCGTTCACTTCGCCCTCTAAAAATGACCTAATTTTTCTTTTCTCGCTTTTGAAAAATCTCTCATTTGAATGCAAATAGTGGCCCTTTTAATCCCCACGATTTGTAGTTGTTTGATTTTGCTTCGCAGTCAGTGTATATTCAATTCTCTCCAAAATTAGGGCTTTTGTTTCGATAGTTTGTTTGGATTTTCTAGGGTTTTCTGTTCGATCTGTGCGATGAATCCGAGAGGAAGGTATCCACCTGGGATCGGTGGTGGTGGTGGTGGTGGTGGTGGTGGGCGAGGTGGGAATATGAACCCTAACCCCAATTTTCAGCCGAGGAACCCTCAGTCACAGTATGTGCAGAGGGGTCAAATGCAGAACCATTCACAGTTTCAGAACCAACAACAGATTCAACAACAACAACATCAACAACAGCAATGGCTGAGGAGGAACCAATTGGGGGCTGATTCGAGCTTAGATGAAGTTGAGAAGACTGTGCAGTCCGAAGCAGTCGATTCGAGGTACGTTTCGTTAGATCTCCTGTTTGTTTTGTGTTATGTATGCAATTTTTTTTACATGTATGTGTATGTATGAATATATCCATGCGGACTTCTGCAATTTAATAAGTTGCGGACATCCGGAATTTAATATATATCAGTCCGCTTCTTGTGCGGACATCGCAATTTCACTTTAATACGTTGCGGACTTCTGTTTCAGCCGTTGGATCCTTTTCATTAAGGGTATTATAGTAATTTCACAGGATCTAGTGGCTAGAAACAGATGTCCGCAACTTAATAAGTTGCGGGCATCCGCACAATAAGCGCTCCGTATATATATATATATGTGTGTGTGTGTGAATTCTTTGTAGAGTTTTGAGTTATTTGTTAGGGTTTATTCCACTTGTCACTTATGAGTGATGTGCATTGGTATTTGTTAGGGTTTATTCGTTTACTATATTGAAGTTCTTTAGATGTAGCAATGTTCTAATACAGAATTACAGAAGTCGTGATACTGAGCATTTGCTGTGACCTATGGAATTTTTGTGTCTGAACTGGGGTGATGGGACTATACCTAACGTTTGAACCCTTTATAGAGGTTAACTGTCAACTGTCTGGTCCACAATATGTCATGGTAGATAAACATTCATCTAATTGATTTATTGGTTTTTGTGTATGAAACAGCTGGTTCATGTATTTTGGTACCAAAGTTATGATTCACGTGATGGTTTAGAGTTTACGTTAATTCATCCTCTTCTTGAAGTGCAAGTCTTAGTGCATGTTTGGTTGCACGAATTGTTTAATTTTTTGAATAATTCTATTTTAAATTAGTTCATTTGAAATTTTTGCATTTGTAAATGACTTAATTTTCATTTTTGTGTCTGATTGGTTGGTCAAAGAAAAAATTGTTTCATTTTGAATTAACTAATTTTAAGATGTTTGGTAGCAACAATTGAAATTGAAAAATTTCCTATTCAAACACCATGCTGACCTTTTTTTAAAAAATAGTTTTGATGGAGTAAAAACTACATATAAAAACAAAAAGATATTATCTTGGCCTATGTTTTTTTTTTCCCCTCTTCAAAATCATGCAACTAGTTGCGCATTAATAGCTCTTCAAGGTCATACATATCAACAACAGTCATTTAAAAAATTAAAAACAAATACAAAAATACAAAATAGTTAGATAAAAAAACAAAGTAAAGAAGGCATCTAAAAAAATTCTAAACTAAATAGTTGAAAAACTCGAAATATTGACCCTGTTTTCTCAAGAACCAAATAGTTCCATCAATTTTCTCTAGAACCCAAATTGATTTATTTTGTAATCAAAAGAAAAAAGAAAAAAAGAAAAGAAAAAGAAATTAAACCTACTACCTAGTATCAGAGTATTACCTAGCTTCAGGGTATTACCTAGTATTAATTCAATTGTCCTTATTTGGTATTTTGTTAATTGTTTGCTTTTACCATTTTGCCCCTCTCGAATACTACAATTCCCTACATCTATACACTTTTTTAGATCATTTAAGGATTTGTTCGGGGGTATTTCTGTAAGTTCAAGGAGATAATTAGCTTTAGATCACTTTTCTTAATTTTATTTAATATCAAAATGAGGATTCAATCAACTTTTGAAAAAAATATTACTCAATACCAGAAATGAGGACTCAATCAACTTTTGAAAAAAAATTATCATAAAAATGAGGATTCAATCAACTTTTGCTTCAATATTTACAAAATTGTTTGGCACAACCAAGTGTTGCTTGTGTTTTCCTTTTTACTTTTTCCTAAACAAGCCACTAAATGGACCAATCAAGAAGTTTAGTGTCTAGCATATTGATGTGACTGTGAAGTAACCCACATTCATGGCACTATCATAAGAGCTATTTCGGCTATGCCATGTTTGGCAAACCGATTTTGGGCTTTGTTTTTGTTTCTTGTTAGTTTTTTGTTTGTTTGTTTGTTTGTTTGTTCTGTTGTTTTGTGTTTCTTGTATTTTTTTTCTTCAAAAAGTGGGGTTGGCATATAAATTGAATGTACACACATGCTTATAAATAAAACCGATTGAACACTTTGATATAAAATTGAATTTTATACACATGCCTATGAATGAGAAATTTACTTTTATTACACAATGTTATCGATATTACACACACAAGGTCTATAAATTTAATGTTACGCCTAGAAATTTGATTTACACACAACTGATTTTGCAAATATAAAATTAACTTTATAGGCATTGTACAAAAAAAAAAAAAAAACACCCACAAAAAGAATAAAAAGGATAGCCTATAAATTAAATTTAGGCATGTATGTGTAATAAAATTAAATTTCTAATTCAAAATATATAATTCAATTTATAGGCATGTGTGTGTAATACCAAATAAAATTAAATTTATGGCCTATAAATTCAATTTAGGCATGTGTGTGTAATCCAATATTAATTTTATCAATTTTATTTTATTAAATTTTTCTCTGTGTAAATTAAATTTATAGACAATATAAAAATATAAAATTCAATTTATCATCACGTGTATCAGTGTATGTAATATCAAAATATAAAATGAAATTTATTTAAATTGAATTTTACCTTGAGTCCACGCCTTGCGCGGGCCACCCCCTTAGTGTATATATATGTATATATATATATTCATGATACATATACCCAAATCAAAGTATACCAGTGGGGAGAGAGAGAGAGAGAGAGTGGATCGGAGGTCGACGAGGAAGACGAACGGGACTCGTTGGGCAGAAAATTGTCGGATTTTAGAAATAGGCAATTTTAGGTATATGGTAAGATTGTCTCAATTAAGTTTTTTATAGTAAGTCTAAATCTATTCATTTTTTGAATTGTTCAATTTTGACAACCAAACACTCATGAATAGGCCAATGCATAAGCGAGTCCATTTTAAATTGTCTAATTCTCAATTTTTGAACAACCAAACAGGCCCTTATGGAATGCTATTATGGTTCCATCAGCCCTATGTAGCTCCAATTTGAGTTTATTTTAAAAGTTGACAATGGAGAAGCTGCTTTTTATTTATTTATTTATTCTTTCTTTCTTTTTTTGGTCTGATTTCTTCTCTCTGTTTGGTACAAAAGTAACATTTTTTTTTTCTTCCCCGTATTGCCCGGAAGTGATCTTTTTCCCGTAACACGTGCATTGATATTGATATATCTTAAATTTATGGAGAGAAAAACCGAAAGAGGTGTAGAGATGGAGATATGAACATTATACAGTGAGAGTTATTTGCCATGGAAATCGAGGAGCATGGGGCTTTGTCGACCCCCAACTCATGTCCTCGTGTGCAAAACACCATCTCCAACTTAAAAGCAGAAGCAAGTAAAACTTGCTTTTGTGAAAAAGTAAAAATTATATTAGAATGCATCTATACAACAAGTTGATAATGAAGATGATGGTGTAATTACAATTGGTGAGAATGCATTCTGAAGTTGTCATTCCAAACACACCCTTATGTAAGAAATGTGGTTAGAAGTTTAATTTACATATTTGTCATTCAGAATGGTTGAGTTTCTTGAAAAGTTGATCGCTCCCTTTCTTCCTCGCTCCCTCTTTGCCCTTCTCCCTCCTGAGCTTGAGGTTTACGGCAGTGGAAGCAACTTAAAACAATAAGAATTCTATTTCTCCATTATTGTCCGATTGTAACTACACTTTCATTGAAGTTCTACACTATCAAATCTTTCTTTACTACCTTGACGCATGTCAATATTGGTCCTAGTTGAAACTTCATTTATCACATTGTTGCAGAAAATAGCAATCCGTGTAGGATCATGTGTAATTATGTGGATAATGTATATTAGATATTGGTCTTTGTCCAGTAACAGGGGTTATGGAACTATCCAACTTTGCATTTTCATTTCATGGTGCATGTTGAAGGAGTTATTCCAAATAAGTTAGGCTGATACAAGAAAAGAAGGAAAGCAGACGAGAGATATCATTCATTTAGTCATTAAATTCATTGAAAGTAGAAGGAATAGTCATTTCCTTGTTAATCTCAGCCTATTTACAGTTCAGTTTGGTTATGTTGTTTTTATGTCTACACATGGTGCTTGAAGTTTTGGTAATGCAACTAATTTTTTCTTTCTTTTTTCCTTAGTTCACAAGATTGGAAGGCACGATTGAATGTTCCAGCTCCTGATACCCGGTACAGAACAGAGGTATGATTGGGATGATTGTGTTAAACTTTTCATAGGCATCATGCTTTTGTATATACTCTTTGGGGATTTTTCTGAGTGCTGTTCCAGTGGTATATTCATTCAGATTTTCTGCGACTTTTGCACAATTTGTGATTCTATTAAAAAATTGACAGCTTTGGCTGGAATGGCTTAGTGCAAATCATATGTGCTCTTTTTGTTTGATCCTACTCATCGATTGCATTACTGACTCAAGTGCTAAAGAACTCTATCTTTGTATTTGTATTTGCCAAGTCTTTAGATTTATTGGACGTAGTTTGAGCCCACAAACTTTCATGAGTTGTCTTTTGTTAGTAATTTGGTCTCAAAATTATGAGCTTCAGCCAGACATTATGAACTATCTTTTGGTAACTATATAAATATACCTCTTTTTACAGGAAAATAGTTACCCACTGGAATCATTATAGCCTCATTATAAAGTGACTGCTAAAGCTTCACAGTCTAGTTGTTGGGGCTCTGTTTGATTTAAATCACGTGCACTTAGATGAATGTAGATGAAACTTATCATTTAACTGCTGATTATGCAGTTTGTGAGATGTCACTGCACTTCTTTGCTTAGCTTGCAGTGCAGATGTTACTCTAAAATTTTACTTGGTTCTCTGGAGAACGTTAAAGAGTGTCACTGAAAATGAAAATTTTGCACCACAATCCTTTTGTACCACCTTCTGCTATAAGCCTCTAACTCATGATAAAGCTACTTATAATCCTTGCTTGTAAGGAGGCAACAATACAAAATAAAATGGGTGGGATGCCCAACCTCCTAGAGGTTTTGATAATACCTTTTGGAAACCCCATTTACAAGGAGGGGAAGTGGCAAGGGGTGTATATGTTTAACTTTTCAAATTTTACTTCATAATCTAAATCTTTTCATCAAGTGGAGCAAAACATCCAAAATGATGTAGTCAGAGGTGTTGCTACTTTATGGTAATTTGAAAGCAATGCCGCAATATTAAGTACTGTTATTTGTTAGGAACGCTCTCTTAGCAATGAATACCAATACGGTCACTCTTGTGAGGAATGCACGCTGTTTTCTGAACTATTGGTTGGGTTGGACCATTATAAGCCTCTTGTTTAAACTTATTTTTGATTTTATAGACCCTTAAACAGGGAAACATCACTGCTTCTGCAATCTTTGTATACTTTAGCAGGAACAAAGGAAGAATTTGGTATTAATATCAAACTAAATCGTGGGGGCCCAAGGGGGTAAAATTCTAAAACCTGGATGTTTCCTAATTTGTTATTTTGTGTTTTACATCATGCAGCCTGGATTCATCCTAGCTTTTCTTCCAACCATATTCTTAATTTTTTCATTCCTTATTAGCATTTCGCCTGAAAGGAAAGGTGACGTAGACAAAGACAACAATCCTTATGATTGTATTAGAATTATGTGTATTCATCTCCATTGTTTGGCGTGCCTAAGGCGCAAGTGCAGGTGGGCGCAGCTTGTGACCCTTTCCTAGCCTTAGGCGAGGCACGTTGAACTGGGCGTAGCCTAGGTGCGCCATTTGTGGGCTTTTTTCCAAGGCGCTAAGGCGCACACCTTTTTTTATTTAAGCCCAAACCCAAATGATCCAATGTTATAATATGCCATATACCCAATTGAGACCCAAATATCCACAAATGACCCAACTTATAGTATATGCCATATACCCAATTGAGACCTAAATATCCACAAATCAGTAATTGTCCACTTTGCTTCTTCTTCTTCGTCTTTTTTATGAATTCTTTGATGATATTTATTTTTGCACAATTTATTTTGTGGAGACTCTAATATGACGTGTTAGTATTGAACCACGCTCGACTTTGACAGAGCATCCACAGTAATCTTCATATCTAAATTAACGATCAAGCTTTGATGATTACATGTGCAAAAAATGCCAAATTTCTTATTCTTCAAATTTATAAAAAATATAAACTACTTGTCCATTAAATTCGGGAAAAAATTAGTATGGTGCCAAAACCTCTTAGTGCTTCAACCCAAATACATGATCTTGTTTTGTGGCTGAACTACGGCAAGCCATGGGTTGTGTAAGGAAAACTTTACATTCCATTGTTATTTTGAAGTTGTAGGTCTTTGATGTTTGCTTATTCTTCTTGTGGAGATTGCATGTTAACGCATAGTAATCGACTAATCGTTGCTAGTGTATTTAGTCCACTTTGAGGATTCACAATGTGTTTGTGTGTGTAGCCCTATCTTATTGACGTCAGTCCTGGATAATTTCTTTTGCCTTCGTCTTGCAGGATGTGACGGCCACTAAAGGAAATGAATTTGAAGACTATTTTCTGAAGCGTGAGCTGCTCATGGGGATATATGAAAAGGGTTTTGAAAGACCGTCCCCGATTCAGGAGGAAAGTATTCCAATTGCTCTAACTGGAAGCGACATTCTCGCTAGAGCTAAGAATGGAACTGGGAAAACTGCTGCCTTCTGTGTTCCTGCATTGGAAAAGATTGATCAAGATAACAATGTTATTCAAGGTTTAGATCCAAACTATTTGGTTGTGTATAAATATGAAGCATTTACATGATCCGACTACTCTTAGATGGAATATATCATATGACATTTGCTTTGATGGTTTAGTTGCATACCTTATGAGCATGTCACTGAAAATTTTACTTCTCCAAATCCAGAGACTTCTTTGATCACAGAGGAGCGCGTTCTTTTCGTGTAAGCTACTAAGAATTGTTTTAGGATCTAAGATAGACACCAAAAGATGAATGCACGAATGTGTTGTATTTCATTGGAAATGTTATTACATAACTGTACCTGTGAAAGTGCTTTTTGGACGCATAACCATACCTATGGAAGTTAAGAAAGAGAGAAGTGGTTGACATTGTTATCCCTTATGTTACCCAGACTCGGGTATGGGTGTCGGGTGCGGGTGTGTATCTAGGTGTCGGACCTCCTCTAAATCCAAGTCTTAGGATCCGGGGATATGTGTCTAAACGTTGGATACGGGTATGCGGACACCTTCTGAACGTATAAACATACTATGTTTGTTAATATCAATAGTTAGAAACCTCTTTTCCACAATTTTGAGCTTCTTCTTACCTTTTTAACATCACCTGTGGAGGATCTGAGTGTCCGAGTTGGGTACGGGGGTCGGACACGGGGATTGGGTACTTGGGGGTAGTTGGAGAGTCCAGGTAACATAGGACTTATACCGTTGTGGGGTTATGGGACACGTTTTGACGCTAGTGATTGGCAGCGATATAACACTTTGTTGGGTTCCAAAGAGGTTTCTTTTAATGCATCCTTAAATATAGGCAAGAGGATTTTTACCCGAAAGAGATATACTTTTTATTGAGCACCCTTGGCAATGTATTTCAATGACCTAACAAGCGCCAGCCTTCTACGTTGGATCAGGTCAAGTCACACCTTGTGTACACAATGACACTTTGCGTGCTAGGCTTTCGGATCATTTTATCAATTTTTTTAATACATTGATTTTACCTATTTTTGGCATCTAGTCATCAGACAAATTATTTGCCGAGTAGAAATTTGCACTTTGATTTTTGCTGGGTTTCCTAACTGTGTTTTACCTGATTTGTGCCTCTTCGTGCAGTTGTTATACTTGTTCCAACACGAGAATTGGCTCTTCAGACATCCCAAGTTTGTAAGGAGCTTGGGAAACACTTGAAAATTCAAGTCATGGTTACCACAGGTGGAACCAGCTTAAGAGATGACATAATGCGTTTGTATCAACCTGTTCATTTACTGGTTGGAACTCCTGGAAGAATATTAGATCTCGCAAAAAAGGGAGTTTGCATTTTGAAAGATTGCTCGATGCTTGTTATGGATGAGGTATACCATAATTGGTCTTGATCTCTTATCTGTCAAGTTCAACTTAATTCTAGTTGATATGTCTATATATAGGTTTAAGAAAGTCAAAAATGAAATACTTCTGGGCAAATGAGAGAGAGGAATTGTTTAATTTGCCTAACATTCTGTGGTTGTGACTTACATTATTCTAATTCTGAAAACATGGTATTATGTTAAGAGTCTTAAGACCCAAGAAGTATATTGGTTTGTTGTGAAAAAAGAATTGAGCATTCATATTCTCTTTTCATTTCATCCTTGGAGTGGTACTTATGAGCGGTACCAGGTTAGTTTTTCCTATTTTTGTCACGATTTAAGAATTTTATTGCAGCTGTAGAGTTGCTACCAGCATTTCTTGGGAGTTGGGAGTGGTACTTTCAGGATGGCTAAATTCGGTGGATAACAATTTTTACACATTCGAAGTGTCCAACCAAACACACTTTTGATGGCCATGATTTTTTTTTTCCTGTCTTGTCAGCAACCTCTTATTTAATTTAAGTTCTTACCTGGTCAACTTGATCTGGTTGTTAATGCTTATTACAAGATTTTCTATTCTATTTCTTTGTGCATTAATAGTGGGTTCAAGATCATAAGCAACAGTAGTTATGGAATTTGAATAAGTAGGTTCTCCTTTCTCTTTTTAAATGTAAAATGCGAGTCTTATGGCACTTGCATTGATGTCTTTCAGGCTGATAAGCTCTTGTCTCCAGAATTCCAACCGTCCATACAGGAGCTAATTCGTTTTTTGCCTGCGAATCGTCAAATTTTGTTGTTTTCTGCTACATTTCCCGTTACTGTTAAGGATTTCAAAGATAGATATTTGCACAAACCCTATGTTATCAACCTTATGGATGAGCTTACTCTGAAGGGTATAACACAATTTTATGCTTTTGTTGAAGAAAGACAGAAAGTCCACTGCCTAAATACTCTTTTCTCAAAGGTTTGTACTTTAACTGAAGCATGCATTAGTTATTTATTGATTTTATGGATGAGATACGTTACTGTGTCTTAATTTACAGCTTCAAATCAATCAATCAATTATTTTCTGCAACTCGGTAAATCGAGTAGAACTGCTGGCCAAGAAAATTACAGAGCTTGGATATTCTTGCTTCTATATACATGCAAAGATGCTTCAAGATCATCGGAACAGAGTTTTTCATGATTTCCGTAATGGTGCATGCAGAAATCTTGTTTGCACAGGTAAATACGTTGATGCCTTCTTACTGTTGATGTGCTACTGGTAACGAATACGTGCTGTATGTATGATAGCTTTGGTTACATGTAGGAAATAAATGACAACTAGACAATATGTATACACATGAATATGTATATAAAGGGCCGTTGCTGAGTGGTAGTCTCACTTACACATGAGTGACATGATGCTGGGAGTGGTGTGGTAGACTCGAGAGAAATCTAAGCTTTGACATAAACTTAAGTCAAGAGAACCTCAATTCCAACCACTTGGGTCAGCTGAGTATAAAGTAAGAGGGCATAATAGGTACAATTAGTGCACTACTGATTGTAAGAAAAAAAAAAAAAATATATATATATATATAACGGTGACACCAACTATTGTTTATGTTAAGACTAGCACCCGAGGCACACGCGTTGCGTGTGGTACACGTCGTATTTATTTATGGATTCCATACGTTGCAAATAAATAACATGTTGATATTTAAGTTGAGAATAATATTGATAATAAAGTAAAATAAACTTAAACTTGCAATGACACTTTCAAGAGAAAACACATTAATTTTCCACAAGACAGGGCCATTACATACTTTTCCTTGCTCATATTCATACATAGGCATCACATCAGTAGTTACAACCTCTGTTGTCAAAATCGTACGATTCGCGATACGAATCTTACGATTCGATACGATTCATCATGAAAACGATACGTATCGATGCACGAATCGAACATGTAAAAGAATCTAAGGTGAATCTTACGATTCGCAAGTGAATCTTACGATTCGATTCGCGATTCTTACGATTCACTTGACTGCTAGGCGCAAAACTTAATTGTTCCAATTTTTTTATTTTTTTGTTTTTCAATTTTTTCTTAAAAAATTGATTACCAGCCTTCTTTTAAACCACTTAAGATATGTTTATACAAGCCTAGAACAAAAAGGATATGTTGATACAAGCCTAGAAAAGAAAAGAATATGTTCATATGGTTTTTTTAATTTGTTACCGAATCTTACGATTCACGATTCGCGAATCCCGATTCGATTCACATGTATCATTTCGATTCACGATACGAATCCCGATTTGACAACTATGGTTACAACAATGGAGGTCTATTGACTTTAGGAGATCTAGCAGTGTGTATAAAAAACATAATTAAAAAAAAAGAAAGTAAAAAAAATAAGAAAAAGATAAAGAAAAAAAGAAACCCAAACGGAGAGAACAAAAGATTAGCCAGAATGAATCTCTGTTGTGAAAGGCGCGCCCGAGGCGCGAGGCGCAGGCGGGCGCAAGGTATGAGCCTCGCCTAAGGCTAGGCGCAGCGCATGCAACTAGGCGCAGTCGAGGCGTGCCTAGGCGCAAGGCGCAGGGCTCATGAGGCGCGCGCCTCATTGATGTGAGGCCCAAGCACTATTTTTACCCCCAAATCAGTTTTCGTTGGGGATAAAAAAAAAAAAAAAAAGAAGAAAGAAGAAAGAAGGAGAAACGAGAGCAGAAGAAACGCAGCCCCAACCAGTCGCATTGCATCGCAGATTCGCAGCCCAGGTATGTTTTTTCTTCTTCTTCTTTCTTCTTCTTCCTCATCTTTCTTCTTCGCAATCGCAACCCTAACTAGTCGCATGGATCAGTTTTTTTTTTTTTTTTTTTCTTTCTCTTTCTTCTTCTTCATCTTCCCCCTTCGTCTTCTTCTTCTGGCTTCTTCTTCCTTCTTTCCCCCCTCTTCTCTGTGAGACATGACATACGTCTGTTTTTTTTTTTTTTTCTTTCTTTTCTTCTTCTTTCTCCTTCGTCGTCTTCTTCTCTTCTTTTCGAAAACTATCGCAGCTTCCAGTCTTCTTCTGCGTCTGTTTCGCTGCTTCTCTTCTTCTTCTTCTTCTTCTTCTTCTATACCCTTCTTTCTTCTTTTCCCCTCTTCTCTGTCTGATTGTCTTATTTATAGAATGGTTATTTCAATTTTTTTTTCCCTTTTTTTTCCCCCCTTATTTTGTATTGTACTCTTATGCTGTAATTTCTTAATTTTTTTCTCACACAAAAACACATAAAAATAGATTTTAGATGTTAGACATAGCTTAAGCTATAATGAAATTGAAATATATTATAATAAATAATAAATTTCTAAAACAGGTTTTAGAAGTTAGAAAATACAAGAAAATACTAGGGAAAATACTAGGAGCTTTTAAAAAAAAAATACTAGAAATTAAAAAAAAAAAAAAGTCCTTGTGCTTAATCTTTGGGTGGAGCACTAGGCATAAAAATACTAGAAAATTAAAAAAAATCGTATAGAAAATACTAGTATATGTTAAAAAAGAGCACCCAAGCTGTTGTATCATATAAAAAAAAATGCATTTTTGCGCCTCGCTTCGCTTGGGCGCGCGCCTCAAAGTGCGCCTCGCGCCTAGGCTCCAGGAAACCTTTGCGCCTTAGTGCGCCTTGTGCCTTAAATAACCTTGGAATGAATACCTTCGCTTGTTATTCATCTCCATTTCTTCTCCAAACACATACATACACGCTCTATCCAAACACAAATGCATACATTATACATAAATCAGCTACACATACACACTTGATCCAAACACAATTACATGCATAAATTCAAAGAACAGTACTATGCTTTGCAAAATATTTTATATCTCAAATGTGGTTCCCAACACGTGGAAGTGTGATCACCTTCAATATTCTCCAATTTTATATCCTAAATTTGGGATGCAAATTTCGGAAGCATAGTATTACTTACATAAAATGTTTGGCAGCATAGTATTACTTGCATAAAATGTTTGGCAGACTTTATCTCTAAATTCAAACAGAGAGATCAGAGAGAGTTTGTGTTTTGGAGAGAGAGAGAGAGAGAGAGAGAGCAGAGAGCAGAGAGAGTTTGTGTTTTGGAGAGAGAGAGAGAGAGAGAGAGAGAGAGAGAGAGAGAGAGTGAGTGAGTGTGTGTGTGTGTGTGTGTGTGTGTGTGTGTTACTCTAGCAAGTGCATCCATAGTTTGTCATTGATGAGAACTTTGTCATTTTGTCTGCAAACTTTGTCATTGATGAAGGAAGAAAACTGAACAAAGTAAGAGAAGAAAACTGATCCTGAGAGGGTTTTTGTTTTTTCTTTTTGCTGGGTAGAGACCGTTTTTATGAGTAGTGGACTGGAGAGGTTGGTTAAATTCTGTATTTGATTTTTGTAATTACAGTTTTGGCCTTCAATATTTGTACTTAGGATGAAAAAGTATATTGGTAGAATGTAAATATGAGTGTTAGTAAAAAAAAAAAATATGGGTACCCCTAGTTCTCTCTTTATATTTTATGTTAAGATGAAATATTGTTTGATCTTCTGTCTCTCTATCAGACGGCTTTTGTTATATATATATTTTTTTGGATATCTTTGAAAAAGCTTTCATGACTCCAATTGATTTTAGGATCTTAGTTGTTGAGACCCCTGATCCGTTTCATTGATTTGTAATACAATTTTATTTGCAGTTGCCCCTAGCCCTGAATCCAGTCGAATTCTGTGCCATATCTCTTTAGTTTTACGTCCCAAGTATTGTTAGTTGTCTGTTAAATTTATGAGTGTTGTGTTAATTGTTCTTACCTTTTATCTATTGGATGGTATTGCAGATCTGTTTACAAGGGGTATAGACATTCAAGCGGTTAATGTTGTTATCAACTTTGACTTTCCTAAGAACTCAGAAACATATCTGCACAGGGTATGTGGGGCTCAGTTTTATTGCGGCGCTCTCTCAACAATTGTTTGTTTTCTTAATTTTCGTTTTCCATGTAGGTTGGACGATCAGGAAGGTTTGGACACCTTGGTTTAGCCGTGAATTTGATCACTTTTGAGGATCGTTTCAACTTGTATGTTTACAATTCCCTTTCTTTATCTTTTGGAGTGTCCGGATTTGTGTAGTTTCTTATGTTCTCGTCCAACAGGTATAGGATTGAGCAAGAACTTGGGACTGAGATAAAGCAGATTCCTCCACATATAGATCAGGCTATTTATTGTATGTGACCTGTGGTATTAGGCTATGTTGCTTTGTGGTCAACACCGGTAACAATGGTGAGTGTTTCTAACTTTTTATGTCTGTACTTTAGTTTGTTTGTTGGTGCTGATATTCTCTATCACCAAAAAAATAAAAAATAAAAAAATGAAAAGGAAATTAGTGCTGATCTTCCTGTATGAGACAGATTTCAGAATTCTTGGGTAGACATGTCTTTATTTTCATCAGTCCTCTATTGTCTAGTCATTATTGCTTTTTTCGAACATTACTATAATACGAACCTTTGTTTTACTATACTGGCTGATCTTTGGGCATCTACATTTGTGGCCCTTGCCATTACTTCCCGTGACCAAATAGTATTTGTGCTGTTTTCAAAATGATATGTCCCCTTTATTCCCTCAGTAGGTCGGTCAGTCGCTATCAGTGCCCACATCAAGACTTGTGATCGATTGTCACACGCAATGTTGTCAAATCGTGAATCGAATCATGAATTGGTTTGCCAAAATTATGATTCGCGCATCGAATCGTGAATCGTAAGATTCACATTTTTTTTTTTGAAAATACGTAATAATACATTTGTATATGCATATAAAACACGTGTATACATAATTGTATGTATATACCTATAATAATGTATGTGCTTTTTTTTGGATGTGAAGCCCAACATTTCACATACATACATACATGAATGTGAATAGGAAAAAGGAACAAACATAAGGACAATGCATGAATGACATTACTGCTGATTTCCTAATGAAAAGCTTGACATTATTTGTCTAGTCACCTATATATTTACGCATAAGCGGAGGCCTAGGTAGCACTGGTGCGGGTATGGGGATGCGGGTGTGAGGGATTCACTAATTTTCCAAATGGTGCGAGTGCGGGTGTGACGGGAGTACTTGGATAAAATACTAAAAATGTATTTTTATATAATAGTATATACAAATTATTTTATAACTATTAGTGCATTAGTGTATACCCTAGATAATTGCTATTATTATTTTCTATTATTTTTTTTTAAACCCCCAAAGTTTTCAAAATCCTATGAAGAACTTGTGTGTTTTTTTTTTCCTTCAAAAGAACGCTACAAAAAAGCCCGAGCCACACTCCAAAAGAACTCAAAGAATCCACGGCGCACCCAGTACCGGTGTGCACTAAGTGCGGGTGTGATGGGCTTTTCGAAGAATCCGTGCTTCATAGGCGCAGGCTTTATTTGTAGAAATTGTATCTCAACTTAACAATCTTTAAACAAACACAAGTGATAGAAAGGCATGTAACACGGGCAAAAATTAAGACTTAACAGTTTTTTTTTTTTTTGGGGCGAAACTCAAAATTTTTATGAATCGTTTGAATTGTGGGAATCGAATTGTGAATCGTCCACGAATCGGATGATTTAGAACGATTCAATGCGATTTCCGATTCATCGGCATGATTTGAATAGTTCGGTATGAGAATCGAATCGAATCGTATGAATCGAATTGTGAATCATACAATTCTAAACACCATACTCACACGTGAAATGAGACATGCTATTCCTGATTTGAAGGTTGAGAATAGGATTTGTTTTGACCGCAGGAAGTTGGAGTGTCTCATTTAGACCAACCTATCATTTTGTGAGGGGGATCCTTGCGTGGAGTTGCAAGTTGTCTGGCATCTCTTGTTCATTTTGCGTTGGGTACAGACATTGGCAATTAGAGATGCAATTTTGTTAGGGTCTGTCTGAGCGTCCTATGGATTTGAATGGCCCCTTTTACAAATGGTACAGTGATTTTGATGTAGAAGTCCAATATCTTGAATGAGCCTGCTAAAAAATACTGTCATATTTCATCTTATTTGTCATTCCTAGTGTGTTTTTTTTCCTCAAAAGCAGTGAACGAATTCATTATCTGAAGTAAAGCTTGTTAGATAACTATGATTCTTTCAACTGGATTTATTCTAGATTGTGAATTTTTATACGAGATAGGCGAGTTCAGCCACCACCTCCGGGCCTGAGCTGTATGTGAAATGTGAATTGGGCAATGTTTATGAATGTCTGTCGTACGGGATATTAATGCATTAACTTGTATCTTATTGTTGTCCTTTTTGCCTGATTCCAGGGTTGACAGCATGGCTTGTTTTAGAAGTTACAATAAGCATCTCCGAGCAAATGTCACTGGTCAACGAAGATGTATGGTTGTTTCCGTATGTGTAACCCCTGTAGTGCTCTTCTTCGATTTCTCCATTTCACAGTCTCTGAACTTCAATGGGACACGAAGAAATCTAGAATGATGCATAACTGCCCGATATATGCTTAATTTCCAGATATATGCTTTTCTTAGATAATTGGTTTGGTAATATTTGCACTTAAGTAGTTTGGTAATTGTTGAAAGACTTATTTTGTTTTTCTACTTGTGTGTGTGTTGGTAAGACTGATTATGTCTGCTTTGTGCCTAAAAAGTTTTAGGTGGTTCTCCCACAAGGCCTTTATAGCTTTTATTCTCTCTCTATGATTTTGTCTATGATTTTAGTCGGTGAATTTGGGCTTCTTTCTACAATTTCTGTTTTGGAGGACTCAAAGTGGACCTTTTCATATTCTTGTACATCTTTTGTGCACCAGTGTGGTTGCAAATTTTATGGGGAGTAACATTTCTCATTACATTTTCTTTTTTTTTGGGAGTCCAGGACTAATCCCTTCATCTGTACTAAGCGGTTCGAATTTTACCGTCGTATTTAGTTCGGGACACGTGCACCGACTCCACAACACATGCTCCGGTTAAGTTAGGGATTTAAGTGGGCAGTAGGATTCAAACCAACGGCCGCGGCCTCTTGATACAGTTTGTCTAGCTACTTGAGGTTTACCCTTTCAACCTGCTTTCTTTTGCCCCTTTCTTTTTTTGAGAAGTTCTTTTGCCCCTTTCAACCTACTTACTTTTGCCCGACTCCCGTAGGGAAGCCAGGGGATAATTACATCTTTAAAAAAAATTTCAACAGTTATAATATGTGAAGGGTAAATTTGAAACATATTTAATTAAAGGATACTTAATATATAGTCTATTATAGTAATTATTTTTAGAAATTGGTCTCTAGTATAACACAACTTAAGAATTAGACTTTTACCTATTTTGAGGACCAAAATACGCCCCCATGTGTGTATATATATATATATATATGTGTGTGTGGTAATTGTCCTCCAAATATCTCTCTCTACCATTACCTTGAAATTAGGGGTTGAAATTGAAACTCTAAAAACTGCTCAGATTAAACATATATGTATATATGTATATCTCACACTCTCTCTCTCTCTCTCAATATGTCTCTCTCCCTTTCTCTCTCACGATCTGTTTCCCACTCTCTATCTCTACCATCATCACACAGAAATGTGTTTCTTCAATGATGATAACGGTGATAGTGGGTAGGTATTGAATGATGTTGGGTGGCAGATTGATGGTAGTGATGTGGATGATGTGCATTCAAGAGGTTGATGATGGCTGTAGATAGATTGATGGTGGCAGAATTGATTTCGGTGAGGCAGCGATGGTGTTGCGGACATAAGATCATTAAGAGTATTATGACTCGGATACCATGTGAAGAGCAATTGTGTAATACAATTGTAATTTTTTTTGTTGATATTCCAAAAATCTGAATTTGTAAAACTTTCTTACAAAAAAAAGGTGAGAAATTTCTCACCAAATACTTTAGGTTTGTATGCTTGTACATGGGTTAACAATGGGTACTTCTCACTTTTAGTATTTCTGTGAATAAAGTGTGAATTTTTATTGTAGTTATGAATTGCTCACATTCTGTTATATGAATTTATCACTTTTTAGTATTTCTGTGAATAAAGCGTGAAATATTTGTTGTATATATGAATTTTTCATTTTCTGTTATATGAATTTCTCACTTTCTGTAAATGAGAATTTCTCACTTTACCATAACAATTTTCACATTAAAAAAAAATGAGAAACTCACAGCTTTACTAAGAAATCAACAAATCGATATGATATGTATAAATTCAATGATTTGATGATTGTTAAAATTTGTCAAAGTGAGCATGAATTTCTCAACAAATCTTACCTTTTCTCACACTTTGCTTTATGATTGTGAAAATCTGACAAAGTGAGAAATTTCTCACTGTTTGACTGAAATTTCCTAATATAAAACTGACGAAGTGAGAAATTTCTCACGTTTTTTTTATTGAAAACAAAAAAATAGGCATGATTTTAGCAAAGCATATCATGCTGATCAGATAGTAAAGGATAACAAAAAGAAAGGAGTAATACTTGGGACACAACTTTCACACAACCTTCACACAACTTCCTAAAAGATGTGTCTATCTCTCTCCTGTGTCACTGTGGGGTCCAGTGATATCACAAGAGAGAGAGATAGACACATCTTTTAGGAAGGTTGTGTGAAAGTTGTGTCCCAAGTATTACTCAAAAGAAAATGTAAATAATTGACACGTACACGATTCCTTCCTTTTAAAGAATTTTAATTAATTAGGAAACCATAAATTTAGGCAACTCCATGATTTTAGCAACTATAACTCCACAAATCTATAACTCCTAAATTTAGGTTGTAGTTACCTTATCTAAATATAACAAAATATATCTATTCCGGGTAATGCTATGTGCACATAAAATGTTCACATAAGGTGTGCACATAAAATCGGTGGGTCCCATGTATGCAGGCATGACCACCTCTGAAATGAATGATCCAGATCTTTATGTGCACATTTTATGTGCACCAATCATTATTCTTTCCCCAAATTTGTAGCTAATTTCTAGACGTATATACCCTTGATGCGTATTTTAAGTTGATTTTTAATATCAGAGCAGCTTTATTATCAAAACCGCTCCACCATTTGGACGAGAATGTCCGTTGAAGTACTGGTAACTTGAAATTGTCAATTCCATGCTGAATATCCCATTTCCAAATCCACACAAGTTTGAATTCAGCAAAGAAGAAAAATGTATTCTTTCCAATGGGGGGGGGGTTAGAACCCATTTTCCCTTGATGGTACACCCAAATTTGGCTCTATCCTATGACCGAGCGGTTCAAATCAGCAGCCAGTCTATCATGCACAACTCCTCGGACAAGCATAATCCCGAGCGGTCTAGTCTACTCATCATCCCTAGCGGTTCATCTACGACCCGGCCAACAGGTCGGGAAAACCGCACATGCACATCCCGCCGTGGGAATAGCCCATCCGGGCGTGATCCCGAGCATTACGGGCAGTTTCCTACTCGAGCTAGATGACTAATGGAAAGTGCAAGCTATTTCCAAATCCAATTAGGAAATCCCCATAATTAATGCCAATCTATATCAATATGATTATATTTCCTTATCCATGTATGAGTAGGTCTCTTGCATCTATAAAAGAGACCTCTTACCCCCCATTGAGAGGACCGCCAATTCTTGAGTCTACACAGCACCTCTATAAAATTCACCATTATACGCATACACCCGGCCGATATTACTGGTAGTGCCGCCCCTCTTTGTTGGCTCACCAGGTCTGCCGGTGATCTGTTAGTGAACGTGCTCAGACACACCCGTGGACGTAGGTACCTTCATTAATAGGGCCGAACCACATACAAAAAAAAATAGTCTCCCCCTCTCTCTCTCTCTCCTAAAATTGTCACACTCTCTCTCTCTCTCTCCTAAAATTGCTCTACTTTACTCTTACCAATTTTTGGCATCATCAGTTTGGCGCCGTCTGTGGGAAACGACAAGTCTTCTCATCAACAAATCTCTTGACTGATCATCATGCCACTGAAAAAGGGTAAGAAGGCTGATCAGCAGTCCGACCGGGATGTTCCTTCGGCCCCGGCAACGGCTGCGGCAGTCATAACATCTGAGCAGATCACCGCGACCCTCACACAACTCTTGGAGGGCCAGCGTCATATCCAGCGGCAGATCGAAGCCCTGCTGGCCCAGCAAAGCCGTCCTCCAGGGGCCGGGAAACAACCCGGGAACGTTGCGTACGGTCGGGAACCGATCTTGACCAGACAACGTGCCCGAGCCAACCCGTCCCATGTTGAGGATGCCAGAGACAGCAACAGTGGGCGTGCTACCCGAAAGGAGAGGCAGGAGCATATGGCCCGGGAATCAGTCCAGGGTCACTCGGTCAAGAGCCGAGATGTCCCTAGGCGAACGGTTACCCGGAGCCATAGCCGAACCCGATCCCAGAGGACAGCACACCACCATGAAGAAGAAGCCTCTTCCACCGACCCGACTAACCCCTCAGGTACCGGTCAGGAAGGAGTGGAAGCCCGAATCAAGGACTTACAGAAGTAGATCGATGGAGTGGCCAAGAAGCTTGGTCAAAACTGTGTACCGAATCAAGCCAGTACCGAGACTGAGTCACAGTTTTCCGTCCAGATCACGAGGTTTGCCACCCTGCGCAAATTTAAGCAACCTCGCCTAGATCCCTACAACGGCTTGGGAAGCCCGGTCGACCACGTCCGGACCTACAAGGCTCAGATGGCCTTAGCCACCAACTCCGATGAACTACACTGCCTAGCCTTTCCCAGCACTTTGAAAGGCCCTACCGTACAGTGGTTTTACTCCTTGGAGCCCCGATCGGTCTGCAGTTTCAAACAACTCAGCAAGCAGTTCATCAACCAGTTCGCCGACACGCATGAAAAGCCAAAGCCAGACATGCAGCTACTGACAGTCAGACAATGGAATAATGAGTCCCTCAAGGAGTTCACCGACCGGTTCAACCAACAGAAGCTTCAAATCCGAAATTTGAACGAGACAATCGCCATCATAGCCTTCTGCTCGGGAGTTCAACACACCAAGTGCGCCGCGTCTTTCCACAGAAACCGAACGGAAACTTTGGTCGAGCTCTCTGAGAGGGTTGGAAAATACATTGACACTGAAGAGTTTCTGAAGACCAAAGACACCGGGCGAGAAAGCGACAAGTCTTCCGGAAGCAAGCGAAAGCGAGATCAGCCCGGGAGTTCTTCCAGTTCACCGCAGTCCGGGTTAGAGGTGTCAAACGGGCCGGGCCGGGCTCGGTCAAAGCGGGCTTGGCCGGGCTTCGGGCCGGGCCGGGCCGGGCCGGGCTTAACTTTAAATCGGGCCGGGCCGGGCCGGGTTTGGGAAGGGAGGGGGGATGTCCGCCCCGGACCGGTGGCCCGGGCTCACTAGGGCCGGGCTTAGGGCCGGGCCGGGCCGGGCTCGTGGACGGGCTCATGGACGGGCTCGTGGACGGGTTCGTGGACGGGCCCATAAACGGGCCGGGCCGGGCCGGAGTTTTGGGGGGGGAAAAGTTTTTCTTTTAAAGTTTAATGTTTGGGAATTTGGGGGAGTTTTGACTTTTACTCTTTTTTTTTTATATGTTTAGTTTATGCACTAATGATTAGTGATTACTAAAAAAAATTTGTTTAACAAAAAAAAAAAAAGTAAATAATATTTATTATTCAATAAAAATTAATGAGATTACTATTATTTGATATTTAAAAATTATAGTCTAATAAAATATAAAGATTACTTATCATAAATTGTACAATAAAAAGTAAAGATTTATTCATTAATGATTACATTGATTAGTGATTACTAAAAAAAGTTCGTTCAAAAAAAAAAAGTAAAGAATATTTATTATTCAATAAAAATTAAAGAGATTACTAGTATTTGATATTTAAAAATTGTAGTCTAATAAAAAATAAAGATTATTATCATTAATTTCAATAATTTGTATAATAAAAAGTAAATATTTATTCATTAATGATTAGTGATTACTAAAAGTTTAAAAAAAGTTCATTAAAAAAAAATAGTAAAGAATTTTTATTATTCAATAAAAATTAAAGAGATTACTACTATTTGATATTTAAAATTATAGTCTAATAAAAAATAAAGATTACTTATCATTAATTTGTATAATAAAAAGTAAAGATTACATTTTACAGAATTGGATTTTTTTTTTTAAAAAGCCGTTCACAGTTTATACTCATGCGGGCCAGGAGTATTACAATTGATTTGTTTGGAACTAAATGATCTTCAACTATATTCATTCTTCAATTCTTGATTCTTCAATTTTCTTCCGTAACTTCCAAATTTGCGAAGTCTTCAAGAATAGGATCTTGGCGGTTTTGAGTTCGATATTGTGCACGGTCCCAATCCTTCAAGCACATCAAGCAGTCAAGCATATCAGGAGATAATCTGCTCCTCCTTTCCTCTAGCACCCTTCCACCTACACTAAAAGCAGACTCCGATGCAACTGTGGAAGCCGGAGGAGTTAGTAGATCACGAGCCATGATGGAAAGAACAGGGAAAGTTCTTACATGTTCTTTCCACCATGTCAAAAGATTTAAATCGACCATTTCCTCGTTGGTTAATCGACTTTCCCACTCTGTTTCTCGATACTTATTTAATTCACCAAGAATGTTAGAGCTACTTACAAATGATTGACTAACACCCTTTTGTTTCTTTCGACTGAGAAACTGGCTCGCCCAAGAACCACCTGACGCTCCCGAACTTAACTCAATATTAGAAGTAGAAGAAGAAGTAGCACTTTCTTTATTTGTATATTTTTCATAGTAAATACGAAATAAAGATTCCAAAGTATTTTCCATTTCAGAAGTAGTTATTTCTAGACCAGGCTCACCATCTGGTCCTTGCATCAATTCAGATATTTGTTTAACCATTTCACAAACACCATCAAAATTGATTCTAGGATCCAAGATTGCAGATAAGTAAAATACAGGTGGAATGTAAGACCAATATTTTTTAAACTTTTTTTCCATTTTCTCGCAAATATCAATAAAAATGTCATTTTTTTGTTTATAACTATGAAATGTATGAGCCATATTATATAATTCCATAAGAACTAAACAAGAAGTAGAATAGTAAACACCGGAAAGTTTATTTGTAGCATTGTAAAATACTTCTAAAAATCCATGAAAGTCAAATGCCATATCCCAATCGTTTGAAGTCAAGTTTAGTGATGGATAATTAAAATTAACAAATTGAGTAATAATATTACTATACTTTTTACAAGAATCTATCATAAGATAAGTAGAATTCCAACGAGTTTTAATATCAGTTTGCAATTTCTTTGGATTAAGACGATTTTGTTTACAAACACCATAAAATGCTTGTAGACGCTTAGGCGTTGAACAACAAAAGACCACTGCCTCTCTAATTTTAAGTATGTGATCATCAATTTTTGTTAATCCATCTTGGATAATCAAATTAATGATATGACATAAACAACGACCATGAAATAATTTTCCATTCAACATTGGGCGCATAAGATCTTTAAACATATTAATAGCATTTGTATTAGCACTAGCATTGTCAAAAGTAATGCTTATAATTTTTTTCATAATATCATACTCATTAAAAACATTGATTATATAGTTATATATATTTTCACTAGTATGAGGATAGTCTAATGCACGAAAAGCAATGATATTTTTATTCATATTCCAATTTTCATCTACAAAATGCGCCGTTATACATATATATCCCGTTTTATTACAACCAGTCCACAAATCGGAAGTGCATGCAATTGTACAATTAAAAGTAGAAAAATTCTCAATTAATTTTTTTTTGGTTTGTTGAAAAACAGATTGTATATCACTTCTAAGAGTATTTCTAGTAATAGGTTGGTAGGCTGGTTGTAAAAAAGTTTGAATAAAACGTGTAAAACACTCTTCTTCAACTAAAGTAAAAGGCATATCGGATGCACAAACAAATTTTGCCAAGCCTTCCCTCATTTTTTTTTGATTATAAAGAAAAGTTCCAACACTTGTGCCAGTAGAAGCAGAAATTTGGGATTGTACTAGGCCGTCCGCTTGAGCGGTACCTGCTTCCCATACACCTTTATGTTTGCTCATGATGTGCCTTTTAAGTGTATTATTTCCTCCACATTTGTAAGAAAATTTGAGTCCGCATATTTTGCAAATAGCTCCATTTTTTTCGTCATTTAATTTAAAAAATAACCAAACAAGTGATTTTAATTTTCTTTCAGTGGTGGGACTTGGATCATTAGGATTTGAAGGAGATGGTTCAGATGGAATAGACCCCATAATTTCAACGTCGTCATCATCCTCCAATTCCAAATCATTAATCTCATTTCTTTCCCCATAATCTAAATTTTCAAAGTCATAAGTTGGGCCTTCCCTAGTTTTTGAAGATCTTGAGTGAGATGCCATTTTTTTTTTAAATAAAAAAAAAGAGGGGAAAGAAATATAAAAGATTAAAAATACTAACAATTAAATAAGCAACTAATAAAGCAAGAAGTGAAACAATAAATAAATTTACCTCAACTTATAGTAGTAAAAGAAGAAGTGAACAACTATAAATTATAATAAGACTTGAGACTTGAGAGCTTGTAAGTTCAAGTTGTAGAAGACTAGAAGTGCCTTTACAAATTAGAGCTTTGATAATTGAATCACCAACTTGTAGAGTAGAAGTGCTTGTAGACTTGTAGTTTATGGAGTAGTATAGAGAAAGTAGAGAATAGAGAGAGATAATTGATTTTTGTATGAGAAAATATGTTGTGGGAGGTTTAGTATTTATAGAAAATGGGCTAAGGGGTATTTTGGGAAGTCAAAAAGCACATTTACCTTTTTACCCCCAAAACTAGCCGTTTTATAGCCGTTAGAGGGGTAAAAAATGGAAAAAAAATTGAAAAGGGGCCAAACTAGCCGTTATGGCCACGGGCGGGCCTACCGGGCCGGGCTTCGGGCCGGGCCGGGCCACAACGGCTAGCTTATCCGGGCTAGCGGGCCGGGCCGGGCTTCGGGCAAAGGAGCGGGCCGGGCCGGGCCGTGGACGGGACCAAGGGTGTCCACCCCGGACCGGACAAAAGTGCTCGGGCTTAGCGGGCCGGGCCTATGCCGGGCCGGGCTTTTAGCCCGGAAAAATCGGGCCGGGCTCGGGCCGGGCCGGGCCAACCCGACCTGATTGACACCTCTAGTCCGGGTCAGGCAGCCCCGACCCGACCTCCAGCTCACAGTGGTCTGAGTCCGGCCGCCCTGACACGACCTCCAGTTCACATCGGTCATGATCAAACAGTTCTGACTTTGCCTCCAGCACAGAGAAGTCAGAAGCCCGATGATCCTGATCCGACCTCCTATCTCCATCGGTCTAGATGAGCCCGACTACAGTGGTACTTGCTTGATCACCACATGAGGCTCCACCGATTGTCAGAGAACTCATACAAAGACCTCGGGCCTAACCCCGAGGCACTCAAAAGACCTCGGGCTCCGAACCCAGGCACTCAAAAGACCTCGGGCTCCGAACCCAGGCACTCAAAAGACCTCGAGCTCCGAACTCAGGCACTCAAAAGACCTCGAGCTCCGAACTCAGGCACTCAAAAGACCTCGGGCTCCGAACCCAGGCACTAAAAGACCTCGGGCTCCGAACCCAGGCACTCAAAAGACCTCGGGCTCTGAACCCAGGCACTCAAAAGACCTCGGGGTCACGCCCAAGGCACCGGCTTCGCTTAGGTCCAACCGACGATGGGGGCAAACCCCCTAGGTGGCTGATGATGGCAAGCTTCAAAAGACCCTACAACCACCATGTTCCAGGTCGATTACCTACAGTTCATAGCCACTGTAAGACCCTCGTCTTAGCGAAAGCTTGGGGGGAAAGACGACGCAGTGAACTAAACATGCAATCACACCGGGTATCTACAGGCCTCGCGGATAACCAAGTCAAAATCTTGGACAACCCGAGCACCTACAGTACTCAGAGGCATTAACTCCACTTAGGTCCAAACCGACGATAGAGGTGACTAAAATCTCTTAGGTTGGCCGACGATAGAGGAGCAAAAAGACCCTAAAGCAACGTGATTTAGGTCGGCTCCACCAACATGGTCAAGCTCTTCTCCCAACAGTCTTGACGAAGGCTAACTGGGCGGACGACAACCATCCTGGGGAGTTAACATAAAAGGACCCTAAAGCAATACGCTTTAGGTCGGCTTTTCCAACATGGTCAAATTCTTCTACCCACAACCTTGACGAAGGTTTACAGGCAGAATATAACCATCATGCGAGCTAACTCAAGGAAAAAAGACTCCGAAATAGGCTGAGTCTCAACTCTCGGTCACTTCCCGAGCATTCAAAGACTCCGAATTAGGCCGGGTCTCAACTCCCGGTAAGTTCCCGAGCACCTAAAGGTCCCGAGCTAGGCTGGGTCTCAACTCTCAGTCAGTTCCCGAGGACTCACCAGGCTCAGAAGCCCCGAGGCAGCTTCTCCAAGCACTCAGACAGTGGCAAGTAACATCAAACTGATTTCCAAACTTGCCCCGATATAGCATCTGGCCAACCTTGAAAATGGGGGGCTGCTGGTACACCCAAATTTGGCTCTATCCTATGACCGAGCGGTTCAAATCAGCAGCCAGTCTATCATGCACAACTCCTCGGACAAGCATATTCCCAAGCGGTCTAGTCTACTCATCATCCCGAGCGGTTCATCTACGACCCGACCAACAGGTCGGGAAAACGGCACACGCACATCCCGCCGTGGGAATAGCCCATCCGGGCCCACATGCATGATCCCGAGCATCACAGGCGTGATCCCGAGCATTACGGACAGTTTCCTACTCGAGCTAGAAGACTAATGGAAAGTGCAAGCTATTTCCTAATCCAATTAGGAAATCCCCATAATTAATGCCAATCTATATCAATAGGATTATATTTCCTTATCCATGTATGAGTAGGTCTCTTGCATCTATAAAAGAGACCTCTCACCCCCCATTGAGAGGGCCGCCAATTCTTGAGTCTACACAACACCTCTATAAAATTCACCATTATACGCATACACCCGGCCGGTATTACTGGTAGTGCCGCCCCTCTTTGTTGGCTCACCAGGCCCGCCAGTGATTTGCTAGTGAACGTGCTCAGACACACCCGTGGACGTAGGTACCTTCATTAATAGGGCCGAACCACATACAAAAAAAAATAGTCTCTCACTCTCTCTATGTCTCTCCTAAAATTGTCACTCTCTCTCTCTCTCCTAAAATTGCTCTACTTTACTCTTACCAATTTTTGGCATCATCACTTGAGAAATGGATGAAAGTCATACCAAATGGTAAAATAGTCCAGAATTTCCCTGGGAACAATACTAATCTCTGGACCCATTTTTTTTTTCCACCAATGGTAAAACCAAGCAGGAACACTCCTATCTTACCTTGATTTTACAATGGCATCATTAATAAAGAAAAGCCAAGTGTGCTTTCGTAATGGATTATTATAATAAAAGGCACAGTGCCAGGCCTTGATATAATCCCAATAATTATAAGTAAGTCTATTAATTTTTGGAGTTTTTGCTTGAGCTGGGTTTAGTCCCCACTCATTAGCATGGAGAATTTTAATAATATAACATTTTGAATGCGTAATAGCACTCTTCTTGTCATTGGGATTGATATGGAAATGTTCAATATTGACAGAACAAGTTTCTATCAAAATTGCTTCATAACCATATCTAGGCTTTGCCTCATGGCTCATAAAATTATGGTTACCCAGATATCTTTCCTTAAGACATGCACCTAAACCTAGGCGGTCGGTCATCCATAGGATCCAAATTGAGAATATTTTCCAGAAACTATTTTTGCTGGAATTCGTTTCTTGCATCAAGATGTCCTTGGCAGTTGGCTTTGAAGGACCAGCCTTTGATGGCTGTTCAGACCCTTTGCTGGGCTGGAAACCCTTTGATGGGTTTTGCTGCTGGCCTTTCCTTTTGTTGGGACGCCGTTGAGGAAATTGAAATCCTCCTTTATTAGGAGGTTGCATCCTGTTTTTCTTGCAAAAATTACCTGGTTAGAAAGTCAGGCAAAGAATTTTGATTTCCTTTAATATATTCAATTTGGAAATCAAAAGCAGATAAATCAAACTGCCATCTAGCAAATAATTGCTTAGACACAAGATTTTTTATGTCCTATTTCAGAATATGTTTGGCAGCACTACAATATATGCGAATAAGAAATACTTGGTTCAAAAGATCATCTTGAAATTTTGTAACACATTTAACAATGGAAAACATTTCTTTTTTAATAGTATAATAGTTCTTAGATGAGCCTTTCCAGACTCCTGAAGTGAATCTCAAGAGTTCTTCTTTATTGGTATTAGGGTTTTTCTGTTTTAGAATACCCCCAAAACCAATATCAGAAGCATCGGTTTCAACAACTTTATCCCAATGAGGATTTGCCAAACAAAGGCATGGTAGTTGCTTAGCCCTAAGTTAAATTCTCTGAACTGCTTTAGTATGAAAGTCCAGGGTAGAGGATTCTTTTGAAGCCTCTGATGCAGAAGATCACAATCCTGGGCTAGTTTATCATAATAATTTCCAATATAATTGAGACTCCCAATAAATCTTTGTAATTGGGTTTTGTCTTTCAACTCATCAGGAAATTTAGAAGCAAATTCAATACTTCTATCAATGGAAAGCATTTTCCCTTTATTAATGTTAAATCCCAAAAATCTAATGGTAGTCTTAAAGAGTTCCATTTTTTGGGTAGAAAGGACAAGACCATTATGTATAATGATGTCCTGTAAAATTTTAAGGTGTTTAAAATGCTGATCAATAGATGATGAGAAAACAAGGATATTATCTATGTAACCCAAATAGAATTCCGAAAAAGGAGTGAAAATATCGTTCATAATATTTTGAAATTCTGATGGAGCATTATTTTAATCCAAAGGGCATAACATTCCATTCATAATGTGTTGGGAATATGCCCTCAAACCAGTTAGTTGGACAATGGAATATCATGATGCATTTATGCATGTTAGTTCATGAGATGAATATTAGACTGAAATCCTTAAACATCATTGTATGTGATTCATTTGTGTATGTGATTACACATGTGAGATATGAATCACAAATCCTTGTTATTTCTAATAAGTCACAGTGGGTGATAAGTCTGGATAACTTATCAGGTATACACTGTAGCATGATTGACGTCTACAGGGTAGAATGACGAATCTCATTTATAAGAGTCTTTGACTCTTGGTTAATATGCTAGTGCACGTGGTGCATTGATGGACCTGCGTTAAACCTATTGACACCTAAACGCTGTCACCGTAGTTGGAACTCTAACTTGTATAGGGATACATGTCCTTAATCCTGAGACAATTATGGACGCAAGTTATATGCTTTGGTTGCTTTGATTTACCAATCAGTGAGGTCTTGCAAGATCAACACCTGGGTATCTTGGGTAATCAGGTTTACAACGTTGGGAACATATATTGTCAAGATGGAATTCTACCATCTTCTATAAAACGAAGAGTAAGTATTCCCTCGAGAATGTCACTAGGAGTGATTACCGAGAGCTGGCCAGCCTTGTCAACAAAGTGTTTGTTGACATGTTTGGTAATCCAAGCGTAGTAAATGATACTCGAGGAATATAAGATGTATTTATCTATTGGGTCGACAGTATCTTAAAATATATATCCCGATGATAAATACGAATACTGTCTGGTAGAGGGACATCCGTATCATATTATATAAGTCTAGTAATCACTTATGTATGTGTGATTTTGTTCTTATGCACTGGAGTGCAATTATCATTTTATAGTGGTATAAATGATAATTGATTAACTATTGATTCCTTAGTTAAAGAGTATTGACTAGATGGAATAATAATTAATCGGAGCCAGTAATTAAGAACCTAGGGGTCCCACTCTTAGCTCATAAGGATGTTTGGATGTGAAGGAACAATGCAATAGGAAGTTTGGGATAAAATTGGAACCAATCGATTGGTGTTCAGATCCAATCGATTGGTACAACAATCTATTGCATCACTTGCAATCGATTGGATGAGCAATCGATTGCCCTCTAAGGCAATCGATTGGTAAGGCAAGCAATCAATTGCCACTTTTGGCAATCGATTGGTACTTAGGTCAGTTCAAAAGTTTATAAATACAGAGACTGCGGGCAGAACATATGATAAACGTCTTTTATTCTCCCAGAAATTTCAGTATTGGTTGTAGACTTCCCAAACCCTTCCTAAACCTCCCAAGTCTGTTCTAGAGGGATTTCCACCAAACCCTAGCATCCAAGCATGTCCAAGAGTCATAGGAGTGAAGATCTTTAGCACTGAAAGATCAACAACAAATTGGGAGCGAAGATCGTTAGCGCCAGGAAACGCTCACAAAAAGTAGATCGGACTGCACAATACTTATTGCAACCTAACAATTTTTGGACACGACGAAGCTGACGTCGAGACGCAGCTGCTGTTAAAATTTGAGGTCAATCGGAGATCGTTTAGTCCCTTTGCTGATCGCATCTTTGTTAGATCAAAGTGATCGGGATCGAATCGTCACAACAATCATTGAAGAGTTCTCGAAACGATTCCACAAATCACAAAGGTAAATCCATATCTATGTCTTTGTATGTATATTGATTGCAAGTAATACAAACGAGAAGTAGATCTAGTTTTGTTGGATTAAATTTTAATCTGTACCCGTATTCTGCTGTGCACTGAGATCCAATTTTCCCTTCAATTGGTATCAGAGCCATCTCGTTTATACCACTTGCAATCGAATTATGAAGTATGATGAACTAGGATTAATCAAAGTTAAATCCTTTTTAGAAAATGATTCTTTGATTGTTAAGATCATCTACTTTTGATCTTATTTTAATCCGATTAGTTTAGAACTAATTAGATTAATTAGAAAACGTTTTGGTGCATTTAAAATACACAATCTGGTATTTTTCATGATCTGATATGGAAAATTGACTCTCTGGTATAGTCCAATCGATTGGTTCTGTTTCCAATCGATTGGATGGGCAATCGATTGCTTTAGTTGCAATTAATTGGTACATACTGGAATGTGGCAATCGATTGGTTTAGCTTGCAATCGATTGGCTTTAATCAGCAATCGATTGGCTTTACCAGCAATCGATTACCTTTTGGCAAAATGTGTATTTTAGTTTAAAAATAATTTTAAAATTTAATATTAGCATTTTAAGTATTCTGGAATATTTATAAATAAATTTTTTTTGAAAATTTTGTTTTGAAATATTATTTTAAATATTTTTGGATGTTTAGGTTTTACAAAACCTAATCTTGTGCACCAATGAAGTTTTCTAAGGAATCCTAAATATTGTTAGACAATATGTTTTGTTTCGTCATGGAAAGCAATACATAAGTTTGATTTGTGTATGCTTGAAACTTATAATTCTAAAATATACATATTTGTGTATTGATGCATGTTTTATTTTAGAATATATTTCATACGTGGATGTATAGGCATTTATGTTGTGAATGTATGTCAACTAACTTCTTAAGCAGGTAGCCTACTCTTTCATGGAAAAATTAGGTGTTAATTTAAAGTAGTTTAAATTCATTTAATTTGGTTTGTGGCATTGTAAAGGGCATTATAATTTCATTCCTATGCAAAGGAGAACTGTAATGTTTTCCCTAGCCATTTATGTAATTTATTTTTCCTAGATCCTTTTTGTAAACCTCTTCGGAGGTATTGGATGATTGAAAATTAGATTAATTGGAGGAGCCACAAGATGGAGCCATGAAGCTTGGAACTATGAAGATGGAGCCTTAAAGCTTGAAGTCTAAGGATGGCCTATGGAGATAGTGCCATGAGAGTGATGGGCTTGTTTTATTCATGCATGATTATTTATTTAATTTTGTGCGAATGATTGCTTGTGCATGTTTATGTATATGTCGATATATGTTATTTGTGATTGCATGGGCAAAAATCATTCGTTTAGTCAAAACTAGTTTTCTTTAATTGATAAATGGATAATTGGATTTTCTAAATTTATCATGGCTAAAGAAAATGGGTAGTTTTGACATATAAATAAATATTGGATATTTATGGGTAATGAATAAATAATGGTTTTATTTTTTCAAAATTAAAAATTCCTATTAGTTTATTGTAAGTATGAGAGATACTATGTGTCACTCATTTATGAGTGATCATTTCATATGGAGAGTATTTCTTATTGATTACTAGATATGAACTTTTTATAAAGAATCTAGTGGGAGATGAACTTATATTTATAACTCCCATGATCTTCCATAAACGGTTCATTGTAAGGTGAATAGAATATTCTGTGTCACCCAGTCATGTGTGATCATTCCATATGGAGGATAGACTGTTCATTGGTTACTAGATATGAACTTCCTTTGGATAGAATCAATGAGACGTGTTAGAGGGTGACCACTACACTGAGGCATTACTTGAGGCGGTTGTCATTGGATTCTAGTTAATGGTGAACTAGCTAAGCTATGGCTAAGGGACTTCACACGGAGCATTATCCAGAAACTTAGAGACCAAAAGTTCAGGAGTCATGAGTTGTTTTGTAAGAGTTGCATGACATTCATGATGGGTTTCCCAATCAGGCTATGAGGTTATGATCACCACATGGAGACTTAATTTCATAGGCTTGACATCCTGAAGACAATTAATGAGTTGGTTAAGGGAATTCCAATGTATCATATAAATTGTCATATTTATGATTTCTATATTGTAATTCTATTATATTATTTGTATTTCAGATTCATTATGTCTAGCCCACTTGCTGTAACCTTGATCCAGAATAAGCTGATTGGAAATAACTACGTTGAATGGAAACTGGAACTGGATGAATTATTAACTGCTAATGGATGTAAACATGTTCATACCATTCCATGTCCACCTATTCCAAGCCGTGACACCCCAACAGATCTTGCGGATCAATATTGGCAGTGGATAAAAGTTGATGGTATGGCTCGCTCTAGCATCTTAGACTCTTTGTCTAATGTGTTGAAGCAGCAGCATCAACCTTTTCGCATTGCCCGTGCTATAATATTGAACCTTGAGGAGATGTTTGGGGAACTGAGCCGAACTGCAAGGCTTAGAGCTTTGGAGTTAGTCATGCATACCAGAATGTTGGAAGGAACTTCTATAAGAGAGCATGTTTTTAAAATGATTATTTATTTCAAAGTACTAGAAGTTCTGGGTTCCGACATTGATGGTGAGACTCAAGTTGACATAATCTTGCATTCGTTGCCTTCATCATTCACTCAATTTAAAAGGGTTTTTAAAATGAGTAAAACTATTTTTTCAACAAGTGAGTTGATGAGCTCTCTTGAGGCAACGAAGGATATAGTCAAAGAGGAGTCAAATGTTTAAAGCATTGGAATGACTTCTCATCTTCTGGAACTAAGCCTAAGAAGGAAAAGCAAGACTCGAGGATAGGTGAGCCTAACCCAACTATTGGAAAAAAGGCAAGACTTGGAAAGGGAAAGGCTTATGCTGTGCCAAAAGGAAAGTGTTTCTATTGTGGCGTGAGAGGGTATTGGAAAAGGAACTGTGTGAAATACTTGACTGCGAAAAGGCAAGGTATGATTCAATCACTAGTTTTTGAACTAAGTTGAAAAACTGATACTTCAACCACTTAGGGCACTGATTCTAAATTTTCTGATTATATCTGTAATTGTTGCAGGGGATTGGAAAAATAAGAATGTGCAGTGATTTGAAGATCTTGATTACTTTTGGGATCTGATGCAAGAGTTGCTATTAGATTAGTAGTTTTATATTGTAATAAAACTTATGGAGTTGTTAGATGAATTTCAATTTTGAATTAATAAATAAAATTTATTCTTTTGATTTTGGTACTGAAATGTTATTAAAAGAAAGTGTTATTTTAATGTGATCTAATAACTTGTCAAGCAAGTATCTCACCTATTTACTCTTGTTTCTCATATATTATCTAACGTAGTATTTAAATAACTCATGGGTATTTTACCCCCTAAAAGATAGAACCTTTACCTAATTTTATAAACCTTTGGTTTTTGAGGCTAGATCATATTAATCTAAATAGGGTAAATAAGGAGTGAAGGATTGGATCCTAAACTCTTTTGGTTGATAAGACCACTGCCTATTTGTCAATCCTATTTAGAGGGTAATGCGATCAGGTGACTTTTCTTTTTGAAAGATCACACAATCGAAGGCTTATTAGAATTAGGGCATACTCATGTATGTGGGCCAACAAACATTAAAAGTTACAAAGTAGTTTTGGCTACTCTAGTATCTGTCTAATGCGTTTGTTGTCCATATGAGATAAGAACGAGATTCTTTCTTAGTCGTCTGCACCTAGTGCGATTCCACGGGGTGGTGTAGTAGGTAGAAGGAACTATTTTATTTTATATATGACTGGGTCATGAGATGAGTTATTTAGAGTTATTACTATTCCTTGATTTTTCTCGATGGAACTACAATGTTTCCATAGAAAACAAAAGTTGATTGGGAACCAAGTTTTGCAAAGGAAAGATAGTATTAAGGGTAAAGTTATTTATATCTCAAAGCGATCTATAAATCATCTAGAACTAAAATTTACTACCTCTTCATCTGTTCCTGCACCGGTACCTCATTGTAGTGGGAGGATTCTCAACATTGCTGAAATCCTCTTGTGCATTGAAGTTTTGTGATGAGGAAGCTCTGGTATGTGATTTGTATAAGTCTACGGACTTAAGCAATCATCCAGAGATAAGGACATCTATTTTGACATATAGGTCAAAATGCTTTAGATTCGTCTAAAGTATGGATGTAACATAAGTGGATGAAAGGATCCTTGCGCAAAGGAAGTTTGGTGGTGATTATGGTTCCACATATTGATGACATCTTTATCATTGAGAAAAGTTAAAGGAGCGTCATCGATAATTAAGGTAAAGTTTTACAGTATACTTGACATTTGTGATCTCGGTGAGGCGAGCTACAATCTTTGGATTATGCTCATTCAAGATCGGAAAGTCAAGATAATGAGATTATCTCAAACTTTTATATCGGAAAGTTACGGACAAGATTCAACGTAGAATTTTTCAGAATGGTTATTCATTTTTTGAACATTAATAACCACTGTTTTTCCTGGTTCACTTCTTAACACAGCATTAGGATAGAGTATGCATCACTTTATAGTAGATCCTATAAGTGGTGTTAATGGTGCTAATACCAGGTAAATAATTATAACCTTGGGTTTGAATCTTTAAAGTAGCAGCTTCAAACAGGTTTTTATCATTAAGAGAAAGTGTCAGGTTAGGATAAACATCAAAGTAAACCGGACCATGACACAAGCTAGTCTATATAATACCCATTAGAGATGGTACAAAGTCTGCACATCTAGTATCTCTAAGATATGCCAAAATACTTGCATATAAGCCCATTAAAGTAAGAGGTTTAAAAGTAACTTGTATACATCCTATATGAATGTATTTGTATTTATCCAAACTTTTTTCAATATCTCTAAGACTTATGAGTCTAAGAGTTTGTTCATGATCTTCTAAAACAATATCTTGTTCTACTGTTTTAGTATGATCTTAAGATATAAAAGAGAAATGTCTTCTTTTATATATCTGTTTTGAAGAAATGGACGAAATTGTCCATTCATTCAATTGTTGCGTTTGATCGTACACAACCAATTCTGTATTAATAATATTAGATCTGGATCTTGAAGTTGATCCAGGTCCATATTTGGACGTTCTTTTGAACATTCAAATAATAGACAATCTTGGTATATTCAAGAATTATCATATCCAATGTATAACATACTTTTACACTACATCATTCAGCCAATTTTCTAACACAACGGTTTTTGGTTTTCTAAAGGTAATTCATCGTTACAAAGTAACGGTAAATTTCTATTTGCAATTTATAAATTTCGTTAGTTATTTTTAGCTCTAGCTTTTTTAGAAATTTCTAATAATAACAAAATTAGTACTAACGGTAAATTACCATGACAAAGTTGTCTTAAATTAATTATTTAAAAGAAACAAAAAAAGAAAAAAAAAAAAACTACAACCTAAAGGAAACACGCGCAGACACACACACACACACACACACACACACACATACACACACAATTAGATCGGGTTGTGAGAAGAAGAGAGAGAGCTCCAAAACAAAGAGAGGAGAAGAGTCTTCCCGCCGCTACCACCGGACCGTCGTCGTCTTCCCCCTAGTCCGTCCGCCGGTCGCCGCCGCTGTTTCTCGACTGGATCTGGTTAGTTCTCTCTCTGTCTCTTTCTTTCTCTCTCTCTCTCTCTCTCTCTCTCACACACACACACACACACACATCGGATCTGTTCGACACACACACACACACACACACACACACATACACATACTCACACACACACCAGATATGTACAAACATGCACATATACACAAACACACTCTTTTAGCTGCTTGTTTGCTCCCAGTCCGACTTGTGAGTTTTATATATGATTGTGTAAGTATAGCCTTCGATTTATCGGATTTGGAAGCAGCAATGAAGTTTTCAGGCTAACCCCTTCAAACCTTCGGCAACGGAGGAGGAGGTGATAGTATTTTGGGGGTAAAGTTTAATTCAGTATATGGCTAATGTATTGAAGAGTTAGTTTCAAAACATGGATTGGAAAAATTCATTTTTACTGTCAACTTGTATGTTATACTTTGTTTTGTTCCTAATTCAATTTTTTTAAAGGGCAGACTATGGCACATTTATGCTCTATTTGATGCATTACCTGCCTCATACGTTATTCTTAGTAGTTACACTTACTACTCTTAAAATTTTGTATGAATTTCATTCTATTTGATCACTATTATTATCTCTAGTTTTACAATTTCATCCGTCCATCAATATTTGATGTATACTCGGTTGGAATAACTCATGCATCTCACTTGTTTTTAATTGAAAGCACATTCTATTCCACTTTAGTTCTTGTATTTTTTATTTATTTCAATTTCACTTTGCATAATTTCCATCCAAATTAACATTCAAAATTGACGGAGGACGAAACTATAGTATCTATGAAACTTTAGGGATTAATTTGTAAAATAAACTTTAGGTAGTGAAATATATATAAAGATTTTGTTTGGTTATTTCTCACTCTGGTTCTTTTCTTTCTGATGGAATCTAGTGTTTTTTGATTTTGTGAGTACTTGTTTCACACTTGTACATTTGAATAATGAAAATTGATAGAATGATAGGACTCCGAGTCTACTTGTTTCCCTCTTGTGAGTACTTGTTTCACACTTGTACACTTGTACAACACGTTTGGGAAGTGATACCAAACAGTCCCTAGGAGTTTTTTTTTTGTCAGACTAATGGACCACTAGCAAATTGCTAATCCTCTAAAGCAACTATTGAAATCAACTTCTTTGCACTATGACACTATTTGTAGCAGAGGAAAGTTGTCTTTGTATCCCATTATGGACAAAATTCCCCCAAATTCACTACCTTAAACCCGACAACCATTGAAATCAGCTTCTTTGCACTATGACACTATTTGTAGCAGAGGAAAGTTGCTAGAACTGTCATGTAAAGTGTGCTATTAGATTGATGTATCTTTAATTCCCCTTATTAGAAATAATCTATAAGTGGATTTTATTGCAAGATTATCTATTTTTATTCTAATCAACATACTAGAACAAATATATATATATACCTATAATTAGTCAATGTAAGATGAGAGTTGTAGTGAAACTAAAATATCATAACAATACAGTTCATTCGTTCAGTCTATCTCATCTTGTTGGTTTAACATAGTAGAAATTACTAAGTTCTAACTTAATGTTTGATAATTAGTAGTCTATTATTTGAGATGTTTATCTGTGGCACGGTGGATAATTAGGTACATGATGATGAAATTGTCAACTTGTAGTTGGTGTAAATTACGTAGTTCTATAATAAAGAGTATGCTTATGCAGTGAAAACAACTTCCCTAGCCGAGAATATGTCTCTTGACTCAAGGCTACAGAACTTTATTTTGTTGCTATATGACAACATATATTGACCACCAAGTGTTTATTTCAACCCTCAATGACACTAGTGTTAGCACCATTGATGAAACCATGCTTAATTCATTTACCATCTTTCTTCTATTTTCAGTAAGATATACATGGACTGTTAATTATCAAATAAAATTTATAATATTTTCCCCTCTTTCTTCTATTTTCATTTATGCCTAGGCTTATATTCTAACATGATATGATCACAATATGAAAAATTATCTAACATATATGATATGAATAATGTTATGATTCCCAAATTTGGTTCCCATTAGTATTAGAAAGAGTACATAGGAATTTTGGGTTGATTTTTAAAACTATGACTAAATAAACGTAATGAGCGAATATGAGTCATTATTTTTAGTTATATAATATTTCATTAAACTATGCTTATGGCTCACATGTGATCACGCTACGCGTGCGTGTGTAACTCTCTCTCTCTCTCTCTCTCTCTCTCTCTCTCTCTCTCTCTCTCTCTCTCTCTTATTGTTAGCAATGTCTGCAGATATGATCTTAATGTTGATTTGTTGGATGTGCATGCTGATAAGAGTACCTTCCACCGATTTGACAAATTCACACCTGTACACAATTGTACAACACATTTGCGTATCATTGTTTACACTTTTTCGATTTAATGCAAGTTTTCACAGCTAACTCGTTAAATTTCAATGTCTAGCGAAAGAAAATATTGGCAAATACTACACCCGTGTTGACAAATGGTTGGCGGCACATGAGCATAGTGATGGGAGTGTCTCGGAGAGTGCTAAGAGTAAATATGTGAGTAACATATTGTTTGTAGGTTTTAATTCATAGCTTAATTTTTTTAGTGTATTATCACAATATTTACTTTTAATGACTACATGATGAAATAAAGGCAATTGAAAATATAAGAAAAGGCCGCAACTTGACTGACGAGGGATGTAGTAATAATTGTGAAGACTTTGACAATGACGAGTTAACTCATGTATTTGGAAAGGACAAAAGGGAAGGGGTTCGTGCTGTGGGTTCCCGCATCTCTAAGAGGCAACTACTTCATATCGGGTTGACAATGTCCAAAACTGAGGGAAAAAAGAAGATAAATGAAGAAGTTGCCGCATTGAAGGATAAGATCATTTCTCACGTTAACTCAAACTTTCACGATATGCAAGGTATAATTATGTCTTTAGTTTCGAAACTCTCAAATGTGAGTACCTCGCCTGTGGTGACTACTCCCTCAAGTGATTTTGGATCAAAATCAGTTAATTTCCCTACTCATTTAGCTCAAAACTTGAATAATGTTTTTACCACAAGTGTTTCACATTCTCCTCATCCTATGCCTCCTCCCATTCCTCCTCCCACCAACAAGCCCCCATGTATATTATTTGATAAGTTTGGTAAACAATTAGCAAATGAGTATGTTGTGACGGATGCTACAGCTAATGTTTGCCACTCTAAAGAAGTTGGTATTGGCGAAAAGAAAGTTTATATCGAGGAAGTGTTTGAGCTCGATGCTCGTTTGTGGGATCCTCAAGGGGGACAAGATACATTGACAGACTTTGTTCAAGGGGTATTTGTGATTTCGTTTGAGTGTTGGTTAAAGATTGGTTGACTATGTTTGTCTTATTTTCTATGACTTTAAATTTCAGACATGGTTTATTTGTCAGTTGGTTTAGTTTAGTTTTGGATGGATTTACTCTATTAATTTCAGACATGGTTTGTTAGTTTTGGTTTGGATGTAGAAACAGTTTGTATTTAAGGATAATTATATTCATTTTGGATTATATTTCTTGTATTTAATATAGATTGAGCTTGTATTTATTATGGTTTAGATTTGAGCTTGTTATATGTTTTATAGTAAATGTGACGTGGCTGTGATGGAAATTTGGTGCAAATAAAATTGGGGAGCATCTTTTATTATTTATGTTTTTCATATTTAAAATAGTTACTAACGGATAATTTCTGTTAGTATTCTTACACGTGTTAGAAAATAAACCGTTAGTAATAGAAATTACTAACGGTTTATATCCGTTATAATCCGTTAGTAATTGAACCGTTAGTAATTGTCTCGAAAGTGTTAGAAACTGCCAAATTGCAAACCGTTAGTAATGAAATTATTAACAGACAATGTCCGTTACAAATATCCGTTAGTATTTTGTATACAAAAGTGTTAGAAAATAAACCGTTAGAATAAAAATTACTAACGGACCATTTCCGTTAGGAATAATAAATTACTAACGGAAAATAACCATTAGGAAACATATTACTAACGGTAAATTACCGTTAGTTTAAATAATTTTCCTAGCGGACATTTACTGTTAGTAATTCCGTTAGAAATATTAGTCACACTTTCTTTCTAACGGTAATAGTCCGTTAGTAATAATTTTACTAATTATAAATTTCTGTTAAAAATGTGCCCCAGTCAACAAAATATAGCCAAAGCGACACTCCTTGCCTGACAGGCCCAACATGTGACTAACGGCAATCTAACATCCAAAAGACATGAGATCAAAGTATATCATAACTAGATATGATTTTTAAAGGATATATCATGGTGGCCTAAGAATTAGCAACACATGGCTCTATACCAAAAGAGAGCAGGATAAAAAAAGAGAATACATAAAGAAATATAATACTTTACTGGACCATGCCTATATACATGGGACCCACCAAAATTAATGGTCCAAATCTTTATGTACACATAACATTACTCGTTGGGGAAAATGACTAAATCCTAAGATTTGGTGATACAAGGAATTAATTTCTATTCCTACAAAATCGGATGGACCAAGTCTATATTAAATCCATATCTAGAGACCAAATCATAAAATTTCTATAATTAAACTGTATGCGTATTGTTTTGAAGTTTTCACGATATTCAACCCATCTATGCTCAGCCAATAAAAATCAGAAAAGAAAAAAGATATTCTAGCCAGCACACCACCTTTCTTTCACGTTTCGTTTCATCCAATAGAAGAGTATATTAACTTACATGTGATTATTGAACTAATCCCAAATTAATAAATGAGTAATATTTGGAGCACTAACAAATTCCATTAATATTTACACCCACACTCTATCTCTCTCTTAGTGGCACTGTGGGGTCCGCAGTAGACCTAAAGTGCCACTAAGAGAGAGATAGAGTGTGAGTGTGAGTGTTAGTGAAGTTTGTTAGTGCCCCTAACATTGTTGTTAATAAATTAACTATTGGATGCCGTTAAAGTTACTTCAAAGCTTATAAGTGACTGATCTTCCATGTCCATATGGACCACATCTATCTGTTTTCTTCACAACTGAGTTGTAGTTGTTAAGTCACACATGCATACATATATATATATATATATATACATTCCATAGCCTGTCATTACCATACAACTTGTTTGGTTCATAAATGTTGTAGAAAAGAAAAAGCCACTTGACGCTTGTTGACTTTGAGTTTTCTACCTAAATCTACGGCGATGATTGACCTTGTTCATTTAGTTTTATCAAACTAAATTAGAAAAAAAGAGGAGAATAATTTATTTGTTTCATGGGTAAAAGAGGGGGGAAAGGAAATAAGATGAAAAATTAGTTCCATTTACCTTGCGGATGGGAACTAGTTTTTCATCTTGTTTTCCTTTCCTTTCCCTTCTCTTTTTTTTTTTTCTCACCAAATGCATGAACCAAACAAAGACTTAAGGGTGCGTTTGATAAAACTGAAAATTAAGTACTTAAAATTAAGTGCTAAATTTTAAGAATTGAAAATTTATGCGATTGAATTTACAGTACTGAAAATAGCTTTTAATTTTAAGTACTGAAATAGACTGCATTAAGTGATTATTTTTAGTAGTTTGGCTGCTTTTTCAATTAAGTGGTTCGTTATCAAACGCACTAAAAAAAAATAGTGCTGAAAATTTTCATTTTCGACCACTTAATTGGGTTATCAAACATACCCTAAGAGTGAGCCAATGTTTCAAATATGGTCCTTCTTCCATGCGGTCTAATGGTTTGACCGCATGGTGCGGTCTGGAGTGAAAAATTCTCTCAACCATAGTGGTTTTGTGCAAAAACTACAATATAACCGGTCAAACAGGTCACCATTCTCAGCCATAAAACTTTGTAACCTTGGTGACAAATATTGTAACTATGTGATAAAATATTGTAACTTGGAGCGAAAAAATTGTAACATTCTCCAGCGAATATTATAATTTGGTCACGAAAAATTGTAACTTCTCTAACCACGTACTTCGTGTGAGCGGTTGCACCATATAAAACTCCATTTCAAAAATATTTTTTAAACTTTAAACCTCCAGAGCTTTTGATCTACAATTCTATTTTTTCAAAATTTATACCGTTGGAATCGTGTCAACAAGAGCTACAAAACTAGTACCATTGTTGATATATTTTGAGCAAAAAAAAAAATTACATGACTTGAAAGTTTTATTTCTGAAAAGTAATGAAATTTCACCACTGTTTTACCACAATTCAAAAGTGGTAAAATTTCACCACTATTTTGAGCACATTTTAAAGTAGTGGTGAAATTTTACCACTTTTAAACATGGATGTCAAAACATGTGATGGTTATAAAAGTATTAACCACAATTATAATTTCATCACTTTTAACACAGTGGTGAAATTTTATCACTTCTAATTCCGGATGTCAAAACATGTGAAGTTTGGTAAAGGACCTAAACCAAAGTGAAAATAATTAGTTATCCTTAAACCACTATATTTTCCGAACTAAGGATCCCCATATAATTTTCTCTTATTTATTTGAGATGATTTTAAAAATTTTCTCTACAAAAACTAATGTAAATCTTTTAGATTGTGGAAAAAGAAATAAAGTTGATGGACATAAATGCACTAATTACTAATACTTACATGTCAAATAAACTTATACGTATTACTAACATTTGTACATCCAACATTTTGTGAACGGGTTACAATATTTTGTGATGGAGTAAAAATCCAAAGGACAAGGTTACAATTTGTCTTTATCGAAGCTGCAATATGAGGTCGACCTTATATTCTTCCGCCATGTGTAATTTTTACAGTGGAAGACTATAGGTCGGCCATTCTATCTTCTGGCATGTGATGGTGCCTTTGGTGGAAAATAATAAGATCGACCTCATATTCTTCCGGCATTTAAAATTCTTATACCGGAAGACTAGAGATCGACCTGTTATTCTTCCGGAATGTGAAAATCTTACAGTGTAAGGCATAAGGTCGACCGTTGTTGCTTCCGACACAGGTAAATCAAGTGAACAACATCGACAACTCTCTGCCTTATCTCTCATGGACACATCTCAATCACGTTGGTAAGAGCTTCTTAAACACTTATTAATAACACTTACATGATAATTGTACGTATAACAAGTCACTACAAGTTTTACGTAAAAACATTTTATGAACGGGTTACAATAACTTATGACGGAGTTACAATCCAAAGAGACTAAATTACAATTTTTTGTCATCGAAGTTGCAACATTTTGTCAAGAGGTTACAATACTTTGACATTAAGGTTACAACTTCAGTCATTAATTGGGTGATTCGAACATTTTGTAACCTTGGTGATCAAATATTGTAACTATACCTCAAAATATTGTAAAATGGTCAAAAAAATTGTAACATTATCCACCAAATATTGTAACTTGGTGACCACATATTGTTTTGTGTATGCTTGAACCTTAATTCTTTTTTTGGAACCTTTATTATCAATACTTTATAAAACAAGTATATAAATACTAGTAATATAGATTAAAAAAAGTTATAATCAGTGACCTTTTATTCTTCTAGCATGTGAGGTTCCTTGGTGGAAGAAGTTGAGGTCGACTCATTATGCTTCCGGTATATACATGTGCCTTTTCTGGGAGATAATAGGGTTGACCTCATGTACTTCCGACATTTGTAATTCTAATAGTAAAAGACATGAGGTCGACCGTTACATCTTAAACAGTTGGACATCTTTATTAACAATGTAGAGACTTGTGTAGTACTGTGTTACTAAATGTTTTCATATTGTTGCGTTACTATGTACATCAGACATACAATATTTTGTAAACGATTTACTATATTCTGCCACAGAGTTACAATCCGAAGGGATTATGTTACTATTATTTGTCATCAAAGTTGCAATATTTTGTTAACAAGTTACAATATTTGCTCATCAAGGTTACAATCTTACTGATTAATTGCATAAATCAAACATTTTGTAACCTTGATGACAAATTATTGTAACTATACTTCAAAATAATATCACATAGACAATGCATATTATAATATTTTTCACCAATTATTGTAACTTTGTTACCAAAAATTGTAACTTAAATGTATGCCTTAACTCCAATTCTTTCTTTGCATCCTTTCTTATGAATACGTTAAATAATTTTTATATTTAAGAATATAAAAAACTGAAAAAAGTTACAATCAGTGACATTTTCTTATTCCGACGTATGAAGGTGCTGTTAGTGGAAGATTTGGAGGTTGACCCATTAAGCTTCATGCATATGACATACTAAATAGATTATGTATGAAGGTGCCATTAGTGGAAGACTTGGTGACAAACATTTTTTTCCATACATAAATATTTCACCATGGTTCAAAAAATGAAGAGAAGAGAAATTATTTGTGTGATGGTTCATAGAAATTTACTTATGTAGAAAATGAGCATTTCCTTGTATACTTGTCTTCTTCGAACTATTCACTTCAACATCCACATTCCACCCACTTTGTCTTATTCTCAAAGATTTGTCTTATTCTAACTTTTTGTCTTCTTCTCTTTGGTTGTTTTGTGGTTGTGGATTTCTTTGGCTTGAAAAATGAGAGAGGCTGTTGTTTTTCTTGTCTTAAATTTCAAAATTGAGACAGATAAAGAACCATTTGTCACTAGCCAGTTTAATTGGTGTACTAAATGATCAACCTACCGGTTGTTAGAAAGTTTAAATGCACTTGGTTGCAGTTTTATCTCACAGAGTTACAATCTCTGTGATGGTTCTACATTCAATTTACAATCATTTGTCATGGAGTTACATTTTGTTATCATAGAGTTACAATATATTGAGACAATAGTTACAATCTTTTTTTATGGTTCTACCTTCAAGTTACATTCCTTTGTCATACAGTTACAAAACTTCTCACGATATTACAATCTTTTGTCATACAGTTACCAAAGTACTCACGATGTTACAATCTATTGTTATATAGTTACAAAACTCCTTATGCGAGTTACATTCTTTTCTCATATAGTTACAATCCTTCTCACGATGTTACAATATCTGTGTTACAATCTCTCATTATACAGTTACAGTCCTCCTTATGCGAGTTACAATCACACTTTATACAGTTACCAAAGAACTCACAATGTTACAATTACAAAACTCCTCATGCGAGTCACAGTCTTTTCTCATATAGTTACAATCCTTCTCACGATGTTACAATATATGTGTTACAATCTCTTGTCATACAGTTACAATCCTCCACATGCGAGTTACAATCACAGCTGGTTGACCAGTTGTGTAATCGAGAAAATTGATAACATTTAATGCTCCATAACCATGTGTCATACTCTTAGCCCCTCCCACCTTTCTCTCTCCTGACCGCACAGTGCGGTCAAAACTGCTGATCGCACCAAAGAATTTTCCTTCAAATAGTAGTGTCATGCCTGCAAACTTGATTATATATATACAATGTTCTAAAAATCGCTAGGCGCTAGTCGGGCGGCTGAGGGGGGCCTAGCGCCTAGGCTAGGCGGGGCTTAGGCGGAATTTTTTTTCCAATAAAATTAATTATATAATAGATATATATACCAGTTATGTGGTGTTATTTAAGAATACTTATCGATTAGGGGTCCAAATAATAAATCTATATAAAGGTTTTGTGGTGTTTTTTTGAAAATAAGTATACATTATGAGAAGGTTTTTAATATTTAAAAAACTATTAGGGATCTATTAATAATTAACTTAAACATTAAGTGTATATATATACACTAATGTTAGAACTTAGACGTAACCGTGAGTAATTTTTTATCCCTTTTTATTTTAACAAAATGACAATCCCACACCAGCCCGCCTAGATCCGCCTAGCCTCGCCTAGGCCCGCCTAATCCTGCCTAGCCCTGCCTAGACCCGCCTAATCCCGCCTAGACCCCCGCCTAATATGTTGGGCGATTTTCCAAACGCCTAGAAGAAAATCCAGGCGGCGGGGCACTGCCTAGAGCCTAGGCGCCGTCTAGGCCGATTTTTAGAACACTGTATATATATATATATATGTTATTCCTCTGTTCCAAAATTAAGAGATCTACTAGGGAATTCCAACTATGTATTTATATTATATTTAAGAAAAGTGGTAGTATTGATACTGCCCATTTTGTGGTACATTGACGACTATTAAACATTCCACAAATAAATTACACTAACACCAATGGAGACTACCATGTGGTAGAATTGATGTATTTTTGTCCCCTATGTGGCATACAACTCTGCCATATAGCAGTCTCTCACTGGTGTTAGTGTAATTTATTTGTGGAGTGTTTGTGCCCAAATCTTTACTCTATTTTGATTTCTTAACCACATGGTAAACTAGCAAAGTCACAATTTAAGGTACATTGACCTTTTAAATATGATTTTATTGTAGGACATTTCAAAATGGAATGAAGAACTCTTAATGTGAGACAAATGAAGTATCAAATCCAGATTCGCAGAATTAGAGCTCGGATAAGAAGGATTTAGAAGTTAATTAATATCTTTGGATTGTAAGTTCTCTCTTTCCAACGATGTAAGTTGAATATGGAGTGTTTTGAATACATTCGTACTTTGCCTTACCATAAGCAAATTAAAATGTAGGGTAAATTTGTCACTCCCCGGAGTAGCCAAAAATAGGGAAAATTTAAAATTTCCTTTGTGCACCCATAGGGAATGACGAGTTACATAAAATTGATCCGTGCGTGCAAACATTCTAACATAGATATATCAGAGTAAGAAACTTCACAAAGTCTAATGGTATTCATGGGGGAACTTTAAATGTTTGCTACTTTGGCTATTACAGAAGTTCCAAATGAAAACCACAAAAGATAAGCTGGGCGATTAACGCCACTTAAAGGTTTACATCAACAAAAGATAGATACTTAAAACATAAATGAAGTCTTAATACGGAAGTAGGCCAGAGTCCTCTTTCTAGCTGGCATACCCATGCCCTTCATTATCATACTCTTCTTGAAAGTCTTCCTCAGTATGACCTTCCTGATAGTTCCCCTCTTGAGGATAGTGATATTCATCTTCATAGTCACCTTGATAATTCTCCTCATTATAACCTAGACGTAATATGTCCAGGGCACAGGGAAGAGCTGTTAGCTTTTGAAGCTAAATGAGTTCGTCATAACCGATCACTCCTAATACAAATAATGATATACAAGTACAACGAAATATCTTGAAACAACATTAAATGAGCAGATGACATGGTAGTGTGATGACATGATGCAGTATCGATATATTCGACTTTACTCAACCACATATGCTAACTCATGTGACTTGTTACATTACCAGTATAACACCGTTAGCTTAGAGTAGAATGATTACGTTGCTATCGTCGCCTAGCAGGGCCCTATAGCAGTTTTGGTTTTAAAAAGAGTGTAATCATTGGACTCTTAGGTCCTCGTGACCTTGCCTGGAGAATAGAATAGTTACAGCGCTATCGTCGCCTAACAGGGCCCTATAGCATTATGAAAGGTAACTATTGTATTCAAAGTTCAGATGGATACTTTGCTATCGTCGCCTAGCATGGCCCTATAGCGTATCAACCATCCACTCATGTTCCACTTCAATGATTTCAATGGGTACCTTTGCTATCGTCGCCTAGCAAGGCCCTATAGCATTTCATCGTTGTACCCATTGATTTGACTGTACCACTCCGACCTCCTCGGTCCACTCAAACATGTATGATAATAACCTTAGGTTAATCTCCTCGACTAACCATGCAGACGTCAACATTGACGGCAAGACTCGACTATGTTTATATGAATGTTCATGTGATTGTATAACATGTACATAATAAGTATGAATCATCACAACAGTTATCAGTCAAACATGGAGTATAGTTATCTAAACATGCGTTCATCATATAAACAGTTAATCTTAACGTACACATATATAATATTCATCAAATATGTCCACATAGGACTCACTGGATAATTATATAATACACATAGAATAATTCTATAATATACCAAGTGAGTTAGGATGACTCACCTCGATGCGGGTGCGTAGAAACGAGCGTAGCGGTGGTTCCTACAAAGTATACGAATCCATAAAATATTGATTAACAAGCATATAGAATCAAGGGTATAATGGTAATTGTGCCGGATGGATTCCTAAACCTCAACATGATGATCTAGACGTCATTCTAAGTCTAACGCCATTGACTAGACCCAAATCGGAGTCCGTCGCATAAAATGTTGTGTTTTCTATACCAGTGCGGGCCCTAAAGGTAAGCTGTATTTACGATCGTGTCGAAAGATCATCAAACTTGAAGGGAATATTCTAGGCATTATTTTAAGGCTCTAGGAACCGACCGCGTATTTTTCTGAGCTACAGTATATTTAATATGAATTATCGAAGTCTAAATCGTCTAAAAACAAACTTAGGAACACCCTAATTATAAAATATATTTTAGGGAGACATAGGGTCCTTACAAGTATTTTTATTAAATACTAGGCCTTAAAATAGGCTAGTGATATTTTTCTCAAAATTTTCGGAGTTCGTTTGGTATTTAAGTAAATTAAATACAACCAAACATGTCCTTTTTAAATAATTAATAATTATAAGAAATACTAAAATTTGGGTTTTATAAATAAGAATTTATAAAACAAAGGCATTAGGCCTTAGAGAAAGTTGATATAATTTTCTTATATTTAAGATTTGTCATTAGGTATTTAATACCTAACTATTTTAATTTAAAACAAATACTTATTATTTATTCGAAACTAAATAAATAATAAGCACATTATATAAGGATCACATTACAATTTCAGAATATAAGTTTATTATCAAAAATAATATTTCAGGTTATTAAAATATTATTTTTGGGTATTTAAAACTATTCTTAAATTATTTAAAGTCATTTACTAATACTTATATCTATTTATTGAATTAGAAACAATAGTTATTGTTTATTTAAAATAATAGATAATCAACATTATATACATAAAAATAATAATTTCAGAATAATCTATATATAAATCTTAGTATCCCAGATTTTTATAATGAGATTAAAACAAATCTTACAACACTTAAAATGATTAATAAGCATATAAAAATTCATTAACTAAACTTAAATCAAATAATAATAATAATAAGAATATTATTATTCTCAAACCCGCGGGTCAGCCCAGATCCAATCCAAACCCAACAGATCATCCATTTACACAAACAATCTGATCCAACTTAAAAGATCCGACCCGAATCATTTTAGTTCATTATAACCCAAACTGCTACCCACTTATACACACATATTAACCCGAACCTACCCGAGACCCGACCCGACCCCACCCAATGGGTAAACGATATAACCCTATTCCTATTTGGGTCATGTCTTCTTCATTTAAACAGGCTGCCGCCGGCGAGCCCGAAATCGCCGAAAATCTCTCTCTCTCTCTCTCTCTCAATGTCTCACTCATCTCTCCATGTAAATGGGTGAGATTAACGCCAACATGACTGGTTTGATCTCCTCTATCACATAGTACGAGCCTAGGATTGGGTTCATTAGTTTTGGGTTCCCACGAACGGATTGTTCTTTTTCGGTATTTCGGGAATAATGCAGTGCATGGCTAACCAAACGAGTCCCAATTTAAAAACTGCTCTTATGGGGTCTATTTGTGACCATAAGGGTATGTTTGGTATGATTTTTAAGGGCTATAGTTGAGTTTGAAGATTTAAGCTCTGATGATGGATTTAATGGTGGTTTTGGGGTGACAGAGGTCTTAGGCTCTGTTTGGTTCGTGCGTGTGAGGGTCTGAGTGCGTGTGATGTGTAAAATAATATAGAGACAACATAGGGGGGGGGGGGGGGGGGGGTGTAGGGGTCATATACCTGTCTCGGGTCTTCTTTCTCTCTATATTTTTCGGCGAGGCTCTCTCTCTCTCTAGCTTCACAATATTTCTTCTCCTTCTCTCTTCTTCTTCTTCTTCTTCTTCTTCTTCTTCTTCTTTCATGAGTGTATGAGTGTGTGTGTACTGTGTTCTGAGTACAGAGGCAGAGAGTGTGGTGAGGCAGTGTGTGTGTTCTCTCACTCTCAACTCTCGATGGTACTTCCTCTCAATAGCTCACACTATATAACACAAACCCAAGAACACGCATGGACTTGCTCATTATTACACATGCAGATTTTCATATCTGTTCACATTGGATAGAGGGATATGATGGATTGAGATGGGTTCTTGGGAAAGAAAAGAAGCCAGCGTTTGGGAAATGTGTGAGCATGCGTGTGCCCTGCAACTTTCTCTATAGTTTACTCAACCCCTCTTCGTTGGCCCTAGCAGATTTGAAGAAATTTGTTTGCATACATGGATTTGTGTATGTGTAGTTCTATATGTACATATATACATAAGAATAGTAGTTAGGAGATTTGGCGTCTATGTTGATTGGGTAAGTACCATGGGTATCTAAGGTAAGATCCTCATTGTACTAATGCGCAAGACAGTCCAGATAAATGCAGATTTTACGGGTCAGCGTGATATGTCAGTCTGGATTCGTAATTTACAGTCTAACTAATAATTTAATAAACACGAATTAGTGATACACAGGATACTGGAAAATACGAACAAAATACGGGGCTCGTTTATTATTAAAATTTGGGTTTTATAAAACAAAGGCATTAGGCCTTAGGGAAAGTTAATATAATTTTCCCATATTTAAGATAGGTCATTAGGTATTTAATACCTAACTATTTTAATTTAAAACAAACACTTATTATTTATTCAAAACTAAATAAATAATAAGTATATTATATAAGGATTACATTATAATTTCATGATATAAGTTTATGATCAAAACTAATATTTTAGATTATTAAAATATTATTTTTGGGTATTTAAAACTATTCTTAAATAATTTAAGGTCATTTACTAATACTTATATCTATTTATTGAAATTGAAACAATAGTTATTGTTTATTTAAAATAATAGATAATCAACATTATATACATAAAAATAATAATTTCAGAACAATATATATATATATATATATATAAATCATAGTATCCCAGATTTTTATAATGAGATTAAAACAAATCTTACAACACTTAAAACAATTAATAAGCATATACAAATTTATTAACTAAACATAAATCAAATAATAATAATAATAAGAATATTATTATTCTCAGACCCGCGGGTCAGCCCAGATCCAATCCAAACCCAACGGATCATCCATTTACACAAACAATCTGATCCAACTTAAAAAGATCCGACCCGAATCGTTTTAGTTCATTATAACCCAAACTGCTACCCACTTGTACACACATATTAACCCGAACCTACCCTCGACCCATTGGGTAAACGATATAACCCTATTCCTATTCGGGTCATGTCTTCTTCATTTAAACAGGCCGTCGCCGGCGAGCCCGAAATCGCCGGAAATCTCTCTCTCTCAACATCTCATTCATCTCTCCATGTAAATGCAATGCATGGCTAACCAAACGAGTCCCAATTTAAAAACTGTGTTCATTAGTTTTTGGTTCCCACGAACGGATTTTTCTTTTTCGGTATTTTCGGGAATAATGCATTGCATGGTTAACCAAACGAGTCCCAATTTAAAAACTGCTCTTATGGGGTTATCTGGGACCATAAGGGTCTGTTTGGTATGATTTTTAAGGGATATAGTTGAGTTTGAAGATTTAAGCTCTGATGATGGCTTTAATGGTGGTTTTGGGGTGACAGAGGGCTTAGGCTCTGTTTGGTTCGTGCGTGTGAGGGTCTGAGTGCGTGTGATGTGTAAAATAATATAGAGACAACATAGAGGGGGGGGGGGGGGGGGGGGGGGGGGGGGGGGGGGAGGGGGGGGAGGGGGGGTGTAGGGGTCATATACCTGTCTCGGGTCTTCTTTCTCTCTCTATTTTTCGGCGAGGCTCTCTCTCTAGCTTCACAATCTTTCTTCTCCTTCTCTCTTCTTCTTGTTCTTCTTTCGTGAGTGTATTAGTGTGTGTATACTGTGTTCTGAGTACAGAGGCAGAGAGTGTGCTGAGGCAGTGTGTGTGTTCTCTCACTCTCAACTCTCGGTGGTACTTCTTCTCAATAGCTCACACTATATAACACAAACCCAAGAACACTCATGGACTTGCTCATTATTACACATGGAGATTTTCATATCTGTTCAGATTGGATAGAGGGATATGATGAATTGAGATGGGTTCTTGGGAAAGAAAAGGAGCCGGCGTTTGGGAAATGTGTGAGCATGCGTGTGCCCTGCAACTTTCTCTATGGTTTACTCAACCCCTCTTCGTTGGCCGTAGCAGATTTGAAGAAATCAGTTTGCATACATGGATTTGTGTATGTGTAGTTATATATGTACATATATACATAAGAACAGTAGTTGGGAGATGTGGCATCTATGTTGATTGGTTAAGGACCATGGGTATCTAAGGTAAGGTCCTCATTGTACTAATGCGCTAGACAGTCCAGATAAATGCAGATTTTACGGGTCCGCATGATATGTCAGTCCGGGTTCGTAATTTATAGTCTAACTAATAATTTAATAAACACGAATTAGTGATACACAGGATACTGGAAAATACGAACAAAATACGGGGCTCGTTTATTATTAAAAGAAATTTGCGGGTATTACATCATCCGCCTCCAATTAAAGATTCCGTCCCCGGAATTGGAGCTAGCTATACATTAAAAAGGTAAGGAAACTTCTCACGCATTTCTGATTCTAACTCCCAAGAAGCTTCACGCTCATCATGATGTTTCCACTGGACTTTTACTAGAGGGATCTCCTTAATCCTCAGCTTTTTAGTTCCTCGTTCCATAATCTTCACCGGTCCTTCATTGAAAGTCACATTGTCATTTACCTCGATATCCGTGAAGTTGATCTCATGAGACGGATCATGTACGACTTTTCTCAGCATGCTGATGTGAAACACATTATGAACTCTTGACATCTTGGGGGGTAGTGCAAGTCTGTAAGCAACTTTTCCCACGCGTTCCAGAATTTCAAACGGTCCAATGTAACGTGGCAAAAGCTTTCCTCTCTTTTGTCCAAATCTGACAATTCCTCGTACGGGGGATGCTTTTAGGAATACGTGATCTCCAACACTGAATTCTAAGTCCTTTCGGTGTTTATCCGTATAACTTTTCTATCTGCTCTGTGCCGCTTTCATTTTTTCTTTGACGATATAAATCTTTTCATTCGTCTCTCGTACCATCTCTGGTCCTAGAAGTTTGTCATCTCCGACTTCTGCCCAGCATAAAGGTGATCGGAACGGTCTTCCATATAAAGCTTCAAATGGTGCCTTCCCTATGCTCGAATGGTAGCTGTTATTTTATGCAAACTCTATCAATGGTAGGTTCTCTTCCCATGAACTTTCAAAATCTATTGCACATGCTCAGAGCATGTCTTCCATGACTTGATTGACTCTCTCCGTCTGTCCGTCAGTTTGGGGGTAAAATGCTGAACTTAACTTTAATGAAGTTCCAAGTGCTATCTATAAGCTTTCCCAAAATCCAGATGTGAATCGTGAATCGCGATCTGATACGATCGATACAGGCACTCCATGTAGTCGAACAACTTGTTGTATATACATTATGCTCAATTTATTGACTGGGTAAGTCATACAATAAGCAATAAAGTGAGATGATTTGGTGAGTCGATCTACGATTACCCAAACAGCGTCATGATTCTGTCGTGACCTTGGCATTCCTACGACGAAATCCATCGTAATGTGTTCCCATTTCCATCTGGGAACATGTAGTAGTTGTAATAGTCCTCCTGGTTTCTGATGCTCCGCTTTGACTTGTTTGTATGTCATGTACTTGGAAACATAATCCGCTACTTCTCTTTTCATCCCATCCCACCAAAAGTTTCTCTTTAGATCCTTGTACATTTTCGTTCCTCCGGGATGAACGGTCATCCTTGACTTGTGTGCCTTTTCTAATATATCTTTCCTCAGGTTGTCCTCATCAGGTACATAAAGTCGATTGCGACACCTAAATCCTCCATCTGCTCCTATATTCCACTCGACGGGGTCCTTTGCTGATGCTTTTTTAAACCATTGACGAAGTCCTTCGTCATTTCCTTGAGCTTTGAGAATACGACTTATGAGCATTGGTTGTACAACAAGACATCCAAAGAGTCGTCCTTCACTTGACTCGGCAGCCTGAAGATCAAATTCTGTTAACATCTCCAACGCTTTCCATTCTCTAACCATAAAAGAGGATATGATGAGTTTGTGGGGTTTCTGACTTAGTGCGTCAGCAACAACGTTTGCTTTGCTAGGGTGGTACTGCAGCGTGAAATCGTAGTCCTTTAACAATTCCATCCAACGTCGCTGCCTCATGTTCAACTCCTTCTGAGAGAACAGGTACGTCAAGTTCTTGTGATCTGAGAACAGATCAAACTTCTCTCCGTAGAGGCAGTGTCTCCAAATTTTGAGTGCAAAGACGATTATAGCTAGTTCCAAGTCGTGCGTAGGGTAGTTAAGCTCATGTGGTTTCAACTGCTGTGATCCATATGCTATCACTCTTCTGTCCTGCATAAGCACACATCCAAGTCCCTGATGTGATGCATCGTTGTAAATGGTGAATTGTTCACCACTCTTCGGTATTGCAAGCACTAGCGCCGTGGTTAATCTCTTCTTTAATTCTTGAAATGCGCGTTCATGCTTGTCGTTCCATTCATACTTCAGATCCTTTTTGGTCAATCTAGTAAGAGGGGCTGCAATCTTGGAAAATCCTTCCACGAATCTCCGGTAGTATCCAGCTAGACCAAGGAAATTTGTGACTTCCGTTGCAGTGGTCGGCCGATTCCAATCCAAAATAGCATCAATCTTTGATGAATCCACTGCTATTCCTTCTTGTGAGATAACATGTCCTAAAAATTTGACTTCTCTTAGCCAGAACTCGTACTTACTGTACTTCGCATACAAGTGATTGTCTCGGAGAGTTTGTAGTGTGATCCTCACATGTCCTTCGTGTTCTGCCTCAGTCTTAGAGTAGATGCGGATGTCATCTATGAACACAATGATAAACTGATCTAGATAAGGTCTGAAGACTCGGTTCATTAAGTTCATGAATACCGCTGGGGCATTGGTCAATCCAAACGGCATAACCAGGAATTCATAATGTCCATATCTGGTTCTGAAAGCCGTCTTGGGTACGTCCTCGGGTCGAACGAGCAATTGATGGTATCCAGATCGCAGATCTTTCTTTGAAAATGTCGTAGCTCCTTATAGCTGATCAAACAGATCATCGATCCTCGGTAGTGGGTACTGGTTCTTGATTGTGACCTTGTTCAATTCTCTGTAATCGATACAGAGCCGAAGTGTTCCATCCTTCTTCTTGACGAACAATACCAGTGCTCCCCATGGCGAAGTGCTTGGACGAATAAATCCGAGGTCTTGAAGTTCTTGCACTTGTGTCTTTAGTTCTTGCATTTCCATCGGGGTCATTCGGTAAGGTGTCTTAGATATCGGTGAGGTTCCAGGTGTCAGCTCAATATAGAAGTCGATGTCTCTCTTGGGTGGTAATCCTTTAACTTCTTGGAACACGTCTTCGAAATCTCGAATTACGAGAATTTGGTTAATAAGAATCTCATCACTCGTGGTTCTAAGGGTAGCTAGGCAGTTGGTGAGGAAAACGTCACACGAGGGATTGCATTTGAAAGCAAATGGTTCACTATCTGGTACTGAAAAGGATATGGATTTGCTAGCACAATCTAACTTGGTATGGTATTTCGCGAGCCAGTCAATCCCTAAGATCACGTCAAATTCCTTCATCGACAAAACTATTAAATCAGAGGAGAGATTCTGATCTTTTAAGTTTAGAGGGCAATCCTTGCTTACTCTTTCCAACTTAACGCTCTTTCCTAGAGGTGACATAGTGCTCAAAGCTATATCCATCATTTGGGGTACTAAGCCTAAGCGTTGCACGATTCTAATTGCAATAAACGAGTTTGATGCACCAGTATCGAACTAAGCTTTCACTTGACTGTTAAAGAGGGTTAGAGTACCTTCCCGATTATGCTATTCCTCTTCGTCAAATTCTGCCTCCTCGGGGACAATATCATTGAGGTGAGTCTATCCTTGAGTTGACGCTCCATAGTAACCGCCTCGGGGTGCTTTACAATCCTTGGACAGATGTCCCTTCTTGTTGTAGTTAAACCAAACTACATTTGAGCGACTGTTCCTCTTCGGGGCACGACAATCTTTAGACATATGTCCGGGGAATCCGCAGTTGAAGTAGACTCCGGGGTTATTACTTGTGGTTCCTGATTGTCCCTGGGGTGGAGTTGGCTTAAATGGCACAGCCGGTTTGTTGCGGAATGGAGCTGTCTGCGGCTTCTTCTCACCATTCCAGTTTCTCTTGAATCCTTGGTTACGAGTCGGGGCTTGTCTTGGTCCCTAATTAACTCTCGGAGGGGGCGGTCAGCTTATAAAGCGCTTCTGCTTACGGCCGGTGATTTCCTCGAAACCATGGGCCATTCCTACCAAAGCTTTGAAAGTTTGGTTCAGATGGCCATAGGTCAGCTTTTGTATGGGTAGGAAAAGTCCCTGGTGGTACTTCCGGTTCTTGTTCTCCGGGGTATCGATCATGTGATGCAGAAATCGAGAAAGACGCTTAAATTGCACGATGTATTCTCGTACAGTCCAGTTACCTTGCACCAGGTCAATAAACTCTTTCTCCTTTTTGTTCCTTTCAGTCTGGGAAAAGTAGTTCTCTAGGAACAACTCTTTGAATGCCGCCCATGTCATCCTTTGTGCAGCTCCTTCTAGCGTTGCTGTCTCTGACTCCCACCAGTCAGCTGCAACATATGTCAATTGATACGTAGCCAATCGACGCTTCTCAACTTCAGAGCATCCCAGTGTATCAAAGATAATATCCAACCCACGAAGCCACTGTTCCGCTTCCCATGGCTCAGTCATCCCATTAAATTTATCTGGCCGCATTGCACGGAATCGTTCCACCGTACGATCCTTTTGTGGTCTGGATAGAACTACGAAATTGACATTAGCATTGTTGTTGTTGTTTGGGCCGTGATTGTTTCCAATGTGTTCTAGGCGTTGTAAGAATGCACTAAACACTCCAGTAGGATCCATTCCAGCAGGAATAGGTTCCGGTGCTCCTCCTGTTGGGTTTGGGGGTCCTAAGCATCGGTTTCTCCTCGGTCTGTCTGCCATTGGTTGTCTGGTTTACCTACAGAAGTATTCTACTTAGAACTGATATGCAGGATTATCTGGGTATCTATGAATACATAAAAATAGACAAGCAATAATTTAAGCATGAAGACAAATAAGTACTAAAACATCTTCTTCATTCATAATAGGAATAACGATTACATAATTGAACTTGCCGAGAATACATGGTTACAAAAGTGGGGATATTACCCTATCACATGTATTCATGCAATAAAAGGGTCATTAGCCCAAAGTTAACCTAGGTACAACTTAAACTGGAACTACTAGCATAAAATAACAGGTCATCTTAAGATAATCATCCATATCCGACTCGGATGTGATTTCTCCCATGTCAGAATCGTTAGGTCCATCTTCATCCATAATGAGTTCACCCAAGTCCCAATCCTCGATGTTAACTTCATCCTCGTTGCCCTCATTTTCCACGGGCTCTTCTATTATGGGGTGATCCTCCATAGGTTGAAGGGGTACTTCCTGTTCGGGTTCCTCCTCAGGGTTTTCTTCTTCAGGATCATCCTCCTTGTCATCCTCTTCTTCTAGATATGCACCTGGTTCATCATTAGACATCTCCGCATTATCAGGATTGGCAGCAGGTTCTCCCTCTGGGGGTGCCACTTCTGCAGGGCCATTCTTATTAGGTGGCCAGACAAGGTGGTCTTCTGGGTGAATGGAGGGTTCTTGTAGTATCTGGTTTACTAGTGGTTGGAAGACAGTGTCATCCATCGCTAACCTCCTAGTCTCTCCATGCATCAATCCTTGGGTGTATGCGGTATGGATGGCTTCAGCTTGAAGTCGGTGGGGGTCGGAGATATTGTATACATGATGCTGGACTCTCAATCCGCCTCGGAGGCGTTGACGGGCTCTCAGCTTCACATTCTTAATGAATCCTTCCGGGTCGACTAGTTCGATGCCATCGGGGTAAATCATATGTCCCCCAAAGTCATCACTGACATAGTGGCTTGGTTCTCGGGATTGGGTTTTGTGCATAGGCACTCCTTGGAATGAGGGGGAGGGTTTTGGGAAAACACTAGAGGTGGTGGGGGCATTTGATAGGCACTGTCATATATCTTTGAAAGTCCTCCGAATCCTTGAGTAGCTTAGCCATCTCATCGTGGACTTTCCCGATGATCTCAGCCTCGTAGATAACATCCAAGCGTAGGAAATCAGGGTTATGAACGTTACTCTTATTCATTTCAATCCATAAGTTTCTCTTTCCTCCGTCTTTAGCTAGTTCCCGGATTCGGTGATGATATACATCTGGGTTTGCTGGCACTATGCGATCAGGAAATATTAAACGTCCTCCAAAGGGATCCTGAACATAGTGGGGTTCCATGTTACCTGTTTCATTAAAAGAATTATCTAATAAGGTACTAGTCTGAAATGTCTTAAGGTTTATTGCTTAGAATTTGACTTATTAATCATAAAGATGAATCATACGAACATGGGAACTCAGAAAGAAATAGATAGGTTTTTCACTAATAAAAGGACATTACATAAGAGGAATTTGAAATACAACTTTTACATATATATCTTCCAAAATGTGGGATTATAATCTCAATACAACATTAATACAACGAAAGCTAACTAGGATTTTCCTAATCCCCCAGTTGTGGGAATTCTTCCGAAATCTCAATCTCTTCCGGAGGGGTCCATGCCATCCATATTTCATTGTCCCAACCTACTGGCCAGTCAGGGTCGTACAGGTACAGAGTCCCTTTCTCTATGAGATCTTCATCCGCCAGGTCTATTTCCACCTCCTCATCATCTGAGCTATCTATGGGAAACTCAAGGAGCATTGTTTCAGGCTGAGATTCTTCTAGATGAATCGTAACAGGGTCGTCAAGCATGTGAAGGGTTTCATCCACCTCTATTGTCACCAGGCGGGGTGCTATGACTCTGAGACATGCGGTTTTGGGGATCTCTTTCTTAAGGGAAAGACACTTAATCAGTTTTCCTATCTTTTTATGAGCATGGTCGCTGAAAGCGGTACCAATGCGAATTAGGCCTTGGGGAATGGCTTTCTTGTACTTAGTGATTCTATGCTTTCCACCTTTAGCTTCAGGCTTCTTATGGTTCTCCATACTACCTGTTTGGAAGATAACTGTTTTAGCAACGGTTGTTGTTTCTAAAATATCTTAAGGTTCTTTAACTTAAGGGTGTCGGACAGTCAGCGAGCACAACTAAACCTAGTGCTCGGATACCGAAAATCCTGTCACGCCCCGGAGTAGCCAAAAATAGGAAAAATTTAAAATTTCCTTTTTGGACCCATAGGGAATGACGAGTTACATAAAATTGACCTGTCCGTGCAAACATTCTAACATAGATATATCAGAGTAAGAAACTTCACAAAGTCTTATGGTATTCATGGGGGAACTTTAAATGTTTGCTACTTTGGCTATTACAGAAGTTCCAAATGAAAACCACAAAAGATAAGCTGGGCGATTAACGCCACTTAAAGTTTTACATCAACAAAAGATAGATACTTAAAACATAAAGGAAGTCTTAATACGAAAGTAGGCCAGAGTCCTCTTTCTAGCTGGCATACCCATGCCCTTCATTATCATACTCTTCTTGAAAGTTTTCCTCAGTATGACCTTCCTGATAGTTCCCCTCTTGAGGATAGTGATATTCATCTTCATAGTCACCTTGATAATTCTCCTCATTATAACCTAGACGTAATATGTCCAGGGCACAGGGAAGAGCCGTTAGCTTTTGAAGCTAAATGAGTTCGTCATAACCGATCACTCCTAATACAAATAATGATATACAAGTACAACGAAATATCTTGAAACAACATTAAATGAGCAGATGACATGGTAGTGTGATGACATGATGCAGTATCGATATATTAGACTTTACTCAACCACATATGCTAACTCATGTGACTTGTTACATTACCAGTATAACACCGTTAGCTTAGAGTAGAATGATTACGTTGCTATCGTCGCCTAGCAGGGCCCTATAGCAGTTTTGGTTTTAAAAAGAGTGTAATCATTGGACTCTTAGGTCCTCGTGACCTTGCCTGGAGAATAGAATAGTTACAGCGCTATCGTCGCCTAACAGGGCCCTATAGCATTATGAAAGGTAACTATTGTATTCAAAGTTCAGATGGATACTTTGCTATCGTCGCCTAGCATGGCCCTATAGCGTATCAACCATCCACTCATGTTCCACTTCAATGATTTCAATGGGTACCTTTGCTATCGTCGCCTAGCAAGGCCCTATAGCATTTCATCGTTGTACCCATTGATTTGACTGTACCACTCGGACCTCCTCGGTCCACTCAAACATGTATGATAATAACCTTAGGTTAATCTCCTCGACTAACCATGCAGACGTCAACATTGACGGCAAGACTCGACTATGTTTATATGATTGTTCATGTGATTGTATAACATGTACATAATAAGTATGAATCATCACAACAGTTATCAGTCAAACATGGAGTATAGTTATCTAAACATGCGTTCATCATATAAACAGTTAATCTTAACGTACACATATATAATATTCATCAAATATGTCCACATAGGACTCACTGGATAATTATATAATACACATAGAATAATTCTATAATATACCAAGTGAGTTAGGATGACTCACCTCGATGCGGGTGCGTAGAAACGAGCGTAGCGGTGGTTCCTACAAAGTATACGAATCCATAAAATATTGATTAACAAGCATATAGAATCAAGGGTATAATGGTAATTATGCCGGATGGATTCCTAAACCTCAACATGATGATCTAGACGTCATTCTGAGTCTAACGCCATTGACTAGACCCAAATCGGAGTCCGTCGCATAAAATGTTGTGTTTTCTATACCAGTGCGGGCCCTAAAGGTAAGCTGCATTTTTGACCGTGTCGAAAGATCATCAAACTTGAAGGGAATATTCTAGGCATTATTTTAAGGCTCTAGGAACCGACCGCGTATTTTTCTGAGTTACGATTTATTTAATATGAATTATCGAAGTCTAAATCGTCTAAAAACAAACTTAGGAACATCCTAATTATAAAATATATTTTAGGGAGACATAAGGTCCTTACAAGTATTTTTATTAAATACTAGGCCTTAAAATCAGCTAGTGATATTTTTCTCAAAATTTTTGAAGTTCGTTTGGTATTTAAGTAAATTAAATACAACCAAACATGTCCTTTTTAAATAATTAATAATTATAAGAAATACTAAAATTTGGGTTTTATAAAACAAAGGCATTATGCCTTAGGGAAAGTTAATATAATTTTCCCATATTTAAGATAGGTCATTAGGTATTTAATACCTAACTATTTTAATTTAAAACAAACACTTATTATTTATTCAAAACTAAATAAATAATAAGTATATTATATAAGGATTACATTATAATTTCATAATATAAGTTTGTGATCAAAAATAATATTTTAGATTATTAAAATATTATTTTTGGGTATTTAAAACTATTCTTAAATAATTTAAGGTCATTTACTAATACTTATATCTATTTATTGAAATAGAAACAATAGTTATTGTTTATTTAAAATAATAGATAATCAACATTATATACATAAAAATAATAATTTCAGAACAATATATATATATATATATATAAATCATAGTATCCCAGATTTTTATAATGAGATTAAAACAAATCTTACAACACTTAAAACAATTAATAAGCATATACAAATTTATTAACTAAACATAAATCAAATAATAATAGTAATAAGAATATTATTATTCTCAGACCCGCGGGTCAGCCCAGATCCAATCCAAACCCAACGGATCATCCATTTACACAAACAATCTGATCCAACTTAAAAAGATCCGACCCGAATCGTTTTAGTTCATTATAACCCAAACTGCTACCCACTTGTACACACATATTAACCCGAACCTACCCTCGACCCGACTCGACCCATTGGGTAAACGATATAACCCTATTCCTATTCGGGTCATGTCTTCTTCATTTAAACAGGCCGTCGCCGGCGAGCCCGAAATCGCCGGAAATCTCTCTCTCTCAACATCTCATTCATCTCTCCATGTAAATGCAATGCATGGCTAACCAAACGAGTCCCAATTTAAAAACTGTGTTCATTAGTTTTGGGTTCCCACGAACGGATTTTTCTTTTTCGGTATTTTCGGGAATAATGCATTGCATGGTTAACCAAACGAGTCCCAATTTAAAAACTGCTCTTATGGGGTTTATCTGGGACCATAAGGGTCTGTTTGGTATGATTTTTAAGGGATATAGTTGAGTTTGAAGATTTAAGCTCTGATGATGGCTTTAATGGTGGTTTTGGGGTGACAGAGGGCTTAGGCTCTGTTTGGTTCGTGCGTGTGAGGGTCTGAGTGCGTGTGATGTGTAAAATAATATAGAGACAACATAGAGAGGGGGGGGGGGGGGGGGGGGGGGGGGGGGGGGGGGGTGTAGGGGTCATATACCTGTCTCGGGTCTTCTTTCTCTCTCTATTTTTCGGCGAGGCTCTCTCTCTAGCTTCACAATCTTTCTTCTCCTTCTCTCTTCTTCTTGTTCTTCTTTCGTGAGTGTATTAGTGTGTGTATACTGTGTTCTGAGTACAGAGGCAGAGAGTGTGCTGAGGCAGTGTGTGTGTTCTCTCACTCTCAACTCTCGGTGGTACTTCCTCTCAATAGCTCACACTATATAACACAAACCCAAGAACACACATGGACTTGCTCATTATTGCACATGCAGATTTTCATATCTGTTCAGATTGGATAGAGGGATATGATGAATTGAGATGGGTTCTTGGGAAAGAAAAGGAGCCAGCGTTTGGGAAATGTGTGAGCATGCGTGTGCCCTGCAACTTTCTCTATGGTTTACTCAACCCCTCTTCGTTGGCCGTAGCAGATTTGAAGAAATCTGTTTGCATACATGGATTTGTGTATGTGTAGTTATATATGTACATATATACATAAGAACAGTAGTTGGGAGATGTGGCATCTATGTTGATTGGTTAAGGACCATGGGTATCTAAGGTAAGGTCCTCATTGTACTAATGCGCTAGACAGTCCAGATAAATGCAGATTTTACGGGTCCGCGTGATATGTCAGTCCGGGTTCGTAATTTACAGTCTAACTAATAATTTAATAAACACGAATTAGTGATACACAGGATACTGGAAAATACGAACAAAATACGGGGCTCGTTTATTATTAACAGAAATTTGCGGGTATTACAAAATTATATTTCCTACCCTTATAGTTTGGGTGTAATTTCATTTTGGTCCTTGTAGTTTTAATTTTGTCACTTTGGTCCTTATAGTTTTATTCTAGGTTCAATATAGGTCATTCATCAATTTTTCTTATAGTTTTTGACAGATTTAGGTTCAGTATAGGTATGTAAAGTGTAATTTCTGCAAATAAATTTACCATTATGCCCCAAATGACACCTCATGTGTGCATCACATGACCTATTTTTGTAAAAAATTGTAGAAAATTTTCATGAATAGACTAATTTGAACCTAAGTTGAAACTGTAAGTACTAAATTGACAACATTGCAACTGTAAGAACTAAAATGACATTACATCCAAAATACAAGGGTGCAAAATATAATTTACCCTAAAATGTATGCCTGCCTGACAGCCTGTCCTACAAGCTTAGATCGGCTGGGTGGCGGACAATCTTTTAGTCTGGCTCCGGGCCCATGCCCATACCTTACAAGTGGGCTTGGGGTAGTAGGGACTGGGTTAGGTCGGGCTTCGATGGGCTCGAGTGGTGGACGAGTAGGTCGAGGCCCTATTCAAAGGTGAACAATTGATGGGGGTTACTCAAAACTCTGGAACTTCATGGGCCCCTGGGCCCAATCTACATCCCTACTACTTCTAACCATACGTTCAGAAGGCATGTGCTTAGAAGATTTTTCAGTACCAAAGAAAAATCCAATTGTAACATAATGATACAAGTGGTGATAGGCATGTAAACAATGAGGAAAAAAGATTGAAGTTCTATTGTCATTTCTAATTTTTTTTTTTCTTTAAGAAATTAACTTTGAATAGTTGACATTGATTTTGACACCCATTTAGATGTAGCTACCAAGAAATTAAGATAAAAAGAGTGCGCTACCCGTGTACCCTACTACGTTTTATTTGCACAAGTAATAACCATTCCAAGTTTCTCAATTTGGAGGACCCTCGGAGAGAGGTTTTGGGGTACTTTTGGAGTACTATGTGGTATGTTCATGTGGGAAACGACTTCGTTACATCAAAGTGGTTTTGAGATTTTTTATTAGGGGAGGGGGCTGAAATTAGAAGGGCGTGTATATATACAGCGGTGAAGTTATACGGGGATTCGAAAGCAGCGCCTATTTATATATATTTATGGGTAATATTGGTTTTATATTACCGTTTTTGATTATAAGAATTGATAGCTTATTATAGATTATTAAGCTTGACCTTAGAACAATTTGGGTTGCGCTAAATGGAAAAGTGATAAGACAAGGTAATATGACAAATATACAAGGAGGGCTAACTTACATTTTGGGATTGAATATTACACAACTTTAGGAGTGTTTTTTTTTTGCTATGTACAATTTTTTTCCCAAATAAATGGGATGGTTGTGTAATCCACCCTAGCCCTTTACTCCGCTATTGGGTAAGAAACGTTTGTTCCGTGATAAGAAATATTTGTTCCAGATATTTTTGATTAGGACAAATTGATAAGAAACATTTGTTTTAGGTAATTTTAATAGTAAAGTGCTTGAGTGAACAATGAATGAGTAAATTTGTACTATTGGGATAACCTTTTTTGGATGAAACCCATATTGTCAGGGCTCACAAATAATAGGACACTCTGCTTGTCGGGAGTGGAGGTCCCACCAAAAAGATCCATTAGCATTGATTACCCAAAAATTTCTCCCGAGAGAGAGAGACTTGAGAGAGTCGAACTTCTCAACTAAAATTTGAATTGACTAAAAACTAAAAAGACTTTTCTATTGGAAGAGTAATAAGCAAATTAGGAGGTACTAACCACATCCCTTGTGGCTGAGAGGTAAGTTTTTTGGGTGTACTATTCAAGAGGTTTAGTGTTCGAAGCATGGAGAGCGTGGTCATTGGAGAATTCACCCTGCGACTCCAAGGCCTCGGGGGATTAGTCGAGGTGCGCGCAAGCTGGCCCGAACACCCCCAATTACCAAAAAAAAATAAATAAAAAAATTAGGTGGTACTAAACGTGAATTTACCTTTAGAAAGAAGGAACATAACACGTTGCTTTCTCACTCCTCTTCTCCATCAGTTTCAACTTCATTCACCATCACAATCCACACACACACACATAGAGAGATAGCCACACAATACACACACACACGCACACACACACACAAAGACGCTTGTAAAGTAGTGTTGTATTCAAGGCAGTGTTCTTAATTTGAAGCTGCAAATTAAGAACATGAAAAAGGGCCATCCAAATGTATTGTGGAAAATGTTTGGCTACATATCTCAGAGGCAAATTATGGGAACACATTGGCCAAAGTCAACTTATAAGAAGAGAGCTGTGTCAATTACTACTGCCCTTTGTTTCCTCTTCTTTCTTTTCATTGGCGTTTTGGTTTTGGCTCGCTGGACCGACTCTGTATGTCCCTCCACCCTCTCTCTCTCTCACACACACAGAATCTGATTTGCCAAATAGTTTATTCAATTGCAAATCTTTTTGGTCGATTGCAAATTTTTGTGATTGAATCGTAGAATCTGATTTGCCAAACAATTTTATTTTATGTTTTGAAATTCATAATTACTTATAGGGTAAATTATAGCACCACCCCCTGAACTATGACTATCCTTGAACTATGACCATTTGTCACTAACACTCCCTAAACTTTAAAACTGAATAGACTCACCCCTTAAATTATCCACACCACTTGAAGAAGGGGTTTTAGTGTTAACAAAAATGATAATTTAGGCGGATGAGTTTATTCAGTTTTAAAGTTTAGGGGGTGTTAGTGAAAAATGATCATAGTTCAAGTGATGTTACTGTAATTTATCCTTACTTATAAACTCCACAAACAGTTGCAAGTTTTTAGGTACTTTTAGAGTACTATGTGGTATGTTCATGTGGGAAAAGACTTTGGTATATCAAAGTGGTTTTGGGTAAGAATAATGGCAGAGCCAGGATTTTTTTATTAAGGGGGTTGGGATTGGAAAGACGGGGATTCGGGAACAGCGCCCCCGAAATAAATTTTTTTTTTTTTTGGGTATATTTATACATATTTATGGGTAATATGGGTTTTATATTACCGTTTTTGATCATATCAATTGATAGCTTATTATAAATTGTTAAGCTTGACCGTAGAGCAATTTGAGTTACACTAAATTGAAAAGTGATAAAAAAGGCAATGGGGGTAAATATACAAGGATGACTAAGTTACATTTGGGACAAAATATTACACGTAACTTTTAGTTTTTTAAATTTGGGCTGATTGCACTTTACCCCCTTGTACTATACACGTGTTTTCAATTGGGTACATGAGAAAATTGGCCATAATTTTGCGTGAAGCAAAACAAGCCTCCACATTCATCCACATCAGCATTGCAATTTTCAGTCTAAAATCCTATATGGCGAACTCTGTAGCTCAACATGACAATTTCTGTTTATCCTGTTTCTCTCTTTCTCTCAAATTTGGTCTCTATTTTTTTTTGTTTTTTTGTTTTTTGCAATTGGCCCCTTGATCTTTCATCTCCTTTCCAATCAAATCCATTCGTTAACGGCGTGAGATTTTGTTAGATGGAATTGCCCAAGTGTCCTTCTCCCAAAAATGGCTAAATCGGAACCTCTTTTTTTTTTTTCCTTCATTTTATCTGTCAAAACAGATGATATTATCTGTTGATAGATAGATAATATTGAGCTAAACAATCCTAATTTTATTATCTTTTGGCCTTTTGGGATGTTTTTTTTTTTTTTTTAAATTTTTATTTTAAGTATTTGTTCGAGATCAACCCAATGACCTTCGAGTTTCACAAAAAAAGATGCGATGCTGCCTTATTTTGTTTAACTCAATATTATTTGTCTGTCAACAGATAAAATCATCTGTTTTGACATATAAAATCAAAAAATGAGGTTCCAAATTAGACATTTTTCTGTTCCAGCGAGAGAGTTTTCTCCCCTTTTGATGTCGAAAAGTAGTAAAGGGGTTTATAAAAAATGGTCAAAATTTAGGAGAAGGACACGTGGACAATTCCATCAAACAAAATCTCAAGCCGTAAGCAAATGGATCTGATTGGAAAGAGGATGAAAGTTCAAGGGGCCAATTGCAAAAAAAAAAATATTTCTGGGCAAGTCCGTTAGTTTTAAACTAACTGCGTCATCAATTGGATATGATTGAAAAGAGGTTGAAATTTCAAGTGGCCAATTGCAAAAAAAAAAAAAAAAAAGTTCATGTACCCAATTGAAAAAACGTGTATCGTACGAGGGGATAAAGTGCAATTAGGCCTTTAAATTTTTTTTTTTTTTTGGGGGGGGGGGGGGGGGGGGGGGAGGGAGGGGGTGGGTGTGTGCTAATTACCTATATCACCTATAATTTTTTTTTTTTTTTTGCTATGTAAAATATTTTTTCACAAAAAAAAATAGGGAGGGTTATAGCCCACCCTAGCCCTTCACTACCTCTGCCATTGGGTACGAAATGTTTGTTCCTGGGTAAGAAACACTTGTTCCATATATTTTTTATGGGGATAAACTGGTAAGAAACATTTGTTGTATGTGATTTTGATGGGAACAAATGTTTCTTACCCAGAAGTTAAGAACACATGTTTCTTACCAAAAACTACCTTGGTGTATATACACCAAAATCACTTGGTGCACCGAAGGCTTTTCTGTTAATGTGATATCTCGCGGCCGATGGGAATTAGGAGAACAAATTTGCTCACCCAAGCACCTCATTGGTGAACATGTGGGGAAATTATTCGTTGTAATAGTTATTTTGCTGACGTGGTATCCCAATCCAATTAAAATTCTTTATTTATCCATCTGCATCCCCTATTTCTAGGAGAAATTCTATCCACATAAGTACAAATTCCAAATCTATTAGTATGTTATTTTTGATGATGTGGTATCTCTGTTAACGAATATTTACTCAAACATGTGGGACACACCACTTTTGCAAAATGAAAATAAATAAAGGATGCAAAGTGGAGTGTCCTATATAGGTACTTTGGATTAACAATGAGCGAACAAATTTGTACTATAGAGATCCACTTTTTGGATGGACCCGTGTTGTTGGGGCTCACAAATAGTAGGACACTCTGCTTGTCGGGAGTGGAGGTCCCATCAAAAAGACCCATTAGCATTGATTACCCAAAAATTTCTCCCAAGAGAGAGACTTGAGACTTGAGAGAGTCGGACTTCTCAACTAAAATTTGAATTGACTTAAAACTAAAAAGACTTTTCTATTAGAAGAGTAACGAGAAATTAGGGGTACTAAACTTGAATTTACCTTTAGAAAGAAGGAACATAACACGTTTTCTCACTCCTCATCCTCTCCATCAGTTTCAACTTCATTCACCATCACACACACATACCCACACATAAAACACACATACACAGAAACACAGAGGCTTGTAAAGTAGTGTTTGTATTCAAGGCCGTGTGTTCTTAATTTGAAAGCTGCAAATTAAGATCATGAAAAAGGGCAATGAAAAACATCCAAATGTATTGTGGAAAATGTTTGGCTGTATATCTCGGAGGCAAATTATGGAAACACATAATTGGCCAAAGCCAACTATTTGTTTCCTCTTCTTTCTTTTCATTGGCGTTTTGGTTTTGGCTCGCTCTCGCTGGGCCGACTCTGTATGTCCCTCTCTCCCTCTCTCTCTCTCACACACACACACACACAAAACTTTCTCTGGGTTTTAGAGATAAGGCTAATGTCTATATGGAACCTATGGGAGAGGTCTTTTGTGAGGGATACATCATCCATGCCCGCTACATATATACATGGGATCCCATCTTCGAATACAGGTCCTATTCAAAAGACCTTCTTTCATTGACTGGAGGGTACCGCATAGGAAGTACACTCCATGTTACCTAAAACTCTCCTTAGGCTAATGCATCTATTAATGACTAGCTTTATGTCTCTCTCCCGAACTAAAGAGTACTGGTCAGAATTCCGACTATTGAAGTAACCTTTGAATTGTGAAATTTATATACTTTCCATTATTATCATTTTTTTAAAGGTTCAAAATATTGGTTCCAGTGAGATAATTGGGAAAATTGCATTTTTCACCCCTTAAATTTGGATTGTTTAGTATTTTAGACTCTAAAATTTCAAATATGATATTTTGATCTCTAAAATTTAGGATGAGTCACAATTTGGTCCCTTAGTTTTTCTATGGACGAAATTATTCGTCACTAAAGGGTTAATTAGACTTATTTGGTCCATCGAAAACTTTTTGCAACAAAATTTTTACTTTTATGACAAAATTCTTCTTCACTAAAGGACTAAATGGACTTATTTTGTTGCAGTTATGAAACTTAAGAGACCAAAATGCCACATTTGAAATTTTAAGGTCTAAATTACCGAACCACCCAAACTTCAAGGGTGAATAGTGCAATTTTCCTGAGATAATTTGTATACTAAAGGATAACTTGGAAAGTGTAATTAAGTGCATTTAGTCGTTGACTTTTTAAAGAACAGAAATGATAGGGATACACACGAAACAACACACTAAACGACACACTAGCTTTAAATGCATGTACCCTGTGCTATGTCAGTGATGCACAGAAAGGTGTGAAAAATTCAAACAACACAGGATACATGCATTTAAAGTATAGTGTGTCGTTTGGTGTGTATCCCTATCATTGTTGTTTATAGAAGTCTCTTAAAATGGTACATCCAAAAGTAGAATAAATTTCTCTTAATTTGGGACGATAGAATATTAGATTTCAGGAAAATAATTCACTCATGCTGTGCCGTCACAGTATTTTGCATGTGGCCCATTTTTTAGATGACTATGACAAGTAGTTGATGGCTTTAAGTAATTAATATGCCATGTCCGCATTGTTTGTTTTTTTTTTTAGAAGTTTTATAATCATGCGTGATTGAGGCATCACAACATATCAATGTGATAACGTGATGTGATGGTCTCACACACATTGCATCCGCAACCAACCACCAAAACAGAAGGAGAGAATCATTGCAATGCATGGTCTTATTGCCATCATTATTGAGATGGTCCTACTGTCACATGTATTTGTGTAGCATTTAGGATAACATTATTATTATTTTTAGATAGATTCCATTCCACGGTTAGACTTAGGGTCTGTTTGGAACAACTTCTACTATTCAATTGCAAATTTTTGTGATTGAATTGTAGAATCTGATTTGTCAAACAATTTTATTTTATGATTTGAAATTCGTAAGAAGTTATAAACTCCCACAAATTGTTGCCAAACACCCTCTTGCACAACAATACTCTACTCGTCAAATTGTTTGTTAGATTACATTTCATATCATATGTTGTGCCCAATTAATAGAGTAATTCCATGCCTCCAAAATTTCTATCCTAAAAGTCCTTCTCAAATGATGTGGCAGTGGGACCAGGTCTAATACACGTGGGGCCAATTGAATTCTGATTAGAAGTTGTTTCATTGGCCCCACTACCACATCATTTGAGAAGCACTTTTGAGATAGAAATTTAGGAAGCATAGAATTACTCTAAGGGTAAATTACAGTAACACCCTTGAAACTATGACCGTTTTTTTACTAACACCCCCTTCTTTAGGGGGTGAGTTTGTTTATTTTGGATAGTTCAAGGGATGAGTTTGTTCAGTTCTAAAGTTTAGAGAGTGTTAGTGAAAAATGGTCATAATTCAAGGAGCGGTGCTGTAAATAACATTATTCTTATTTTTGATAGATTCCATTCCACCACGGTTAGACTTAGGGTCTGTTTGGAACAACTTTTACTATTCAATTGCAAATTTTTGTGATTGAATCGTAGAATCTGATTTGTCAAACAATTTTGTTTTATGATTTGAAATTTGTAAGTAGTTATAAACTTCCACAAATTGTTGCCAAGCAGTACCCTCTTGCACAGTAGTACTCTACTCGTCAAATTGTTTGTTAGATTACATTTCATATCATATGTTGTGCCTAGTTAATAGAGTAATTTTATGCTTTTCAAATTTTCATCCTAAAAGTGTTTCTCAAATGATGTGACAGTGGAATCAATTGAATTGTGATTGGAAGTTGTTTCACTGGCCCCACTGCCACATCATTTGAGAAGCACTTTTAGGATAGAAATTTAGGAAGCATAGAATTACTCTAAGGGTAAATTACAGTAACACCCTCTAAACTATGACCGTTTTTTTACTAACACCCCCTAAACTTTAAAATTGAACAAACTCACCCCTAAACTATCTTTTGTTGACACTACAACCACTTCTTCAGGGGGTGAATTTCTTCATTTTAAATAGTTCAAGGGATGAGGCTGTTCAATTTTAAAATTTAAGGAGTGTTAGTGAAAAACGATCATTATTCAAAGAGTGGTGCTGTAATTTACCCTTACTCTAATTAATATAAATCCATCTCTCTAAACCACCAAATGCTCACAGTTATAACCCTTTTTTTTTATATTAATTTTTATTCATTTATTTTTTTTTTTTGCAGATTATTAATCACTCCCACAAATCACTCACTTCCGGAAGAACAAATGAATTCCCGGACTGCAGCAAAACACTAACCTGCCCAAAAGACTACCCAACAACACACAATCCCAACCGTTCATCGAACGCCACGTGTCCCAATTACTTCCGTTGGATCCACGAAGATCTACGTCACTGGAAAGAGACAGGAATCACCAGGGAGATGGTGGATAGAGCACGGAAGTCCGCCCACTTCAGAGTCGTGATTCTAGGCGGGAAGGTGTACGTAGAAAAGTATAGGCAGTCAATTCAGACTAGAGATTTGTTTACCCTGTGGGGCATTGTACAGCTCTTAAGATGGTACCCTGGTAAATTGCCTGATTTGGAGCTTATGTTTGACTGTGATGATCGGCCTGTCGTCCCATCGAAGGACTTTCGACGGCCCAACTCTGGCCCACCTCCGGTGTTTCGTTACTGTTCAGATGGGTGGAACTTGGATATTGTGTTCCCTGATTGGTCCTTCTGGGGATGGTAAAAAGTCTTCTCTACCTCTCATACCTTTCTTTAAATTTTTATTTTTTATTTTTTATAAGTAGTCCCGTGTGAAGACATAATTGATTAGGTCTGGAGAAAAACAATAAGAAAAAGAAAAAGAAAAAAGAAAAATTGAAAATAGGATATTAGTGTTATTTGTATTGCGTAAGTTAGTTATTTTTGATCATTTGGTGTAGTGGTCTCGTGCTAAGATGTAAGTGTCATGCGTGAAAGAGGGGGGGGGGGGGGTGGGGTTGTGTGTGTGTGTATGTGTTTAAACACTTTTATGTAATATGGAAAACCTTTTTACCAACTAGGATAGTGGGTTCACCTTCTCGTGCTTGAGTTGTTGGATGATGTCTCCACCCAAGCCCAACTCAGGCTTAATTAGTTTCGCCCTCATTTTGTTGCTTCTTCTTTTTTAAAGCACAAATTCATGTTAATTTATTTGGTAACTAGTTTATGAGCTTTGTAAAAATTGAACTTAGGGATTTTTTTGGGGGACTTTTAAAGCTCCAACTTTTAAAAGTTTAAGGTTGCTTTTTTATTTCATGATATTTTTTTGAAGAGTAATGTGTCACTTGTATAAAATTATCGAACTACTCAATAATAAATTTCATAAGTCACTTTTAAAAGTTTAAGGTTGCTTTTTTATTTCATGATATTATTTCATTATTGAGTAAAACATGGTACAAGTTACATGTATTAAATCTCATAACCCAAATACAAGACTCTTGTACACTCCCCACTCAATACCCCAAAGAACCTGACATAATCATTGTAATACATAGAGAAATTATAGAGACAAAGAAATACTCTCTCTACCTCACATCCCTATAACGTTGTGAACACCCCTCACAGAAAACCCCAATGATTAATGTCCTATGCCCCAAAGGGGCACCCTCTCTCGTCACCACTCTCTGGCCGAGTGATTCAAACTCTTCTACAATGTATGATATATTTATACACCTATGTATCACCACCTAGTAAGTCCCAGCCGTGTGAACAAGTGAAGAAGTTCACTTCAAGTTGAACACCATTGATTTGTTGGACCAATCAATTTTTGTCAACCACAACTTCTCGAAGTTCTAAGGCTACACCATTCAATACTCCCATTTTGTTTCAACTACTAAATGCATCACAACTTTATCATAATTATCCATGCAAAATATATGTGATATATATGTATTATCCCAACAATTTGAAAGATATTGATGTAAACAAAGGACTATTTCTTTCTTTTTTATTTATTTATTTTATTTTATGGGTAGGGCTGAGACAAACATAAAGCCATGGAGAAGTGTGTTGAAGGACATAAAAGAAGGCAACAAGAGAACAAAGTGGAAGGATAGGGTACCTTTAGCTTATTGGAGAGGTAACCCTCACGTGTCTCCAATTAGGGCTGATCTTATGAAGTGCAATGTCACTGCTACAGACGACTGGAACACTCTCTTATATGTCCAGGTAAAAGGAGTTTTATTTTGGGAATTGCTATTCCCACTCTAAAATTAAACTAATCTATTTCATTATATTACTAACACACCATGCAGTTAATTATTTTTCAGACTGCATTAATTGGTTCATCACTAGAGTGCGAATAACAATTCCCTTTACTTTTATGTTCTGTTTGGTTTGTACATGTATTTAATATAAAGTATACGATGAAAGGAAAATCAATTTTCCTAATTTTTTCTCCTTCATTCAACTATATTTAAAACTAAAAGTTAGTAGAAAATAGGTGAAAACATGAAAAAATGAAAATGATCTGAAACGTAACATAAAAAAAAAAAAAAATAGAACAAAAAATATATATATATATATATAGGGGGCTGCTAACCTACAACAGCATACCACAGTCTTTTTATCGATGAAAAACAGGTTTTTAGTAACGAAATTTTTATCACTAAAGGTTTCAACTTTTAACGACCAAAAAATTCGTCGCTCAAAGTCTGTTTTTCATCGATAAATCCCTCATTAATTTCCTGTAGGTTAGCAAATCTCATATATATATATATATAAATGCTACATTTTTCATCTTATTTTCTTTTCCGAAGATTTTTGCTCGATAACCAAATATCTTGTCATCTTTTTTTTTTCTTCCTAAACCTATTAATCAAACTGAGCTTTAAATCAACAACATCCTAATGGTCATTTTGCTCTAAAATCGATTTCAGGATTGGCAAAAAGAATCCAAAGAAGGGTACAAGCAATCAAATCTTGAAGACCAGTGTACCCATAGGTAAACACTACATATTTAAGGTTCTCTAGATGTATATAGATATATATTTTTTCAATTACTAATACATTTTTGATATATTGATTGATTTATTTTTTTTGTAAAACTTGTTGAAGATATAAGATATATATAGAAGGATGGGCATGGTCTGTAAGTGAAAAATACATTTTGGCATGTGACTCCCCAACATTGCTGATAACCCCACATTACCACCATTTCTTTTCAAGAGGCATGGTACCACTGCAACATTACTGGCCCATTAAGGACGACAATAAGTGCAAATCTCTCAAGTTTGCTGTTGAGTGGGGCAATAATCACACCGCAAAGGTAAAAATCTAGCTTTTTGTTATGATGTGACACTGAAATTTAAACTTAAGAGAATGACAATATTAAAAAGTTAAAGATTTTCATTACAATAAAATAAGCTTCTTTGAAGCTAAAAAAAAAGTATTTTAATTTGGGATGAAGGAAATGTCACACTTCACATACTTGGGGCACATTTAATAAAACTGAAGATTAAGTATTGAAAACTAAGGGTGTGTTTGATAATCCAATTAAGGCTTAGTTTGGCCCCCATGTGGTGCTTCTCCTTTTTTAAAGCCCAATTTCATGTTAATTCATTTGGTAACTAGTTTATGAGCTTTGTAAAAATTGAACTTAGGGCTTTTTTGGAGGGAACTTTTAAAAGCTCTAGAATGGAGCTTTTAAAAGATCAAGTTTGCTTTTTGGTTTCATGATGTCTTTTAGAAGAGTAGTGTATCACTTGTATAAAATTATCAAAGAACTTAGTAATAAATTTCATAAGCTCCTTTTAAAAAGCCACGTGGGGGCCAAACTAAGCCTAAGTGCTGATTTTCAGCACTTATTCTTTTTCAGTGTGTTTGAGAATGTACCACTTAATTGAAAAAGCAGCCAAAAAATTACCGAAAACTTTAAGTGAAAAAATTATACTGAAAACAATCACTGAATAAAGTCTATTTCAGTACTTGAAATACTATTTTCAGTTTTGCAAACTCAATCGCTTAAAATTTTCAGTACTTAAAATTCAGCACTTAATTTTCAGTTTTATCAAACGAACCCTAAGTACTGAATTTTAGGTATTGATTAAGCTACTTAATTTGCAATATTGAAAATAGTTTTTTATATACTGAAACAAACTATATTCGATAATTATTTTCAGTAGAATTTTTTTACTTGAAGTTTTCAGTAGTTTTTTGATTTTTTTTTTTTAGTTAAGTGGTATATTATCAAACACACTAAAAAAAAAAAGTGTTGAGAAGTGCTGAAAGCTTTCATTCTCAGCACTCAATTGAGTCATCAAACACACCCTTAATAGGATATCGTTTTCCGAGTACACATACACCTGTATGTTTTTTTTTGGGGTCTTGATTCTTCAGTCTTCATATACCCCTATCTTACGAGAGCACTAGGTTAGTTTTTGTGGTCATTATTAAATGAACTATAAAAGTTCTACCGGACATTCCACATCGGGGAGGGGCTCCTATGGTCACGCCCAGGGAGGGTTGCTACGCTGGTTGCCCCCTCCTCCCCTTTTTGTCTCAGCAAAAAAAAAAAGAACTATAAAAGTTCTAACACTACATTAGTAATCGAAGAACTAAGAGCACTAGGTTAGTGCTCCCCTTTTGTGGCGTGGTTATGATTATGCGGAAGCGGAACTTTTTTTTTTGTTTTTTTTTTTTTTTTTTTAACTTTTCTCTTTGCGATTAAGTGAGCTGGTTGCGGTCACACGGCTTAGTGCTCCTTGCTGCTTCTGGTTTGGATTAGTGTTAACTAAATGCTGTTTGATGCCCAGCCTGATCTAACAAGGGGAAGTCTTGGCTTTTCAGCCATGATTTTTGCGGCATGAAGAAGCTTGGCTCGTACATGGTTTTCGTTAGGCGAAATTTTTACTGTGATTATAGCTAACTTTTGTTGTGAGATAGGCATGGGGTTTTTGTCACTGTTGTTTTCTTTTCGGGGGGTGATTTTTTGGTGGTTCCTTTCAGGAAACTCTCAAATGGAGTTCGTTTCAGATTAGAACCTGGTCCTTTGTTTTTTCTGGATTTTGCCGTTGTACATGTAATTGCGATGCTCTATCGCTTTTTTCTTGATATATAAATATAATTCGCTGTTCAAAAAAAAAAAATAAAAAAAATGAGCACTAGGTTAGTATTTGTGGTCATTATTAAATGAACTATAAAAGTTCTAACACTACTTTAGTAATCGAAGCACTAAGAGCACTAGGTTAGTATTTGTCGTCTTTATTAAATGAACTATAAAAGTTCTGACACTACATTAGTATCGAAGCACTAATACAGTCAGGAGAACTCTTTGGTACAATCACGTGGTTTGGTTATACATACGTTATTTATTTTCGGAGTCATAAAAGTTTGTTCTCAGGTCATAAAGATTTAATCTCGATAGGAAATAAAGTGGTTTTGATGGAAACAAAGTGATTTTAATGGGACAAACGTTTATGACCTGGGAACAAAGTTTTCTATTGGGAACAAGCTTTTATGACTTGTGAACAAACTTTTATGACCCCAAGAACGAAAGACGTACCTACAACCAAACCACTTGGTTATACAAAAGAGGGCTCCATACAGTGATTTTATAACGTGAGTATAAAATTATTTTAGTGCTCTTACTTTAATGACTTGACTAACCTTATATATATATATATATATTATTACATTCAATATATGAATCTCGGATACGGACACGGACACGGACACAACACGTACGATATGCGTACGTCGATACGACAAAATTCTCAAAATTGTACGTTGACACTACAGGAAAAGTATCCGTGAAGTATCGTGTCCGTGTGTCGGACACGATACGACACACGATACGTTACCTTCTTAGAAGTATTGATGCTTCCTAGCAATTAATTATATGTACTGTTATCCATAGATAAAATTGGAGTTCATGGTAATGAAGTGTTGGATTTGATGAATTTCCTAGGCACAGGCCATTGGGGAGGCATCAAGCAAGTTCATTCAAGAGGATCTAAATATGGACAAAGTGTATGACTACATGTTCCATTTATTAAGTGAATATGCAAAGCTCTTAAAGTTCAAGCCAATAGTTCCTACAACGGCAATTGAGCTGTGTCCAGAAAGATTGGCTTGCTCTGCAGATGGTAACTGGAAGAAGTTCATGGTGGAGTCTATGGTGAACTCTCCTTCTAATTCAAATCCATGCACTATTCCTCCACCCTATGATCCTCAAGCTTTTAAAGCTGTTCTTGATGAAAAGTACAACTCCACAAGGCAAGTGGAGATGTGGGAAAATGAATGGTGGGACAAGAATTCAATTAGAAGCAATGAAAATTAATTAAGGCCTTCTTTTGATGGGTTGTTATGTTACTTGATACTTGCAATAGATTTAGTGATGAATGATGAATTTGATTTTTCCATAAATCAAATTTGGATTACTAATTTACTATGTTAAAAATGTGATGTAAGGGATATGTTTTCTTATCCTATTTAACCAATCAAAGAGTATATTACACATAAGTCTGGTTACGAGGGATTTTTGGGTAAATTTCCCTTTTTTGAATAATTTTATTTATGATATCAATGGATATGCTATAGCCTTTTAAGATGCTTTAAGATTTTAATAAAAATATTCATATTTGAAGAGTATATGCTAGCTACTCCATATAACTTTTACACTACGTTGTTTCAGTGTAAAATATTTTCTCATTTTTTGGTGTTTGGTTGCATTAATAATGATGTACTAATATATTTAACACCCTTCAAATAAAAAACAACTTACGGCTTAAAAGCTCGTAAATCATTTTCCCAAATCCCGTAAGTCTTCACGTCAAATGATTTATTTGAGAAATCCCTTCAAAGTTCACATGAATGCTCTGCTGAAGATTCCTGTGTGTAACTTTCCATATGTTAGTCTCCTTCTCTCTCTCTCTCTCTATATATATATATGTATACATATATATATATATATAGTCCGGCTCCATTGTGCACTAGGCTTTTAAGCCTAAAAAAACCGTGAGCTGTTCCGCAGACCCGCGTCCAGTCCTGCCGCTCCGCTGACCCGCAATTTTTTTAGGCTTAAAAATTTAGTGCGCACTGGAGCCTGACTCTATATATGTTTGTAAATATACACGATATGTATTTCTATATACTTTATGTTTGTTGGCAACTTTGCATATATGACTTCTATTTCTTTAATTTTCTTTTTTGGAAATGGGTAATTAAATAGAAAATTTAGAAAAGGCCAAAAGACATGTACAACGGTGCAAGGGGCATACCATAAAGAAAAGAAAAGAAAATTCTAAGGCTTTGTTTGGTTCATAGATTTGGTGATTGGAAAAAGAGAAGGGAAAGAAAAACAAGATGAAAGACTAGTCCCACCTGTAAGGTTATAGTTTTCCTTCTTATTTTCTTTTCTCTCTCTTTTCCGCCGTAAAATCAATGAACCAAACAAAGCCTAAGGGAAGTTTGCCCTAAGACTTTTCTTCTTTCTTCTGATATTTTTTCTTATTACTCCTGTTGAGGCGTGGGGGTAATAAGCAAATCAGATTAAGAAAGATATTCTTCCTCGTATTGATCTTCTGGATTCTGAATTTCTGGCTCACGATTCTTCTCAAATGTTTCCAATACACATTCTTTCTGATTTAACACTTGAAAACAATTTTTGGACAAAATACTATGAGATATTATTCTTGTGGTCCTTTTGAATATTCAAAACATTATCTTTGGCCATGTACTATGACATTACAAGTGTGTGGCTCTCTCTCTCTCTATATATATATGTTAGAACCACCTCATGGTTACACATGTCATGAGATAAGCACAAGAAGAAGATCTATAGAGATGATTTGATTTGTGACCAAATAGAGGTTTGACTTGCAAGTGCAGGAAAGATAAGAAGCAATTAATTTGCATCTTGGAAATTGCCTAGCAAAGTGGGCAAGGCGATAGTCAGAGACGGTTATGATGTTTATGTATATGTGGTATGACCCCACATACAGTTTTGTATCACTTGGCCAAATGGCCCAGTGAGAGAGAGTTGTCCCCTCTGGGACATGGTGAGGTTGTTTTGAGTGTTGAGTGGGAGTGTATAAGGATATTGAGATTGGGTTATTGAGTTAATCTAAAAGTGTCATGTACTAATGTTAACTTATATCTTAATAACGAAAGAACAGTTCTCTCGTGTGTGGATGTAGGCATTGTTTTGTTGTGTCACAGAAATTCCAAACAATGACAATATAAATCCAAACGAGAAAGAAATGGAGAAAATCAAACACACACAAAGACACAAGATTTCACGTGTGGTTCGGTCAAATGTGTCTACGTCCACACACGTACCGGAGCTAAGGAACAAATTCACTATCAAACGGATGATTATAATGTGCCAAACGAGAGTTAACAACCCCAACTAAAACAAAAAAAATGATCTCTCCAAAAACAAAACCTCACAAACACTCAAGAGGCTAACAAATAGAGATCCTAATGAACCCTAAGGTTCTCCAATGAACAATACTATCTCTGTCTCAAAGATGTAAAGTTAATCACAATGACTCCCAAATAGTCCAATATATAAGGCTACACATATTTCATATTCCAATATGCTTAGAATTTACGAATCCTAATACTAATATAACTCCCCTTAATCTTGCTGCCATGCAAAATTTCCTAAAGTATAAGATGAAAGGAAAATTAATTTTCCTAATTTTTTCTCCTTCATTCAACTAATATTTAAAACTAAAAGTTAATAGAAAATAGGTGAAAACATGGAAAAATGAAAATGATCTGAAACGTAACATCAAAAAAAATAAAAATAAATAAATAAATGCTGTATTTTCCATCTTATTTTCTTTTACGAAGGTTTTTTTTTTTTTTTTTCTCGATTACCAAATATTTTGTCATCTATTTTTTCTTTCCCCCTAAACCTATTAATCAGACTGGGCTTTAAATCAACATCATAATGGTCATTTTGCTATAAAATCGATTTCAGGATTGGCAAAAAGAATCCAAAGAAGGGTATAATATAAGCAATCAAATCTTGAAGACCAGTGTACCCAATAGGTAAACACTAAATATTTCAGGTTCTCTAGATTTATATAGATGTATATTTTTCTTAATTGTCAATTACTAATACACTTCTGATATATTGATTGGTTTATTTTTTTGTAAAACTTGTTGAAAATATAAGATATATGTAGAAGGATGGGCATGGCCTGTAAGTGCAAAATACATTTTGGCATGTGATTCCCCAACATTGCTGATAACCCCACATTACCACCATTTCTTTTCAAGAGGTATGGTACCACTACCACTACAACATTACTGGCCCATTAGGGACAACAAAAAGTGCAATTCTCTCAAGTTTGCCATTGAGGGGCAATAATCACACCGCAAAGGTAAAAATCTCACTTTTTATTTTGATGTGACACTGAAATTTAAACTCAAAAGAAGGACAGTATTAAAAAGTTAAAGATTTTCATCACAATAAATTTTGTTTCTTTGAAATTACAAAAAAAAAAAGTACTTTAATTTGGGATGAAGGAAGTGTCACACTTCACATACTTGGGGCACGTTTATTAAAACTGAAGATTAAGTGTTGAAAATTAAGGGTGTGTTTCATAACCCATTTTTTTTTCCCAGTGTGTTTGATAATGTATCACTTAATTGAAAAAACAGTAAAAAAATCACTGAAAACTTTAAGTGAAAAAATTCTATTGAAAACAATCACTGAATGTAGTCTATTTCAATACTTGAAACACTATTTCTAGTTTTGCAAACTCAATCGCTTAAAATTTTCAGTACTTAAAATTCAGCACTTAATTTTTAGTTTTATCAAACGGACCCTAAGTACTGAATTTTAGGTACTGAAAATTTTAAGCTACTTAATTTGCAATTTTGAAAATTTTAAGCTACTTGATTCTTCATATATCCCTGTCTTAATAGAGCACTAGGTTAGCATTAGTGGTCATTATTAAATGAACTATAAAAGTTCTCAGACTACATTAGTATCAAAGCACTAATACAGTGATTTTATAATGTGAGTGTTCTATTGAATTATTTTAGTGTCCTTACTTTAATGAGCTGACTAACCTTATACACACACATATATCTATATATGTATATATAATTATTTGTAGTGTTATCCATAAATAATAGAGTAATGCTAGGCACATCTAAATGGGACACCTAAAATATCCACCTGATAATATGTATTTCTGAAATTATTCACCAGTTATCAAACAAAATTTGAATTAATTTCAATACTGCCACCACACATCATCATATGGATAGTTTAGGTGTCCCATTTAGGTGTACCTAGCATTACTCTAGATAATATTGGAGTTCATGGTATTGAAGTGTTGGATTTGATGAATTTACTAGGCACAGGCCATTGGGGAGGCATCAAGCAAGTTCATTCAAGAGGATCTAAATATGGACAAAGTGTATGACTACTTGTTCCATTTGTTAAGTGAATATGCAAAGCACTTAAAGTTCAAACCAATAGTTCCTTCAATGGCAATTGAGCTGTGTCCAGAACGATTGGCTTGCTCTGCAGATGGTATCTGGAAAAAGTTCATGGTGGAGTCTATGGTGAAGGTGAACCAGTGGCGGACCGACATAGTGCCCAGGGGTGGCACAGGCCCCCCCTGGACTTTTGAAAATTACAAAATTATATGTAATATTTTACCGATTTTACAAATAGGCCCTCCTAAAATTCACACTGGCCCCCCCTGGACTTATAAAAATTATAGATTTTAGACACAGGCCCCCGTGGACTTTTGAAAATTACAAAATTATATGTAATATTTTACCGATTTTACAAATAGGCCCTCCTAAAATTCACACAGGCCCCCCCTGGACTTATAAAAATTATAGATTTTAGACACAGGCCCCCGTGGACTTTTGAAAATTCTAGATTTGTATGTAATATATTACAGGTTTTAGAAATAGGCCCCCTAAAATTACACGATTTACCCCAAACTAGGGGTATTAAACCAATTTTACACATAATTGTGTATAAGTAGACCCAAAAAAATTCGCCTCGGGGGCGCTGCCCCCGAACCCCCGTATAGGCTAGGCCCCCCCTGACCAAAAATCCTGGGTCCGCCCCTGTGGTGAACTATCCTTCTGATTCAAATCCATGCACTATGCCTCCACCCTAGCTATGATCCTCAAGCTTTTAAAGCTGTTCTTGATGAACAGTACAACTCCACAAGGCAAGTGGAGATGTGGGAAAATGAATGGTGGGACAAGAATTCAATTATAAGCAATGAAAATTAATTAAGGCCTTCTTTTGATGGGTTGTTATGTTACTTGATACTTGCAATAGATTTAGTGATGAATGATGAAATTGATTTTTCCACAAATCAAATTTGGATTACTAATTTATATATTATGTAAAAAGAGTGATGTAAGGGACGTGTCTTCCTATCTTATTTAACAAATCAAAGTATATTAGTCATGAAGATTTTTTGAAAATCGACATAAGTTTGGGAATGAGAGATTTTTGGGTAAATTTCTCTTTTTTTGAATAATTATGCTATAGCTTTTTAAGATGCTTTAAGTTTTTCATAAAAATGTTCATATATGAAGAGTAGATGCTACAACTTTTACGCTCTATTTGTTTCACTGTAAAATATTTTTTGAAATATTTTTTTATTTTTTTATTTTTCAGTGTTTAATTGCATTAATAATGATAAAAAATATTTTACACCCTTCAAATGAAAAACAACTAATGACTTAAAAGCCCGTAAATCATTTTCCCAAATACCGAAAGTCTTCACGTCAAATCCCTTCACTTATGGCTTCAAAGTTCATATGAATGCACTGCTGAAGATTTCTGTGTGAACACCAGTCTCATCCCTCTCTCTCTCTCTCTCTATAAATATATATATATATGTTTGTATATATACACGATATGTACTTCTACGTATTTTATGTTTGTTGGCAACTTTGCATATATGACTTCTATTTCTTTATTTTTCTTTTTCAAAAATAGGTAAATAAATAGAAAAGAAAAAACCAAAAGATATTTGCAACGGTACAAGGGGCATACCATAAAGATTTACAATGAGCACAAAATAAGCAAGAATCCATGCATCATGGGATGGGGAACTATCTCGAGCCAAAGGCACATAGATAGATCTCCATACCTCAACAAAAAAGCCATTCTGAGCCAAAACAGACAATGAACAACAGAACATAACATCCAAAGCCAAGGGGAAAAGCTAATCCTAAGAAAAAGAAAGGAAAGGAAAATACTAAGGCTTATTTGGTTCATGATTTTGGTGAGAGAAAGGAGAAGGAAAAGGAAAATAAGATGAAAAATTAGTCCTATCCGTAAAGTAAAACGAACTACTTCATCCGTCCCATAATAAGTGTTTACATTTCCTTTTTTGGATGTCCCACAATAAATGTCCACTTTCCTAAATTGACATATAATTTTTACTTACTTTTCAAAACTACCCTTATAATAAAGACAAAGTAATATTTATTTGTGGTCTCAAAATAAGCAAAAAAGTCAAACACCCATCACATCTAAGAGTAAAATTAAAAAGTGCCTTTAATGAACCAAAAAAACTAATATAATATAACTTTCTTAAATACTCCCTCCGTCCCATTTTATGTGTCCCTTTTAGGGAATCCAACTATTTAAGGAACAAAAAGAATCTACACCTACTTTCCACAATTGCCCATAATCATTGCACTTTATTTTTTTGTTTTGTTTTGGTGTTAATTGCAAAGAAGGGTAGTTTGGGAAACTAAGTAAAAATTTGTATAGTAATTTAAGAAAGTGGACAACAATTTTGGGACAAACCAAAATAGAAAGGGGGACACATAAAATGGGACGGAGGGAGTAATATACAAAATGAAAATGGACACTTATTATGGGACGGAGGGAGTATATAGTTTTCCATCTTATTTTCTTTTATCCTCTCTTTTCCGTTGTGAAATCAATGAACCAAACAAAGCCTGAGGGAAGTTTCCCCTAGGACTTTTCTTCTTCTTCTTATATTTTTTCTTATTACTCCTGTTGAGGTGAGGGGTAATAAGCAAATCAGATTAAGAAAGATATTTCCTCAGATTGATCTTTTAGATTCTCAAATGATTCCAATACATATTCTTTCTGATTTGACACTTGAAAAGAATTTTCGGACAAAATACTATGAGACATATCATTCTTGTGGTCTTTTTTTATATTCAAAACATTATTGTTTCTTTGGCCATGTACTATGACATTACAAGTGTGTGGCTCTATTTTTTTTTAATCCCTCTCTCTCTTTATATAAATATATATATGTTCTCTTTATATATATATATATATGTTAGGACCACCTCATGGTTACACATGCCATGACATAAGCACAAGAAGAAGAATCTAGAGATCACTTGTTTTGTGACCAAATTGAGGTTTGACTTGCAGGTGTTGGAAAGATGAGCAATTTTCATCTTGGAAATTGCCTAGCAAAGTGGGCAAGACGGTGGTCAGAGACGGTTTGTGATGTTTATGTATATGTGGTGTAAATAAATATGCACGGAAGCATACGAGTTGGGTATAGGTTCGTTATCTAGTGGAATAACCCGACGGATCGTCGAACAGTATTGTTACGAGCCCGGCGTCTTCACCCACGAACTGCTGCTCTATGTAGCCTCCGTGTACTCTCTTATGCTTCGCATAGGTTGTGAAGATCACTACTAGAGCGGTCCTCGTACGTATCACGCACTAAATCCCAAGCCCTTTGGTGATGTGCTATAGAGAGAGAGAGAGAGAGAGAGAGAGAGAGGCTGCTGTTGGTGTATCATATATGGGGTTTGTGTAGTATATATGTGTATATATATAGGCATACACAAACCCTACCTGATTAGGACTTCAAAAAGCCCATGCCCCTTTGGACTCGGTCCAATACAATGTGGGTACCCATATGGCCCGACCACATTATAATCTACATCTCCCACTCACCCACATAGGATTAGTACTTAAACAAATCTCTCAACACAATGGTACTTCTCAACTCTTCATATAGGGAAATAGAACGCGCGACCTTACGAAAAGAAAGTATAGCGACAGGAGTGTAATGCCAAATCATCACCATAACCAGTTAGACACATCACTCGGAAGCTTCTCGTGTATGCCTTAGACGATCCAACCACACCAGACACAGCATTCTCAATCCCTCGGTGAAAAGAATTGCTGCACCACCTCAATGTAGTGTACTCATGACATATCAATAACAAAATACGATTGTCTCAGGCCTGCTAATGAGTCACAAAACATGGTGTGTTATTGAATGGTCTTCCCTGAGCCCACGTGTCAATCTGAGTAACTTGACCGCTTGCCCAGACATGCCCCATAGAACAGAATTGTCTCTTTGTCCTAGGATAGCATGCTAAAGTAGCTGTCATCAAGCGTCCTCTTCATGACATAGTCTCAAGTCATGAAGGCAACCAGTTTGTAGGATAACTAATGTCTTGGATATACTACGTGGCTCATACAGTAATGAAGAGGAATCCATTCACTACTTCACAGTCGATCGCAAAAGCACATACAATATGATATGTATGCTATGACGTTCTTCCATACATATGGGCATGTCACACTGTGTTTGGAAAAAACAAGTAACGCCATACGAATCTTAGTCTAGACGTTACACAAACGTCTAACCTGAGTTTTCCAGCACAGTCGCTCTTCCTGGCGCCCGTCTGAAAACTCACATTCAGCTATAAACATGTTACATAGAGTCGTGGGATCTCTATATGTTCGACCAGATATAAAGGTCTCATCTTAGCTCCATCTAAGGCGACATATAGGAATAATAAGGTTTTATATCTAGCTCGCTGTTCTTACACTGTGTAGATATAAGTGTTCAAGCTCGCTTTATAAGCGCTATGGACACACATGTCCTAGCTGGCTATCTAAGTGCCATGAACACAAATGTCTCATCTTGCTCACCATCTAAGCGCCATGGACACGCATGTCCTAGTTCGCCATCTCGGCGCCAAGGTGAATCACCCGTGTGAGCAGGTCGATTCAAGCCCGGTGACATGTTAGAAATGTGCACTCATTCCATTCATATAACAAATATATGTATGGAAACCAACTAGTTTATTATTAACTGGTAATAAAAAAACTTGAATAATAATGTCAATGCTACAATAAAATGTCTAAGCACATCAAATCTCCAAGTGGAGATGTGCCTCAAGACAACTTCCCTTTGCGCAAACTACATCTCAAAATGTGACAAAAACGAATGTTTATATGCTAGAATGATTTTTGAGATCTTTTTACATATGCTCAGGCTTATGTGCTATCACTATAGATAAGCACAACCTCATCACTATGAGGTGAAAAGCCTAGTCACTACAAAAACTCTTAAACCAAAACAGCTCCTCGAACAGCTGATAAGCACACCACATATTATGCTTCCATCACGGACAACATAAGGCAGTCCTGCGAACATATCGCAAGATACTCTTCACTACTCTCTAGTGATATAACAGGACCAGGATTGCTATGACAACGACTAATTAGACCAACCGCATAGTAGATATCTGACTGAGTATACAACATAGCATACTCTAGATTCCCTATTGCGGACGCATATGGCAAACTGGACAGTTGTTTCCTCTTCTCATTATTCTTAAGACATTGATCTAAGGTCAGGGTGAGTCCCTTTTAGGATGTTAATGGGTAATTAAGTTTTTCATGTGAAAATGTTCAAGAACCTACATCTTGTAAGTCCCTCAAGACTAACAGAGGAGCTTCTGAGAACAATATCTCACAATCTAAAATCCCAACACATAGTTGGCATCACCCATGTCCTCAATCTCAAACTAAGAGGACAACCACTCTCTAGTGGCGATAATGGAACTCATCTCTTTCCCAGCTAGAAGGACGTCATCAACATATAAAGAATTAGAACACTTTTCTTGTATCGTTTAATGTACACACATTGTACCACTGCTTAGACGATTGTTAACTTGAGATAATAAACAGATTGTTTGAGACGGCACACTTTTGCGCTCATTCCCTTTGGTCACAACACCAATGGGATGATCAATATTTATCTCGTCGTCTGGTTCTCTATTGAGAAAAAGAACAGTTTAAACATCAACTAAAAAGGTCCAAAACTAAATATGCGACAATTACTAGGTTAAGGCGAATGAAGTCAGATCTCACCCTTTGGGAGAACATGTTTCCATGGTCTATACCCTCTTTGGGTACAAACTATCTCCACAAGGTGCGCCTAATACTTGTCAATTGAACCATCTGCCTTGAGTTAGATTTTGAAAACACACTTGCCTCCAATCGTCTTACGTATGGGAGGAATGTCAACTAACTCCCAGACCTTATTTGCGTCTATAGAGCTCATCTCATCTGGCATAATAACTATACACTCAGCTTCAGTAGACGAAGAAAAACGCTTCAATAAAAGAAGCAGGCTCATCCTTATCCACTTGCGCACACATTTGCACACATATGAAAATGTCTTCCTCAATTTCAAAATAGCGATAGGGAACTTTTTCCTCATCACCATACAGTGTACTACCTGAGAATCTTGAGTGCCTAGTGGTACACTCCCACTAGCATCTAGCGGTGTACTCCCACTTGGCTGGAGACTAGTACCATTTTACAGCGATTACTGGATGTGGATTCTCAATCTTCCCACCCTCGCTTAAAGTTGGTATGTTGTCTTCAACATCCTCCAACTCATAGAGGTCAAGATATCTCGTAGTAATACAAATCTAGGGAAGTCATTCTCAATATCATGTGGCACCATTTCTGCTATACCTATATCCGTTTGTTCATTATACGTAACATAGGCTGTCGAGCTATTAGAATATATACCTTATAAAGGTATGCTTTCTAGCTCTCGAGCGTAGTTTCTAGCACTTATGCGAGGTATAGTGAACATAACCTCCTAAGCTCCACGGGAGCAAATGCTCCAAAATGAGCTTTTCACCTTTCCATAGCTCATAAGGGGGTAGAGGGAACTGACTGAGAAGAGGCACTCTAGTATGTAGACAGCAAATGACAATACATCCCCCCAAAACAACATTGGGAGGTTGACTTGCGCCATCATAGTCCTAGCAATATCTAGGAATGTCCCATTCCTTCTTTCTGCAACACCATATTGTTGTGGAGTTTCTGGAATAGGAAGTTATCTGCGTTTCCCCTTTTTCCTCACACAGTTCCCTGAACTGATTAGATAAGTACTTGCGATCCTCATATCGTACGAAATCATCTATAAAAGTGAGAAAATAAGAGGCGCCATAACGTGCCTTTACAACCATAGGTCCATAGATATCTGAGTGAACTAGCTCTAATGCTTGAGTAGCTCTAATAGCCTCTCTAAAAGGCTTTCGGCATGCTTTGCCAAATAAGCAAGACTCACACATAGGTAGGTTAACCTTAGCGAGTGGGCCCAAAAAGGGCTTCTCGAGCTAATCAAGTCATCCTATCATATCCTATGCGTTCAAGTCTAGCATGCCATGTCTCAGAATAAATGAATAACAGAGGAAACTAGAATTATTAAAATAATTCTTAAGCAGTTATCCCTAGATAACCATGTCCTAGTAATACTACCACCCAAAAATATCCATCTTATTACCACCGAATTGAAAAACGCCCTCGATTACGCTCTTCCACCTTGTTAGCCTTGGGCGCAAACTTGCAAGCCCCACCCTGCCTCTAGGCGGGTTTACTCTTACCATTGCGTTGAGGCCCACTGGCCTTACGCTTACTTCCACTTATGGAAGTCGTGGTCAAGAGTATAGCTATACGGTTCGCCTTACCTTTTTGGCGCTCCGTATTCAGCTCAACATGACGGAAAATGTCAAAAACCAAAAAAATTAACATTTCCGTTGTGGATCATGATTTGTTTTCTATGAACTCGCGAATTAGGCAAAGAACTAATCATAGCCTGAAACTACAGTTCGCTAGTAAAGATGTTCCGAGCAATCTGAAATCACGAATCATACTTGTCATCGACCTTAGATGTCCAGTTATCGTGTACTTGGAACGTTTCCTTTACTTTCCCGAATTTCATAACTAGATGCTTAATCTAGTAGTGAATGTGCCATCGAAAACAAAGTCGATCTGATCTCACAATTATTTGGCTATTGGGTAGTACATATACTTCCCAACAAGATCATTGTGCATGCTACTTATCACAAAGCGCGTGCTATGATCCTTCTCGAGCCAAGTATTATAGGCTATTAAGATTATAATGATGTTGGACCAGAGGCCCATTATTCGGTTCAATAGGTTGGACCATAGAATAAGTTAAAGCTCATAAGCTTTTACTCATCTTGTAGGTGTGTTACTTTGCAGTGCCATATTACAAAAAATTAGTCCCTTTTAAACTTGTTATCTTTGTAAAGATTAACGAAGTGTGGTTTAAAAAACATTTGAGAACATGCGCAAAGGATTGACATTATTATTTGCACATTTCATAAAGTTTGTTTTAAAATCCAATTACAAATGAGTTTTCCCCTTTTAACAATTTAAGACCAAAAAATTCGCTATTGCTCATTAATCAAATCTAAATTTTGTAAATCAAGGAAAACCTTTTATAATTGATTTTTCTAAAGAAACATCAATTAGATGGTACAATTACCTATCTAAGATCATCCACAATAATATAAAGTGCGCCATACAACAAAAGTGCGCATGGACCCCCACGTGGGTCCGAATTGACAACTTAGAGCTCATGCTAAGGTAATTCAAGTGTATGATGTATGAACAAAGAAAACTATCCCTTTACAAGTAGGCTTTTCCAATACAAGAAATGTAAACGCTCATCCTCACATTACATTTATAGCCCATAAAAAAATAAGGATGCTTTGTTCATATACATACACATAAACAACCTTAAACATACATCGTGAGGACACAAGCTCCATAAATTGTCAATTATTGTCCATTCATTTAAGGCAGATTAAAACATATATTAATCACATACTTTAAGCACTCATGCGGTCTATTTTAAAATGAATGGACTAATCCATCACTCCATTTAAGAAGGAGGATTAGAGGTCTCGGGTCATCCAATCACAAACAATAGTAATTAAATATGACCTACAATGCACTGAGCCTCTAAAATAACAAAATGTGCAATAAAATAATTATAGCACAGCCCGGATAGCTCCTATAAGCTAAAGTAAAATCAATGAAAAATCCTGAATTTTTCACTAATTTTAACACACTTTTCGGTCTTAAAACATATTTTAAAACCAATTCATTAAGGGCATTTAAATTAACAAATTAATTTAATACCTCATGGAAAATTTAAATAACTGAAAAAATAATTTTTCATTATAAATAAAGATTTCCAGAATTTCATCAAGGCCCAAAAACATTTTGAATCAATTTAACAAAATAAACTGATCTAGTTAAACAAATTAACTATGAGCAACTAAATTCCCAAAAATATAAAAAAAAATGAGGAATTTGTTCTCCAAGGATTTTCAATGGTCTAATATGGTGTTCTAAACACCCCATATTAATTTCAAAAAATTAATAGTCTATTTTGGCTATTTTAAGCAATTGAATATATGCCCATGAACATAAATTTTTATGCTCTAAAATACCAAAATAAAAATGAGATAATTCATGAAAATTTTCTCAAGTCTCCAATCAGTGTACAAAAATACTATGCATTAAATTCAAGAATTAACAACTACTTTTGTTATATTTCAAGCAATTAATATTGCGTATTCAACACAATATATGCTCTAAAATATATTACAAAGAGCGAGAAAATTCACTAAAAATTTTCCTCAAGCTACCACTAGTGTGCTAAACACATTGTGTTAATTCCTTGAACTAATAATCAATAAAAATATTTTAAGCAATTTAATATGTGTTACAAAAACACATGATTATATGCTCTAAAATATTAATATGATTTAGATAATTTACCAAAAACTATCTATGGGTCTCACAAAATTTTACATGGTCTTAAAACAGTATCCCTTATGTCCCTTATTAATTACAAAAATTAATAATGTATTATGGCTACTTTAAGCAATTAAATAAATGTCCATAAACATTAATTATATGCTCTAAAATACCATAAATACATGATAATTTACCAAAAAATTATCTTAGAGTCCCACGTAGTGTACATAACACTAGATTTTTTATAACATTTCAAAATTATTATACTACATAATTTTTCTGAATTTTTAAAACCAGTTTAAAACTTAATTTTAATTAAACAAGGGCTTTAAAAAAGAATAGAAAATGTTAAGGGGCTGCATTATAAAAATAGAAAATTATTTCAGAAGCAGTTTTTCCAAACCAAAAATTGCAGTAAAGAGCTGAAGATGGGGCCCACACGCAATCTCTTTATTCGTGCCACTAAGAAAGGGTTGTTTGGCTGCGAGAGACCCAATATCCGTTTTAAAAAAAAACTGGGCAAAACAAGGCCTAGCCTTGTCAAACATGACAAACAAACTGCACAGTGCACACACACAAAAAGAAATATGCACATGTTCTTAGCAAGTGTGTTCATCACTTTCCAAGTTTTAAGGCTTACTAAAATTTGTTTGGCTTTGGATAAAAAGTAAATCACACTCAAGTAACCTTGCCAAACAAGGTCTTTGATGTCTGTGGAATACATAATCTGTACAATAAAATATGTTCACGACTTGCCATGTTCCCCAATTCTGCGGCTTGTTTGGAAGGGTTAAGTTCTTTATGAACGTCTAATTATAAGGAATCAAACCAGATTTTGTTGCCAAACATAACCTTATAATCATTGCATGTATTCATTGTACACCGTATTGAATTCGGCAAAACCAATGTTTTGCGATCCAATATAGAACAAAAAATAATGTACCCACAGAGGGTATTATATATCCCTTTTAAACGAAAAAAAATTTCAATCTTTTTTTTTTTTTTAATATCAAAAGAGAACTAGGGTTTTAGTTTCTCAGCCATCAGAGATAATCAGTCCATGAAACTTCATGGGGGGACTCTAGGGACCATAAGGAACACAACTATATAAAAATTTTGGACCTCTATTGGAGTTTTATATTAGACCCACTTGAAAATTGATTTTAATCAAAATTTTTGTAAAAGCTTCAAAAGCTTTAATGGCAGATATGTTTTGGGTGATTAAACGGGCGAATCAATAACCTGTTGGCTCTGATACCAATGTAAATAAATATGCACGCAAGCATATGAGTCGGGTATATGTTCGTTACCTAGCGGAATAACCCGACGGATCGCCGAACAGTGTTGTTACGAGCCCGACATCTTCACCCACGAACTGCTGCTCCATGTAGCCTCCGTGTACTCTCTTATGCTTCACATAGGTCGTGAAGATCACTACTAGAGCGGTCCTCGTACGTATCACATGCTAAATCCCAAGCCCTTTGGTGATGTGCTATATATATATATATAGAGAGAGAGAGGCTGCTGTTGGTGTATCATATATGGGGTTTGTGTAGTATATGTGTGTATATATATAGGCATACACAAACCCTACCTGATTAGGACTTCAAAAAGCCCATGCCCCTTTGGACCCGGTCCAATACAATGTGGGTGCCCGTATGGCCTGACCACATTATAATCTACATGTGGTATGACTACATATAGTTTTGTATCACTTGACCAAATGGGCCAGTGAGAGAGAGATGTCCCCTGTGGGAAATGGTGGGTTCTTGTGAGTGTTGAGAGGGAGTGTACAAGGATATTGGGATTGGGTTATATGAGTTAATCTAATAGTGTCTTGTACTAATGTTATATCTCAATAATAAAAGAATAGTTCTCTCGTGTGTGGATTTATGCATTGTTTTGTTGTGCACGAAAGTGATTTTCAAACAAAGACAATATAATCCAAACGAGAAAGAAACGGAGAAAATTAAACACACACAAAGACACAAGATTTCACATGTGGTTCGGCTAAATATGCCTACGTCCATACACTGGAGCTACGGAACAAATCACTATCAAACAGATGCTTACAGTATGCCAAACGAGAGTTAACAACCCTCACCAAACAAAACAAACGATCTCTCCAAAAAACAAAATCTCGCAAACACTCTAAAGTCTAACAAATAGAAATCCTAATGAACCCCAAGGTTCTCCAAGGTATAATACTATCTCACTCAAAAGATGTAAAGTTAATCCAATGACTCCCAAATAGTCCAATGTATAGGGCTACACATGATTCATATTCCAATTTGCTTAGAATTTGTTGCTAACATCTAATTATGAAACCTAATACTAATATGACTTCCCTTAATCTCGCTGCCAAAATTTCCCTACCCAGTTGAGTGACATTTCAGAGAGTTTATATACAAAACCTGCTAGGAGCTCGCACCATTACTCGCTCGTGGAGGGCTTGCCCGAGCGGACTGCTTGGGCGGCAATGCTGTCAATTGATTCCTTTATTCTTTAATCAAATTGAGCCACAAATTTCCAACAATCTCCACCTTAGCGAGATTTCTAGAAATATCAACTTCGCAAATTGAGCCACACGACTCCTAATTCCACTAATCTCCACCTTGGTAAGGTATGCTCGAGCTCCAATTATCCAACAGCAAATCCAAAGCCCAAATTCAAAATTCCAAATGCAAAACTGTAATCATCCTCTACCTTAGCATGACATCTCATGCCAAGTCCCAAAAATAAACGTTCCTTGCTACGACCTCCAAATTATGATCTTCAATGCAACTTTGTCAAGTCCAAACCATGTTTGAACTTGAACCCACCAATGACCGAAATCAATAAAATTTTCAAAGAACAAGATCACTAAACAAATCATCTTCAATATCCAAATTGAGTTGCACCAACTCCAAATCCAAACAAGCAACCAAAGTGAGCAAATTTTGGATTGTTGCAATCAACCCCATCTTGCTCCAAATGCCATCTTCCAAATGAGCATGCTCCAAATCAAACAAACAAGGTTGAGGAGACACTTGTTCTAAACCATCTTGGATAAGGGGATTATCTGTAATAACCACAATTTTTATTTTACTTTTGTATTCCTGTATATATAAATAAGATTCAGTATGTTTATACTTACCTTTCCTGTAATGTCCTTCCCAATCGATTGGACTCATCCTAATCGATTGATAAGATTACCCATCCAATCGATTGACTTAGTGTCCCACCCAATCGATTGAACTATTCTTAATTGATTGAAACTCTGTCGACATGAATGCTTTGACCGACTGAATCTCAGTTAATTGAACAGGTCTGAACTTGATCACCAAGTTTATATTGTGCGGTTCTCATCCAATCTCTTCTTTTATATATATGTATCACACACACACACACACACATACACACACACACACGTACATGCACATTTTTTTGGACACAAAGAGAGAGAGAGTTAGAGAGATATACATACTCATATATATATACACATATATATACACACACCCGGATATATATATACACACAAACACTTAAACACTTATACACACACACACATACACATACTCTCAGACAGAAGAGGGAAGAAGAAGAGAAGACAGAAAGAAGATGGAGAGATAGATAAAGAGGAAGAGGAAGAGATGTCACAGCCCACCCCCACTAGCACGATATTGTCCGCTTTGCAGTACCCAGGCTCGCACATACGGCCCAGGCCCACTCACGGCTTTGCTCTGGCACTGGCCCAACAGACCAGCCCAAAAGGCCTCATGCTAGGAAGGTGCACAAGCTCTACATATAAGCACATCACCCTCCCCTTCCCCAGGCGATGTGGGATGCAATTCCCTGTTCATCCAGTCGACTGGCGCACAGCCCGGTCGACCGCAACAAACAGAGTCTCACATCCACCCCCCCTTAAGAGAGGCCCACGTCCCCGTGGGCTTTCCCCACGCATGGACATGGCACACTTCCGGCTGGGGTCAGGCTCTGATACCAATTGTCACAGCCCACCCCCACTAGCACGATATTGTCCGCTTTGCAGTACCCAGGCTCGCACATACGGCCCAGGCCCACTCACGGCTTTGCTCTGGCACTGGCCCAACAGACCAGCCCAAAATGCCTCATGCTAGGAAGGTGCACAAGCTCTACATATAAGCACATCACCCTCCCCTTCCCCAGGCGATGTGGGACGCAATTCCCTGTTCATCCAGTCGACTGGCGCACAGCCCGGTCGACCGCAACAAACATAGTCTCACAAGAGAAGAGAGAGAAAGGAACCACCCGAGGAACTCGCGGCCACCCCGAACCACCGGCGTCACTGAACTTCACCGGTGAGTGTCTAAACTCACTGAGTAGCGTAGTATATGTCATATATATGTGTTTCAGCAAGAAAAAAAGGACCTCGAACGTGCACAGAGCGTCCAGTTTAGTTCTGGGAAGAAGATGACTTACCAATCGATTGAACATGCTTTCATTCGATTGGACTTTATCCAATCGATTAAACATGGACCAATCGATTAAACAAGGATCAATTGATTGAATCGAATCGAATCCAATCGATTAAACTTTACTTCAATTGATTGAATGGGACACATTCAAATGGAAAGGATTCCAATCGATTGGATAGGACAAAATGTTGAATGTTCAAGTTGTTTATATATGATGGATTCCTAAGTCGTTTTATATCATGCGTTGATTGTTGGAAGTTGTATTGGAATAATGCACGCTTTGAATAATGGGCTTAATGCATTAAACAATGGAACTATTTGTATAATGATGCTATAATGTCGGTAATCGGATTAAGAAGCCGACATGCATAGTAGTATGTCTATCGACCGCGGAGGTCGATACTATTTATGTTTGTGTGCGTGAATGCGATCGCGAAGATCGTACGATGTCGAGTATGGGATCCTAAAGAGCTGAGATATGTTCGGTTAAAAGCATGTGGGTTTTGAGGAGGTGTTGTGGAAGCCAGGATTAAGTGTTAGACTGAGATGTTGAGAAAGCTACGACTACATGTCAGGCTTATAAGTGGAGATTTTCGAGAGAACTAATATGTCGAGAATGTATCAGGGCGTTTTGACCAGAATTTATCGGGGCGTGTTGGCCAGAATGTATCGGGGCGTATTGACCAAATGGGTTGAGGCGTTTTGGCCAGAAAGCTGGGATTGCATGTCAAGCTTACGTGGAATAGAGTTGGGACTTCATGTCGGGTTGATAGATTGTGTGGTTTGGGACTACGTGTTTGATTTATGTGTAAGAGAATTGGACTTCGTGTCAGGTTTGATAAGTTATAATGCATTGGGCTACGTACCAGGTTAGAAAATGATTGTTCGAGAAATGAGTTGAGTAATATGGGATGTAAAGCTACGTGCAAAACATGGACCCAAGAGTCCATGTTATGTTTGGGATTTGTTGGGACGATGTCCGTTGTGATATATTGAGTTGGTGCATTCATGAATGTGAACGACAAGAAGATCTTTAATAATGTTGTTTTATATACTGCATATCTATTGATACTTGGTAAGTATTTACATTCACTCGGCTTTCATAAGCTGACGGCGTTTATGCAGCTGGACATTTTACGTCAAGCTTGTCAAGGTTATGAGAATGCAGGGAAAGAGTACTTCCAGAGAGGCTATGAGGAAGAAGCCTACATGAATGGAGGCTATGCTGGAGACGACTACTACGCAAGCTGAAGATCTGAAGTTGTGCCATAGTTAGTTTAAGTCTATGTTTTAGAGACTCTGTAATAAGTAAAGGTTTGTAATCGACATACGTTGCCGTAATATTTTATTTATGTTTTCGCAGATACTTATGGTTTGTAATCTTAGTATTGAACTCTGGTGTTAATACGTTGAACTTAGATTTTCCTAATGCATAGTATGATTCATTACTTTGATGATTAGACTTTATTTTTGGACAATATGGTAACTTTCAACTATCATGGCCTACGAGTCCAAAAAGAAATTTTATTTTCTTTATTTTGCAACTACGGGGTGTGACAATATCGCACTCCACCTTCTCCACATATGGGGATACTCCACAATCAACTCCTCTAATAGTACTCCCATCAACCGAATGCACATCAATGAGCTCATCTAAACAGTGATCCAACGTGTTAACATCCAAACGAGTATCCTCTCCGAACACAACTTGCTCTCCAAAATGAACCTTGAGGGTCTTGACACTTTTCAATAAACCTTGTTCCAATGGACCTTATCGAGTCCCCAAAACAACTTGTCCATGCTTCATGTGCGGAAGCTTGGACCCAACAAAAGGTTTCTTACCAATGGTGGCGGCTCCACCTCTAATCGAATTACTTTGCAAGAAATACAAATTTTTCTCCCTTACCCCTCTAAGAAAAACAAGAGCACCTCTTGAGACCTTTAAGCTTCCATCACTATTAGTGATTTTGAAACCCTTAGATTCCAAAACACCCAACGAAATCAAATTTAACTTCAAATCTAGAACGTATCATACATCCATCAACTTCTTAATGGTTTTATCATGCAACTTCAATTGAACATCACCAACTCCAATCTTCTCACAAACTACACCATTGCCCATATGAATTGCTCCACCCTTCAACATATTAAATTTGGTGAAACAATCCATATTGGGACACATATGATGGGAACAAGCTAAATCGAGAACCCATTTATCCAAGTAACATTCTTCAATCATGGTAACCAGCACAAACTCTGAATCACCATCTTCAACATGAACCACATTGGCATCCTTCTTCGTATCGTCCACCAACTTAGGATAATCCTTCTTCCAATGACCCTTCTCACGACATTAAGCACACTTATCTGTGGCCACTTGTGATCTACATCTTGAAACTCCTCTCCCATGAGATTTGTTTCCAAATTGTGTGTTCCTATCCTTGGATCTTCCTCTTATTGCTAAAGCTTCGAATGTATCATTGTGGACGTCCTTATCTCTCTTCCTAAATTCATTATTCATGAGAGCATTCGACATCCTCAAACTTGACTGAATCTTTCCCATAAATCAACGTAGTAGCGAATTGTTCATACGAATCGGGTAGGGCATTCAAAAAATTAGAGCCTTTCCTCATCCTTAACTCCTTCTTCTAAATTCAATAAATCGGTAAGTAATTTATTGAATGCATTCAAATGACCAATCATAGACGTACCTTCAACATATTGAAATCGGAAGAGCTTCTTCTTCAAATAGAGCCGATTTTCCATGCTTTTTGTCATATACTTATCTTCCAATTTCTTCCAAAGAGTTTTTGCCACGGTCTCCCTCATGACAAAATACTTCACATCCTTAGCGAGACAAAGCCGAATGGATCTGCATGCCAACTTGTTCATCTTCAACCATTCCGTCCTATCCAAACAAAATCCAATCCTTGTTGCACAAGGGCATCCATCATCTCGCACTGACACATCCCAAAAATATTATTCCATTAAACTTTTCAACTTCAAACCTCATGCTTGAAATAGACATCGTCGTAGCTTGTGTGCCCGGAATAGAAGCCATTGACTTGAGTTCACCCATCTTTGAACCAGATCCGTCTTTCTCCATATACCCAATCTTAACCATGGCGCTCTGATACCACTTTGTTGTGCCATAGAAGCAATTTCCAAACAAAGACAATATAAATCCAAACGACAAAGAAACGAAAAAAAATCAAACAAACATAAAGACACATGATTTTACGTGTGGTTCGACCAAATATTCCTACATCCACACACCAGAGTCAAGGAACAAATCCACTATCAAATAGGTGATTACAGTGTGCCACATGGGAGTTAACAACCCTCACAAAAACAAAACAGATAATCTCTCTAAAAACAAAATCTCACAAACACTCAAGAGGCTAACAAATAGAAATCCTAAGGAACCCTAAAGTTCTGCAATGAACAATACTATCTTTCTCTCTCAAAAGATGTAAAGTTAATCCCAATGACTCCTAAAGAGTCAAATAAATAGGGCTACACATATTCCCTATTCCAATATGCTTAGGATTTGCTGCAAAAACCAAATTAGGAATTATCCTAATACTAATATAACTTCCCTTAATCTCGCTGCCAAAATTTCCCATCATCGCTCGCGTGGACGCAGCTTGGATGGATACCCATTTGAGTGAGATTCCAGGTAGTTTATATCCAAAACTCTCTAGGGCTAGCACCATTGCTCGCTCGCGCGGGCTCGCCTGAGCGGACCGCTTGGGCGACAATGCTATCAAATGATTCCTTTTTTCTTTAATCAAATCAAGCCACAAATTCCCAACATATTTGGCCGAACCAGTATCTTGTGTGTGTATTTTCTTTGGTATGTGTTTGTTAAATAAATCTTATCAAACTGGTAGTTGGAGTGGATATAATTAATGTAATTAGTGCATACGGGCCCCAAGTAGGATTGGATGATCACACTAAAAGACAATTCTGGAATGAGTTGGACGCTTTAATGCAAGAAATACCGGGAGGAGAGAAGATGATTGTAGGTGGAGATTTTAATGGCCATGTAGGCAAAGATAGAACTGGATATGAGAGGGTACATGGGGGGTATGGTTTTGGAGATCAGAATGAGGCAGGGGTGAGAATTCTAGATTTTACCGTAGCATATGATCTTGTAGTAGCAAACACCTTTTTCAAAAAGAGGGAAGAACACTTGATAACCTTTAACAGCGGATCTAATAGAAGCCAGATCGATTTGTTCTTTTTGAGAAAGTCAGACCGTTTAACATGTACGGACTGTAAGGTCATCCCATGGGAGAGTTTAACATCTCAACATAGACTTACTATTTTAGATATCCATATAAAAAAAGGACAACGCCGTAATAGAAAAGACCCTATAAACCCGCGAACTAGGTGGTGGAACCTTAAAGGCGAGAAACTAGCAATATTTCAAGATAGAATGTATATAGAAGCACCTTGGAATTTGGAAGATGGAAGCAATACTATGTGGGATAGAATGACAGGGTGCATCCCGAGAATATCGAAGGAGGTCCTTGGAGAGTCAAAGGGAAGAGGGTTAGCATATAAAGATACTTGGTGGTGGAATGAAGAGGTACAAGCTGCAGTAAAAACCAAAAAGGATTGCTTTAAGAAGTTGTAAAATGATAGAAGTGAGGAAAACTTCAAGAGCTATAAATGTGCAAATAAGGAGGTTAAAAGGACATTTAGAGTTGCTAAAATGGAAGCCTATGCCGACTTCTACACCAAGTTAGACACTAGAGAGGGAGAAAAATGTATTTATAAACTTGCTAAGTTGAGAGAAAGGAAAACAAGAGACTAATATTAGGTTAAGTGTGTAAAAAGCGATGACTCTAGGGTATTAGTGAATGACGAAGAGATTAAGTAAAGGTGGAAGAGATATTTTGGGAAGTTGCTGAATGAAAAACATATGGATAACACAATTGAAGAAGAAACTAGAAGTTGCGATGAAACTAGAGAATATAAATTTATCAGAGAATAAGGAAGTTTGAGGTGGAATTTGCTTTGAAGAAGATGAAACCCAACAAGGCCTTAGGACTAGATGGGATCCCTATTGAGGTTTGAAAATGCTTGGGAGATGTGGGGGTATCTTGGCTTACAAAAGTTTTAATAGGATTTTAATGACTAGAAAAATGTTTGATGAGTGGAGGAAGAGCATTCTAGTGCCTATATATAAGAATAAAGGAGATGTACAACAATGCAACAACTATAGAGGCATTAAGTTGAAGAGCCATACTATGAAGCTGTGGGAGAGAGTGATGGAGCATCGCTTAAGATGCGCAACATCAGTGTCAGAAAATCAGTTTGGATTTATGCCTGGGAGATCAACTATGGAAGCAATTTATTTACTTAGGAGACTAATGGAAAAGTATAGAGAGAAGAAAAAAGATCTACATATGGTTTTTATTGATTTAGAGAAAGCTTATGATAGGGTGCCTAGAGATTTAATTTGGTGGGTGCTATAGAAGAAGGGAGTGACCAAGGGTTATACTGACGTGGTGAATGATATGTATGATGAAGCGGTTACTACAATTAGATCACCGGTTGGAGAAACAAGCAAATTCCTAATTACCGTAGGCTTGCACCAAGGGTCGGCCTTGAGCCCTTATTTGTTCACCCTAATTATGGATGAATTGACTATACACATTCAAGATGAGGTCGCATGGTGTACGTTGTTTGCAAATGATATTGTCTTGGTAGATGAGACTAAATGGGGACTCAACACTAAACTGGAAGCTTGGAGAGAAGCACTGGAGACTAAGGGGCTAAAGATAAGTAGGACAAAAATAGAATACATGGAATGTAGTTTTAGCAACAGTGGAAGTAGAGACAACGAAGCAGTGAAGATCGAAGATCAAGAGATCCCAAAGAAGGAACACTTTTGTTATCTAAGTTCAATGATCAGTAGAGATGGAAAGATTGGCGATGACGTGCCGATAGAATTAGAGTAGGCTGGCTTAAGTGGAGGAGTGCTTCTGGAGTATTATGTGACCGGAGAATACCAGCAAAATTGAAAGGAAAATTTTATAGGCCAGCTATTAGCCAGCTATGCTCTACAGGTCAGAGTGTTGGGTAACTAAGAAACAACACATCAGAAAAGTGAGCGTAGCTGAGATGAGGATGCTAAGATGGATGTGTGGTAAGACTAGGAAAGATAGAATTAGAAATGAGTACAATTGATTGGGACACAAGGCTTGGTTTGGTTTGGTTTGGTTTATGTGTTTGTTAAATACTGTGTGTGCCTTACGTGTGTTTGGAGTGTCTTCCCAAATAACAGTATTAGATGTTCCACTGGTGTTACAAGCTTCTGTTGCGTGGGAAATGGTAAATTTCCTAAAATATATATATATAAATGTTATAGTACTTTTATACAAATTGCTTGTTGTCTTTGTAGTACTGTTATTTTTTGATGTCACTAAGGGTCCGTTTGATAAAATTGAAAATTAAGTACTGAAAATTAAGTGCTATACTTAAAGTATTGAAAATTTTTAGCCATGAAATTTACAATACTGAAATAGTGTTTCAAGTACTACAATAGACTGCATTCGGTGATTATTTTTAGTAGAATTTTTTCATTTAAAGTTTTCTGTAGATTTTTGGCTGATTTTTCAATTAAGTGGTACATTATCAAATACACTGAAAAAATTCAGTGCTGAAAATCTTCATTTTGACCACTTAATTGGGTTAAACACCCTAAATGTAACAGATACAAAAAGTTGTCTGCCCAAAATATAACATTAACTTATTTAGTTGTTCCGAAAAATATTTTTCGCATTTTAGCCAAACACCGAATAGAAAAAGAAAAAAATTCTTTACATGAGAATGATTTACATGGAAAATATATTTCCACGTAAAATATTTTATGTCGAAACAAATGGAGCGATAGAGAAAAAAGTAACTCCTTAAAGTGGTACACAGGTCACTTTAGTGAAAATTTTAAAGTAAAAATTGAAGTGAAGGTGCTCTTAGTCAATAACTTTGCATAGTAGACTTTTTTTTAGACGCCATTAGGACATTAGTTATCTACTTTGCAAATTTGGTGATTTCTTAATTACCTTTGCTTTGCAAATGTTATAGGCAGTTGTAAGCTTTATGCACCACACTTCCATTTATAAAAATTCCCAGTTTCTCTACTCTTTGAGATTCGTTCTCTTTATGTTTTTCGAAAAATGATTAATCAATAAAAAGAAAAGCCAAACGGCATCTACAATGATAAAAGGGGCATACCCCAGGATATACAACAAGCACAGAATAAACAACTAGAGACAAATCTAGGATCATGGGATGGAAGGCTTTCTATGTCACAGGGAACAGAAAGACCTGTTGGAGGCAATGGATAAGAATCTTCAATAAAACAGTGACTAAACTTCAGATCAAAGCACATACGAATACGTTATCCGAAAAACAAGTTTACGTCCCACACACCGTTGTTTTGTGGACTCTGACACCTTGTTCTTGAGGATACTACGATCTAACAATTGAAGTATAATTTAACTTCAATTGTTCCGCAGAATATATATATATATATATATATGACTTGCTCTCAATTGACTCTAGAATGGATGAAGAAGAAAAGATAAAAATCTGTGAAAAGTTATATAAAAACTAACTATATTGTATGTAGAGGTATCTATTGGGAAAGAGATGTCTCTCTACACAAATGGTTATGTCCCAACACCTATACACTACATATATAATAGTACATACACGTTTATCAACCATTAGAACATATGAAGTTCAAACGAATTCGAATTTCTAAATAAAAAGTTGCAACTCTTCACAAACTGGGTCCGGTCGAACGGGGCCAGTCGACTGGTCGAATTCCCCTCTGCCAGAACTTGTTTAAAACTTCATATAGCCGTTGACCTGGTCGATCGGTCGAAGAGACCAAGTCAACCGGTCAAAAACCCCTCTGCTAGAATCTTGAAACTTAATGTTCCAAGCCTTTTCCTGAGCATAAAGCAGGTCCATAGTGATCCTAATGATCCCTTTGAGCTTACATAAGCTTCCATTCACACCCCGAATCTAACAATCCCCCACATGTGAATGATTATGGCTATCTAAACAAAAACGAAATACAATAAAACTACAAGAGCAATTCACAGACTCGCGATGCATTAGGAGAGTGTCTTTTGGACCTGAACTTTCCCGTAGTGAATATCTATTGGAATTACTCGGTGATGCAGTGTACATTAAGTATTGAACTGTTCAAACTTTTAGTGTAAACCAACACTAGATAACACACCACATATCCTTATACATATTAATTCATTTGGTTGTGTTCATTTTGGTCCTGAACATGATCCTTATTCATGAGAACTCTTAGAGAACCAAGCCTTTGAAGTTCTCATAGAAGTGACCTCACTTCCATTCTCATATAGGTGATACCAATTAAGAGTACTATCATTACTCATCAATATCATTAAATGTAAGTACATAACCTCAACAAATTTTATTACACACTTGAACAATATACATGAATGATGCCACAATGAATGTGTGTTTACAACATGAACTTTCCTAACTAGTTTTCCTATTGAACCTAGATCTCGGGATCTCCAGTCAACTAGGTTAGGTTTTCGCCAGGTTGTTCAAAGTATTGACTTTAGGCCCATTCTTTCGTCGTATATTGAACTTGATCTCTAGGTAATCCTTTCATAAGAGGATCCGTAATGTTTTCCTTTGACTTGACATAGTTAATCGTGATTACTCCACTAGAGAGCAACTGCTTGATGGTGTTGTGCCTTCGTCTTATATGCTTGACTTACCATTATAGATGGCATTCTTAGCTACGGAAGATGCCGCATTGCAGTCACATTGCATAATTATGGCCGTTACCGATTTCGGCCATAATGGAATATCTTCTAGGAAGTATCGAAGCCATTCTGCTTCCTCACCCGCCTTGTCTAAGGCTATGAACTCTGATTCCATCGTCGAACGTGCTATACATGTTTGCTTAGTTGATTTTCAAGAAATTGCAGCTCTACCTAAAGTGAATATATATCCACTTGTGGACATAGTCTCTTGACTATCCGAAATCCAAATCGCATCGGAATATCCCTCTACAACGGGTGGGTATCGTGTGTAGTGCAAACCATAGCTCATGGTATGCTTTAGATATCTTAACACTTTTACAAGAGCGTCCCAATGATCTCTACCCAGATTGCTAGTGTATCTAGTAAGCCTTCCTACCGAATATGCCATATTTGGACGTGTACAATTCATGATGTAGATCAGACTCCCTATTACTTGCGAATATTCAAGTTGAGATATGCTTTCACCCGTATTCTTCCTTAACTTATAATTGGCATCAAACGGTGTTACAACTGACTTGTTATCCAATTGTCCAAATTTCTTTAATATTTTCTAAACATAATGTGATTTTGTGAGAAGATATCCTTCGAAAGTTTGTCTTACTTAAATGCCAAGAATTACATCGGCTTTACCTATGTCCTTCATGTCAAAGCTTAAGCTTAACATTTTCTTGGTTTCATTGATTACTTTCTTATTCGTTCCCGTTATAAGTAAGTCATCAACATATAAGCATACAATAACATATGAGTCTTCAAACTCCTTGACATACATACACTTATCGCATTCATTGATTTTGAAATCATTTGAGATCATGGTGTGGTCGAATTTCTCAAGCCATTCTTTGGAGCTTGTTTTAAACTATAGAGAGACTTAACGAGTTGACACACTTTATGTTCTTGTCCTTTTACAACAAACCCTTTCAGTTATTCCATGTAGATTTTCTCATCTAGATCTCTATTGAGGAATGCAGTCTTCACATCCATTTGATGTAATTCTAGGTTATAGACGGCGGCTATGGTGATTACCATCCTAATGTAATCCTAGTAATCGGGGAATAAGTATTAAAAAAATCTATTCCCTCTTTTTGTCTATATCCTTTTGCGACTAGTCTAGCTTTGTACTTATCTATGGTACAATCGGTTTTGAGGTTTTTCTTAAAAATCCATTTGCAACCAATTGGTTTACTACCTGGAGGTAAGTCAACCAACTCCCATGTATGGTTTTGCATAATGGAGTCCACCTCACTATTTACGCTTCTTGCCAATAAGGCATTTCGGGTGTACTCATAGCCTCGTTAAAGGTTTGAGGTTCCCCTATGTTAACTAGTGTCACAAAATCCGGTCCAAAAGAAGTAGCTTTCCTATCTCTTTTGTTCTTTTTAAGAGCAACTTCGATTTCTTCGTTGTTCTTAGAACTTGAAGAAATCTCTTCATTACTTCTTTTAGGTACTGAATTTTGTCTTCCTTCCCTAAAAGGAAAGATGTCTTCGAATAACTCGACATCTACCAATTCTATGATTGTGTTGACACGAATGTCTACATTCTCCGACTTAACCACTAGGAATCGATATGCAGCACTATTATTAGCATAACCGATAAATACACAATCTACGGTCTTAGGTCCTAGTTCGTCCGTTTAGGAGCGGAACTTATACCTTAGCTAGATACCCCCACACTTTGAGCTTTTTATAAGAGGGTACTCTACATTTCCAAACTTCATAAGGAGACTTGCTAGTCTTCTTATGTGGAATTCTATTAAGAATGGCATTCGCTGTAAGAATGGCATCACCCCACAAGTTGTGTGGCACTCCCTAGCTATTTAGCATAGCATTTTCCATTTCTTTGAGGGTTCAATTCTTCCTCTCGGCTACACCATTTTTTTGTGGTGTATACGGTGCAGTGGTTTCATGAATAATCCTATTATTAGCACGATACTCGGCTAGTGGAGTTGAATCATATTCACCTCCTCTATCCAATCTAACTCGTTTTATTGTTCTAGATAATTGATTTTCAATTTCAGCTCGATATGTCTTAAACGTATCCATTGTTTCATCTTTAGAACTAAATAAGTAAACATAACAATATCTACTACTATCATCTATAAATGTAACAAAGTATTTCTTTCCACCTCTTGTTGGAGTTAGTTTTAAATTACATAAGTTGATAAGAATTAAGTCTAGTAATTCACTCGTTCTATCTATGGATTTAAATGGCTTTCTAACAAATTTTGATTCTACATATGTTTCACATTTATGTAACTTGTCAATTTCATATTTAGGCAATAATCCAAGATTAATCATTTTATGCATGTATTTGAAATTCACATATCCTAATTTAGAATGCCACAATGATCATAACTCAACAATATAAGAAGAAGCTATAGCATTCTCATTAATAATAGTTTTAGGAGTACAATTGATCTTGAAGAGCCCTTCATTGAGGTAACCCTTTCCTACATACATTCCTCATTTAGTTAAAACAAACTTATCGGATTCGAAGATAAGCTTGAATCCTTTCTTACTAAGCATAGGACCCGAAACCAAATTCTTACGAATTTCGGTAACATGTAATACATCCAGAAGAGTCATTTCCTTTTTGGAAGTGAACTTTATAACCATATTGCCTTTGCCTTCAACGGTCGCAGCCGCAACATTTTCCATATAAAGCTTCTTACTACCATCCGACTTTGTATGGGTAGAAAACACATTTCTATCCCCACAAATGTGCTTGGTAGCCTCGGTATCCATCCACCAACCTTTTGAGTTGGTTACAACACAAGACTCCATGATTACCGCCGCAAGATCGTTGATGTCCATTATGTTAGCTTGGTTAGGCTTCTTGTTCCCATTCGGTCCTTTTTTATAACGACACTCGCTAGCATGATGTCCGGGTATTCCACATACCCAACAATTACCTTTAATCTTCTTGGGATCTCGGTCCTTAGACCTATTGTATGTAGACTTTCTTTTTCCTCCCTTATTCTTAGACTTAGAAGTGGGTTTTGAGGATTCACCTTCAACGAGATTAACTTTTTGTTTGAAGTACCTTGCTACCCCTTCTTGTCTCCTTTACGATTATCTTCTTCAATTCTCAAATGGACCACCAAATTCTCCATCGAAAGTTCCTTACGCTTGTGTTTGAGATAGCTTTTGAATTCTTTCCACAAAGGCGGCAACTTCTTAATTATGGACTCCACTTGAAACGGTTCACTAATTGCCATTCCCTCTAAGATGATTTGGTTGATGATCACTTGAATCTCTTCCAATTGCTTGACCACCGAAATTGACTCCACCATTTTAAAATCTAAAAATCTACCCACAATAAACTTCTTTGTACCGGCATCCTCGGTCTTGTATTTTTTCTCCAAGGATTCCCATAATTCTTTGGCGGTAGTGATTGTCGAATAGACGTTGTAGAGAACATCTTCCAGCCCATTTAGAATGTAATTATGACATAGAAAATCGGAATGGTTCCATGCTTCCAATGCGGCTTGTTGTTCCTTTGACAGATTTTTGGTAGGAACCACCAGCTTCTCTTGTCGTAGGATGTGAGCAAGGTTGAGGGTTGTGAGATAGAAGAGCATCTTCATTTGCCATCGTTTGAAGTCTTCTCCCTTAAACTTTTCGGGCTTCTCGGCATGAGTATTCTTCACAATAGTTGTAGTAGAAGTAGATTCTCCGACCATTATTCTAACTGATAAACTTGTTTTTCGATTGTTGGAGGCAATGGATAAGAATCTTCAATAAAACAGTGACTAAACTTCAGATCGAAGCACGTACAAATATGTTGTCCGAAAAGTAAGTTTACGTCCCACACACTGCTGTTTTGTGGACTACGACGCCTTGTACTTGAGGATATTACGATCTAACAATTGAAGTACAACTTAACTTCAATTTTTCTGCAGAATATATGTATATGACTTGCTCTCAATCGACTCTAGAATGGATGAAGAGGAGACGACAAAAATCTGTGAAAAGTTGTATAAAAACTAACTATATTGTATATATAGAGGTGTCTATTGGGTAAGAGATGTCTCTCTACACACATGGTTGTGTCTCAACACCTATACACTACATATATAACAGTATATACACGTTTATCAGCCATTAGAATAGAATTCGAATTTCTACATGAAAAGTTGCAACTCTTCACAAACTGGGTCCGATTGACCGGTCGAACGGGGCCGGTCGAATGCCCCTCTGCCAGAACTTGTTTAAAACTTCATGTAGCCGTTGACCTGGTTGACTGGTCGAAGGGACCCAGTTGACTGGTCGAAAACCCCTTTGCTAGAATCTTGAAACTTAATGTTCCAAGCCTTTCCCTGAGCATAGAGCCGGTCTATAGCGATCCTAACGATCCCTTTGAGCTTACATAAGCTTCCATTCACAACCCGAATCTAACAAGATCACCCTCCCAAAACAAACCCACTCTACTGCAGATTCTCAAGGGACAAAAAGAAACAAAATACAGGGAGAGCTAAATGGCATTCATCTTCTGCTTGGCCTTTTTCTTGGCATTTCTTCTGCAGTTAGGATCTGGGGCTCATCAAGGAGAGAGAAATCAGAGAGCACATCATCTTCACGGGAACCCTCCTCCACATAAGCATTCGAGCTATCAAGTTGACGTTCCGTTCCATACACAAAGGAATTAACTCATTGAAAGAGTTACTAATCTTAATCTGCTCAGCATTAATGTTTGTTCGAGTTTTCCTATAACTCTTTTTGTTGATGGCTTCTTACCGTTCATAGCTTAAACTCTGTCATATGTATTCTTAGATGATGTTTGCAAATGAGTTGTATGCAAATATTTTTGATCTTAAGATCATTGATTGCACAAATTTAACCAATATACCCTTAGGTCTCGTTTGGTAGGCGGTAATCTTGGTTGGGAATGGATATTCGTAGGTATATATCTAATTACAAGTAATGAGTTACCCAGGTATTTAATCCTAACTTGACAGGAATAGAAATACCACTATGATCATGTGATTTGAAATATTATCTCATTGGGATTTCAAATCCCATTGATATTGGATACCCAATGACAAATTCTTTCTAATAAGACGTTGGATGAAAAAAAAAGAAAGGTTGACCAATTCTTCTTCTTCTTATTATTTTTTTTTAAATTTTTTTATTATTTTTTATTACTATTATTTTATTTTTTAATTTTTTTTAATGACATGGGAGAGGGGGAGGTTTGAACTTCGAACGAATAATACCTTTTGAGAGGAGTTAAATGCCAAGCTCTTTGCCACTTAAGTTATGCCTCAATTCGTTAAGCTTGACCAATTCTACAATAAGCAAAATATGATCAAATATTGAGCTGTTTGACTGTCCAATCAACTATTTAGTTGGAATTAGACTTGTGTATGGGCGGTTGATTAAAGTTATGGCTTCTCTAGTTTTTATCTCAAATTTGATTCTCAACACAAGTAGCGTGAGTTCATTAAAAACAACTTTCAATAAAAATCAGTTGGTACACCCCCACAGTTGCAATGTGACCATAAAAAATAACTTCCAGTAAAATTTAAAAGGTCCTACAAAAATTGAATGGGACTCCACCTCATAGGTGGTTACATTCATTCTGTCAAAACAAAAATTTAGTAAAAGAGTCGACTTCTATTGTAAGGAGTCATCTAATGCAAGAGGAGAGAGAAGAGATTTACTGACAAAAATGTTGGTTATTTCCACCAAACATAGCAAATTGCCAGATGGGTTGTTTCTAATGTAGATTAGTGTTTATTTTTGGGTCTTTTTTTTATTTTTCTTCTTAAATTGGAAGTATGAGAATATTTGAATATTGACCCAATTCTTAATTTTAGTTCGTCAACGGATATAGAAAGTGTTTATGAATTGCAAAATTAGAGGCTAATTCATTAAGGAGGTTTTGGGAGGGGGAAGAAGTTGCAAAATTATGGGAGAGAATGTTGATGAAAATCAGAGGTTTTGGTCTTTTGGAACTCATTTATATAGTGATTTTATGGAGATCATTGACAAGCCTCGGAAAAAAGATGGGATTTCAATAATTGCTTCCTTCTTTTTCATTGTCCTCTTTGTGGGAACCATTGTGTGCATCGTAAGTCTCTCTCTCTCTCTCTCTCCCTCCTTTGTTTTCTGTTCCTGGCTTCCTGCAACTAGATTGCTTAATATAAACTACATGGCTTTTTTTTTTCCTTCTTAAGCCCCGTTTGGGAATAGCTTTTGAATCCACCAAGTGATTGTCAAATTCCAAAAGTTAAACGGATGTGTGTGCCAATTGCCGAAATTTGCAAATTCGAAAAGCAGTTTTTTTTTTTTTTAACGATATTTGAATATAAAAAACAGAATCTGTTGCCAAACTAGCCCATTTAGTGTTCAATTTTTTATTGTTAAATTAATTCATGTAAATTACATAATTTGTCATATATATACCTCTCTCTATAAGCTTAATATAGTTCATGACATAACTTATTTCTTTTCTCTCACTTTGCTGTTTTCTAGTCTATCACCACAGGTACATCATTTCAAGACCCAATCCCACAATCCAAAATTTCCCAAGCACCACCACCTCCAGTAGAAATCAACTGCTCCTTGACAATATGCCCTTCAAACAATCCAGTCCCCAACAAAACCAATATCTCCAAACCACCCCAGACATGCCCAAATTACTTCAAGTGGATCCATGAAGATTTGAAGCCATGGAAGAAAACTGGAATCACAAGAAAACAGGTGGAGAGAGCTCAAAATGAAGCACGTATAAGAATAGTTGTATTGAATGGAAGAGTGTATGTGAATAAGTACAAGTGGGTGTACCAAACAAGAGATGTTTTCACAGTTTGGGGGATTTTGCAGCTTATCAGATTGTACCCTGGTAAAATACCAGATCTGGATTTGATGTTTCCATGTGGTGACAAGCCTGTTATTATGAAAGGAGACTATGAGAGGTCAAAGGAAGCAATTTCACCACCACCATTGTTTCATTACTGTGGAAGTGATTCAACATTTGATATTGTTTTCCCTGATTGGTCTTTTTGGGGTTGGTAAGGCATTTCTGTCACTTTTTTGGATTAAATATATTCTACCTCTGTGTTTAGATTCGTTTCAACTTGGTGTCCTATGGTTCAAAAGTTGATACTTTAAACCTCTAAGGTTGTGATTGAAAATAAACTGTTAAGTTTCCCGTCAAAACTAAAGCTTAAATACATTTTATCCCCCCTTATGATTAAAACCTATTTTCACTTTATCTTCTGTAGTTCTAAAGTTGATACTTGATCTCATGTGATTGTGACTGAAATGAGGAGGATACTTGTCATTTCAAGTCAAAAGGTAATACCATCAGAATTTGCACTTAACACAACCATAGGGGAGTTAATGTGTGAACTTTTTGAACAATATAGGCTAAAGAAAAAGAGGACCTAACCGTAGTGTAGTTAGGTGTCAACTTTTCGAACCAAAGGCAGAGCTGTTACATAATGTTTGTTGGAATTGAAATGCTCTATCTGTTTCAAATTATGAGTTTCTTTTGAGAATTTCAACTACTAAAGGAAATTTTTCGGCGTTTATGAAATTTTTTAACTCCCCATTATTGATTTTTTCAGTTCAAAATTACAATGTTTCATCAAATGAAAAGTAAAAATAGTTGTACAAAATAAAGGAAAAACGAGAAAAGTGTCTAAAATATTAAAATGGGACATTCCAAAATAAAATAGAGGACTCTTAATTTGAGAAGGACAGTTATCTTATTGGATTTGGGTGCGAAAGTTGTTGAATTGAGAATGTTAGAATTTGTATTGCAGGCCAGAGATCCACATAAAGCCATGGGAGATCTTAAGGAAAGAGCTAGAAGAAGGCAACAATAGAATAAAGTGGATGGAGAGAGAACCATATGCTTATTGGAAAGGAAATACAAACATGTCTCCAATCAGAAAAGACCTTGTCAAATGCAATGCCACTCATGATAAACATGATTCAAATGCTCGGATTTATGAACTGGTGACAACAACTTTTATTAATTTCCACGAAGTTTTATTTATTTGTCTTGAGATATCAATTAAAATGTGTTTTAAAACTCTGCTTAGTTTGCGAATTCGAATAAGGAAGAGAAAAGTTTAGAGATGAAAAAACCAATTTCTTATTGATCTCCAGGAAACCAATGAAAGATTAAAATCTCTCCGGTTTCCAGAGAAACAAAAGTACAAAACTAAGATTATCTCAATTCATTTTTTTAAAATATTAAAATCAGTTCGGTCATTTTTTTTCCCTTCGATTTTTTCATGTAATCAATACCGACCGAAGTGGTTGCTTCGGTTCGGTTTTAAGCGGTGTGTGATTTTTAGAAAATCAACCGAAGTGGTCGGTTTAGTCCACCGGTTATTTTGTACACCCCTAAGTACAATCATATGATTATTTTCCCATAATAATTATGTAGGCTAAAAAATCTCTCTATCTTATATTTTCCTCAAACTTTATTTTGGGCCCTCTCAAATTAATATTTTCATGACCTAAGTCTCTCCATTTCTACACCAATTTCAATTGTCCACAATTGAGGCCAAATATGACTACTTCAATAATTGTCCTCGGTTCTTAAGTATGTATGTTTTTCATTATGTTGAAAATCAGTTAGTCCTCATAGTAGTTAGTTTTATTTACAGGATTGGAGACTTGAGAGCGAAGGAGGGTTCAAAAATGTAGACCTTGCAAGCCAATGCACTCAGAGGTGATGGTTACCCAAATCTTGAACTCATCAATTTCAACAATTCAATTTCTCTCTTATTACTTGACTAGTTGATAACCCGTACTATGCACGGGTTGTACATTATATGAACCAATTGTTAGATAACATAACAACGGTTGATTTAGTACCCGTTTGGGTTAGCTGGAAAAAAAAAATTGAGTAATAAATTGCGGAATTTGAGAAAAAAATGATTATTTTGTAAAATGGAAGTGTTTGAATTAGCTTAAGATTTCAGCACTTAAACAAACTAGCTGAAAAGCTGAAAAATTAAGCTAAAAAAAGTAGCTTGTTTTTCAACCAATCACTTAATTTCACTTTTAAGTTTTTAAAGGACAAAAATGCCTGAAAACAACAGAGTTGAATTATATTTGCATGTTGTCCTTTTTTGTCATTTATAGAAACAATCACTTTTTTTTCAGTTTGTTTGCCAAACTCACTTGTTTTTTAAGTGATGAATATTTCATCAAACCCAAACCCTAACTGCTTAATATTTCATCACTTAAAATTTCAGCACTTAATATTTCAGCTAATCCAAACGGGCTCTTAACAACTGAACTCAAAGCTATTTGTATCACTACTTGTAATTATATGTTAAATTTGTCATAACATGTCACACCCCCATCTTGCTACGTGCGGATTAGGACCATGTGACAAAGGATAACCCCCAAATAAAACACCAATTAATCATGTGGTTAAAGGAATTTCCATTCAGATTCATGTGTCATGTTTAAAATCTGGCAAATCCGGTCGACTGGTCGGAGATTCGGTCGACTGGTTGGGGATCCGGTCGATTGCATCTGCACAACAAAGAGCACCTTCTGAGACTAGACCAATCCAGTCGACTGACTCGAGATCCAGTCGACTAAGTTTGCAAAAGGGTTGCCAAACCCAGTCGACTGGTCCTAGTTCGGTCGACTGTATTGGAGTTCCAGAGAGCTCAGTTTCTGAAATGGTGATCCAGTCGACTATATTGACCAATATGGTCGACTGGTTTTCAAGCCTGATAAAAACTGTTCGAACCAAAGGTGAATCCAGTCGACTGTACACCCGATCAGTCGACTGGTTTATACTAGTAGAGCATTCTGCAGCAAAACTTAAATCCAAGTCCCAAACACAATACCAAAGCATAAAACACAATTGAAACCAAACCCATAACTTACTAACAAGTCCGCAGACATAACCAAGCATTTCAAAAACTTACAACCTAGTTTCGAGTTACAAATTACACCAACTACAAGTTATGGATTACATAATTGTAACATATTACATAAGTTCTTGAAATCCAACTATTACAAAATCATATACAGCTAATAACAGGGAACAAGACTATAGCTCCCAACCCTTGTACAACGCTTATTTCCTTTCCAAGTTCGGATTCGAACCTGCGGTGGTTGTTATTTACCACAACAGAAAATAAAAATGGTTTTCTATAAGCATTACGCATAGTGAATAATCCAAACAAGATTGAATGCTTAAACGTGTACAATGCATCAATTAAGCATCTAACAAATATCCGTGATCACTGAACTACCGGGTTGTGGACTGTGACAAATGACGTGAAAATAAGAGTGACAATTCGGCCAATTTGGTGAAGTGATAGTTCACACGGACCCGAAGACCTTTCCCTTGGCCCCGCGGTCCCTTCTATTCCTTGGACATTCATTCTTAAAGAGGATTACTTCCTCTTTTCCTCCCTTATTACTCCACCATGATCCATTTTCCATGTATTCGTTGACCACATAACACATAAGCACATAATTACATAAGCATGGCTATAACGCCCCAAGTGGTCCACTAGTCCAACAACTTAACGAGCCTGCCACATTGGCCCTTAAAATCTTAAGCCCAAGTTGTTCGTAGTAGCCCACTTGGTTCTACATATATCAGACTACTTTTTTTTTTTATATTTATCCGATATGTGACGGGATCTCTCAATCTCCCACACTTAAAGATGCTGAGTCCTCGTCGCGTTGGCCCAGTTCTCCCCCTGGCTGGTCGATGTGGAAGCAGATCATTGGTGACCACAGAGCAGCCCATAAGCATGCACAAGGTATACTACCTCGGGGCCTCTACCATTCTCTGGAACCTCTACTCCTCGGTCACACCGCCCACGGTGCCCTTACGGGACCAGGGTTGGCTCTGATACCATTTGTAACGCCCCAAGTGGTCCACTAGCCCAACAACTTGACGAGCCTACCACATTGACCCTTAAAATGCTTAAGCCCAAGTTGTTAGTAGTAGCCCACTTGGTTCTACAAATATCAGACTACTTTTTTATATTTATCCGATGTGGGACGGGATCTCTCAATGGCAATTTCACATAATTGACATGTTGTTAAGCATATCCATGGCTTCTAAGCATGAATTTACCAATTCTATATAACATTGAAGCATTAAACACATAACCACGTCCAATTTGGTTTAGAAAACTCACCTCTACAGATTATACCCAAATTAAGCTTAACAAGGTTGAATTATACCAAGACTTAGCCCAATTCTCACTCTAGAGTAAATCCTACACATTATCGGTAAACCGTGTGTCATCGATTAAAACTAGTCTCCAAAATTGACGATTAAAATAGAAATGAAAGGCATAGAAATGACCGTCTCACCTCCACGAGTCCAAATACGGCTTCGGTTTGCCGAACGGACGAACAACAACGACGACATGATGAACTAACGGTGAACAGAACCTCGTTTCTCTCTCTCTCACTCTAGGTGCCGACTCTCTCTCACTATTCTAAACTGTTTTGTTCTTTTGTTTAAAGATTTGAGAGACACATGTCTCTTTCCTCTTAACCAAACTAATGACTCATGAACCTTAATTCAATTTACCTCCCCTCAACTTCTAAGTTCTTATTATGAACCCCTAAATGTCCCATTAACTACCAAATTATCTAAATGAGTGTTTGTCTAATTCCCGTATGGGTCCCAAACGTGGTCTCAAATATTTATGAAGTTGCTATCGTACTTACTAATTTGAATCATTTTCATTAGCGCCTTTATATGTGTACCCAAATGTCCCAAACTGATACCAAATGCTATCATGTAAAAACAATATAATATGAAAGTCATTTAAACACATATTCATTTAATAATATAAATGCATATAAATGCAAATTATATTATCTAGCCCTTTCTGGGTCCCACTTCAATATCTGTCCCAACTGACAAGGGACTTCCAACTGTGTTCCTCATTGAACCTTTTTCCCACTGGTGAGTCCTCAGCCCCACCTTAATCCATCATATACACTAATTATACCAATTAATGCATATTAACAATTAATTAATCCTTTTTCAAGGTACGAGTGTTACATAACAATTCAGTTTCTGGCTTAGTACTTCATTTATCTCTCTCTCTCTCTCTCTCTCTCTCTCTCTCTCTCTCTCTCTCTCTCTCTCTCTCTTATGTTAGGTGTGCACATTAATTTCTTTTAGGTACAAGATATATGTTGAAGGAGCTGCATGGTCTGTGAGTGAAAAATATATATTAGCATGTGACTCTGTGAGTTTGATTATAACGCCACATTACTATGATTTCTTTACAAGAAGTCTAGTACCTACAGTGCATTACTGGCCTATAAATGAGAATGACAAATGCAGATCTATTAAATTTGCTGTTGATTGGGGCAACAACCACACACAAAAGGTAATTCCCCTCTCTCTCTCAAATCATAAAATATACCAATTAACTTTTTGGATATTTCCCTTGATAAATTATTTCATTGTTTCTCTAATATAGGGCTTGCATGGTAAAGTTATAGTTTTTGGTTTCCAATTTTTGTTTTCATTTTTTGTATTCATGAAGAGTAATGCTATGCTTCTCAAATTTGTATCACAAATGGTTCCCAAACATGTGGTAGTGGGCCCACTTCATTTTGATTGGAATATGTTGATGTGGTCCTACCACATGTGTTTGAGAATCATTTGGGATACAAAAGTTGGGAAGCATAGCATTACTTAATCATGCTTGACTCTCACATAAGAGAAATGCTCTCCAACAATGAAAACAAAAATCGAAAGCCAAAAACGGAAAAGTTACCATGCGAGCCCTTAGTTTCTCTTTATTGTAAACAATAAGTTTAAAGGTATGGTGTAGAGCTTAATGATCTTTAAAATTGGGAGATACTAATTAAGTACACCCATCTAACTGCTATCTATACCCAGCTTGACATAGGTGATGCTGAATGTATAACTCGTTGATGCATCTAGGTGGGTGTATTTAGTAGCTCCTACGAAAATCTCACGCCTCGGAATAACAAAAATAGAGAAAATGAATTCCTTTTTGGGTCCATAGCTAGGCCGTGACTGGTGAAATCACATGATTGCTCACACCACACAGTTCTAAACAATTTGAAATAAAGAGGTAACAATAAGCAATTCTAACTCCAGGGATAAACATAACTTAAAGTTACTAGCTATTACAATCAGAGTCTGGAATGTGAACAAAAGATACTAGAGTCTTAAGGAAACACATGCCTAATTACAAAATATAAAGAGTCTGAAAGCATAAAATAAATTAATGACGATCTAGCCCTAATCTTCAGTTGGTGTAGACGTAATCGTCGATGTAGTAGTCTTCCTCCGGCGGTCCTCCTTCGGGGTAGCCCTCCACAACATCGCCATTACCAGCGTAGAAGTCCTCGCCCTCGTGTCCTTCCCCTACATAATCATAAATAGGATAGACTTGATGTGGGAATATCCTATGGCATAAAACGCCGCCAGCTCATGAAAGCTGAGTAAGTTAAACAAAAATAGGGTATCAAAATTATGAAGTTATTGCAAGTTATAAAACGATAGAAGATTATGTTCTACTAATAATAGCTTCTTAACATTCTCTGTTAATCTCGCTTTCAGAACTCCTACTCGTATTATTACTCAAAGACTGACAACATACTCTTGATTGATAAACAAACTCGATAGTTCAACTCTATAGATATACCATCATTCCGTCCACTACTTTCAAGAACATATTCATAGCTCACCGCGTGTCATGGACACCACGTCAGTCCATTCCCAGCTTTTAAAAACATATGAACAGTTCACAGCATTTCAGGGACACAACATTTGAATAAGATATATCGTTCTATTGCCACGACTTACGTATCTACTATCAGTAATCCCAGCTCACTGCCTTTTAAGAACATATGCACAACTCACCGGCTTTTAAGAATATATCATCGATCACCTGGCCTATCTTAGGGCTAATTGGTCTAGCTCACCGCCTTTTAAGAACATATGCACAGCTCACCGACTTTTAAGAACATATCATGCCCAATGCCCACCCACGCAACATTCCCAAACCTTAGCTAACCTACCTAGTTTCATACTAACATCGATACATCACATTCCCATGTGGCCTGACTACATTGAATAAAAGGAACGATAACCCAACGGTTCATGATTACTATGTTAACTATCGTTACGAAACATTAACTCGTTATCCTTAACGTTACTTCGGCGTCCCATTATCTTTGATTATTATAGTATTACATGTGGGGATTATTGAAACAGTATTTATACAATTAAGAAGTTCATAATATAATGAACATGAATTAACCACATGCATTCTGTAACTATCAATTGATTGAGACAAAGGTCCAATAGAATGGGATAAAAACAGTAACAATCGATTGGAAAAAAGTTCAATCGATTGGATCTCAAATAATACCAATCGATTGCAAACATTGGCATTCGGCTGGGTTAACAACAATGCCAATTGATTGGGAAAAAGTCTAAGCGATTGGGACTACGTCTTCTTCCCAGAGACTGCAATCCAGAATCAAAAATATTGGGGAAAGACATAATGTGCGCCTTTCCTTCTCTGCCTTCTTCTATTCTTTTCTTCTCAATTTTGTTTTCTTCTTTCCTTTCTTCTTCTTTTGGTTCTCCTTCTCTTCTTGTCCAGAGAGTGTGTCAGTAGGTGGGTGTATATGTGTATATCCATATCTATAATCTATAATATCTATAAGTGCACCGATGCCCATAAGTGTTTTGCATTTTTATCAATCGGTGCACTTTTACTTAACTGATTTTTCTTAGAGTTAAAGTTTTAATAAGTTTGGTATACCACTTTTTTTTTTGGTCCGTCCATGAGAGTCCTATATTTTATGCATTTTTCAAATATATCATACAAATATGTTATATATGTACACACACGGTTGAGATTATTTTGGAAATAGGTCTATTGCTACCTTAGTGTTATTCAAACATTCCTATTGTAATACAACTCCTATTATTCCCATTAGATTAAGCCCACAATGGCTCTATATATACACACACGGTTGAGATTATTTTGGATATAGGTCTCGCACAATTAATACCTTATTATTCAAACATTCCTATTATAATACAACTTCTATTATTCCTATTAGATTAAGCCCACAGTGGCTGAAGTAAATTTTTTTTTTTTTTTTGGTTTTTAATTCTTTGATGGTCACCTTTCACATAGGATTCTTATTGTAATACCACTTTTTTTTTTTTTTTTTTTCTTTTTCTCTTTTCCAGTTTATTGCTATATATGTATATATGTTATATATATATCTCTAAGGTTTGGTGCACTTTTACTTAATTGATTTTTCTTAGAGTTTTAACTAAATTTGGTATGCCACGTGTTTTTTTATTGGGTCCGTCCATGTGTCCTACATAAATTTTTTTTTTTTGTAATTTTTAGATATATCATGTTAATGTGTTATATATATATATATATACATACGCAGTTGAGATCATTTTAGCAATAGATCTTACACGATTGCTACCTTAATGTTATTCATACATACCTATTGTAGTAATACAACTTCTATTAATTCTTATATTGGATTAAGCCCGCTGAAGTAATATTTTTTTGTTTTGGTTTTGGGGGAATTACTGAAAAGGACAATTATGGAACACTTGTTAAGTTTAAAGACAATTTAAAAGTACACTTAACAAAAAGGACAAAAAGTTGACAGCTGGTGCTCGCACGGTATAAGTGCGTACACCATAATATCTCCCATGCACAACCCCCTCAACCCCCGTCACCCCCACGCGCCACACGCGCGCCCACGAGCTCCACGCTCTGCGCAGACTGCTTGCACTGTGCGAGTAGTGTACCGTATCATTTCCAATTTTGAAAAATGTTTTTAAACTTTAAACATCCATCACTTTTGACCTACAACACCATTTTTCGCAAATTTTATACCGTTGGAATCGTGTCGACGAGAGATACAAAACTAGTACCATTGTTGATATGTTTTGAGAAATTTTTTTTTTCATGTTTTTACATACATGAATAATTAGTGAAATTTCACTTGATATACATAAAATATTAAGTGAAATTTCACTGAATACATGAAAAATATTAAATGAAATTTCACCCAGTTTTGTGTTCATGGGGATTAGCTTAGGGTATTATGAGACCCTCATGTAATAAAAAGAGAGTTTTCACTTAATATTCATGTATTAATAAGTGAACTTTCACTTAATAAGTGAAAATTCACTTCAGAAAACATCAGGAAACTAAAAAGCAACCTTGAGCTTTTAAAGCTCAATTCTAGAGCTTTTAAAAGCTCTCCCCAAAAAAGCCCTAAGTTCAATTTCTGCAAAGCTCATAAACTAGTTACCAAATGAATTAACATGAAATTGTTCTTTAAAAAAGGCGAAGCACCAAAATGGGGGCCAAACTAAGCCTTAATGAGGTAGCAATGGCTTTATTGCTATTCATCTTTTTTTTAATTTTTTTTTTCAAAACATATAAATTTGGCATACATAAATATTAAGTGAAAATTCACTGAACCCGTACATGCCTTCTTCCTGAAAAACTTGAAGTTAAACTTAACATTCGTGTACTCGTTCAGTGAGATTTCACTTAGTATGTCAAGTGAAAATTCACTAACTATCCCAAAAGTCGCTAGAAGTAACTCTCTAGAGTTTAAGGTCTAATTTGATACTTACTTTGTTAAAAAGTCCCTCAAATGTCAATTTAAGTAAAATTTCACTTAATATTCATATACAAGTTCAGTGAAATTTCACTTAATATTCATGTATGCCAAGTGAAATTTCACTCTTTTTTTTTCCTCTTTCATATTAAACAATGCATATTTCGTTAAAAAAAAATAAAAATCAAATTTCACAAATCAATTATAAAACATAGTTTTTCAACCCAAACAAATGCAAATTCTTGTGAAATTTCACTAAAACTCTCCTTAAGAACAAAGTGAACATTCGGTTTTTTTTTTCTCACAACATATCAACTTGGCATACGTGAATATTACGTGAAAATTCAATAACTCATACACGAATATTATGTGAAAATTCTATTAGGTTCGTCTAGAACATGACATGTAAAAATAAGAGTTTTTTTTTCTTTTGCTCAAAAGGTATCAACAATGGTACTAATTTTGTAGCTCTCGTTGACACGGTTCCAACGGTATAAAATTTGTAAGAAACAGAGTTGTAGATCAAAAGTTATGGAGGTTTAAAGTTTAAAAAAATATTTTTGAAATGGATATCATATGGTATAGCCACTCACACGGTGTGGGTGGCTGAAAGCAAGCACGTGCGTGAGGGGTGATAGTGACATAGGATTTTCTATGGTGCGCGCACTTATACCGTGTGAGCACTGGCTTAGATTCCTTTTGTCCTTTTTAGAAAATGGTCAAACCAATTGGAATTTTAACTTTTGAGAGTTACTTGTAGGGATTTTCCAATAATTTTCTATTTGGTTTTTAATTCTTTGATGGTCACCTTTCACATAGGATTCCTTACCGCTTCTACCTTTTTTTTTTTTGAAATAAGTTTAGCAAAAAATTACTCCCTCTGTCCCATATTAAGAGTTCTTGATGCCATTTTATGATGTCCCATTTTAAGAGTTCTCTTTGAAAAGTCAAAATACTTTAATACACACTTTACAAATTTGCCCTTTATTACATCCAACTCTTCCCCCTCTCTTTTTTTGATGTGACACTACAATTTTGAATTTCAAAAAGGGCAATATTGGAAAGTTAAAAATCTCACCAAAATCAAGGTTGTCCTCTTAATAAGTTGGAATTCCCAAAAGAGACTCTAAATATGGGACGGAGGGAGTATCAATTTGTGATAGAATACATAATTAAAAGTAGACTTTTAGTTCCCTCAAATAAAAAGGGGTTAATTACATTCCGCACCATGCGATTAGACCAGTTTTACTTTACCCCATGGTTCAAATGTGGACACTTACCCCTATATAGTTGTGGACTAAAGTGAAAACTGTTAAGATTTTTCGTCAATTCTGACAGAAATTTCAAAATTTTGTTTGGTGGCAAAATTTTTTATCACCAAGGGGTTAAGTGTCAAATTATACAATTAAGTGTTAAAATGTTTGATCAATTTAAATTTGTCGTCAGTTTTGATACAAATCTTAATAGTTTTAATTAGTCCACAACCACTGAGGGTTAAGTGTCCAATTTTAAACCACAGGGGGTTGAATGTCTAGTTTTAATTTTCATAATTTGGTTTCCCACATGCTTTTTCGTTTGTACCACAGTAGTAGCATATGGTACGAGCAATTACCGCCACAAATTATTTCAGTCACATTGCAATTAATAATTGAGTTTGAACTGGAGACTTTTCATTTTGTTTATTTATTTTAACGTTTACTTTTTATTGTCTCTATTTCCTTTGCCTAAAGAGTTTTCGAATTACTTTCTCTATCCTTGCGGCTATTTCAATAGCGAAACGAGCTTGGATGAACCATTATCCAATCACAAATATATTTGAAATTCGTGGGGGAAGTTGAAACAGTAATTAAAATATTTGTGATAAAAAGTTTTGACATGACAAAAACATATCCATTTATATATGACATTGTACATTTAATAAAATTAGATAATTAGAGCGTGTGTGTGGAATAATATTTAAAGTGCATTTTCACCAACTGTAATAACATCATCATATTTTTTTTCTTACTGAATTTAAAGATGCATTCCAATTGTACTAATTTAAGCCAGTTGAATTAGTTGTTCTTTGTACTTTCTTCCTATAACACTCTTTTGAAAAATTCCAACAAAGTAGTAAAATTAATGTCCGTGTGAACACAAAATGTGGGAGAGGTACGTGTAATTAAGGTAAACCTCAGGGGAGGTTTGTGTAATTAACCCTTTTAACTGTATTTTTGTAATCATTTTTATACTTTATTTTGTGCAGCTTCTTATACAAAAGTCCATTCCAGGAATAGATTTTCAACATGGAATTATAATTTAGATGGTTTTTTTTTTTTTTAAAAGAAATAATTGTTTGGTGAGTGCGAGTTTTTAAAAAGTAAAAAATAAAAAGTGCGTCCAAATGTACAAATACGTTTGATGGCAACATCTTAAAAGTGCAAACTTATACCTACTTTACAATATTACCCTTAACCAATGTCCATGGTTAGGGTATATAGTTAGTTATAGATTTTGGATAAAGATGGCATTAGGTTATAAAATAAGGGATAAAAATATAATTGTGTGTGAAAAAGTTCCTGACTTCTAGGGAAGTGCAAAGTCATAGTTTTCAGAAGTAAGAATTTTTGACCCCAAATGGGCATTCTAAAGATGCACTTCTTGTCAAGAAGTCCATTCCCAAACCTAACTAAACGAATTTCACTTTTGTAAATGACCTTCTTCTTCTAGAATAATTCCCAAAGGATTCCAAACACCCTATAATAATAAGTAAATGTTACAAATTTTTAGCTTTATACATGATATTAGGAATCACACCAAACTACATAATAAATCTACTGTAGACAATCAAATCAAATTGTAGTAAACAATCTAATCCTAAACTATTTCAACGTTCAAATATTGTCACCTTAGTTCCATGGAAGACAAAATTTAGTAGTTCATATTGATGAAAAACTATTTCATATTATTTTGGATTGGAGAAGACAAAAAATTATACAATCAATAGCAAGTTAGAAGAACTATTTGTGTAAGACAAACTTAGAAAGACTGTTTTAGAGTTTAGGCTTTATTTGAGTATTATAGGTATGATTGTGTGTGTCTATGTGTGTTTTTTTTATTATAGATATCATCATCAAGCATGTCCCATTTTATTCTTCTTGGTGTTTCCCCTAATTAGTGCCTTCAAAAAATATTTCATAACTGTTGGAATAGAGAAACTCATTCTGATTCCGAAACAATAGAATTTCAAAATTCTATTTGGATTCCAAAGTTTTGGAACATTGTTCGATAAGATTTGGAAATCGGATTTCTTTTTTTCAAAATTTTAACTATTTTTAAATGAGTAATCTTGAATTTTAGTTACAAACAACATAAAACCTTCAATGTCATAAGTTTAGGAAGAAAAAAAAATGAGTACAGGGATATGAAGAATATTTGGATCGAAAGTTGTTCGAAATATTTTAGAAATTTATAATTTTAAAATTTCCAGCACCATTTCGATTTGAATGCAATTGTCTCTTCTTTTGTTTTTTTGTTGTATTATTCATATTTATTGAATTTTTCAATTTGAAACGAATTTTACAATTCCATTTTCAAATTAGTTTCAGAATTTCATTCCAACTTGTACTCATATGACCATATAATTAACAAGAAATGGAACACAAACAAATTGTGATTTAAAAAAAAAAAAGAATTGAGACATAAATTAAAGCTTACAATTCGAAAGATATTTTATTATCTAAACAAATTAATATTAGATGTCTGACGTGGCTCTTCTAGATTTTAATTATTCTTTAAAAAGATATGAAAAACTATTTGTACGAGTCAATTGTTTAGCCAGTTTAATCCTTCAATTTGTTAATATCTACTTTCATGTGCATCAACCACGTGCAAAGCACGTGATGTAAAACTAGTATATATAAATGAGTGTATATATATATATATAAAAACTCAAATATCTCTCCATCTCTCTCTCTCTCTCTCTCTCTCTCTCTCTCTCTCTTCCTACAATTTCCAAAAGGAAAAAAGTGAGATAAATGTCCCATATATATAGAGGGGAGCGAGTTCACGTGGCCAATCCCCAACCAACTAAGAGAATCAAAATTTGCTGATGGCAATCAATTGGCAAAGCTTCCAATTGATTGGGGTAGGTAGAGAATGTACCAATCAATTGAGACTAGGGTCCAATCAATTGGGGGTAAGTATTTATTACTCCAATGGAATGATATAGGTCCAATGGATTGGGTTAAGGCGGTTAACATGTCAATCGATTGGATGTCAATCGATTGGTAAAAGATCAAATCGATTGGGAAACAAGATAAGGCAATCAATTGGTAACATGGTCCAATCGATTGTGACGCAAAATTTAGCAATAGGTAAAGTAAAGCTCATACATATAGTAAAGTAACAATACAAGGTCTTATTCATTATTATACATTAAAAATACAGGGTATTACAGAAAATTTGGAGACAAAATATCAAGTATATGCATACAGTACAAAAAAGGACAATTATGCCCTTGAGTAAGAGTAACATCACAAGAATGCCCCTTTGTGGGAAAATATGACATTAAAAAATGTAATTGCTGAGGATGTTTTTGTAATTTGTTCGCTTCCTCGAGGACACAATTGCTTTTCTACACTCTAAATAGATTCTTGAAAGGGCAATTATGGCATTAAAAGCCCAAGTGTGACATCCATTATATATATATATATATATAAGACAGCCAAATCCTTTCCTAGAATGTGCCATATGGCACTTCCTCATATTTTCTTTTTGCCATATGGAATTTTGTATTTTTTCTTTATTGGGTTTAGAAAAGCCTTGATAAAAAAATAAATAAATCATTAATTACAAATAAATTAATGTGCACCGAAATGTATTCTTTGAGAAGCCTAAAGGGTGATGTAGAGAATTGTAATCATCACTTTTTTTTTTTATGAATAAAATCATCACCTCAACATGTGACCTTTTAGTTTTATGCTCCAATTTATAAAACTCATCTCCTGTTCATTTCACATGTACCACTCTCTCTCTCTGTCTCTCTCTCTCAACCAAAGCCAACCCAACTTAAGTCACCAACAATGAACAAATTTTTTTTGGTGGTACATATGCTTCTATTACACATAACAAAAAAGTGTACAGAGAGCTGAGAAGGCATGTTTATTTGAAACAGGAGTTTTTCATTACTCACTAAAAAAGACTCGCTCAATGGATGAATGTATGTGGACCGAAACTTACATTGTGAATCTATTGAATGTGTGCTCGAGTTTTTCCCTATTTTACAATAATGCAACCTAGCTATATACATTGAAAAAACGGCACCCTAATTGACTAAAAGTTGAAGTTGCCAAATCCTTTCCTAGAATGTGCCATATGGCACTTCCTCATATTTTCTTTTTGCCATATGGAATTTTGTATTTTTTCTTTATTGGGTTTAGAAAAGCCTTGATAAAAAAAAAAATAAATCATTAATTACAAATAAATTAATGTGCACCGAAATGTATTCTTTGGGAAGCCTAAAGGGTGATGTAGAGAATTGTAATCATCACTTTTTTTTTTTTTATGAATAAAATCATCACCTCAACATGTGACCTTTTAGTTTTATGCTCCAATTTATAAAACTCATCTCCTGTTCATTTCACATGTACCACTCTCTCTCTCTCTCTGTCTCTCTCTCTCTCAACCAAAGCCAACCCAACTTAAGTCACCAACAATGAACAAATTTTTTTTGGTGGTACATATGCTTCTATTACACATAACAAAAAAGTGTACAGAGAGCTGAGAAGGCATGTTTATTTGAAACAGGAGTTTTTCATTACTCACTAAAAAAGACTCGCTCAATGGATGGGTGTATGTGGACCGAAACTTACATTGTGAATCTATTGAATGTGTGCTCGAGTTTTTCCCTATTTTACAATAATGCAACCTAGCTATATACATTGAAAAAATGGCACCCTAATTGACTAAAAGTTGAAGTTGCTCCTGTCACTTTTGAGGAAATAAGCATATATAGACTTGATGCTAGAAAGGCATTTTGCAGAATGATAACCAATAAAAATTTGATGTTCATTCTTGAATTTATGCTTTAAAAATTCTTTACAGTACTCAATCTACAAATTTGATATTATTATTGTCTTATAAGTATGATTTATCGAGGTTAATGTATATAGTACTTTTTTTTAAGCATGTATACAGTCCACTTGACTGGCCTAATATTTGTAGGTTCTATAATATTGTTTGGCTATTTATCCTTCGAAGGATATTTGTGTAATTTTGTGTGCGAGTGTGCTAAGTAAGCAAGTTGCCAATGTATTGTATGACTGTGTAAGTCAAATGCACCTCACCAGGGCAATTGTGACCGTTTGAATGCCTTAACTAAAAGGACCTTTATCGTGTAGAATTGACTAACAATTACAAGATAAGATCCAAATTATCTATGATACTAGATTAAATTAAGTAAGGACTATAAAGCAGTAAAGGAAGGAAACTACTTTATTTAAAACAAAGTAAAGTACAAAAACCTAAACTTGAAGAGTACTTCGAAGTGATGTTCTACTCCTAAGGAAAAGGAAAGCTATAACAACAGAAGTGTATTATGAAGAGTTGTTTGCGTGGTTGCGTGTGTCCTTCTCATTCCATTTCCTTCGCTATTTATAGACCTTCGAAGTAACTGCTTGCTCCAATCATCACGTGCTCCAACTGCTACTTCAAATTGCCTTGGTCTTCCTTCGACACTTGTCCTGGCAGTTACCTTTTGAAATTAAACATTGCCAAATAACAAACTGCTCGCGCCCAGGCTATCTGTTTGAAATCTTCCACTTGTACTTATGAATCTCAAGGAAGAACAATGAAATTGGTGTAAAGCCAAACAAAATGTACATAGGCATATGTGGTCAAACCTTGACAAATTAAATTTCTAAGTGGGAAAAAATTTCTAATACTAGTTTTTTCCAACTCTATTGTGGCTTAAAAGGCACAAGAGATAGGAAAGGCAGGAAGCAAGTTCACTCAAGAGGAGCTAAAAATGAAGAATGTGTATGACTACATGTATCATCTATTAATCGAATACGCGAAGCTTCTGAAATATAAACCTACTGTGCCGCAAGGCGCGGTGGAAGTGTGCTCAGAGACATTGGCTTGCTCAGACAAAGGGTTTATGAGGAAGAGTAAGTTAAATTCCATGGTGAATGCTCCTTCAAATACTAGCCCATGTACTATGACACCCCCATATGATCCTTCAACTCTTCAAGCTTTTCTTGAGAGAAAAGAAAATTTGATAAAGCAAGTTGAGATGTGGGAAGCAAGTCAAGATAGTTGAAGAAGGGTTGTTAAGTTTAATAGGTGTTCCCAATTTTGTTGCTAAGGAATTTTTTGAGAATCAATAAAATAGTATCAGTTTTAGTCTCACTGTCGTTGATGTATTTGTTTTATGAAGACCAACATCATTTTGGTTTGTCTACAAATATGTTGCAAGGATTTTTGTGAAATGCATTAAACGGGATCATGTTTAGGCTGTTTAGCCCCTTTTTCATTCCTCTATCCAGTTCTACGAGTTTAGGCATAAAACAAACAAAACATGAGGTTTCGAAGATCAACATATCATGTTCATCATTTGACAAAGAACATGTTTAAAAGTGGTGTGGATTGATCATGGACATTTATATAATAAGTTAAGAAAAAACTACCAAACTCCAATACATAGAAGTTTTGGAACAAATCCCTCAAAGGAAAAAAAAAAAAAAAAGAAAAAAAGAAGAAGAAGAAGTTTTGGAACAAATAATTGGGGTCCAAAACAGAGGGTTTTCAAAGGTGAAACTGAGGCTTGAAATGGCTCAGCCTTGCTAGAAATCTGGACATATTTGAACATTTGGACCAAAATATATGGAAATGGAATTTTAATGAAAATCATGCCAAACTAAAATTTCCAGTGATAAAATAGAGTAAAAAGTGTATCCCTATTTTTCTTGACTTTCCAAACAACCCTTAAAGTGTATTTTTAGCTCTGAGTCGAACTTGGACGTAAGAAAAGAATATCTATGATCACCACCTTTTAACTTTTAAAATTAATTACAGAAGTGACTTTTAAAATTAATTACAGAAGTGATTTTTGGACTTTCCAAATAGTCCTCAAAGACAAGGAACTCAAAGTAGTCTTATCATAGCCCTAAGACAAGTGAGGAATTTCATTAAATAAAGAGAAAATACACCCGAGACAAGGATCAAGGAATGAATAAACTCACAGGACCAAGGTACTCTCCTGGTCATAAAAAATCTCCTAGGACCAAGGAATGATAAATGTGAAGCTCACATCAAACCTTATATACTTCTATATACTAAGAATAATGATATGGTAATTTGAATCCCAAATTTAATTTTCAAATACTATGGTAGTTGTTAATGCTTGAGCGAATTGCAATCGCTTCCATTCCTGTGTTCCATAACAAAAACACTTTGAAATTAATGTAACCAAGTCATGTCTTTGGTCTTAGTTTTCAATATACGACATGGATGTTATGCGTTTGGAACAAGAATGATTTTTTTTTCTATGATCATAAATCATAATTAAAGATTGGGATGGATATAGAAATGTGATAGAGTGAAACTTTATTTATTAGAGAAGTTGAGAATATAAGGGTACAATCAATGCAATGGTGGATGCATGGGACAAGGGGGTGATCATGGCACCCCCAAGGGTTTAGAGTATTTGCATATTCTCTCCAAAGTTTTAAATTTCTTTTAAATTTTATAAGAATTGTCCCTCCCAAATTATGTTACGTTTACACAGTCTCCTCCAAGCCATTATTCGTGAATCGCCAATGCATCAACACTTGGCTCATGTCCTTATACAAAAAATCTGTTTCCCACTTACAAGTGCAAGGAAATAAGTTTGCTTTGTAAAAAAAAGCAAACACTGTATCAGAACACGTCTCTAAAGCAAGTTAAAAATAAAGAGGATAATACAATTAAGATGGACAAGAATGTATTCCGAAAATATCATTCCAGACACACCCTAAAGGCACCACAATAAGCATTAGGTCTGTAAATAATCATGCACACACGCATACGAGTAAGATGTAGGACATACATTGCAGAATAACCCGACGGATCGTCTTTTTGGTGTTGCTACGAGTGAGCCCGACATCTTCACCCACAAATTGTTGTAATTTGGTGCTTCCGTGTACGCTCTTGTGCTTCGAATTGATCATGAGAATACCTACTAGAGAAATCCCCTTTGGTTGTATGCACTAAATCCCAAGCCATAGTGTGATTTGGCTTAGAGAGAGAAAACGAATCTAGAGAAAAAGAGAGAGAGAGAGAGAGAGAGAGAGAGAGAGAGAGAGAGAGAGAGAGAGAGAGAGAGAGAGAGGGGCTAGCTATATGAGAGGGATAGAGAGTTGTATCTCTTGTGTGTATCAACCCTTATGTAGCCCTATATACCCATATATATATAGGCACACACTAGTAGGGCTGGACTAGTGCTCCCAAGTCTAATCCCACTAGGATTACTTGGAGCCTAAGATAAGCCCATTGGACCTGGTCCATAACAAATGTGGATGACCCATAACCCACAAAATGCTAACATCTCCTACTCACCTATATAGGGCTTGCGCTAAACAAATCTCTCAGATTTCAACTTTCATCATATCCTCATAAGAAAATAGTACGTGCGACCTCACAAAAAGAACGTACAACTATAGAAGCAGAGATGCAAAGTCAATCACATAACTAGCAGAATGCATCACTCGAAAGCTTCTCATGTATACCTGGCCGATGACATTAAAAATAAAGAATACTCTAAGTGGAAAAATTCTTGGAAATATTCTAGTAATAATTGCGTTATGTTGTGTAACTTCATACAAGAGAACGTGGAAAAGGGAGTTTGCAAGTTTTCAGATAAAGCTATGGGGATTGATGCCGACACATTTCCTCTGATTCTAGGCACAAACATGGTGGTGCTTGACTTGTCAAAGCTAACCAGGCCCAGGCCAAAGGTTGATCTGTCAGAAAACTTAGAGGAAAGACCGAGGCAGAATGAAGGCAAGCAGGTTGCTACATCAGCCTCTGACGGGCTGAAGGTGACCATCTATTAGCTTCGGAGGACATACCAGGAAAGAAAGGAAGCAAAAAGGAAAGCAGAAATCGAAATGGCCTGATCAAATACTAATAACTTGATTACCGATCTATGATACCAATTGGACCTAATTGAACAAGGCCTTTGCCCAAGGTGCAAGGTCGGGGTAAAGAAATAAACAACCAGCTCTAGCAAAAGGCCGAGAACAACTGAGGACCGCGAACACTGTCCAATGAGATTGGTACATGAAAGACATTCACTGCTAAAGCAGGGTCCATCTAAGTCCGAGTGGGTACCAAATCCACCATCTTCTCTACAGATCGGCACCAAAAAGTCTGGCCGATCATAAGAAAGACATCACAAAATATCTCCAAGGCAAAGCAAACCATGGGGAACTGCATCTTCTTCAGGTTTACGTTCGAGAATGGTGTAACCACCAAGGGTGGATCAAGGGAGGTAGCATCGGGTTAACCACCCCAAGTTCCCAATAATGCCCAAATATACAAAGTTTCTAGAAAAGAAGATATCAAAAGACAAGACAGCAGAATGGGAATGATAATCTGGGAAGATCAGGCAAAAATTTATCCAGTTTTTCTTAGGTCCTATGTGCCTGATTCTCCGAAGCAGCCATCAACAGAAGAGGAGCTTGTGTTTAACAGAAACACATGCAAATGAGCAATGCAAACCTCTGAACATTTGAAGAAGCAGCTCAGAAAAGAAAAGACTTCGATGGAATACAAGCCTGATAAGGGCGAACAGACTGATGACTACTCAGACTCGGATGATCTGGCAATCCAGTTGGGACTATTCCAAAGGGATTATCATCTAATATGGTGTTCACCTTACCAATGTACTTTATGGCCAAGCTAGATTAGCCAATGGCCATGAAGGGAGATATAGTGGAAGGCCAGATAAAGGAGCTAGCCATGATAGAAGATCTATTCTAGAACGGTGGAGAAACTGTCAAACCAAAGATAGTAGAAGCGACGAACAAAAATGTGGATGCTATGGACCAATAGTCTGATCAGCCTAAGATAACAATCTTAAGGCCGAAAGGGCGGCAAATAGCTAAGGGAATAAAATCAGAGGGACCCATAAAAAACTAAGGGTGTCTTACCTTTAGAACTGATGATTGGAGGCCAGACCTTCATGATGGAATTTTTCATAGTAGAGACTTTGGCCGCGTACAATGCTCTATTAGGTCGAGATTGGATACATCCCAATTATTGCATTCCTTCTACCCTGCACTAATTGTTGATCTTCTGGAAGGGAGACGAGGTAGAAGTGGTGGGGGTAGATACAAAACCATTCGTGGCACGCGTGCAAATGACTCATGCAGTTTTGTATGAGGATGATATCGAACCAGTTATCTTGCTGGGTTATAGCAAACCTGGCATGCCGAATGCAGCAACTTTCATCAAGGGAATGTCCCGAGACCTGAAATCACACTACCACAATCTTAATCGGACTGAAGAAGATAGGCCGATTTAAATCAATGAGCAAGATGTCATCGATGCATCCACAACCGATTGAAATTCAGAGACATCTGGCCCTGCGAGGCAGCTTGGCCAAATGGTGTACATTTCTGGCCGAGAAGAGGTTAGAGATCGGACCGACCAATGTCGAGGTAAATTTGGCCGATTGTATTTATGAAGAGGAGCTTCCTAAGGAAGATGACATCCAAATGGAGGAATTGGAGACGGCCATAGCAAAGCTAGACGACCTTAAGGCTAACGTTCAAGACCCTCTGTTGGAAGTAAACTTGGGAAATGAGGGCGAGCACAAGCCTACTTATGTGAGCCAGGTGCTTGAACCACAATTTCAGACCGACATCATAGCCCTTTTAAGGAAGTATAAAGATTGCTTTGACTGGGACTATGATGAGATGCTAGGGCTGTCCAGAGACTTGGTGGAACACCGATTACCAATCAAGTCTGGGTTAGCGTATGTCACCTGAGGTCACTTTGAAGGTGAAAGAAGAGATGGAGAGACTCTTAGGGGCTGGCTTCATTTGGACTGCAAGGTATATGGAGTGAGTCTATAATGTTGTTCCAGTGGTAAAGAAAAATGGAAAGCTTTGGGTCTGTGTTGATTTTAGAAATTTGAACTTGGCTACCCCAAATGATGAATCCCAATGCCAATGGCCGATCAATTAATATATTCAGCTGCCAAACATAAAAATTTATCTTTTATGGATGGGGCATTCAGGTTATAATCAAATCTACATTGCCAAAGAAGATGTCCCGAAGACAGCTTTTTGGTGTCCGAGGGCAATTGGAGCCTTTGAGTGGGTTGTGATGCCATTCGGACGGAAGAATGCAGGAGCCACCTATCAACGTGCCATAAATTCAATATTCCATGACATGATTGGATAGTTTGTGGAGGTGTACATCGATGATGTGGTGGTGAAGTCCGGTAACAACGCCGAGCACTTGGGTGACCTTGAAAGGGCATTTGAACGAATACGAACTCACAAATTAAAAATGAATCCACTCAAGTGTGCGTTCGGTATGACAACAAGAAACTTCTTAGGGTTCTTAGTGCATCAGAGGGGTATAGAAATTGACAAGAACAAGGCTCGAGCTATTCAAGCAGCAAAGCCTCCAGCCAATAGGAATGAGTTACAGAGGCTCCTCGGGCAAATAAACTTCCCCAGGAGGTTTATCTCTAATTACGCAGGGAAGACTCAAGTATGGACCCCACTACTCAAAATCAAGTCCAATCATGAGCTCAAGTGGGAAACATCCATCAACAATCATTTGAGGGAATAAAGCAATATTTATCTACACCTCCAGTCCCAATGCCACCTACGAAAGATAGAAGTTTGAAGTTGTATATATCAGCCTCTGATTGCTCTATAGGAAGAATGTTAGCTCAAGACAATGAGCAAGCTAGGGTAGAGAGCAGGCTATTTATTATCTTCAGAGAGTTCTAACTCCAATCGACCAGCAGTACGCACCGATTGAGAAATTATGTTTAACACTCTATTTTTCTTCATAAAAGTTAAGGACATATATGTTGCCCGTTTCCACTTACATTATTTGTCAAAACTAATGTGAATAAGTACATGTTGTGTAAACCGATTATGCATGGCCGAATTGGAAAAAGGACCTTGGCCCTCATGGAGTTTGCAATCTAATACTGATCGTAGCAGTCGGTGAAGGGCCAGGCCTTAGCTAATTTCCTGGCCGATCACTCAGATCCCACTGATCTAGGCGATTGGATCTTAGCACCTAAAGTTTTGAATGTATCTTTGATGCCATGGTCCCTAATCTTTGATGGCACTAAAAATTCAGAGGGTGCTGGAGTAGGGGAGGTCATTATATCACCCAAGAATAAAAGGACTAAAATGTCTTTTTGGCCTTACTTTAAATGCACCAACAATCAGGCCGAATACGAAGCACTAATCATCGGGATGGAGATACTCCTTAAAATGGGGCATCCTCTGTACACATAAAGGGTGATTTAGGCCTAGTGATAGCCCAGATATCCGGAGAATTCCAGATAAAGAGTTGGGAGCTATGCCCATTTCATTCAATGGCCATCCAACTAATGGACTGTTTTGATGATGTAAGTGTTGGAAAAACAGGTTTAAATGGAAAGTTTAAACGCGCAGCGGAAAAATCAAGTTATGAAACTTTATTGGCATGCCTGGATCTACTACTCGTCAATTCTACAGATACGCACAAGAGGGGACACGAGTTATACCTTAGTGTCTTGAACCCAATTCTGATCTTCAACTTCCAGCAGCCTCCACTAGATGATCTTCACCCTTATGACTCCTGCGGATGCCTGCCAGAAAGACTAGGGTTGGTGGGAACCCTAATGGAGAGGATAGAGAAGGTTTTGGGACTCCAAAACAGTTTCTGCAGCTTCTGACGTTCAAAACGACGAACAACATTTTCCAGAACGTAGCTGCCCTATTTATAGATTCCCAGAACCGATCTAGACTTCGAGCGATCGAAGTGCCTTCGATCGATCGAACATTCGATCGATCGAACCATCTTCGATCGATCGAACCTTCAGACTTCAATCGATCGAGACATCTTCGATCGATCGAACCTGTCTGGACATCATCCTCAAGCATCTTTCCAAACATCCTGGCGGAGCTAAGAGTGGGACCTCCTAGGCTCTTTATTGTTGGCTCAGACCAGTTTGTTAATTACCATGACCAAACTCTTTGATCAGCAAACTAACTAACTGGTCAGTTAAAGTTTACTCCACTATAAAACGATAACTGAACTCCAACGCAAAAGAACATATCCGAAGCGATAACTAGACTTGTATGGTGTACTAATGTCCCTCTACCGTCAGCATTCGTAATCATATTCAGGTAATCGGATAACTGTTACTGTCAACCTGAATCATGATTACTTCTTGTATTCCTTGAGTCCCATTCACCTCTCATGATTACCAAACATGTTGATAACTCTTATCAACAAGACTGCAGTACTCAGTAATCGACTTGGTGACATTCTCAAGGGAATGCTTACTCTGAAACAGAGGGTAGATTCTATCTTGACAATGCATGTTCACAACCCTATGAACATGACATACCCAAGATACCCAGGTGTTGATCTTTTATAGACCTCACTGATTGGTAAATCAAAGCAGTCATATCCACAGTCTGTGTTCATAATCGTCTCAAGATTGAGAACACGTACCTTATACAAGTTATGAGTTCCTATTGACTGTTTGACAGCCTTAAGCGTCAATAGGAAACTCAGGTCCGTCAATGCACTATAAGCACTAGCATATCAACTAAGAGCTACACTCTAGTGATTGAGATTAATCACTCCATCCAATGGTAGTTAATTATGCTACAGTGTAGACTTGATGAGGTATCCAGTCTCATCATCCACTGTGACACATTCTAAGTATTAAAGAATAGTAATTCGTATCTCACTTGTGTGCATCTCATACACACACGAATTACTTACTATAATACTTAAGGATTAACAATCATCTCATGAAAAGAACATACACAATAAAATGTAAAGCTGATATCCATATATTAAAATGTCAATGTCTCATACAGAAAGTAATGGTTTGAGGGCACAAACCCAACAGTAAGTATAAGTTACATACCAAGATTAACCAATGCGGAGGCTGATAGATTAGCTAAAGCCGAATCGGCCTCGTCCTCTCAAAAGGGCGAGGAGAATCAGACAATCACAATACAGGTTCGATCATTGCCATTAATGGTAAAGAGAGGATGGTATACTGAAACTAGTTTGGTCCTGATAAAAGAAGATGATTGGAGGGTTCCTATCATTGAATACTTGAAGCATTCCAATGTTAGGGTTGACCGCAAAACAAGATTGTTTTCTGTCCGATTTATGGTACTAGACGATGAGTTATTCAAGAAACCTATCGGGGATGATGTAATCCGTAAATGCCTAAAAAAGAAACAAGATATACAAGTTATGGCTGAGGTCTATGAAGGAATTTGTAGGGCACATCAGGCCGAAACCAAGATGAAATGGCTTTTAAGGAGGTATAATTACTATTAGCCAAGCATAATAAAGGATTACATTAGCTATGCTAAGGGATGTCAAGCTTGCTAGAAGCATGGCCCGATTCAGAGGGTGCCAGCAAAGGAACTCCAACCTGTGATAAAGCCATGGCCGTTCAGAGGATGGGCGATGGACCTAATTGGAAAGGCATTTCCCCTATCATCGGGCCAACATTTTTTTATAATAGTAGCTACAGATTATTTCATGAAGTGGGCTGAAGCCATACACTGTAGGGTAGTGACTCAGGCCACTATGATTAAATTCATTGAGGAACACATAATACACCGGTTCAGCCTTCCAGAAACCATAACGGCTGATCAAGGATCAGTATTCACAGGGGTAGAGACCATGTCCTTTGTAGAAAGTAGGAGGATCACCATTCTGAACTCAACTCCGTATTATGCTCAGGCAAACGGGCAAGTCGAGTCATCTAACAAGATACTTAAGGGAATCATCGAGAAAATGATGAGGGAAAACCCTAGGGAATAGAATAAGCCTATCCGAAGCAATTTGGGCTTATCGGACATCCAAAAGGTCTAGTACTGGGGTTACACCATTCATGTTGACCTACATGCACGATGCCATGCTACCTATGGAGGTCACTATCCAATCAGCCCACAGAGCTTTGCAAAACCAGCTTGAGACTACTGAATACACTGAGGCTATGATAGCTGAGTTGGAAGGACTTGACAAAATGAGGCTAACAGCCTTAACCTCATTAAGAGTGTAGAAGCTTCGGGCTGCCCGAGCATACAATAAAAAGGTAAAAAAAAAGTCCTTTTGTACAGAGGATTTGGTAATATGGAAGGCCATCTTGCCTATTGGGGACAAGGATAACCGATATGGTAAGTGATCGGTTAATTGGGAAGGTCCCTTTATTGTCCATCAAGTCAAGAAAGGTGGGGCATACAGGCTGTGCGATATGGATGGAAAAGTTCATACAAGATTAATAAACAGTCAATATTTATACTGGATAGGAGACCATTGATTTAGAATACAGACCGAATCCAGGGTTATAATATGAATTTCTTATTAACTATGAGCCTGAATGATCAAAAGTGTAATTTTATAAATAAGTGCTGCGCACAGCTTACGTACAAAAGTATTGATTACAAAAGAAAAGAAACAAAAATATATATATATATATATATTTATTTACAAAATAGAGATCGACCTCTAGGCCAACTCAAAACTCCTAAGCTTCTCTTTAAGGTTGTGCCAGATCTTTTCAGCTCTAGTCCGATCTTGTTGAGCTTTGTGTAGCTGTTGAGACCATGCCCGAGCATTGGAAAGATTGTCTTGGAGCCGATCATTGCATTTCTGGGAATCTTGGCGGAATGTAGCCAAGGCTGTGTCAATCTGGACCAGAGTAGCGTCATTGGTAATAGTGGTCTGCAGGTAGGTGTGTCTAGCAATGATTTATGCCCGGGTCCCCTTACCAACTTCATACTTGGCCTTGACAGACTCAAGAAAGTTTATCGCTTTTTGCCAAGCATTAAGATGGGATTCAGCCTCTTCTTGGGATAGATTGGCCATTGGCACCAAAGTATGGAACCCCGGTAGCCGTTCTTGGATTTTCTTTAGCAATGAGATCTTCCTGGCAGAGAGGGAGTGATCGGCCATCAAGGAATGATCGGCCAGCAAAGAACTCAGGGCGGCGTCAACTTCAGCAGATGGAGGAAGAATACTCAGATCTTTGCCAACCAGCCCAAGGATGAGGTCCTTTGACCTCTGGAGGCTGGATAGAGTGGCTGCTTCAGGCTCAAAGGAGCCAAGATCAAACCCCCCCAAGTCCAGTTTAGTAAAGAAATCATCAAACGGTATGAATGGTTCTGGACCTAGGGGCAACCTATAAACACGAGGCCAAGTGGCTTAGTATTTAATGTCTAGCAAAGGAAATAACTAAGCCCGGGTAAGAAAGATGATTACCTGAACAGGTGCAGGAGCAGATGAGGCTGAAGCATCCTGAGAGATAGTAGCCAAGGATGTAAAAGCAGCAACCCTGGTGTCTTATTGCAGGGCTAGAATTAAGACCGTTGGGCCCTGGGAAGGAATATCAGACGTCCCTGCCGGAGCTTTAGGGGTTGTGTTCGCAGTGTGCTGAATGTTTTTTTCAACAATGATGGGATCGGCCATAGGAGGTTGGTTCTCAGTTAATTAAGCCAATTCTTCTCTAACCTCAGTAGTGGGGGCGTCGGTCATACTAGTTTCCTCTGCATTTATTCGTGCCAAGTTCTCTACAATGCCTGGGTCAGATGTGCCCGTCAAGTCATCCCCACCAGCCTAACCCAAGGCCAGTGTGACCGTCTGCTCAACCTCATCATCATTAGTGCCCGTTGGTATATTCTCTAGTGTATCCTCACTGCTAGAAGAGATGACTACTTTTTCAATCTCGGGCTCGGTGGTAGGGTTGGCGTTTCAGTCTTCATCAAGATGAGACGAGGGAGGAATGATGCACAGCGGAATTGGGCCTCTCTCCGCTATTTGCTCGAGAATAGCTTCAGCCCGTTCGGATGCTATCTGCTCGTCATTCACGAGCAAGCCTCGTTTTACCCAGTCTTGGTTTACAGTGATAGATGGAGGAAGGGGGACTAGCTGGGTAAGCTCGAATTGATGGGCGAAGAGCAGAGCAAAATAAAATTCCACCCTACACTTATTACTGATGTGAGGGATGGTCGGGCTATAAATAATGTCTCTAGCTATCAAGTAGCTAGAGAATATCTTATTGTAAGTGGTTTGGGTGCCCGAACCCCAATTGGAAAGGTTGTTAGAGAGGTGAAGAAACGGTCTAAAGTGAAGGGAGAAGAAGGGAATGAACAAAGAAGGAGCCTGAATGGAGAACCCTTCATAAAAGAAAGTAAAACACTCCTCCAAGGAGTGAGAGAAGGGAACAACATCCACAAAGTGGACAGCAAAAATGGGAACCTCGGCTAGCTCTCGGGCAGTAGGCCGATGTTCTGGGAAGTACAAATGCAGCCAAAGTTGCAAGATCCAAATCTGAATCCCTCCGGAACAGAAACACGAATAAATAAAGTTTGTCACACCTCGAACTAGGTGTGCCCAGATTAAAGTGGCCAAAGCCAAAGGCTGACCATCAGCCAGGGCCAAGGCTAGAGTTGTATACTCTCTCGTGATGGCTTGACAGACTGAGTAAAAGAGGTACTTGTTTAGCCAGTAAATGAAGAAGGCAGTGTGCTCAGCATCGGACATCACCGTTTCTTCTACACCAATGCAAGCAGCAATGAAGGACCCGTAAGCATTGATCAGCTTGAAGAAAATGACACTGTCCTTCATGAATTTGTGTTGAGGGTAGGTGAAGCTGGCCGTTCCCATAGCCAGGCCTAGTCTGACTTCCTTCCCATGAGTATACAGCCCAATCAGATAGATGATGTCTTTGATTGTCGGCCCCATCGGTCTGCAATGGAAAAGAAATCTATTACAGGATTGTGACCAGAAGAGAAGGGCAGAAAATAGTAGAGGTTGGTCCACCTCAATCTTGGATCAACTCAACATAATGGCATCATAGATGCCCATCCTCTTCCAGAGTTTGACCTTAGAGGCCAAAACCTTTGTTAGCCACTTATCCCAGTCAGGACTAGGTGTAGGCCATCCTCGAATTGGGTAGGTGGCCATCCAAACTTCGTCCCAATGCGATGGTAGCTGGAGGAAGGGTTCGTCGGCAACTGGAGGAAAATACAGAGTGAAGGCAGCAGAAGGGTCACCGAAAAATGTTGGTCCCAACCCAGGTGCCATCGGAGAACTATCGGTGGCGCTGTTCATGTTGAAGACGTCGGTGGAAATGGTGGAGGTATGTTCCTTGGCTAAGTGCCTAATCTCTTAAGATCTGTTCTGTGGGGGTAGAGCGTCAAGAATAGTCTTCTATTTTTTGGCTTTAGATGTTGCCGAAGAAGTTTTGGGAGCCATTAGAGTGGTTGATAATAGAAGAAATTCCCTGGAGAAGATAAAGCTAAAGAGAGAGAGAGAGAGAGAGAGAGAGAGAGAGAGAGAGAGAGAGAGGCTCTGGTTAAGACCTTTTAGAGAGAGAGGAAGACAAAGATGATTTTGAAAAGTGCGTAATTCCATCATTTTATACGTTAAGCATTAAATATGGGGTGATTGGTGGGATTCTCAAGGATTGCTAATCTCTACATGATGGACACATGCCAACTTTAAAATTCAAAACGTCACATCAATCAAGGCGGACGTTTGATATGACATTTTGGGGGGCAATTGTTTGCACCCAAAAATTGTCAAAGGTTTTTGAGCTCGATTGGGAAGGTCAGAATGGGCTTGGGCTTGGGCTTGGATTTGTTCAGCCCATGGTTCATTTACACTGCAAGCCCAGAGACGCCTAGAGATAATCGGGCTTAAGAATTCAACCATCATGTGCTTCAGAGATGGATGAGGAATAAAGCCTAGCTTTGGAATAAGTATCGCACCCAATACGTGGTAGAGAGACACAGAGGACCAATCGGGCACTATGTCTTCAATGACCATCAAGAAGCTCTCCAGGATTCAAGCCCGATTGGTCGGAGGTGCGCGCATTACTGTTATCGGGCACGGACGGTTTCACGCGAGGAAGATTGGTAAATAGGAAAGGTTGAAGCCCGATGGCTAAACCATTAAGGCAGTTCTATCCTTTATATTTTAAAGAAGCTGTCATCCTAAAATTAAGGAAAAGGAGTTCATTTAGGAAGGGATTGATCGAATCCAGTTGGATATGGAAAGCTAATCCTAAAGAATTCGAGATTGAATCAAGCAGGATTGAGATAAGGAAAGAAGTTGGTTTAGGAAGGATTCTGGGCATCCTTTTCTTTATAAAAGGCGTAATTAAAGGAGTCCTTACCATATCAAGACTCTCTAAGGCCGCTACAAATACAGCAGATCGACAAGCTTTTATGGCACTCCACGTCTCTCTCGAAAATAACACCACGCATACACAGCATTCAAAAGCATTCAACCCAGCGTTCTTGTTTTCCTGCACTCATAGTAATAGGTATGTCCTTTTGTTATTTTCCTATTTTCAGCCTCTTTTGAACAATTAGAGCTTGTTCTGATCTAGTTCTTTAGCTTGTTACTGTTTTTCTAAACATATTTAATAAAGTATCTTCATAGGTGTTTTATTCAATTTTGTTTGTGATTGTTTACCTGGTAAATTCATCACTTTTAGACTTGTGCACTTCAGTACTGTCTAGGAACTCTGGCCAAGGGTACTTTCCTACTTGGCCATGACAATCATCTGTTAGAAGTTAGATCTCAAACCTTTGTGTATCAGTCACAAGCAATTTAGGAAATTAGTTTGCACAACTGAGCCCGTTTGGCTTTGGCAAGCCCGAACGCAAAACTATAGCAAACAATCACATTGCTACTGTGGTATATGTTTATTGTTACTTAGACTAGATCCAAATTCTGGTTTGCAATTGAAAGTTGGCTTAGAATAATCCTAAGCTACCCAAATTTGAATCTCAAACTTGGTTTCCCAATAGCTTAATAGTTGTAACACATGTTGTGGCAGTGATGGAAGTAGCATATATCACTCTGCATATGGTACAAATCAGGGGCGAATGTAGAAACTTGAAGGTGGGGGGCTTGGTAAGGCAAAACCAAGAAGTTGTTCTAGGGGGTAGCTAGGTAGCCAAGTTTACGAGGATTGGGAGCAACGCCCCCGAGCTGTGTTTTTTTGGTCTATGTATGCATATTTTTCGTGTACATGATATACCTAAGTTAATGCAATAAAAATTAATACAAAAACTCAAGAAATCTTCTACCATTATATGATACATACATCTCAGTTACAACACTTTGGGACCTTTTACTACTAATTATAAAATTGTTACTTAAATGGCACCTAATAGTTACTACCAAATGACACATTCGAAAAGTTGATACTATTTGGTATCAAAGGTACAACAAAATGACAAATTGTTACTACAAATTGAGAATAAGAAATTGAGTATACTAATAAAATAGGGAATTTTTGAATTTGGAAGGGGGGGGGGGGGGGGGGGGCCTTAAGTGTAAAAATATTCTTTTAAGGTATATGTGAAATTTTTAAAAAAAATCAAGGGGGGGCTCAAGCCCTACATTAGATCCGCCCCTGGTACAAATGACAAAACACTTGAGAACCAATATTTGGGATTCAAATTCGGGAAGCATAGCATTTCTCATCAGATTATAGATATGTGAAGTTTTTCAAAAAATCAAGGGGGGGCTTGAGCCCCCCTTGCCCTATATTAGATCCGCCCCTGGTACAAATGACAAAACACTTGAGAACCAATATTTGGGATTCAAATTCGGGAAGCATAGCATTTCTCATCAGATTATAGTTAGTTGGTATGAATAATTGAAAGGTACGAATAATTGAAAGGTGACTGACCAACAATTTGTATAGGCTAATTGAAAAAAAATATTTCAGCAAGCATTTTAATTAGTTCTAGGAGCTGTTTAATTATATATATATATAATTCTAATATTGCATAGCGATTTTATTCAGAAATTCACAACTGGATTGATTTTTTTTTTTCATTCCCGAGGAAGTGCATATTTTACCCAGATCTTCTTCCATAATGGTACGGAACAATAGTATCATTGGAGTATGAGAAGGCCTTTTGGGCCCACTCGCTAAGGTTGACCTACGTGCATGGGAGTCTTGATTAGACGGCAAAGCATGCCGAAAGCCTTTTAGTGATGCTGTTAGAGCTACTCAAGCATTAGAGCTAGTTCACACAAATATGTGTAGACCTATGGATGTAAAGGCAAGTTATGGCACCTCTTATTTTCTTACTTTATAGATGATTGCACGCGATATGAGGATGCGAGTACTTATATGATGCGAGTACTTATATGATCATTTCAAAGAACTGTGTGAAGAAAAGGGGATACGCAGACAACTTCCTATTCTTGAAACTCCGCAACAATATGGTGTTGTATAGAGAAGGAATAAGACACTCCCATATATGGATAGGAATATGATGGTGCAAGTCAACCTCCTAATGTCGTTTTGGGGGGATGCACTCTTGATTACTGCTTACATACTTAAGTGCCTTCTCAGTCAATTCCTTCTACCATTTATGAGCTATAGAAAGGCAAAAAGCTCAATTTGGAACACTTGCGCCCATAGGGCTCAGGTGGTTATGTTCACTACACCTCCTAAAAAAATGGAAAACTAGGCCCAAGAGCTAGAAAGCATATCTTTATAAGATGTTCTGAAAGCTCAAAGGGCTACGTTATGTATGGTGAACATCGGGATGGAGGAATGATAGAGATTGTGTCCCACGATGTCAATTTCATTGAGAATGATGTCCCCAGTACTATTGGTGATGCTAAGAGTGGACATCTATGAGTTGGAGGATGTTGTAGACAACATACCATCTTTAAGCGAGGCTGGGAGATTGAGATTCCACATCTAGTAATCGCTGAAAAATGGTACTAGTCTCCAGCCTAGTAGGAGTACACCACTAGACGATAGTGGGAGTGTACTAGACAGTGGGAGTGCACCACTAGGCACTCAAGATTCGCAGGTGGTACACCGTAGGTGATGAGGAAAATGTTCCCTATCGCCGTTTGATCAAAGGAGAAAATTTCATGTCTGCGCAAGTGGATGAAGATATAGCATGCTTCTTTTGTTGAAGCAGTTTCTTTTTGTACCAAAGCTGAGTGGATAGTTGCTATGCAAGATGAGATGAGCCCTTTGGACGCCTAGGCATAAGACCATTGGAGAAAAGTGTGTTTTCAAAATCTAGCGTAAAGCAGATGGTTTAATTGACAAATATAAGGGGCGCCTTGTGGCGATAGTTTGTACCTAGAGAGGGTTTAGACCATGGAAACATGTTCTCCCAAAGGGTGAGATCTGACTCCATTCGCCTTATCCTAGCGATTGTCGCATGTTTAGGTTTAGAACTCTTTCAGTTGGATATTTAAATTGTTTTTCTCAATGGAGGACTAGTTGAAGAGATCTATAAGGATCAACTCATTGGTTTTGTGACCAAAGGGAATGAACGCAAAGTATGTCATCTCAAATGTTCTATTCACAATCTCAAGCTAGCAATCGTCTAAGCAGCAGTACTGTGTGTACATTAAACGGTCCAAGAAGAGTATTCTAATTTCTTGCATGTTGACGGCATCTTGATAGCTGGGAATAGCATGAGTTCAATCACTACACCAAATTGGCCGAATTGTCACACTTATTTTTACGTAATTTGTCACTGCTACTGCTCTAAGCAGTGACAAATATTGTCACAGTTTTCGACAGTGACAACAATAAATTATTGTCACAGTTAAAGTTGGTTTGTCACTATTTATAACAATGACAATGGTTGAGGTTGGTTTGTCACTGTTATAAATAGTGCAAATTGTAAAATACCAAACCAAACCAAATCAAGCCTTGTGTCCCAAACCAAGCCAATGGTTGAGGTTGGTTTGCCACTGTTATAAATAGTGACAAATTGTAAAATATACATATTAAAATGTTCTCTCTTATTACCAAAAGCTTTAATAAAAAAAGAACAGTAATGCTAGGCATACACCACTTTTCACACCATTTTCTACCGAAAAGCCCATTTAGGCAAATAAGAGCAATTTGTGGGATCCACAAGTTGTAAAACACACTAATACATGAAAGAGAAATTTGGTGGGACCCACAAGATGCACAAGACACTAATAAATGGGCTTCTCTCTCTTTAACACACCAAATGAATCTCTCTCTCTCTCTCTCTCTCTCTCTCTCTCTTAACATCACGTACACTATCACTTTCTCTCTTATTCTCTCTCTCCTCTACAATTTTCCCCCAAATCATACAAATCACCAGTGAACTGAAAATTCTTTTCCTCAAGCCTTATCCAACTGGAAAAAAAATGTGATGGAAATAAACTTCTATATATTTTTTTCATTTAAAAAAAAATATTTTCTAGTACTAGCTACATATATAATGGAAATAAACCAAAATTTGATATTTCACCATAACATTTTAATGGAAAAAAATAACGATAAAAAGAAAAAGGTTGCCCTTGCAATTTGAATTGAGTCTTAGAGCATCTCCTAGGGGCTTAGCTCTAAAACCATTCTTTTGGTGCAATAAAAATTTTACTGTCTAATACAATGGAAACTACAATACAAAGACCACATACACAGAGATCACAAATCTAGCAATCATATGTTGTCTCAAAATTCAAAGAGATTGACCATCAATTCAAACAACTACTACCCAACTAGACACATTTTGGCTACAAAAGTTAAAGAAAACAACTGACATGGGGTATCACTTTCATCCCCATCTTTCCTCTAACCCAAAGAACTTGATCAACCATTAAAACAACCATATCACAACTAACAAAGCACCAACTGAAAGAATTTAAATTCCTTGTTCACCACCACTACATCTGGGAGGCGCTCCTGGATGGCATGACGCACTACACCATATGGACAAATTTATAACGGACAAGTTTTATGATTTATAACGGGAATACCCGTTACTAATTTGTAACGGATATCCGTTACAAATTTCGTAAAATGTTACTAACTGCCATTATTTTGGTTGGTTAATTTATGTAACGGGTGTATGTAAATTTATAACGTTTATATCCGTTACAAAATTGTCTCAAAAAAAAAAAAGAATTTTAAGAAGGTAATCCATCGGGCTCTAAAATAAAAAGTAGATCTAAATTAGAAAGGGGAGAGAAAAGAGAAAGGGCACACGTCGCCCAACCACCACCCGACGCAGCCCGGCCGCCGCCGACCTCCTCTCGGTAAACACCCTCCTCCTCCTCCTTCTTCTTCTTCTTCTTCTTCCTTCTTTTACTTTTTTCCTTATATTTCTTCTTCTATCTCTTTCAATTTGAAGATCTAAATAAAACCCCAAGCTAAGTGAATAAAATTAGGGTTTAATGCTGATAAGGTTTGGAGAGTATTAGGGTTGTGGTTTTGATAATGAGGTGGGCTTTGGACACATGAGGTGAGATGTAGGAGGAGATGAAGATCTTTAATTTTTATTGAATCTAAAAGCTATTGAGAGTTAGGGTTTCAAAATTCGTCAACTCAAAGTCCTACTGGAGGTTTCATTAGCCATCTAAAGGGTCACCATGGAGATATTGTTGATTTGATTTTGATTTGATTTTAAACCTACCTTCTGCAAAATTCAAAGACATATTTGCAATTTGAATTGATTTTAAACCTACCTTCTGCGCACTTTGTTTATTCTTGTGTGAATATTTAATCATCTACCTGACTATTGGATCTTTTAATTGTTGCTATGTCATTTCATATTATTATTATCAATTTAATATTGCTTGCGAACTAACACCTTATTTTCAAATGATAGGCATTCGGTATAATGTCAACAAATGCATGTTATTCAAACCCGAGTTTATCTCAGCCATCTTCTTCAGCCCCGTCCGCATCTGAGTCTTCAGGAAGTAAAGCCCCAAAGGGCCCGAAGGAGAAAATGAAAGTCATAATTCAAGCTGACGGGTCTGTAGTGGGTAAATATGCGAAGATATGGAGTAGTCGTACGGGGGATTTTGTGAAAAGCTACCTTCCAATTAGCTATAAAGATTTTTGAACTGTGCTAAAGAACTTCAAAGACGATGTTTGGCATGCTTTGATGGTAAACTTTTGATTATATGCTCTTTATTCAGTTAGTTGTTTTGCTTTAATTATTTACTTGTAACATTACTATCTTATTCCACTACTAGGGTGAATTTGAACTAAATGTTCCACCAGACGTGGCTCGACCATTGGCGGAGAAGTCGTGGCTCCAAAAGTTTAGGTCTCACAAAAACAATTTGAGGGCCCTTTTGAATGAAGAAGTCGGGCCGGACGGTATTGATCCAAATATTTGGAGAAAGTTTGTAGAAAATGAGAGTGATCCAAAAAAGAAGCAGCAAAATGTTACAAATTGTAACAATCGAAAACAACAGGAGACTCCACATACTCATGGGCATTGTTCCTATGCTCAAAATCAATTCTTAATGGTTTGTATCATTTTTTACACATTTTGTGTTTTAACAACTTTTTTTTAACTAACTCATTAAATTTCAATGTCTAGGAACAAGAAAATCCTGGAAAAAAAATACGTAGCGTAGACAAATGGCTGGCGGCACATGAGCGTAGAGATGGGACTGTGTTGGAGAATGCTAAGAGTAAATCTGTGAGTAACATATTTGATTATTTGTAGGTTTAAAGTTTAGCATAATTATATTATTTTAATATTACAAGTTTCACTTTTATATACTTTAGGACGAAGTTATAGCTGCTGGAAATAGAAAAAAAAAAGCCAAAGCTTGTCTGACTCGGGATGTAATGACACGTGTGAAGACCTTGACAATGATGAATTAGTAGAAGTATTTGGGAAGGAACTCAATGGAGGTGGGGTTCGTGCGGTGGGTTCTCATGTCTCTAAGAAGCAATTATGTCAACTTGGGGTGGCAAAGTCAATAATTGAACAAAAAGGTAAGACAAATGAAGAAGACAAATCATTTAAGGATGAAGTCATCTCAAGACTTAACAATTTTGAGGGTGTAATGATGTCTTTTATTACCAAATATTCAAATGTGAGTACCCCTCCAATGGTGACTACCCCTTCAAGTGATATTGCATCCAATTCAGTTAATCGCCCTATTCATTTGGTTCAAAACTTGAATAACGTTTATGGCGTGATGGAAAATCGAAATTCTCTTCATTCTATGCTTACTCCCACCGACAAACCCCCGGTTATCTTACTTGATAAATTTGGGAAAGAATTAGCAATGGGGCATGTTGTGACGGATGCTAGTGCTAAAAAGTGTCACTTCAAAACCGTTGGTATTGACGAAAAGAAAGTTTATATCGAGGAAGTGATTGATCCCAATGCTCATTTGTTCGACTCTCCTCAAGGTGGCTTCGATACTTTGGGAGGCTTTGTTCAAGGTGGATATGTGATTTGGCTTGAGAGTAGGTTAAAGTATGTTTAACTTCGATTATCTTATTTTCTATAACTCCTTAAATTTTGGATATGGTTTGTTATAGTTAGTTTAAGTTTGGTCGGATGAACTCTTTACTTGTTATGAATTAGTATGGATTATGGATTATGTTTGTTTTGTGTAGTATGGACTATGGACTATGTATTATGGGTTATGTTTATTGTGTTTGGTATGGATTGTGTATTATAGATTATGTATTATGGATTATGTTTGTTGTGCTTGGTATGGATTATGGATTATGGATTATGTTTATTGTTATTTATATAGTTATATTTTTTTGTGTGTGTTTCATATGGATTATAATGCTTCTTAATCAGGTAAAAAAAAATTATGAAACATTTCAACTAAATAAATTTTTTTATTTGTAATCACAATTTGTAACGGGTATATCCGTTACAAAATCTATTACTAATTTTATGCATTTTGGAAATTAGAAACGGATATAACCGTTACTAATTCGTTACCAACCGTTAGTAATTTTTTCAAAAAGTCAAACAAGTTAGATATTTATCCGTTACTAATATAATTTGTAACGGATATACCCGTTACAAAAAAAACATTCAGTAACGGGTATATCCGTTACAAAATCCGTTACTAATTAGTAACGGATATATCCGTTACAAACATCCATTACAAATTTGCAATGCCCTATTTGTAACGGGTATATCCGTTACAAATAATTTTTGTAAAGGATACTCCCGTTACAAATCGGGCCATATGGTATAGTGGCGTATAGCCCTCTGCGTAGTTTCCAGTAGTTATTAATTCAAACAATGACTTTGTTTCACAGGGTACTGGATTTGCAGCAACAAAAAAGAGCCTTAAGCAATAGTAGATATACCTTGATTTAATTCTCTTCTGTAATTCTCTTCACGACCTAAGCCTCGAGCTGAACTTGAGGGATGCATAGATGTGAAATCATAACCCAGCCTCCAAAATGGATTATGAAATTGTCTACCGTCCAATTTTCCAATTCCCATATTTGACTGAAATGCAAAGCTTCGTCCAATTCCCATAGTTGGATGAACTGCAAAGCTTCCTCCTATTCCCATATTTGGAGGTTGTATATCCAAAGTCAATGTAGGTATACTTGGTCGCATGAGTGCCAGATTTAAGATAATACTCTCCTTTGTACCATGCTCATTCCCTCGCTCATCATATCCCTATATAAGTATTAGGAGAAATAGGCATATTGCTTCCTCAAATTTCAGCCTTATCTTTGAATCCCTCTTTCATTAGAAATATCTGTGCCATCACCTCACCACACCAGTCTTGAGAATCTGCTGCCATGTCATAACGATATTGGGTCGTAGTCCCATTATTCGATTTAATAGGTTGGACCTTGGAATGTGTCGAAAGCTCTATAAGCTCTTACTCATTCTATAGGTGTGCTACTTTATGGTTCAATATTACCAAATTAGTCCCTTTAAACTTATTATCTTTTTAAAGCTCAACAACAACAAGGTTTAAAACATTTTGAGAACATGCGCAAGGGTTTGACATTATTATTTGCACCTTTTTGAAATTTGTTCCAAAATCCAATTGTCAAAACATTTTCACTCTATACAATTTCAAGATCAAAAATCCGCGCGGCTCGTAGTCATCACTTTATATACTTTTGTAAATCAAGAAAATGTATTATAACTGATTTTTAAACAAATATGTATAGATCGTACTTAACATATCTAACATCATCCACAGTGATAATAAGTGTGCCATACAAAAAAATGCGCATGGACCCCACGTGGGTTTTAATTGACAATTTAGAGCTCATACTAAGGTAATTCAAGTGTGTATCGCATAAACAAAGAACTTTATCCCTTTACAAATAGGCTTTTCCCAATACAGAAAAAAAATGCTCATCCTCACATTACATTTATAGCCATAAAATATAGGGGGTGCTTTTTTCATACATATACAAAGAAACAACCTTAAACACATACATCGCGAGGACACAAGCTCAAAATGAATTGTCAATTGATTGTCCATTCATTTGATCGAGATTAATTAATGAATTAATCACATACGTCAAGCATTCATGTGGTATTTTAAATGAATGGACTAATCCATCTCTCCATTTAAGGAAGAGGACTAGAAGTCTCGGGGTCAACCAATCACAAACAGCAGTAATATAAACATGACCAACAATGTAGTAAGCCTCTAAAATATGAAAATGCAATAAACTAATTCATTGCTAAGCCCATATAGCTCCCATAAGCTAAGAAAAGGTTTAATGAATAATCCTTGATTTTCACTAGTTTAAAACAATTTTAGGCCTTAAAACAAATTTAAAAACAATTTAATAAGGGCTTTAACTTAAACACAATAATTTAAAACTCAAGGAAAAATTTAAATAACTGAAAAACTAATTTTTCTTTATAAATGAAAATTTTATACAATTTTTAAATAGCCCCAAATCATTTTTAATCAATTTAACAAATTAAATTGATTTAGTTAAACAAATTAACTATGAACAAATAAATTCCCAAAAATACAAAACTTTTGAGGAATTTGTTCTACAAGAATTTCAATTGTCCAATATGGTGTTCTAAACAGCCCATATTAATTTTAAAATTAAAAATCTTGTTTGGACATTTTAAGCAATTAAAATAATGCCCAAAAGAATAGTTTTATGCTCTAAAATATCACAAATATATGAGGTAATTTACTAAAACTTTTCTCATGTCCCCCAACAGTGCACAAAACACTCTTTATTAATTTTAGGAACTAACAATTAACTAGTCATATTTTAAGCAATTAATAATATGTACATAACACAATATATGCTCTAAAAAAATCCCAAAAGTTGAGAAAATTTACAAATAAAATTTTTCTCAAGCTGCCAATAGTGTACGAAACACCTTTTGTTAATTCCGAAAATATCATTACAGGCACACCTAGAGGTGTCAATCGGACCAGACCGGGCCGGGCCGGGTCGGGCTCAGTCAAAACGGGCCCAACCGGGCTTCACCTAATACCGGGAGGGGCCAGGCCGGGCTTGGGAGGGGAGGGGGGGTGTCCGCCCTGGACCGATGGCCCGGGCCTACTAGGACTGGGCTTCAGGCTGGCAGGCTTAGTCATTTTTAGTGTAAAAATGTCAGGCTTTTGGGCCGGGTCGGGCTTCGGACTAGAGAGCGGGCTGGGCCGGGCTTCAGACTAGAGAGCGGGCTGGGCCAGGCCGGGCCGTGGACGGGGGAGTAGGGGTGTCCGCCCCGGACTGAACATGGTGGCTCGGGCCTACCGGTCTGGGCTTATAACCGGGTTCGGCCGGGCTTTTAGCCTGAAAAAATCGGTCCAGGCTCAGGCCGGGCCGGGCCGGGCCAACCAGGCCCATTTGACACCTCTAGGCACACCCTAAAGACACCACAATAAGCAATAGGTCAAATGTGCACAACAATAATTACTTGACAGCTTTTTAGATACAAAGCCAACTATCATCTCATTTGGTGAGAAACATTAAAACAACTGTCCTGTTAAAAAAAAAAAAGGACTATATCTATTTTCTTGCTATCCCGAGAGAAAAACCAAGAAGTAGTTAAGATAACCTAAGAACTGGAAACAATCACATTCCAACAAATACTAGTTCATATATATATATAACACAAATCAATTAACCTAAATAGCCTACTAACACAATGGTAAGTGAGGACTCTTTGAAGAGAGATACAAAAAATGATAAGAGAGTTTATAAAGCTCGGCCTCTGATAATGTCAATGCTCATCTCACTAGGATCTGTAGCTTGCAACTCAACTTGAATGCCATCAAGTTCACTCTTGAATCTATCTTTAGAGCTTGCACAGAGTATCTTGCTTCTCACCCTTGAAGTGTCTGGTCACCTATACATACACAAACTTGACTTAAAAAATATATTCACAACCATAAAACTCTACTATATTATGTAGTGATATAATCAGGGGTGGATCGACTATCAGGGCGAGCGGGGTCGCGGCCTCCCCTATTGTGTATACCATGGGTATGGTGTTCCATATCACATGAGAATATAAGCCTTTAAAGGACTTTGCCCTTTTTTATTGTTTGTTTCTTAAGCATTGCAAGCTTAAATGGGCCCACATGGGCCAGGCCTTTAATGGCATTCCTAATAGAATTAGGACAATGTCGGTCCTGAGTTTTGGGGGGCCCTAAGCGAACTCTAAAACATGGGCCCTAAAGCTATACAGGGGTTCGGGGGTAGTGCCCCCGAAACAAATTTTTTTGGGTCTACTTATACATAATTATATGTAAAATTGATTTTTTGTCACATCTACAATTGGAATTGGGGGCCCCAAGCAGTTGCTTACTTTGTTTTCCCCCAGGACCGGCCCTGAATTAGGATGGTCAAAAGAAAAGGCAGAAACATTATTTTGGGTACTCTCGACTATAGATGACATGCACAAGACATAAAAATAGAGGGTTTGGTGTGCTTGTGCACTGTGCGGCTGCCGAAGGAGATAGGAGAGTGGATTGGGTGGTTTTTCAAGGGCTTGTTTGTGTACCAAGACCATTGGGGTTGTGAAGAGTTATAATTTTCTTGTATTACTTTGGATTTGTGAACCCTAAGAGGTAACCCTTGTACTCACTCTCAATTAATTTGGATACCTCAAGTTTGGGGCACAAACTTGAGAGAACATTGTATTTCTTATTTACATAGTGGAATTACTCGGAGTTGCCCTGTGGTTTTTTCCACTTCATTGGAGGGTTTTTCCATATAAATTATTGGTCTCCTTTATTGTTGCTTTTATTGCTGGCGGTTGATTGTGGTGAACAATCATTATTTTTTGTGGCTTGGATATTGGTTTGTATTTAATTCATACTTGACGGGGTTGGGAAGTGTTACTCCCAATAGTTGGGATTTCAATTTTACCCCAACAAATTGGTATCAGAGGTATTGGTTATTGTTGATTTATTATCTTGTGTAATTAAATGGAGAAATCATCATATTCAATGATTAAGCTTACGGTTATAAATTATGCAATTTGGAAGCCAAGAATGGAGGATATTCTCTATTACAAGTATTTGTATGATCCTATTGAGAGTGATTCAGCTAGGCTTAAAAATATGTCCGCTAAGGATTGGGAAAAGTTAAATAGGAAGACAGTGGGTCAGATTAGACAGTGGGTTGACCATACCTATTTCAACACGTTGCCCAAGAAGTTAATACACCGAGTTTATGGAAAAAAAATTAGAATCTATGTATGAGAGGAAGACAGCACAGAACAAAACTTTCTTGATTCGAAGGCTTGTGAACTTGAAATTCAAAGATGGCAAAGGTTCGATCGATTGAACTGGGATGCAATCATTGCATTTATGTCTGCAGAGTTTCAATCGATTGATGTGATTTCAATCGATTGAAAAGGTCATCATGTCAATCGATTGACAAAAGTTCAATCGATTGATCCCAACTCTACAGGTATTGTCTAGGCAATTATACAGAATCTCATTTATTTAATATACATACAAAAACACAGGGTATTACTGTCACGCCCCGACGTAGCATAATACAGGAAAGCATTTAATTTCCTTTATGGACTCGTAGGTCGTGACAAGTGAGTATGACCAATTGTCCCTGCAACAAATAACTTAACAACATTTCTAGAGCAAAGGATACTAACAAAATATAACCTCCACAATTAAAACTTACTAACTATTACAGCAGTCATAAACTTAGGCACAACACGCCTTATTCAAATGTCTAAAGCTAGTTTATTACAAACCCAAATTAAAAGACATAGGAAATATAAAGCAGCCTCCTGGAAAGTCTCCTGACTCTAAGTAGCATAGTCAAAATACCCTGGCTGCTCCTGACCCTGAAAATCTGGACATACAGTCCAGGACGCATCAACGCCGTCAGCTTATGAAAGCTGGTGAGCAAAATAAACAAGTGCTCGCAATGTATATATATATAAGCATATAAACAACGGTGCAATTTAACTTTAAAAGCAATAGATTCAAGGTTCCAATTCCAACATAAGCCATGGGGGAATAAAGTAAGCAATAACTATGCGACCGTGTATGAACAATGTAACATCTCATCTTTCTGACTCTTTTCTCTCAACAAGACCGACTCAACCAAACCATCACCTCAGATACCAGGAATAATATCCGATCGATATCTAAGTCGAACACAACACTATCGCCTCCAATACCGGGAATAATATCCGATCGATATTGAGGCTGCACACCACGCTATTGCCTCAGATACCAGGAATACTATCCAATCGATATCTAAGCCGATCACAACCGACCAACGCTCCGGATATCAGGAATACTATCCGATCAATATCCAAAACGCGCGCCTTAGATACCAGGAATACTATCCGATCGATATCTAAGTCGTACACGACACTGTCGCCTCCAATACCAGGAATACTATCCGATCGATATTGAGGTCGCACACCAAATCGCCACCCTTTACTCTTTTCACGCTTACTCACACACATGAATGTTGACACAACCTCAACCCTAATATGTATGTCAATGTTTCATAAATAACACCATTAATTAATCACAAAGTCGGATAATCGTACGAGCATAAATTTCGGTCTTAGTTGTTCTTGTTCGTACAATTCTTAAAACATAGACCTTTAAAACAATACATTTTCCAAACAGTTCTTTAAAAACTTTCAAAATCTTTTCCAAACAGTCCCTAATAAGAAAATACAAAAACTGCTCAAATTGCCAGGTCGCGCGAGCGAAGGGGAGAACAAATCGCGTGAGCGGATCGCGCGCGCGAAGGGGCAAAACAGGTCGCGCGCGCGAAGGGGGGGAATGGTCCGCGCGAGCGGGCCGCGCGAGCGAGCCTCGCGCGAGCCGGTCGCGCGCGCGAGTTCTTGCAGAATGTCATCTTCTTCGTTTTTCCCCTGTTTCTGGTTTTAAACTGAAATTTACCCATTTTCAGATTCTTTTTCAAACATGTCGTGCGATATATGGATCTCTTCAGTTTTCCGCGTAGATTAAGAATACGCGATCAATTTTAACTAATACGGATTATATCTCTAAATATTCGCGATTAAAGTGAGGGTGTCAAAACTTAAAATCAACGGTGCGTCGCGATACGGATGAATTACTACGTAGGATTCGAACCGTAGTCTATTGGGACTAAGATCTTCCATTCCTAATTTACAGAATTGATTTTGGTTAACTTTTACAAAACTCTATTTTTAAGCTTTCATGGTGTATCACATATATATACACATATACACACACATATACACTGAATTATACATATATAAACATTGTGAGTGAGTTTAAATTACTCACAGAGGTGTTTGATACAGAGAATTTGAGACAGATAAATTCTGCCGATAATTCCGTCGTTCTTGAAATTACTCCCGCTCTTGGTTGATATATATCAATAGATATAACTATGTGTATGTATATAATATATAATCTGTGTGTATGTGTGTTCTTGAGAGAATTGAGGGAGATTGAGAGAGAATGAGAGAAGCATAGAGTTGTGTGGGAGAGAATGAGAGACACTGTCATTGAGAGAGAGAGAAATCTAACGTATATATATAAACTGAGAAATTTGGGCTCCAAGAAATCAATAGATTTCGCCCGGTGTGGTTGAGCTCACGTGCTCCCACACCCAAAATGCGGTATAACGCAGACTTTAAACCAAAACTGGTATTTTACGGTAGAAAGAAAATACAGGAAAATAATATCAGCGTAGGAATAAAATTCCCGGTTTATACAAAGATATAGATATTGCTTTGAAACCATAGAAAATATTTTGGAAATTACAGTTTGACCCCAGATAATTATTACAAAGAGAAATTAAATCAAATACTCATGGAAATGAAATGTAATATTTATTTATTAATGAAAATTAAAATACAGGGTGTTACACTCTACTCACCTTAACAGAGATTTTGCCCCAAAATCTGAGCTACCTAATCCCGAAACAACTCGGGGTATCTAGTCCTCATGTCTGACTCTAACTCCCACGACGCTTCTCCCTCGCCATGATGCCTCCACTGAACCTTAACCAAAGGAACGTCTCTTCTTCTCAACCTCTTGATACTCTGGTCAAGAATCCTCACAGGTCTATCCTTGTAGACAACATTCTGACTCGTCTCAATATCATCAAAATTAACCACATGTGAAGGATCCCGTATGTATTTCCTTAACATACTGACATGGAACACATTATGAACACCGGACAACTTTGGTGGCAACGCGAGTCGATAAGCCACTTTCCCAACAAGCTCCAAAACCTCGAACGGTCCGATGAAACGAGGTGCCAGCTTCCCTCTCTTCTGACCAAAACGCACTACTCCCCGAACAGGTGAAACCTTTAGGAGTACGTGATCACCGATACTGAACTCCAAGTCCTTTCGACGTCGATCCGCATAACTCTTATGCCTACTCTGTGCAGTTGTCATCCTTTCCTTGACCAGTGAAATCTTCTCATTGGTCTCTCTCACCAAATCTGGTCCCAAAAGTTCTGTGTCTCCCACTTCAGCCCAACACAATGGAGATCGACATGGCCATCCGTACAAAGCTTCGAACGGCGCCATTCCAATACTTGAGTGATAACTGTTGTTATACGCAAATTCAACCAAAGGTAAGTGCGTCTCCCAAGACTCTTCAAAGTCGATTGCACAAGCTCTGAGCATATCTTCCATAATCTGATTAACACGCTCGGTCTGTCCATCGGTCTGAGGATGGAAAGCAGTACTCATCTTGAGCGAAGTTCCCATAGCCTTCTGCAAACTTTCCCAAAATCCCGAGGTAAAACGTGCATCGCGGTCTGATACAATCGACACAGGCGCACCGTGCAGTCGCACCACTTGCTGTAGGTACATTCGACTCATCCTTTCTACTGGGTAAGTCATATTGTACGCGATAAAGTGTGCAGACTTCGTCAAACGATCCACAATTACCCAAATCGCGTCATGATTCTGTTGTGACCGGGGTAATCCAACCACAAAATCCATAGTTATGTGCTCCCACTTCCATCCTGGAACAGGTAAGGGTTGCAACAATCCCGAGGGTCTCTGATGTTCGGCCTTCACTTGTTGACAAGTCAAACATTTAGACACAAACTCGGCTACTTCTCGCTTCATCCCTTCCCACCAGAAGTTTCTCTTCAAATCCTTATACATCTTTGTTCCTCCTGGGTGTACTGTCAGTCTCGATTTATGTGCTTCTTCGAGAATATCTTTTCTCAAATCTCTGAAATCTGGCACACACAATCTGTCTCGACATTGGTATCCTCCATCGGTCCCAACCTTCCATTCTATAGGGTCCTTTTCTGACATCTTGGCGAACCATGCTTGAAATTTTTCATCTTTCCCCTGGGCTTCGATGATTCGACTCACAAGTGTTGGTTGTACTACGAGGCATCCAAAGTGATGTCCGTCACTTCCTTCAGAAATCTGCATATCAAATTCTGCGATTGTCTCTAAAGCTTTCCATTCCCTCAACATCAATGAAGCAATCATTCCTCGAGGCTTCCGACTTAGGGCGTCAGCGACTACATTAGCCTTACCGGGGTGGTACTCTAATGTAAAGTCGTAATCCTTAATGAGCTCCATCCACCTACGTTGCCTCATGTTCAACTCCTTCTGAGTAAACAAATACTTAAGGCTCTTGTGGTCCGAGAACAAATCAAACTTCTCCCCGTAGAGGTAGTGTCTCCAGGTCTTGAGCGCAAACACTACTGCTGCCAGTTCCAAATCATGAGTTGGGTAATTCAATTCATTCGGCTTCAACTGTCGCGAACCATAGGCGATAACCTTTCGGTCTTGCATAAGGACACATCCCAATCCTTGATACGAGGCGTCACTAAAAATAGTGAACTTCTCACCATCCCTTGGTATCGCAAGCACTGGCGCTGTTGTCAATCTCTCTTTCAATTCCAGAAAAGCGCGTTCATGCTTATCAGTCCATTCAAACTTCAAATCTTTCTTAGTCAAACCAGTTAACGGGGCTGCTATCTTTGAGAAACCTTTTACAAATCTCTGATAGTAACCAGCTAGTCCCAGAAAACTTCTGACTTCTGTAGCATTGGTCGGCCGAGTCCAATTCGCCACTGCATCGGTCTTTGATGAGTCAACCGCGATTCCTTGTTGAGAGATCACATGCCCGAGAAACTTAACTTCCTGAAGCCAGAATTCACACTTGCTGAATTTAGCATACAGGCGGTGATCCTTGAGAGTCTGCAACGCGATCCTCAGGTGTTGTTCATGCTCTTCCTCTGACTTGGAATAGATCAAAATATCATCAATAAAGACAATAACGAATTGATCCAAGTAGGGCTTGAATACTCTGTTCATCAAGTCCATAAACACAGCCGGAGCATTTGTCATCCCAAACGGCATCACTAAGAACTCATAGTGTCCGTATCTCGTCCTGAAAGCAGTCTTAGGTATGTCTTCCTTCCGCACCCTCAACTGGTGATACCCTGACCGTAGATCAATCTTAGAAAAGGTCGTGGCTCCTTGCAACTGGTCAAACAGATCGTCTATCTGAGGTAAAGGATACTTATTCTTGATAGTAACCTTATTCAGTTCTCGGTAGTCAATACACAACCGCATTGACCCATCCTTCTTCTTCACAAACAACACTGGTGCTCCCCAGGGTGAAGTACTTGGATGAACAAAACCCAATTTCTCAAGTTCTTGAACTTGTTCCTTCAGCTCCAACAACTCTGTAGGGGCCATCCTGTAGGGAACCTTGGTTATAGGTCGAGTACCTGGCACCAATTCCACACATAATTCTATGTCCCTTTCCGGCGGTAATCCTGAAATATCTCGGAATACTTCCTCAAACTCTTTGATTACCGGTATTGATGATACTGTCACCTCTGCACTGACAACCTCAATGTTTGCTAGGCATCTAGTGAGGAACATATCACCCGAAGGGTTACATTGGAAATCGAAGAGTTGATTCCCCTTGTCCGCAAATGTGATCCTCTTCCTTGCACAATCCAACTTCGCATCATTCTTCTCGAGCCAATCCATTCCCAGGATTATATCGAACTCCTTCATCGACAGAACCACCAATCTTGCCAAAAGTTCGCGGTCTCCTAACAGTAGAGGACAATCCTTACACATATGTAATAACTTGACTGTGGTCCCTAAGGGTGAGACAGCACTCAAAGCTTCCTCTAAACGTTGCGGTACTATACCCAACTTCTGAACGATCTTAACAGATATAAAAGAATGTGTAGCACCCGTGTCAAATAAAACTTTAACATGAGAGTTAAACAAGGTTAGAGTACCTTCCACTGCTCGTTGCTCAGGCAATCCCTCCTCATAAGCACCTCCTCCATATCCTGTTTCTTCATAACCAGCAGTCTCGGGAATAACAGCATTCAGGCGGGCCTGTCCTTGCTGACCATAGTTGCCTTTCCTAGGAGCCTTGTATTCCGGACTTATGTGACCTGGCATGCCACAATTATAGCACACAATTCCCGGACGATCAGCACGCCTAGGAGCTCTGCAATCTTTAGCTCGGTGACCGGGATTACCACAATTGAAGCAGTTATTGTTTTTGGCCCCTTCTATTGCTAGAGGCTGATATTGCTGAACTGCTTGTGTCTGTTGAGGTTTCTTCCCTCCATCCCAGGTCCTTTTCTGTCCTTGAGGGTAGCCAGGTTTTTGTCCTGAATAACTCTTCTGCGGAGGTCGATTTCCAAACGGCTTCGAATTCTAACAACCATCATTCTCCAACCCCGTAGCCAATCTCACCAGAGCTTCAAATGACTGGCTCTGATGCCCCATAGTCAGATGTCGGAGAGACAAGTTGAGGCCCCGGTGATACTTCTTGATTTTCTTCTGGGGCGTGTCCACCATATGTGGAGCAAAGCGAGACAGACGCTCAAATCGAGTAATGTACTCTCGGACAGTCAGATTCCCTTGAGTCAACTCCATAAACTCTTTCTCTCTCTTGTCCTTCTCTTCTTCAGGAAAATACTTTTCGAGAAATCTTTCTTTAAACACCACCCACGGCATTCTCCTTGCAGCTTCTTCCCCTATGGTCGCCTTTTTTGCATCCCACCAATCAGCCGCTGCATAAGACAGCTGAAAGATAGCCAGACGCTTCTTCTCCAGATCAGTGCACTCTATGGTCTCAAAGATACGCTCCATCTGGCGTAGCCACTGTTCCGCTTGCCAGGGTTCATCAGTCCCCGCAAAATACTCAGGTCGCAGGGCGCGAAACTCGTTGAGAAGCTTGTCTCCCATCTGGTGGGCTTGCCTCCCATTCCCATTGTAATTCCCATTCTGATTATTGTTCCTCGCATTCTGATCACTAACCCTCTCCAATCTTCTTACAAAAGCCTCGAACATTCCGGTTGGATCTATTACCGGGGGTGCATCTTCAATAGCGGGATGATTCCTGAGATTTCTTCCAGCCATATCTCAAGAGAAAGGTACCTATCCATTGATCAACAAGAATACGGTCAAACTCCAGATAAGAAAGAAAGTTCTCGACGATAGAAAGCGACCTAAACACGGAATGAAGTCGAACTATCTTATCTTAATTCTATCTTAATGGGAGATCCTATGTGTCTTTGGACAATTGGTCGAGCCAAAACCTGGCTTTGATACCAAAAAGCCTGTCACGCCCCGACGTAGCATAATACAGGAAAGCATTTAATTTCCTTTATGGACTCGTAGGTCGTGACAAGTGAGTATGACCAATTGTCCCTGCAATAAATAACTTAACAACATTTCTAGAGCAAAGGATACTAACAAAATATAACCTCCACAATTAAAACTTACTAACTATTACAGCAGTCATAAACTTAGGCACAACACGCCTTATTCAAATGTCTAAAGCTAGTTTATTACAAACCCAAATTAAAAGACATTGGAAATATAAAGCAGCCTCCTGGAAAGTCTCCTGACTCTAAGTAGCATAGTCAAAATACCCTGGCTGCTCCTGACCCTGAAAATCTGGACATACAGTCCAGGACGCATCAACGCCGTCAGCTTATGAAAGCTGGTGAGCAAAATAAACAAGTGCTCGCAATGTATATATATATATATATATAAGCATATAAACAACGGTGCAATTTAACTTTAAAAGCAATAGATTCAAGGTTCCAATTCCAACATAAGCCATGGAGGAATAAAGTAAGCAATAACTATGCGACCGTGTATGAACAATGTAACATCTCATCTTTCTGACTCTTTTCTCTCAACAAGACCGACTCAACCAAACCATCACCTCAGATACCAGGAATAATATCCGATCGATATCTAAGTCGAACACAACACTATCGCCTCCAATACCAGGAATAATATCCGATCGATATTGAGGCTACACACCACGCTATTGCCTCAGATACCAGGAATACTATCCAATCGATATCTAAGCCGATCACAACCGACCATCGCTCCGGATATCAGGAATACTATCCGATCAATATCCAAAACGCGCACCTTAGATACCAGGAATACTATCCGATCGATATCTAAGTTGTACACGACACTGTCGCCTCCAATACCAGGAATACTATCCGATCGATATTGAGGTCGCACACCAAACCGCCACCCTTTACTCTTTTCACGCTTTTTCACACACATGAATGTTGACACAACCTCAACCCTAATATGTATGTCAATGTTTCATAAATAACACCATTAATTAATCACAAAGCCGGATAATCGTACGAGCATAAATTTCGGTCTTAGTTGTTCTTGTTCGTACAATTCTTAAAACATAGACCTTTAAAACAATACATTTGCCAAACAGTTCTTTAAAAACTTTCAAAATCTTTTCCAAACAGTCCCTAATAAGAAAATACAAAAACTGCTCAAACTGCCAGGTCGCGCGAGCGGGTCGCGCGCGCGAAGGGGAGAACAAATCGCGCGAGCGGATCGCGCGCGCGAAGGGGGGGAATGGTCTGCGCGAGCGGGCCGCGCGAGCGAGCCTCGCGCGAGCGGGTCGCGCGCGCGAGTTCTTGCAGAATGTCATCTTCTTCGTTTTTCCCCTGTTTCTGGTTTTAAACTGAAATTTACCCATTTTCAGATTCTTTTTCAAACATGTCGTGCGATATATGGATCTCTTCAGTTTTCCGCGTAGATTAAGAATACGCGATCAATTTTAACTAATACGGATTATATCTCTAAATATTCGCGATTAAAGTGAGGGTGTCAAAACTTAAAATCAACGGTACGTCGCGATACGGATGAATTACTACGTAGGATTCGAACCGTAGTCTATTGGGACTAAGATCTTCCATTCCTAATTTACAGAATTGATTTTGGTTAACTTTTACAAAACTCCATTTTTAAGCTTTCATGGTGTATCACATATATATACACATATACACACACATATACACTGAATTATACATATATAAACATTGTGAGTGAGTTTAAATTACTCACAGAGGTGTTTGATACAGAGAATTTGAGACAGATAAATTCTGCCGATAATTCCGTCGTTCTTGAAATTACTCCCGCTCTTGGTTGATATATATCAATAGATATAACTATGTGTATGTATATAATATATAATCTGTGTGTATGTGTGTTCTTGAGAGAATTGAGGGAGATTGAGAGAGAATGAGAGAAGCATAGAGTTGTGTGGGAGAGAATGAGAGACACTGTCATTGAGAGAGAGAGAAATCTAACGTATATATATAAACTGAGAAATTTGGGCTCCAAGAAATCAATAGATTTCGCCCGGTGTGGTTGAGCTCACGTGCTCCCACACCCAAAACGCGGTATAACGCAGACTTCAAACCAAAACTGGTATTTTACGGTAGAAAGAAAATACAGGAAAATAATATCAGCGTAGGAATAAAATTCCCGGTTTATACAAAGATATAGATATTGCTTTGAAACCATAGAAAATATTTTGGAAATTACAGTTTGACCCCAGATAATTATTACAAAGAGAAATTAAATCAAATACTCATGGAAATGAAATGCAATATTTATTTATTAATGAAAATTAAAATACAGGGTGTTACAATTACAGATGATCGGGCTTGAAAATACATATATACGCTGTCACAAGTCATGATGACAAGTAGGACCCTTGGTTTGGCTAAAACTTTTTTGCTTCATCAATACAGGCAAAATTGTAAAATGTATCACCAAGCCATCGGCCTTGCCATCACTTCATTTAGCCATATCCATGGCCATCGGGCTTGAATTTGTTTTGGAAGTAGCATGGCCTTTTGACCACAATCAAATAAGGTGTCAAACTCCAAGCGTGGGCCCCCCCTTTTTGTCTCATTATGATTTATCAATTTGGGCATAAGCCAAACTTGACGAACTACATTTGAATATAAGAATGCTTTGCCAATGTAAACTCATTTTTGTAAAAGCTATGAGCTTGGTGGGGCCTGTTTTTGACTTTGTAAGTTTTGAAACTTTGGCATATATACACTACATCAGTGCCTAAGCCACCCCCGATCAGATTTATTGCCACAAGCAAGCATTCAATCGAGCTAGGCACTCCCTTTGGCAGATTTGTGATTCACACAGTCAAGTTGATGGGCCCAAGTACATTTGGAAAGTGCTAAATACATTGCACATGGCCAAGGAAAAGTCCCAAAGAGCATGGGAAATGACAGAAGGTGGGGCCCAAGTAAACTTAACATGGAAGGAATGAAGCCATTGGACTAAAATTCTCATCTTCCCCTATATATACACAGTAAGCTCCCAGTACAAAAGCTCTCCAGCTGCCTGAACAAATCAACACACAAACAACTTCTCAAAATGCATTCAACTTAGCATTTCTTTTCTCTTCTAAGCATCCAGTAGCTATTGCATTCCAGTAGCTTCCTTTAGGCTTTCTTATTTTATTCTAGTGCTCTTGCAATGTAATTTACTTTCTCAAGTAATTTCTTGTTCCTTGTAATTCCTTTAATGCAATATATTTCCCCTTTCAAAGCCTTGCCTTATATTGTTTTGACCACTTTTTGACTTGTATGCTTCAATATTATCAAAAAACCTATAACTAGGGTACTTTCCAACTAGTTTTTAACAATCTTTATACAATAGAAGTCAGATCGTGCACCAATCGTACAAAATACTAGGAAAAACCATGTTTGCTAACACATACAAGCAATCGAGCTGCAACAACTCTGGCACGCCTGAAGCAAAATAATAAGAGTGAACAAATGGTAAGTTGACTTTGGATATGGTCAAAGACAGCATGTTTAATGAGGAATCAAGGTGGAAGGACACAAGTACAGATCATATACATGCTCTTGTCACAGAGAACAGGGGATGGATTCCAAACAGAGGGCCTTAGAAAGGATCTAAAGGTCGGAGTAAATCTTGGAACAACAGAGGCAAGTCTCAGTCGAAAGGAGAAGTTATATGCTATCACTATAACACAGAAGGCTACATAAGAAGGAATCTACTGGCCACATAAGAATGAATTGTAGATTCTGGAAAAGAGAACAAAAATAGGGTAACATTGAGAAGAAGTCAGACGACAAGAACGTTGTAACTGCAGTTTTCGAGGATGTGGTAGTACTCTCATTTGGAGATGAGGAGTGTTTACATGTTGCAAATAATGACATTGAGTGGGTTGTTGATACAGCTGCCTCCTACCATGCTACTTTTAGGAGAGAGTTCTTCACCTCGTATAAAGCCGGTGACTTTGGTACAGTGAAGATGGGTAATACTAGCTATTCCAAGATTGTGGGGATAAGTGATGTGCATGCTTAGACTAGTCTGGGTTGCAGTGTAACACTGAAGGATGTGCGGCCTTTTCTTGATTTATGGTTAAATTTGATTTCTGGTGTTGCACTAGATAAAATGGCTTATGATAACCATTTTGGGAGCGGAAAGTGGAAACTCACCAAAGGGTCCCTAGTTTTTGCCAAAGGGGAACTTTGTAGTACTTTGTACAAGACTCATGTGAAGGTGTGTTTAAGCGGGATCCATAGAGTTGAGGATAAGTCTTTACCAAATTTGTGGCACAGACGGTTGGCACATATGAGTGAGAAAGGGTTGTAGATTCTGTCAAAGAAGTCCCTCATTCCCTTTGCCAAAGGTACAGTTCTTAACCCTTGTGATTATTGCTTATTCAGTAAGCACCATAGAGTTTTCTTTCGTGCTTCTAGTAAAAGAAAAACCAAGTTGCGAGATATGGTTTATTCTGATGTTTGTGAACCCATTGAAGTGGAGTCTTTGGATGGTAACAAGTATTTTCTTACTTTTATTGGTGGACAGAGAGACAGGAAAACCTTTGAAGTGCTTTTGTACTGATAACGGGGGAGAGTAAATATGGACTCAATTTGAAGTCCGTAGCAGTTCCTATTTTAAAACAGAGTGTCCTACATAAATGTGGATTCTACAAATAAGTTGTATTTTAGACAATGTCGGATTGTCTCCAAACTTTTAAATATGATACTAGACATTATTTTAAGACTATAGGAATTGACAGCGTATTTTTCTGAGTTATAGATTATTTACTACGAATTTCGGAAGTTAAAAATACTATTTTTAAATAGTTACTATTGAGCTGTAAAGCTCATATATAATCTCCATAAGGGTGAGAATTTATCCGTTAAACTATTCTTTATAAAATCATAATATTAATAGCATATTACTTTTCTTTTACCAATTTTATTACCCAAAGAATATAAAGGAATTAGTAGTTATTCGTACTTAGTACCCCAATATTTCTAATTGTAATATCTATTTGTTATATCCTAATGATACAAAATAGTACTGAAATATAAGGGATTTCATTTATTTAATTTATAATCTGACAAGGCCTAACTTATTTACTAACACTATTTTTAAAATAGTCGTAACCGGACCGTAATTCCATTTTCATACCCAAATACCATAATTTAAGTGTGGAACTATTTTTAATGGTCATAAAATGCCACAAGAATATTTTTGTATTTTTCCCATAGTTTAAGAAATATAATAGCAATGATAAAAATAATCAAATCTCTATTTAAATCAATTGATAAGTAGTAAAATATTATTATTCTATAGTTTTATAATTAACAAAATTATAAAACAGTATATTTTATCATAATATCATTATAGAATATATAAATGATTTAAAATGAGTTTACAAAATCCCATAATGACCAAAAATACTCTTTTTAAAAGTTTAGGGGTCATTCTGTAAATACACCAAAATGTGGGGATTATATAAAACTTTCAGAAACTGAAAAATTAATATTTAAGATGGAAATAAACATAATTAGAAGTACTAAACTTGAAACCGTGATCAAATCCGACATCGGTACTAGGGGTGTCCACGGGTCGGGTGAGTTGGGTTTAGGCCTCACCCGATCATCCACCCGAATGCCAGTCGGGTTAGCCCTCCTCCACCCGTCATCCACTCATAAATGTCGGGTGAACCGACCCCTCGGGCTTGGATGGTTTCGGTTCGGTTTCGGGTAAGACCCGAATGGGGCATGGTGGGCTGTTTTGGGTTGCTTTTTCATCTATTTTGGGGATGGTTTTTCAATCTATTCTTTGACACAAAATATTTACTCTACAAGAACATCCAACAAGCAAAAACCAAAGAAGGCCATCAATCTATTTCCTCAAGATGCAGATCTGGTTGGGTTAGTCTTTATTCCATTTACCATCCATTATTAATACTTTATTAATCACAACATAATCAACACATGTCCCTTAAGATCAACTATGACAAATCAAAACCCTAGATCTAAGAAGATGAGAGGAGTAGAGGGCCAAAATCTGAACAAGAAGAAGAGAAGAAGAATCCAGGTGAAGAAAAAAGAAGGAGAAGAAGAAGAAGAATGGAAAAGAAGAAGAGAGAGAAGGAGAGAGCACATACCTGGGTTTCCAAGACAGAAGGAGAGAGCACAGTCCAACAATCACCTTCGACGACGACGGCGATAGCTCCAAGCTTCATCAGGCATCAGCGGCGGCGAGAACTTCATGGTCTGCTTTGTTGATTTGGGGGTTTGGGACTTTGTGTATGTGAGGATGAGAGAGAAGGGTTAAATGAATATGTATAACTTTAGTATAATTTATGTATAGAGAAGTCAGGAGATGTTCTTTAGTGGTTAGTCGTTGTACTCGGGTCGGGTCGGGTGACATCGGGTTTTACATGGGAAGAACCGACATCTGATCCGAAGACTATCGGGTTTGCCTTGTGAAACCCGTGACTCAACCACCTAGGCACGGGTGAGGTCGGGTGGGGTCGGGTTTGGTCGGGTTCGGTTTTTGTTGGACAGCCCTAATCGGTACACCTCTATATAGAAAATAAAAGTTTTAGTTTTCGAAACTTCAAATGATTCGTTTGTCGCGACCGTTATGAATTATCACACGAAACTTGAAACATGGCCTCTTGGGGTTAATATCTTTCATTTGATATAAAGAAATTAAGTTTCTGTTACTGTTTTTCTGCTCGCTATTTTCGGACCCTTAACGATATATATACTGAAATTATATATTTATATATATATATATATATCACAGTTTATATTAATTGAAATTATCAATGAAATTACAAGAGGAAGCTTACCCAAATTGATTTTTAGAAAGATAATAAGGACCCCAAATCCAAGCTCTTGGATTGAATTTACTAATATGTCTCTCTATATATATTTAAACTATAAATATATATGTGTATGTGTGTGTTATAAATTGAGAGAGAGAAAGACAACAGAGAGATCGAGAGTTGTAAGGGATGAGAGATTTGTTGGGGGGGTAGGTGTGTATATATAGCTTTAGTAAGCTTGGGGGCCACAACACACACTCACACACCTACACGGCACACACACAAACAATACAATACACACGCACACATATTGTGCACAAAAAAATAAACTGTTGATTTGGACTCCAAGTCTCCTAAGGGAGATTATCCCATGTGGTAGGCTCACACCTCCACACACATACACAGGTAAAAATTATACTATACAAATTCCTAAATTGGTATTTTTTTTTTGACGAAAATAAATTTTTAATAAACGTCCTAATTTTTGGGTCATTACATCTTATCTGAGGGTGTTTGGGTACAAGGCATTGGCACATGTTGCTAAAGAGAAGAGATCCAAGCTTGATGATAAAACTACTCCGTGTATCTTTGTGGGTTATTGAGATGCATAGGTTGTGGGATCCAGAAAATAAAAAGGTGATTAGAAGCAGAGATGTACTTTTTCAAGAGCATCAATGTCACGCCCCGGAGCAGTAAATATAGAGAAAAATAAATTTCCTTTTTCGGTCCATAAGGAATGACTGGTGAATGTCACTGGTTGTCCACACCACACAGTACTAGTCCACAACAAGAGTAGTAACATAATCAAACTGACGTAATCACCGTTGTATCTAATACAAACATCAGAGTTATAACAATAGTAGAGCTACATCGGAAGTATATAAGGTTTAGAAGCAACATATGCCCAAGTACCAAATATAACCAAGCAGTCTAAACAGAAATAATAAACTAATAACTATCTCCAGATCTTCAGTTGGCGTAAACATCAGCGTAGAAATCCTCCTGGGCATAGGCATCATCAGTGGGGCCATCCTCTGCATATTCTGTTCCCGGATAGTAACTGTCGTCGTAGGTTCCGTCACCTACTGAATAAGGTACAGGATAATCTAGACGGAGATTGTCCAAGCAATAAAGGCCGTCAGCTTCCTGAGAGCTGAGTGAATATAAACTAAAAAGGCACCAGTTATCTGAGATAATAACGAGTTTATGAAGACCTAAGTTAAATTCTACTATAACAATATCTTTCTCCTTTACTCAACGTTGTTAGCCAACCCTTGTCGTCTTGTTACTCAGAACCGATATTAAACAGACTCTGACTGAATGAACAGACTCAATCGTTTAACTCTAGGGATACACCCTTATTCCGTCCACCCCTTTTAAGAGCATATTCACAGCTCACCGCATGTCATGGACTCCACGTCAGTCCGTCCCCAGCTTTGAAGAGCATATTCACCACTCACCGTAATACAGGGACATAACGTTTCCAACAAGGCATATCAATCTATTGCCACGACTTATCGTCATCTACCAGACATCCCAGCTCACCTCTTTTAAGAGCATATAACGAATCATCTGGTCTATCTTAGGACTACTTGGTCCAGCTCACTACTTTTAAGGCATATTCCAAGCTCACCGCTTTTAAGAGCATATCATGACCAAACGTCCGTCCACCTACCATTTCCAGAACTTATCAAACCTACTTACGTTCCATTCTAACATCGACACATGTCAAATCCTCATGTGGTCTGACTACTTTGATTAAAAGAAATGGATATCAAGCTCATACAAGAATCAACATGCCACCCACGTCGTCGTATTCTTTCGTTTATCAATTACCCATTACTCTTTGGTGTCACGTTATCCCCGCCTAACTGCCACACCCTAGAACAACAAAATTAGAAAAAAAATAAATTTCCTTTTTGGGTTCAAAGGCAGTGACTGGTGAAGTCACATGATTGTCCACACCACGCCGTACTAAGCAACAATAAGAAAAAGAGATAACAAGAATATAATCTAGGTTCTGGATGACAAGGTAACTTAAGGTCAAAGCAAAGTTCCTATCTATTACAATCAGAGTCTCGAATCAAATAAAACATAAGGGAACATAATATCAAGGCAACATATGCCTAGTTACAAAAGGTCTGAAAAGTAGTAAAGATAATTAAACTACAGTCTAGCCTAATCTTTAATTGGTGTAGAGGTAGTCCTTAGCATAGTAGTCTTCTTCTGTCTGTCCTCCGTCGGGATAATCCTCCATAGGGACATTGTCACCGGCACAATAGTCCTCGCCTGCAGGCCCCTCACCTGTGTAATCATAACCATGGTGCGCTGGAATGTAGAAATGTCCAGCGGCATAAATGTCGTCAGCTTAATGAAAGCTGAGTGAATTAGATACTAGCAGGGTATCAACTATTGAAGTTATTACAAGTTAAAAACGATAATTATTAAATTCAGTGAGGGTAACTCCTTTAATCAAACCGATCATCCGATTACTGACGTCTTACTAATTAAAGACTGACAACACATTCTGATAAAAGAACAGACTCAACAGTAGTTCACTTCTATAGATACACCATTGCTCGTCCACCGCTTTTAAGAACATATGCACAGTCCATCGCATGTCATGGACACCACGTAAGTCTATCCCCCAGCTTTTAAGAACATATTCCCAGTTCACTGCACTACAGGGATATAACACTTTAAGCAACAGTACATCATTCTATGCCACGCCTTAGCGACACCTACCAGTAATCACGATCTACCGCAGTCGTAGACACCTTCGTCCGTCTACCGCTTTTAAGAACATATGATTAGATCATCTGGCTATCTTCGGGCTATTGGTTCGGTTCATCGCAGTCATAGACACCTTTGTCTGTCTACCGCTTTTAAGAACATATAATCGACCAAGGCCCGCCCACGCAAGATTCTCGAGTCCTAACAATCCTACTTAAGTTCAGCTCTATCATTGATACATGACAATCCCAATGTGGCCTAACTACTTTGAATGAAACAAACGATTACTACAAAGGGTTCACGACTATTACGTTATCTTACATCACAACCATTATCCATTAACCTTATTGTCACTACGATCCTAAGTTGCATTGTCTCATTATCATGTCCATATTACAACAGTGTAGCATGCAATGATTACTGAACAATTAAATAAACATCTAAGCAGTTATAATATAAACTAAACAAGAATATCAACATTCTTCAACTGCCAATGGATTGGGATAGAGGTCTAATCGATTGGTATAAGAACAGTAACAATCGATTGGAAAAAGTCTAATCAATTGGATCACAATCCATGCCAATCGATTGCTAACTTTGGCAATCGCTGGGGTATCTACAATGGCAATCGATTGTATAAAATGGCAATCGATTGGGTTCCCAAAGATGTCAATCGATTGGGAAAAGTCCCAATCGATTGGGACTTTGTCTTCTTCACAATGAAGACAGTCCAGCAACCTAAAATGGGAAAAACATAATTTATGCATCTCTTCTTCATTTAAACATGCTTTAACATCAACATGGTATTACCAAGTGAGTTTAGAACTCGCCTTAGGTGTCTAGGGGGTGTTTGGTGTGAGATTGAAGCTTTGGAAGCTTCAATGGAGGTCCATTCTCTCTCTTCTCTATCTTTTTCTTTCTTTCTTCTTCTCTTTTCTATTCTCCTTTTCTTCTGGTCTTCTTCTCTCTCTTCTTCAGTCCATGGATATGTGTGTGTGAGTGTAAGGATGTATATATATATATATGAGTGTATATATATATAAACACACACAAGCTCCTTCTCTCTCTCTATTTTTCTAAAAAGGAAAAATGCAGGAAAAGGGTACATATATATAAGGGATTGGGTGTTCACGTGGACTCTCCCCAGCCAAAGCAAAGGAATCTGTCCACCTACTGCCAATCGATTGGCATGAATGGCAATCGATTGGTATTAGGTATAAATGCTCCAATTGATTTATGAAAGTGTCAATCGATTGGTATCCAAGATAAGACAATCGATTGGAAAACTTGCCAATCGATTGGTATCCAGATTATACCAAAGGTAAGGCTAAACTCATGCAAGTATTAAAAGAAATATACAAGGTCTTATTCATATAATTACATTACAAAAATACAGGGTATTACATCATCCACCACTTATTAAAGATTTCATCCCCGAAATCCGAAGTAAGCAGGGTTAAAACAAAAAAAGAAACTTCTCTTGCATCTCTGACTTCAGTTCCCATGAAGCTTCTCCTTCGTCGGGGTGCTTCCACTGAATCTTCACTAGCGGAATCTCCTTATTTTCGAGCTTCTTCACTCCTCAGTCTAGAATACGCACTGGTCCTTCATTGAATGTCACATTCTCATTCACCTCGATATCTTCAAAACTGATCTAGTGCACTGGGTTGTGGGCACACTTTCTCAACATGCTGATGTGGAAAACTTTTTCCACTCCTGACATCTTTGGTGGCAATGCAAGTTTGTAGGCTACTTTCCCAACGTGTTCTAGGATCTCAAATGGTCCGATGAATCGCGGCGATAGCTTGCCTCTCTTCTGTCTGAATCTGACGATACCTCGAACTAGCAAAACTTTGAGTAGTGCGTGATCTCCAACTACGAACTCTAGATCTTTCCGTCGCTTGTCAGCATAGCTCTTGTGTCTGGATTGCGCTGTCTTCATCTTCTCTCGTACGATTTGGATCTTCTCGCTGGTTTCTTGAATCATCTCAGGCCCAAGTAGCTGAGTATCTCTGACTTCGGCCCAACATAGTGGCGATTAGCAAGGTCTTCCATATAAAGCTTCGAATGGTGCCATCCCTATGCTCGTGTGATAGCTGTTGTTGTAGACGAACTCGATCAAAGGTAGGTGCGTTTCCCATGAACTCTCGAATTCAATAACGCAGGCTCGCAACATATCCTCCATCACTTGATTGGCTCATTCTGTCTAACCGTCTGTTTGCGGATGAAAGGCTGAACTCAAGTTCAGTGAAGTTCCCATTGCTGTCTGAAGGCTCTTCCAGAATTCTGTGGTGAAGCACAAATCTCAATCTAAAACTATTGAGATAGGTACACCGTGCAGTCGCACAACTTGCTGTAGATACATCCGGCTCAATCGTTCCACTAGATAGGTCATGCTGTAGGCGATGAAATGTGCTGACTTGGTGAGTCGATCTACTATTACCCAAATAGCATTGTGGTTTTGCTGAGACTTTGGAAAACCAATCACAAAATCCATTGTGATATGTTCTCATTTTCATTGGGGAATCGGTAGCGGTTGTAGTAGTCCAGGTGATTTTTGATGTTCTGCCTTCACTTGTTTGCAAACAAGACATTGCGATACGTACTCAGCCACTTCTCGCTTCATTCCTTCCCACCAGCAGTTTCTCTTCAAGTCCTTATACATCTTGTTACCTCAGGGGTGGATAGTAATCCTTGACTTGTGCGCTTCATCCAAAATATCCTTCCTGAGACTACCGTCATTTGGCACACAGAGTCTACCTTTGCATCTTAATGCTCCGTCCGTATTGATACTCCATATTTCTGGTTCCTTTGCAGTCATCTTAGAAAACCATAGCTTCAGACCTTCATTTGACTGTTGAGCTTCCAAGATACGACGGATGAGAGTCGGTTGCACGACAAGAGATCCAAAGAGTTGTCCTTCTCTTGATTCCACTGGTCGGAGGTCGAATCCGGCTAGCGTCTCCAATTCTCTCCATTCTTGGACCAAAATCGAAGCAATCAAAAGGCGTGGTTTTTGACTTAAAGCGACGGCTACAACATTTACTTTACCTGGATCGTATTGCAAAGAGAAATCGTAGTCCTTGAGTAGTTCCATCCATCGCCGTTGTCGTATGCTCAGCTCCTTATGAGAAAACAGGTACCTTAGGCTCTTACGGTCCGAGAATAAGTCAAACTTCTCTCCATACAAGTAGTGTCTCTAAATCTTCAGGGCAAATACAATTGTAGCTAGTTCCAAGTCATGCGTCGGATAGTACTTCTCATGTGGTTTCAATTGTCTCGATCTATATGCAATAACATTTCCATCTTGTATTAGCACACAACCAAGTCCTTGGTGTGATGCATCACTGTAGATTATGAATCGTTCACCACTCCTGGGTATCGCAAGTACCGGTGCTGAGGTTAGTCTCTTCTTCAATTCCCGAAATGCATCCTCATGCTTATCAGTCCATTCATACTTCGTCTTATTTCTTGTCAAGCTTGTCAATGGTCCTGCAATCTTGGAGAATCCTTCCACGAATCTCCGATAATATCCAGCCAATCCAAGAAAACTCCTAACTTCGGTCGCGTTGGTCGGTCTATTCCAGCTCAAAACTGCATCAATCTTAGATGAGTCTATAGAAATTCCATCCTGTGATATCATATGTCCTAAGAATTTGACTTCCTGAAGCCAGAATTCATACTTGCTGAATTTCACATATAGACTATTGTCTCTGAGAGTCTGCAGAGCAATCTGTAGGTATTTCTTGTGCTCTTCTTCTGTCTTTGAGTAAATCAGAATGTCATCGATGAATACTATAATGAATTGATCTAGATATGGTCTGAATACTCTATTCATTAAGTCCATGAATAGCGCTAGGGCATTGGTCAATCCAAAAGACATCATTAAAAACTTGAAGTGCCCATACCTCGTCCTGAAGGCAGTCTTCGGTATATCTTCTGGTCGAATTAGCAACTGATGATAACCTGATCACAAATAAATCTTCGAGAATATCCTTGATCCTTGTAATTGATCGAACATGTCGTCTATCCTGGGAAGTGGATATCTATTCTTGATCGTGACCTTATTCAGCTCCCTGTAGTCGATACAAAGTCGTAGCTCTCTATCCTTGTTCTTCACAAATAGAACTGGTGCTCCCCAAGGTGACGTACTTGGGCGAATGAAACCTAAGTCTTCGATTCCCTAAACTTGCTTCTTCAATTCTAGCATTTTCGTTGGCGCCATTCCGTACGGGGTCTTGGAAATCGGCAATGTTCCGGGTGCTAGCTTAATACAAAAGTCTATCTCTCTTTTGGCAGAAGTCCTAATATATCTCGAAATACATCTTCAACGGGGATCTTGTTGATAGTAAGCTCCATACCTGAAGTCTCGATCACAGCTAAGCAGCTCGTAAGAAACATGTTGCTCGACAGTTGGCACTGAAATCTGATCTGCAGACAACCAAGTGTCGAAAAGACAATGGTCCGACTAACACAATCCAGGTTGGCACCATACTTAGTAAGCCAATCCATTCCTAGGATCACGTCAAACTCCGACATTGACAGGACTATCAAGTCTATCGGGAGATTTCTATCTTCTAGTGTCAAGGGACAATCCTTGCACACCTTACCTAACTTAACGGTTACTCCCAAGGGTGAAACGACATTAAGGTTCGGCTCAAGTGCTAGGGGTACCAAACCCAAATCACGCACAATCTTAATAGCTATAAAAGAACGAGCAGCACCGGTATCAAATAAGGCTTTAACTCGACTGTGAAATAACATAAGTATACCTTCCAAGTTCTGTTGTTCCTCAACATTGTATCCTGCATTGTCAGGGATGATGGAGTTCATCCTAATCTAACCTTGTTGTCCTTGTTGTCTATGAGCGGGCTCTATAGTAGCCTCCACGAGGTGCTCGATAATCCTTGCTCACGTGACCAGGCTTATTGCAGTTGCGGTAGACAAGGTCATTACGACGGTTGGTCTTGGGAGCTGTGCAATACCTTGAAATATGTCTGGGCACTCCACAGTTGAAACATCCATCAGTGTTCTGTTGCTAGGCGGCGGGCTGTGCCTGAAGTGGTCCTCACTGTTGATTCTGATGTCGAGGAAAGTTAGCTTGGGGCTTCTTTGTCCCATCCTAAGTGCACTTGGTTCCCTGGTAGTTGCTAGTCTGGGGTTTCCATCCCTGATTGTTCCTTTATGATTGCGCAGAAAAGTTCCTCGATTGGAAGGTCCTGGGCAGAGGTCAATTCACTTGTGGTCCTTGCACGGGGTAAGAATCCTTTTCCAAACTTGAAGCAAGACGGACAATCCCTTCAAATGACTGGCCCAAATGGCATATCATCATGTGTCAGAGGTGTGGGTTGAGTCCTTGATGGAATCGGTTGACCTTCTTGGCGGGGGTATCTATTATGTGCGGAGCGAAACGGGAGAGTCGCTCGAATTGTGTGGTATACTTCATCCTCGAGGTGTGGGTTCCTCTCTTGTTGGTCTCTTTCATCCTCGTGGATATACTTCTTAAGAAATCAAGTCTTGAATGCTTCCCAAGGCATTCTCCTTACAACATCGATCCCAATTGTGGCTCTTTTGGCCTCCCACCAGTCCGCGGTGGAGTAAGTCAGTTGAAATGCAGCTAGACATCTCTTGTCAAGCTCGCTGCATTCCAGGGCTTCAAAGATTAGCTCCAACTCTTGTATCCATTACTCGGCTTTCCACGATTCTGCCATGCCGTCGAACTTCTTGGGTCGCAGGCCAAGAAATCATTCTAATAGCTTATCGCCTGTCTGCTTTGGAGGAGCGACGTGGTGATTGCCGTTGTTAGCTCAGTGGGTGGCATTGTTGTAGGTCTCGCCAACATTTTCTATCCGTCGCATGAATGCTTCGAAGACTCCGGTTGGGTCCATACCCTCGGGAATGGGTGCTCCTAGTCATGATTGATGTCTCGTGTTCCCAGCCATAGTGTTTCGTGTGAGGTGTACCTATGAAAAGATCTAACGATCAGCTGACAATCTTCTCAGGGAAACAACCACAAATAAAACAATGAGAAGCATAGCACAAATCTAGATCATAACATAACATAGATAATAAGATGACAATAGAAATAATCAAAGAAACGATCTGCCATATATATATATATATCCAAAAGATGTACAGCGGAGTACACAACAGATCATCTGTGTACCGCGTAGTACATGATCCTACACAAGATCTAACCAAAAGAAAATATAAACAAGACCACCACTGGTGGCTACCTATACAAAGGGCTATGGTCAATAGCTGTCTATGTAAGCGTCAAAAGTAAGTGGACAACATGTCCTGAAGTCAAAAGTCAAAAGTCAAAAGTCAAAAGTCTAAGTCCTAAAGGTGCTGGTCTCAAAAGTTATCCACGTTGGATCCATAGATGGAAGCCTCATCTTCTAGGGCAACCTCACACAAAACATTATCCTCATCCATGTCATCATCATCCATCATGTCCTCATCATCCATCAAAACATCCTCGGCTAGCTCAGGCCCATCGTGCTCCACAACAACTCCCAAGTATCCTACATCAGCCATGTCAGCCTGGGCTGCATCGAATGTAGCTGCAAGGGCCTCAGCCTGTGCCATAGCCTGTGCCAACTCTGCTGCTCCTATCTTAAATCCTTGGGGATGTGCATCCATCTCGGCAGCCCACTCTGCTGATAGCTGTGCTATCACGCCGCCTGGTAAGACTGGTACAATAGCGTCATCACCTGCGTTATCCTCTATTGTAGCCTCCTCCTCTATCGGGTATCCCTCTGCGACTATAATGTCTACACCAACTGGCACATCCATACCAGCTGGGTCCTCTGGGTCGTCCTTCAGATCATACTCCGGTTCCTCATCGTTGGTCTCCTCGTCCTCCTCATCCTCTATCTCCTCATCATCATCCTCTGGTTCATCGTCGCTGCCCTCATCCTCGTCCAGATCCTCATCCTCTAAGTCCTCATCGGCTGGGGGTGCATCAACCATGTCCTCCTCAGGTGGTGGTGGAGGTGTCTGGGGTGCTGGCACTGTCGGCGGAGGTAGAGGCACTGCTCTAACCTCTGCAAGTAGAACCTAATACGAAGAACGATCTCATAGCATCTATAGGTAATCCTCCTCAATGCGTCTGAAGGTTTCCTTACGGTAGATCATCTCTTGGCGTATCACCTCTGGGTCCTGGGTTCCAAATCTCAGCTACTCAATTTGCATATCTCGTTCTGTCTCTGTGATGGCTCTCTACCTAACCTTCCAGGCATAGTACTGTGGTTCTGCTGGCTTAATACTGACCTCATACACATAGTGTCCTCTAAACTCATCTAGAACGAAGCGAGGTAGTGCCATGCTACCTGAAAAAAGACTACTTTAAGTCTGAGCTAATCTTAATACTCATCTCTACAATCTCAAGGTTCTAGGACCAGATGGTGTAGGACAATCTGTGAGCAAAAAGGTATAAAACCTGGCTCTGATACCAAAAATCCTGTCACACCCCGGAATGGTAAAAATAGAGAAAAGTAAATTTCTTTTTTGGGTCCAAGGGCAGCGACTGGTGAAGTCACATGATTGTCCACACCACGCAGTACTAAGCAACAAAAAGAAAAAAGAGATAACAAGAATATAATCTAGGTTCTGGATAACAAGGTAACTTAAGGTCAAAGTAAAGTTACTATCTATTACAATCAGAGTCTCGAATCAAATAAAACATAAGGGAACATAATATCAAGGCAACATATGCCTGATTACAAAAGGTCTGGAAAGCAGTAAAGATAATTAAACTACAGTTTAGCCTAATCTTCAATTGGCGTAGAGGTAGTCCTCGGCATTGTAGTCTTCTTCTGTCTATCCACCATCAGATAATCCTCCACAGGGACATTGTCACCAGCATAGTAGTCCTCGCCTGCAGGCCCCTCACCTGTGTAATCATAACCAGGGTGCGCTGGAATGTAGAAATGTCTAGTGGCATAAATGCCATCAGCTTAATGAAAGCTGAGTGAATTAGATACTAACAGGGTATCAACTATTGAAGTTATTACAAGTTATAAACGATAATAATTAAATTCAGTGAGGGTAACTCCTTTAATCAAACTGATCATCCGATTACTGACGTCTTACTAATTAAAGACTGACAACACATTCTGATAGAAGAATAGACTCGACAGCAGTTCACTTCTATAGATACACCATTGCTCGTCCACCGCTTTTAAGAACATATGCACAGTCCACTGCATGTCATGGGCACCACGTCAGTCCATCCCCAGCTTTTAAGAGCATATGCCCAGTTCACCGCACTATAGGGATATAACGCTTTAAGCAACAGTACATCATTCTATTCCACGACGTAGCGTTGTCTACCAGTGATCACGGTCCATCGTAGTCGTAGACACCTTCGTTTGTCTACCGCTTTTAAGAACATATGATTAGGTCATCTGGCTATCTTAGGGCTATTGGTCCGGTTCACTGCAGTCGTAGACACCTTCGTCTGTCTACCGCTTTTAAGAATATATGATCGACCAAGGCCTGCCCACGCAAGATTCCCGGGTCCTAACAAACCTACTTAAGTTCAACTCTATCATCGATATATGACAATCCCAATGTGGCCTAACTACTTTGAATGAAACGAACGATAACTCCAAAGGGTTCACGACTATTACATTATCTAACGTCATAACCATTATCCATTAACCTTATCGTCACTACGATCCTAAGTTGCATTGTCTCATTATCGCGTCCGTATTACAATAGTATAGCATGCAATGATTACTGAATAGTTAAATAAACAACGAAGCAGTTATTATATAAACTAAATAAGAATATCAACATTCTGCAACTGCCAATCGATTGGGACAAAGGTCTAATTGATTGGTATAAGAACAGTAACAATTGATTGGAAAAAGTCCAATCGATTGGATCACAATCCATGCCAATTGATTACTAATTTTGGCAATCGATTGGGGTATCTACAATGTCAATCGATTGTATAAAATGGCAATCGATTGGGTTCCCAAAGATGTCAATCGATTGGGAAAAGTCCCAATCGATTGGGACTTCGTCTTCTTCACAGTGAAGACAGTCCAGCAACATAAAATGGGAAAAACATAATTTATGCATCTCTTTTTCATTTAAACATGCTTTAACATCAACATGGTGTTACCAAGTGAGTTTAGAACTCACCTTAGGTGTCCAGAGGGTGTTTGGGTGTGAGATTGAAGCTTTGGATGCTTCAATGGAGGTCTCTCTCTCTCTCTCTCTCTCTCTCTCTCTCTCTCTTGTCTGCTCTGTCTTCTTCTTTCTTTCTTCTTCTCTTTTCTGTTCTCCTTTTTCTTCTGGTCTTATTCTTTTTCTCCTTCAGTCCATGGATGTGTGTGTGTGAGTGTAAGGATGTATGTATGTATATGTATTTATATATATATGAGTGCATATATGTATAAACACACACAAGCTCCCCCTTTCTCTGTTTTTCTAAAAAGGAAAAACGCAGGAAAAGGGTACATATATATAGGGGATTAGGTGTTCACATGGACTCTCCCCAGTCAAAGAAAAGGAATCTGTCCAACTGCTGCCAATCGATTGTCATGAATGGCAATCGATTGGCATTAGGTGTATATGCTCCAATCGATTGATATAAGTGGCAATCGATTGGTATCCAAGATGTGGCAATTGATTGGTATCCAAGATAAGGCAATCGATTGGTATCCAAATTATACCAAAGGTAAGGCTAAACTCATAAAAGTATTAAAAAAAAAACATACAAGGTCTTATTTATATAATTACATTACAAAAATACAGGGTATTACACTAACCTATAGTCGCATAACGGAAGTCCGAATCGACAGTCGAACAATCGAACCTCTTATATAATAAATAGGCAAAGGAATCCATGTTCTGCCAATGCCAATCGATTGGGACAAGGGTCCAATCGATTGGGTTAAAAGTTATACCAATTGATTGAGAAAAATGGCAATCGATTGGAATTCTATTCAATCGATTGGGATCAACTGATGGCAATTGATTGGGAATAATGCCAATCGATTGGCACTTCGTCTTCTCCAGTAGATTTATAAAACAACATATATAAACGTCGTATGGATATGTTTAACACGTCTAAACTTCATAAAAACTTGTATAAACTGCAAATAGAGTGACCAAGTGAGTTAGGACTCACCTAGAGTGTGTTTGGTTGTGTTTGTTTGGCTTGGAAGCTTCAAACCTCAAGGTTTCTCACTCTCTCTTCTCTGTCTGTTCTCTTTCTATTTCTCTTCCTTCTTCTTCTGCTTCTCCTTCTCCTCTTCTTCCTCTTCCCAAGGCAGTGTGTGTATGTGTATATAGATATAAATATATGTGTATATATATACAGAGGTATATATATATCTCACAAGGTGTGTCTCTCTCTTTCAAGGCTATGAAAACTGCCCAAGGCCACAAAATGAATGCATCTATATAGAGGGGAAAGGTGCCATGTGTCAAAATATTAGACAAAGAAGAAAACTTGTCTCAGCCAATGCCAATCGATTGCATCGATTGGCACTTATGGCAATCGATTGGTTATAGATATTTGATGAAAATCGATTGGAAAAGATGGCAATCAATTGGTATGTTGCCACGTAATAAAATCAGGTCGGCAGGATGGCAATCGATTGGGAAAGATGACAATTGATTGGTATCTGAAAAGTGGCAATCGATTGGGAAACAAAGGCAATCGATTGGTATCTAAATTTACCAAATTTAGATATCAAAATACAGGGGTATTACAATCAGACTTTGGCAGATTTTGAGAAACCTGCACAACCTAGAGTGAGTAGTACTCCAGACCTCACAATAGTTCCTTCCACATCACAGGGTGCCACAATAGTTATAGATGTTCTAGAATTCGAGGATTATTATGATGTGCCAAATACAAAGGGTCTTGAGCAAGGGGAGCAGCCCCCTCCACGAGAGATTGTAGTACTTCAAGTTAGGAGATCGACTAGAGAGCACAAGCCATCAGTCAGGTATTCTAATTTCGAGTGTATTTTTCTTACATATGAGGGGGAGCTAGAGAGTTTTCAGGAAGTTCAGACTCACAAAGACAGAGGTAGTTGGGTACATGCTATGCAAGATTAGATGAAATCATTGTATACGAACAATACTTATGAGTTGGTTGATCTTCCTAGGGGAGAAAAGGAATGAGAAACAAATGGGTGTTCAAGTTGAAGAAAGATGATGACAAGCTACTGAAGTATAAGGCTCGTTTATTTGTAAAGGGCTTCAGACAGAAGCATAGTGTTGACTTTGATGAGATTTTCTCACCAGTGGTGAAGATGAGTACTATTCAAGTGCCTTTGGGTTTAATAGCTAGCATGGATCTTGAACTTGAACCGCTAGATGTGAAGACTACCTTCCTTCATGGTGATTTGGAGGAAGATATTTACATGGTACAGCCAGAGGGATTTGAAGTTAAAGGGAAAGGGCAATAGTTTGAAAATTGAAGAAGAGTCTCTACGGCCTTAAGCATGCTCCAAGACAGTGGTACATGGAATTCAATTCATTTATGGCGGGCCACGAGTTCAAAAGAACCGCAGCAGATCAGTGTGTTTATGTGCAGAAGTTTCCAATGGTGACTTTAATTTATTATCCTTTTGCTTTATGTTGATGATATGCTTGTTATTGGACAAGATGTTAATATGATTCGTAGGCTAAAAGGAGAGTTGTTCAAGTCCTTTGATATGAAGGATTTAGGCCCAACACGACAGATTTTGGGCATAAAGATTGTTTGTGACAAGAAAGCCAAGAAGTGCTGTTAGTTTTTGAAAAAAAGGAGGAAATATATAATAGTTTCAAAAAAAATATTTGGGCTTTAGTGAACTATTTGTGTTGAAAATATTAGGTATTTATATATATATATATATATATATTATTTTTCATGTTTTAATACTAATTGGGGAAAAAATAATCTTTCTTAGAAGGGAAAATTAAATGGGAGTCCCTAGTTAGGGAAATATAGTGGTTTAAGGATAACTAATTATTTTCACTTTGAATTAGGTTCCCTACCAAATAAATATCTAACATAAAAGGACAAAATAAAATCAAAAACCCAACATTACCCTTTCACACACACGCACCCCAAAAATTCCAAAAAGAATCACAGCCAACTAATACGTAATGGCGTCACGCGCCAGAAATTCCCAAACCAATCACTTCACTTCACGCGCGCCTCACTCACCATCCCTGCTCACACCGTGTGGGTGACACACAATAGTAACTGTCATTTTGAAATTGTTTTTTAAACTTTGAACTTCCATAACTTTTGATCTACAACTCCAATTTTTACAAATTTTATACCGTTGGAATCGTGTCGACGAGATTTACAAAACTAGTACCATTGTTGATATGTTTTGAGCAAAAAAAAAATTTATTTTTTTACATGCCTTAACTGCCTTGTTCCTGAAAAGTGGTGAAATTTCACCACCGTTTCACCACTATTTAAATATGGAGAAAATTTTGTTTATCAAAGATTCAAAATGATGAAATTATGATTGTGGTGAATGCTTTCATAAACTTCACATGTTTTGACATCCGGAATTAGAGGTGGTAAATTTTACAACTGTGTTTAAAAGTGATAAAATTATGATTGTAGTGAATACTTTCACAAACTTCACATGTTATGAATATGGCTGCTCCAATGCAAGACCATTTGTTATGCCAAATTTTGGCATGACCAATTTTCATGCCATATTTGGCACAACAAATGGCACATGTCATTTGTGCCACATCAGCAAGTAATATTAAAATGATATATTTTGACCATTTTCCTTGCTATGTTTTACAAATTTTGCATCCTAGATGGGTCCCCGATACATGTGATAGTGGTACCACTTAATTTTGATTGAAGGATATTAAAGTGTTCCATTGCCACATGGTTTTTTTTAAGGCTACAAAGTTCTTCACCCACATGTATTTGAAAAGTATTTGGGATGCAAAATTTGAGAATAATATATATTTATTAACTGACCCTTTTGCCACTTAACAAAAGACTACTTTAAAAGACAAATGGTAGTTGGGCCAAAATATAGCATTTGAAATGGCATATATCATTGGAACAAAAAATAGAATTGGCATGATGAAAATGACATGTAGCATTGAAGTTGCTCTAAAAGTGGCAAAATTTCATCACTAATTTAAAATGTGCTAAAAACAGTGGTGAAATTTCACTACTTTTCAGGAACAAGGCTCTCAAGGCATATAAATTTTTTTTTGCTCAAAACATATCAACTCAATGGTACTAGTAGTTACGGAAAAAAAACCAAAAAAAAAAAAAAAAAGCATGAATAGCACAAAGCATGAATATTGTTCAAAGTGGTGAAATTTCACCATTTTTCAGGAATAAGGCTGTTAAGGTATGTAAAAAAAAAATTTGCTCAAAATATATCAACAATGGTACTAGTTTTGTAGCTCTTGTCGACATGATTCCAACGGTAAATTTTTTTAAAAAATTAAAGTTGTAGATCAAAAGTTATGGAGGTTTAAAGTTTAAAAAACATTTTTGAAATTGGGTTTGATATGGTACAGTCACTCACACTGTGGCCTGACAACACCCCACACGCGCATGCCACGGGCGCATAACCCATGGCTATCACTCACACCGTGTGAGTGATAGCCATGGGTTATGCGCCCGTGGCATGCGCGTGTGGGGTGTTGTCAGGCCAACTTTGAGGGAAAGAGAGAGATTATTTGGTGTGGTTGAGGGTATGTTCCTCCAAGAAAAAATTGAGGTACTTAAATCAACATTTTTTTTACGTTATCCTTAAATCAACATATTTACATTAAATTGTCCTTTTATCTAATTGACCCTTTTTAGAATTCCTAATTTGATTGAAATAGAAATACCACTATGATCATGGCCTCATTGGATTTGAAATATTATCTCATTGGGATTTCAAATCCCATTGATATTGAATACCCAATGACACATTCTTTCTAAATGATGCCCCAAACATGGGAATAGGCTAAATAGTAATAGGATACTCATTCTCACCCAAGATTAGCATCATCCAAACAAGACCTTAGTTCCTAATAAGAAGTTGGACGAAAAAAAGAAAGACTAAGGGTATGTTTGATAAACCAATTAAGTGCTGAAAATGAAAAAATTCAGCACTTATTCTTTTTCAGTGCGTTTGATAACATATCACTTAATTCAAAAAGTAGCCAAAAAATCACTGAAAACTTTAAGTGAAAAATTTCTACTGAAAATAATCACTGAATGCATTCTATTTCAGTAGTTGAAGTACTGTTTTCAGTATTATAAATTCAATCACTTAAAATTTTCAGTACTTAAAATTCAGCACTTAATTTTCAGCACTTAATTTTCAATTTTATCAAACACACCCTAATTCTCTTTTATTTATTTATTTACTAGTAAGGACCCGTGCCCGTGGGCACGAAGCGAAAAAAAGAAAAAGAAAAAAGAAATTCAATACTTCAAAAGATCAAATCGTTTTGCGTAAAATTGAGTATGAAGGTTTTAGATATATGATACTCTTTTAATCCTTCTAAAGACTGTAAGGCTCTGTGTAATAAATTAAGAGCAGGACTGCTTAAATTTAGAATAAAGAAAAAGTAAAATTTTGTAGAGAATAGCCAAGTTTAGCTACCATTACTTTAAACATGGATAAAAAAAAAACGATGTTGCTTTTTTTCCTGTTGTTTTTCCTTTTTTCCTTATAAAGCCTGGAAAAAAGCCCAATATGACTGTTTCTTTTATATGTTTTATTTTTATTTAAGACCTAAGGCTCTGTTTGGCAATCCAACTTCCTAACACATAAAAGTCCGCCCATAAACTGATTTCCCAAATGGGCCTTAACCCAACCTATCTTCTTCCTTGCATGAATACACAGTGAGTATATATATAGTAGCACGGGTGGAAAAAAAATGCGGAGTACAATGACTGTAAATATGGGCTATAAATTTGTTAGGAAAAAAAAATCATAATTTCATATGCGTGCCTCTTTCATTTAAGGTCATAACCTTAGCGTATTGAGTTTACAGCAACCTACATGTCAATATTAGTTTCAAGTAATGCTATGCTTTTCAAATTTAGTTATTCCAATAATTTAGTTATTTCTAAAACATATTGTAGAGACCTTCAATATTATTGCATTACTTCAACACTCTTCAATGAAAAATCAAGTGGTCCCATAAACATAGAAATCTAAAAGCATAATATTACTAAGTAGTTTCAGAGTTGTGCTGTGGCCCACATATCTCTTGAACTACTTAACCAATCTACACTTAGCCTTTGTTATTTTTTTTCCCTTCTAGAAACTTTTGAAAAACTATACTTTCCATGCATTTAGAAGGAAAAAAAAAAAGAAAAAAAAAAAGAAAAAGAAAGAACAAAGGCTTTTTCTAAGATTTTGGAAAGAACCAGAAAAAAAAATAAAAAAATAGTTAGTCTTTGTTGGCCTTTTTTAAAGTTTCTGGAAAGGAAAAAAAAACAAAGGTTTAAGAGACATGAGTGATATATGGGTCTCTCCATTTGGGGTTGAGGTGTATGTATGAGAGAGAGAGAGAGAGAGAGAGAGAGAGAGAGATCTAGAGTTTGGGGGCGATTAAGTGAGAGAGAGAGATAGATAGAGAGAGAGAGAGAGAGAGAGAGAGAGAGAGAGCCGAATTGGAAGGTATATGAGTAAATTGAAAACTGATTTGGCGTGTGTGCTTGTTACTATTTTTGGTGGACTAATGATCGGACGATTTAAAATATCTAAACTTATCTGAATGACTCGGATTGAAAGTTGATAATTTGGGAGGGACCCACACCGCTCTAACTTATTATATAGATTATTATTATTTTTTTATGACATGGGGAGGGGAGGTTCGAACTTCGAACCAATACCAGAGGGGACTTAAATGCCAAGTTCTTTGCCACTTGAGCTATGCCTCACTTGGTAAAGGTTTACCAATTCTACAATAAGCAAAATATGATTAATATTGAGTTGTTTTACTGTCCAATCAACTAGACTTGTGTATGGGCGGTTGATTAATGTTATGGTTTCTGTAATTTTTATCCCAAATTTGATTCTCAACATGTAACGCGAGATCACTAAAAACAACTTTCAATAAAAATCAGGTGATACACCCCCACAGTTGCAATGTGAGCATAAAAAATAACTTTCAGTAAAATTCAGAAGGTCCTACAAAAATTGAATGACACATGAGTAAAGAGCCAAATTTGGAATGAAATATATGGGAACTATATTACTGCTATTCATAGCGGGTTACATTCATTCTGTCAAAACAAAAATTTAGTAAAAGAGTCAACTTCTATTGTGAGGAGTCATTTAATGCAAGAGGAGAGTGAAGAGATTTACTGACAAAAATGGATACAAAGAATTGGTTATTTCCACCAAACATAGCAAATTGCCAGATGGGTTGTTTCTAATGTAGATTAGTGTTTATTTTTGGGTCTTTTTTTTTTTCTTCTTAAATTGGAAGTATGAGAATATTTGAATATTGACCCAATTCTTAATTTTAGTTCGTCAACGGATATAGAAAGTGTTTATGAATTGCAAAATTAGAGGCTAATTCATTAAGGAGGTTTTGGGAGGGGAAGAAGTTGCAAAATTATGGGAGAGAATGTTGATGAAAATCAGAGGTTTTGGTCTTTTGGAACTCATTTATATAGTGATTTTATGGAGATCATTGACAAGCCTCGGAAGAAAGATGGGATTTCAATAATTGCTTCCTTCTTTTTCATTGTCCTCTTTGTGGGAACCATTGTGTCCATCCATTGGGTTGATGTTGTAAGTCTCTCTCTCTCCTTTGTTTTCTTTTCCTGCAACTTGATTACTTAATATAAACTATATATGGCTTTTTTTAATCTTAAGACCCCGTTTGGCAATTGCTTTTGAATCCCCTAAGTGATTTTCGAATTCCAAAAGTTAAACGGATGTTTGTGCCAATTATGCCGAAATTTGCAATTCAAAAAAGCAGTTTTTTTAAGGATTGAATATAAAAAAAAAAACAGAAGCTGTTGCCGAACGGGCCCATTTAGTGTTCAAATTTTTATCGTTAAATTAATTCATGCAAATTACATAATTTGTCATACCTCTCTCTATAAGCTTACTAGTAATGACCCGTGCCCGTGGGCACGAAGCGAAAAAAAGAAAAAGAAAAAAAGAAAAAAGAAATTCAATACTCCAAAAGATCAAATCTTTTGCGTAAAATTGTTCATGTCATTGCAGTTGAGTGATATTTCTTTTATGTTTATAAAATTGAGTATGAAGGTTTTAGATATATAATACTCTTTTAATCCTTCTAAAGACTGTAAGGCTCTGTGTAATAAATCAAGACCAGAACTGCTTAAATTAAGAATAAAAAATAAATAAAATTTTGTAGAGACTAGCCAAGTTTAGCTACCATTATTTCAAACATGGATAAAAAAAAAGGATGTCAATTTTTTTTCCTGTTGTTTTTTTTTTTTTTTTTTTTTTTTTCCTTCTAAAGCCTGGAAAAAAGGCCAATCTGACTATTTCTTTTACATGTTTTATTTTTATTTAAGACCTAAGGCACTGTTTGACAACCCAACTTCCTAACACATAAAAGTCCGCCCATAAACTGATTTCCCAAACGGGCCATAACCCAACCTATCTTCTTCCTTGCGTGAACACACAGTGAGTATATATATAGTAAACGGGTGGAAAAAAAATGTGGAGTATAATGACTGTAAATATGGGCTATAAATTTGTTAGGAAAAAAAAAACATATTTTCATATGCGTACCTCTTTCATTTCAGGTCATAACCTATTTAGCGTATCGAGTTTGCAGTAACCTACATGTCAAGATTAGTTTCAAGTAATGTTATGCTTCTCAAATTTAGTTATTCCAATAACTTAGTTATTTCTAAAACATGTTGTAGAGACCTTCAATATTATTGGATTACTTCAACACTCTCCAATAAAAAAATCAAGTGGTCCCATTACCATACAAATCTGGAAAGCATAATATTACTCAGTAATTTCAGATAGTTGTGTTGTGGCTCGCACATCTCTTGAACTACTTAACCAATCTATACTTATCCTTTGATTGTTTGTTAGTTTGTTTTTTTCCCCCCTTCTAGAAACTTTTGAAAAACTATACTTTCCATGCATTTAGAAGGAAAAAAAAAAGAAAAAGAGAAAAAAGAAAAAGAGAAAGAAAGAACAAAGGCTTTCTCTAAGATTTTGGAAAGAACCAGAAAAAAAAAAAAAAAATTTACCAATCTATACTAAGCCTTTGTTGACCTTTTTTAAAGTTTCTGGAAGCGAAAAAAAAAAACACAAAGGCTTAAGAGACATGAGTGATATATGGGTTTCTCCATTTGGGGTTGAGGTGTGTGTATGTGTGTGTGTGTGTGTGTGAGAGAGAGAGAGAGAGAGAGTGTGTGTGTGTGTGTGTGTGTGTGTGTTTGGGGGTGATTAAGTGAGAGAGAGAGAGAGAGAGAGAGAGAGAGAGAGAGAGAGAGAGCGCCAAATTGGAAGGTATAGGAGTAAATTGAAAACTGATTTGGTGTGTGTGCATGTTACCATTTTTGGTGAACTAATGATCGGACGGTTTAAAATATCTAAACTTGTCTGAATGGCTCGAATTGAAAGTTGCTAATTTGGGATGGACCCACACCGCTGCAACTTATTATATAGACTAGTAATGACCCGTGCCCGTGGGCACGAAGCGAAAAAAAAAAGAAAAAGAAAAAAAAAGAAAATCAATATTTCTTCAAAAGATCAAATATTTTGCGTAAAATTGTCCATGTCATTGCAGTTGAGTGATATCTCTTTTATGTTTATAAAATTGCGTATGAAGGTTCTACATATATGATACTCTTTTAATCCTTCTAAAGATTGTAAAACTCTGTGTTATGAGTCAAGAGCAGAACTGTTTAAAATTAAGAATAAAGAAAAAATAAAATTTTGTAGAGAGTAGCCAATTTAGCTACCATTACTCAAACATGGATTAAAAAAAAGGATATTATTTTTTTTCCTGTTGTTTTTCTTTTTTTCCTTCTAGAGCCTGGAAAAAAGGCCAATATGACTGTGTCTTTTATATGTTTTATTTTTATTTAAGACCTCAGGCTCTGTTTGGCAACCTAGCTTCCTAACACATAAAAGTCCGCCCATAAACTGATTTCCCAAACGGGCCTTAACGCAACCTATATTTTTTCTTGCATGAACACACAGTGAGTATATATATAGTAGCACGAGTGGAAAAAAAATGCGGAGTATATATCTGTTTTTTTTTTCCTTCTAGAAACTTTTGAAAAGTTGTACTTTCCATGCTTTAGAAGGGAAAAAAAAAAGAAAAAAAAAAGAAAAAGAAAGAACAAAGGCTTTTTCTAAGATTTTGGAAAGAACCAGAAGAAAAAAAATTAAGCAAAATTAACCAATCTATACTTAGCCTTTGTTGGCCTTTTTTAAAGTTTCTGGAAGGGGGAAAAAAACAAACGCTTAAGAGTCATGAGTGATATATGGATCTCTCCATTTGGGGTTGAGGTGGGTGTGTGTGTGCGTGGGTGTGTGTGTGTGTGTGTGTGTGTGTGAGAGAGAGAGAGAGAGAGAGAGAGAGAGTTTGGGGGTGATTAAGAGAGACAGAGAGAGAGAGAGAGCCAAATTGGAAGGTATTGGAGTAAATTGAAAATTGATTTGGTGTGTGTGCACGTTACCATTTTTGGTGGACTAATGATCGAACGGTTTAAAATATCTAAACTTGTCTGAATGGCTCGAATTAAAAGTTACTAATTTGGAAGGGACCCACAAATTAGCAATAGACAAGAAGGAAAAAAAGAACCCTGTTCACATTACAGAAAAATGAGAAAGGCAGAAAAAAAAGGAGAATTGATTCCTAAACAACATCATTGAAGACAAAGAAGAGGAACAAAATCTGAATGCAACTTCGTTCAAAAATTAATTCATAGTAGAGACAACTTAAAAGAGATTAAATAAGAGAGATAATGCTGACCTGTTTTGTAGGAGAGGCAAAGATGTTCTCACTTTAGTGACCTCACGAAACTAAATAGAAAGTAGAAATCACTGTCAATTGACCACAATAATTTCAAAATAAACCAAATTCAATTATCAGAAACCAAAGTTCATCATATCAATAGAAAAAAAAACAAGCAAATCAAACAAATGAATAGTTATAAATTGATACATGGAGAAGCATGCAGCATGGGCGAAGACTGGAGAAGCGGGAGACACCGGCGGCTACAGTGGAGTCGATCGTGCAGGCGGCAAAGGTGGAGGCCATGAGTGGTGGTGAGGCGCCAGGAGTGGTGGTCATAGGCGTGCCGGAGTGGTGGTGAGGCATCGATTAAGAGAGGAGAAAGAGAGACTGAGAGGGGAAGGGGGGCGCAGCTGCGCAGAGAGGAGAAAGAGAGACTGAGAGATAGGTTAGATCATTTAGGGTTAAGATGAAGATTGGGGTGGAATTTTGGGGAAAAGTGGGTTAAGCGGGAAGTTAAGGCGCCAACGGAAATTTGGTCCCTTTCTCACTTTTTCTCTTTTCTCGGTGTGTTTGATAACCAATTAAGTGGTGGAAATGAAAACTTTTAGCACTTATTTTTTAATACGTTTAATAGCATACCACCTAATTAAAAAAGTAGCAAAAATTCCACTAAAAACTTTAAGTGAATTTTTTTTACTAAAAATAATCACTGAATGTGGACTATTTTAGTACTTGAAATTGTTTTCAGTATTGAAAATTCAATCAATTAAAATTTTCAACACTTAAAATTCAGTGCTTAGGGCCCGTTTGATAAAACTGAAAATTAAGTGTTGAATTTTAAGCACTGAAAATTTTAAGCGATTGAATTTTCAATACTGAAAATAGGTTTTTAAATATTGAAATAGTCTGCATTCAGTGATTATTTTCAGTAGAAAATTTTCACTTAAAGTTTACAGTGGTTTTTTGGCTGCTGTTTCAAATAAATGGTACGTTATCAAACGGACTGAAAAAAAATAGGTGCTGAAAGTTTTCATTTTCACCACTTAATTGGGTTATCAAACACACCCTTAATTTTCAATTTTAATTTTTAGTTTTATCAAACGGACCCTTTCTCTCTTTCTTTTGAGAATCCGTGTATTTGTGAGCCGGCCCGCTAGTTTAATTTGTGGAGCGAAATTCTTTATTAATATTTTTTTAAGATCCAAATTTCTAACGGATATAACCGTTACAAATATAAAAAGTCCGTTACAAAATTTAAGTCACCAAACTAATGCACATTACTAACGGATTGTCTTGATTTCTAACGGATATATCCGTTAGAAAGCTTAAAATCTGTCCGTTAGAAATTGGTTCATATGGTGTAGTGTTAGCCTTTGTTGGCCTTTTTCAAAGTTTCTGGAAGGGGGAAAAAAACAAGCGCTTAAGAGTCATGAGTGATATATGGGTCTCTCCATTTGGGGTTGAGGGGTGTGTGTGTGTGTGTGTGTGTGTGTGTGTGTGTGTGAGAGAGAGAGAGAGAGAGAGAGAGAGAGAGAGAGAGCCGAATTGGAAGGTATTGGAGTAAATTGAAAATTGATTTGGTGTGTGTGCACGTTACCATTTTTGGTGGACTAATGATCGAACGGTTTAAAATATCTAAACTTGTCTGAATGGCTCGGATTGAAAGTTACTAATTTGAAAGGGACCCACACCGCTCTAACTTATTATATAGATTGTTCATGACATGGCAACTTATTTCTTTCCTCTCACTTGGTGTTTTCTAGTCTATCACCACAGGTACATCATTACTAGACCCATTCCCACAATCCAAAATTTCCCAAACACCACCTCCAGTGGAACTCAACTGCTCCTTCACATGCCCTTCAACCAATCTAGTCCCCCACAAACCCAATATTTCCAAACCACCCCAGACATGCCCAGATTACTTCAAGTGGATCCATGAAGATTTAAGGCCATGGAAGAAAATTGGAATCACAAGAAAAATGGTGGAGAGAGCTCAAAATGAAGCACATTTAAGAATTGTTGTATTGAATGGTAGAGTGTATGTGAAAAAGTACAAGTGGGTGTACCAAACAAGAGATGTTTTCACAGTTTGGGGGATTTTGCAGCTTCTGAGATTGTACCCTGGTAAATTGCCAGATTTGGATTTGATGTTTGAATGTGGTGACAAGCCTGTTATTCAGAAAGGAGACTACGAGGGGTCAAAGGAAGCAATTTCACCACCACCATTGTTTCATTACTGTGGAAATGATTCAACATTTGATATTGTTTTTCCTGATTGGTCTTTTTGGGGCTGGTAAGTAATTTCTATCTTCTCTTTGGGTTAAATATATTTTACCTTTGTGGTTAGATTCGTTCCCCTATGGTTGAAAAATTGATACTTAAACCGCTGAGGTTGTGACTTAAATAAAACCTTTAAGTTTTCCGTCAAAACTCAATGATTAAATACATTTATGCTTCTGGTGTTAAATCCATTTTCACTTTATCTCCTGTTGTTCAAAAGTTGACATTTAACCTCATGCGGTTGTAACTGAAATGACGGGTATAGTTGTCATTTCAAGTCAAAACGTAAAACCATCAGAATTTGTACTTAAAATATAACCATATGGGAGTTAAGTGCCAACTTTTTGAACAATAGACGCTAAAGTGAAAGAGGACCTAACCACATAGGAGTTAAGTGTCTATTTTTTGAACCATAGGCAAATAGATCTCTTACAAAAAAGAAGTCACATAATGTTTGTTGGAACTGAAATATTCCATCTACTCCCTCTGTTTCAAATTAAGAGTTTCTGTCTAGAATTTCAACTACTTAAGGAACTTTTTTGGTGGTTAAGAAAAGTTTTTAACTTCCCATTATTGTTCTTCTTTCAGTTCAAAACTTCAATGTCTCATCAAATAAAAAGTGAAAGAGTTATGCAAAATAAAGGAAAAGCTTGTCTTTTCAAGTCAAAAGATAATATTAACTCATGTGACTATCACTGAAATGACGAATATACTTGTCTTTTCATGTCAGAAGGCAATATTACGATCAAAATTTGCACTTAACACACAACTACATCGGAGTTAAGTATCAACTTTTTGAATAATAGAGGCTAAAGTAAAAAAGAGGACCTAAGCACAGGGGAGTTGAGTGTCTACTTTTTGAACCAAAGGCAAATCTGTTACAAAAAGAAGTCACATAATATTTGTTGGAACTAAAGTACTCCATCTACTCCCTCTGTTTCAAATTAAGAGTTTCTTTTGAGAATCTCAATTACTCGAGGAACATTTTTGGTGGTTAAGAAAATTTTGAACTTTCCATTATTGTTCTTGTTTTTAGTTCAAAATTTCAATGTCTCGTCAAATGAAAAGTGAAAGAGTAATACAAAATAAAGGAAAAACTTGGAAAGTTTGTAAGTAAACTACATTAACGTTTTCAAAATGGACATTAAAATGGGACATTCCAAAATATAATAGAGGACTCTTAATTTGGGTGGGTGGGTGGGAGGGAGAGAGGGATTATATAACTGAACTTGTGTGTGAAAGTTGTTGAATTGAGAATGTTAGAATTTGTATTGCAGGCCAGAGCTCCACATAAAGCCATGGGAGATCTTAAGGAAGGAGCTAGAAGAAGGCAACAATCGAGTCAAGTGGATGGAAAGAGAACCATATGCTTATTGGAAAGGAAATACAAAAGTTGCTCCAATTAGACAAGACCTTGTCAAATGCAATGCCTCTAACAAACGTGATTCAAATGCTCGGATTTATGAACTGGTCACAATTTTTTTTCTTAGTTTCCAAGAAGTTTGATTTAGATTTAATTACATTTTACATTTCTCTGTGCTTCAAAAGTAGACACTTAATTAACCCTCCAGTGATTTCGGACTAAAGTGAAACTTTCCCTCAAAATTGATGAAAATTCTAAAATTGGCCAAACATATTAACACTTAACCCCCTCTGTGAGGTTAATTTTGGGATTAATCCCCTATAAGGGGATAATGCTACGATTTAACCCAACTATGTGAGTTTAATTTTTAACACTTAACCCCTTTGTGGGGCTAATTTTGAGGTTAGCTGCCTATGTGAGGTTAATTTTGACAATTAAACTCTCCTATGTGGGGCTAATTTTTACTCTTAATTCCCACGTGGGGTTATTTTGAGAGAAATCTTTCTAATTTCACTGTAGTCCAAAATCACAAGGGGATTAAGTGCCCACTTTTAAGCCACAGGGGTAAAGTGAAACTGGACTTAAAAATAAGGGGTTAAAATGTAATTAACCCTATTATTTATTTGTCTTGACATAGGAATTAAAATGTGTTTTTTAAAACTCTTCTCAGTTTGTGAATTTGAAGAAGAAAGAGAAAAATTTAGAGAGATGAAAAAACTAATTTCTTGCTGATCTCTAGGATATCAATCAAAGATTTAAATCTCGACCATTTGGAGACAAACAAAGCTAAGATAACCTTAGTTCATTGTTTTGATTAAAATCGGTTCGGTCGTAGTTGTTGTTTTTTTCTTTTAATCTTCTTCTTTTTTTTTTTTTTTTTTTTTTTTTGTTCATGTTTTAAAAACCGACCGAAGTGGTCGGTTCAGTCCACCATTTTTTGTACACCCCTAGGTACAATTGCATAGTATAATTTACCCATAATTATTCTGTAAGTTAAAAAACATTTCGCTAAACTATATTTTACTCAAAATTTTATTTTGGGTCCTCTCAAATTAATAGTTTCACCTAAGTTTTTCGAATTTTCTATCAATTTCAGTTGAGGACAATTGAGGCCAAATATAACTATAAAAGGCATTCAATAATTGTTCTCAGTACTTAAGTATGTATGTTTTTCATGATGTTGAAAATCGGTTAGTCCTCATAGTAAGTTTTATTTACAGGATTGGCGACTTGAGCGCGAAGGAGGGTTCCAAAATGCAGACCTAGCAAGCCAATGTACTCAGAGGTAGGTAATGGGTTACCCAAATCTTGAACTCATCAATTTCAAAGGACAGCACTTCAGTGCTCTTATTTATGTTATGTTAGGTGTTGTTCTCTTTCACAGAAGTAAGGCTCAACAATAAAAAACCATTTTCTACAAAACTAGTTTTTTAATAATGGACCCCACTTCTATGAAAGGGAATAACACCAAAAGGTAATGTATGCAGGGGTGGATCCACAGTGGGGGCGAGCAGGAGCAGCCACCCCCACTGAACTTTTGGAAAAAAATAGGTTACATATTTAAAAAATATGTGGGTTTTTATTAAGATTTTCTGTTATTCGGGGGACTTTTTATAGATATAATGATATGCTTCCCAAATTTCTATCCCAAAAGTGTTTCCTAAATGATGTGGCAGTAGGGCCTGGTCAAATACAGTGGGACCAATTAAATTTTGATTGAAAGTTGTTTACCTCGCCACACTGCTAGGTCAATTGGGAAGCACTTTTGAAATAGAAATTTGGGAAGCATAGCATTACTCTTTTGTAAATTTTAGAACTTCGAAGAACTTTGACACGGTTTTAATTGACAACTTGTTCCATTCTTAATTTTATAGTATTATATATTGTGTGTATGTATGTCCCACAAGGCATTTTCTAAAAAATAAAAATAAAATGTTTCCACGCAGATGAAGTTTCACAGAAGCCCTCAATAGACTCAAAGACCCCCATATCCACCATTAACCTCCTCTTGCTCCTGTTTGGCAAAAAAAAAAAAAAAAAACCTCATCTTGCTCCTTTTTCGTGATATAGACAAAAAAAAAACACACAGAAATTTCAACCTTCTTATATATACATGAAACTTATGGAAAAATTTACATAAAATTATACTATTTCTACAAAAAAAAAAAAAATCGGTCAGTTCGCCCCTCACTGAATTAAAATTTTGGGTTCACTACTTAATTTATGCAAGTGTTGTCCTTTCAAACAACTCGGTTTCTCTCATATTACTTTTATTTGACTCTCTCTCTTGTTTGGGGATGCACATTAATTTGTTTTAGGTACAAGATATATGTTGAAGGAGCTGCATGGTCTGTAAGCGAAAAATATATATTGGCATGTGATTCTATGAGTTTGATTATAACGCCACATTACTATGATTTCTTTACAAGAAGTCTAGTACCCACAGTGCATTACTGGCCTATAAATGAGAATGACAAGTGCAGATCTATTAAGTTTGCTGTTGATTGGGGCAACAAACACACACAAAAGGTGGCTCCTCTCTCTCTCTCTCTCTCTCTCTCTCTCTCTCTCTCCAACCATAAAATCTACCAATTAACTTTTTGGATATTTCCCATGATACATTATTTCATTGTTTGTCTCAAATTAGGGCTTGCGTGGTAAAGTTGCGATTTTTGGTTTTCATTTTTATTTTCGTATTTATGATGAATAATGCTATGCTTATCAAAATTTATATATGAAATTGCTCTCAAGCATGTGTGATAGTGGGCCCACTTAATTTTGATTGGAGTATGTTTGAGTGATCCTACGTACCATTATTGAAGTTGGTCCTACTGCCACATGTGTTTGAGAACCATTTGGGATACAAAAGTCAGGAAGCATAGCATTACTTATTCATGATTGATTCTCATATGAGAGGAATTCACTCCAACAATGAAAACAAAAATCAAAAACCAAGAACGGAAACGTTACTATGTGAGCCCTTAGTTTATCTCTATTGTAACAAAAAGTTCAAAGGTATGGTGTAGAGCTTAATAATCTTTAAAACTAGTCGAACACCCGTGCATACGCACGGAAATTTGTCAACAAATAGAAATGCATAATAAATTTAATAGCAAAAATTCCATCCGACAATTTCAATTTTTTCATTTTAACCATATTATACAAATTTGTACAAATAATAGTAAAAAAACATTTTTAAACTTGAGCTTAGAGATTAAAAGAAAAGAAATACATTTACAGAGAACATCCTACAAAGATTTATCATAACTTACAATCTACTGAAAAAAATCCAATTGTATTTCAAAAAAATTAAAATAAAATAAAATCCAATTATCACGTTATCCCAATAGTGGCTAAATAAAATAATTTATAGTACATCATAAATATGAAATGGATACACATAGAGAAGTAGGATATATGAAAATGGAAAACTAAGATAAACACATTCTAAGGAGAAGGAGATTTACACACTGATGCTTCTATTTCAATTTACTGCTTGAATTATTCAAATAGCATGATTATATAGGTATTTATAAGATCCCAAACATAATGTATCTATTCAAGTTCATGTATCCATTACATATAATATTATTATTCTTCCAAGACTACTTTAAAACTAATACATGAACCTATGTAATACATAAATAAACAGATGCAAAAAATAAATTCAATAAACTTAATTGTAGAAAGACATATCCTGTATGCATGAACCATCTAAATATTTAATAAAAAAAAAACACAAAAAAATGAAAAATGCCATTATGAGTTTTGGTGCAAGGAGAGTTGATAATGTTGAAGCTTGTAAATACTTCATTTGCTTCGGTCCTTGTATAGGTGCAAGGAGAGTTGAAGATGTGGAAGCTTGTAAAAGCTTCATTTGCTTTGGTCTTTTATATGTATGTATATATATATATACACTAGCCGAAAAACCCGTGCAATGCACGGGACTGTATTAGAGTTAAAACAAAAATATCTAAATAAAATCAAATTGCATGCAATTGAAGAACCAATGTGAGGTTATGCTTTTACAGAAAATACATAAGAAATGTGATCTAAAAGATATGTAACTTCACGCCCCAATATATATATATAGATGCATATATATTGATGAATAATGAAATGTAAAGAAATTCCTTACCAAATGTATAGGCCATGGGTACATAGAGGGCTCTATGATTTGAAGGTCTCCATTTTCATTGAGCTTTTTTTTTTTTTTTTGTAAGTGAGGGTACATACATGTAAGTAACTGGTTTTGGTTGCTGAAGATGTACCTAGAAAGCTAAAAAGTCATAAAATTGAAGTGTTTGGAGAAAACTAAAAAGATAGTATCTTATTCATAAATTGAACCTAGAAAGTTAAAAAGTCAAGTGTCACGGTTTCCAAGAGAGAAACGTTAGACTTACTTGAATGGGATTTTTTTTAAATACTATTTGAATGCCTTTTTGAAGGCTTAATGCATACGTGTATGTATAATTGAGAAAGAAATGCAAAAAAAAAAAAAAAAAACTTAGGAAATGCCAAAGTGGAAAAAAGAAAAAAACATAAGAAATGTTGAGTGGCAAATTGTGAGAAGGAATTTGGCTTTGCTTTATATATACATACATGTATAATGGTAAAATACATTTCTAGAAAAATGTGTGCAATGTAGTTAATCAAAAAATAAATTCATGTTCACTAAATGCGTACATGTATAATGCTAAATACATTTGTTTTTTGTAGATAGACTTTTTGGTTTATTGAAAAGTATTTTTTTAAAAAATGTGTGCAACATATATAATCAAAAGACAAATTAATGTTATCTCCCTAACTCCAATACACGAACTTTACTAAATGCATACATATCCATAATGGTAAATTCATTTCTAGAAAATTATGTACAATGTACTTAATCAAAAAACAAATTCATGTTTACTAAATACATATCTATATAATGCTAAATACATTTGTTTCAATTTTTGAAGTGAGGATTTAGGTTTATTGAAAAGCCTTGTGTAATTAATGTTCTTATCCACTAAAAATGTCAAGAATTTACTTTATTATATTAATTATTATTTTTATTATTATATTATATTTAATCTGTGGAATATAAAAAGGAAAAAAGAAAGAAAAATAGAGAGGGATGCCACGTTAGAGAGGGCTGTCACGTGGCATAGCTCATAGGAAGGGAAATAACTCTGTTTTTAATATTAGTATAGATATATATATATATATATATTTCTTATCCTATGAGGACTCCCTCATTTTATAAAATGCACACCCTTCACTTCTCTCTCTATTAATGTCTCTCTTTCCTATTTTTCCTCCCACGGATTTCAAAATTTTTTGAGTTGGAGGAATTTTTTGCTGAATTGGAGAAAGAATCCCATAGAAATAGGGGGCTAAACCGATTCATACAAACTCTTTATTGAGAGAGAAGTGAAGAGTGTGCATTTTATAAAATAAGGGAGTCCTCATAGGATAAAAACTGTGTATATATATAATAGATAGATTGAGAGATACTAAATATACCCAATTAACTGTTCTCTATACCCTGCTTGACAATAGGTGATGCTAAATGTATAACTTGTCGATGCATCTAGGTGGGTGTATTTAGTAGCTCGCATGAAAATTTTGAGTCAAAACATAAAGTATATGCATAACGTACTAAAAAAGACAATTATGCCCTTGAGTAAGAGTGACATTACAAGAATGCCCCTCTGTGGGCAAATTTGACATTAAAAGATGTAATCGTTGAGGGCATTTTTGTAATTTGTTCTCTTCCTCGAGGACACAAATCAATTGCTATTCTCTCTCTCTCTCTCTTTTTTTTTTTGATGAAATCAATTGCTTTTCTATACTCTAAATAGATTCTTGAAAGGGCAATTATGGCATTAAAAAGCCAAAGTGTAACATACTTATGAGTCTGGTCAAACCTTGACAAAATTAAATTTCTAAATGGGAAAAAATTTCTAATGATGTTTTTTTCCAACTCTATTGTGGCTTAAAAGGCACAAGAGATGGGAAAGACAGGAAGCAAATTCACTCAAGAGGAGCTAAAAATGAAGAATGTGTATGACTACATGTATCATCTGTTAATCGAATACGCGAAGCTTCTGAAATATAAACCGACTGTGCCGCAAGGTGCGGTGGAAGTATGCTCGGAGACATTGGCTTGCTCAGACAAAGGGTTTAAGAAGAAGAGTAAGTTAAATTCCATGGTGAATGCTCCTTCAAATACAAGCCCATGTACTATGCCACCCCCATATGATCCTTCAACTCTTCAAGCTTTTCTTGAGAGAAAAGAAAAATTGACAAAGCAAGTTGAGATGTGGGAAGCAAGTCAAGATAGTTGAAGAAGAGTTGTTTAGTTTGATAGGTGTTTATTAGGTGCTCCTAGTTTTGTTGCTAAGGAATTTTTTGATAATCAATAAAATAGGATCAGTTTTAGTCTCACTCTCGTTTATGTATTTGTTTTATGAAGACCGACATCATGTTAGTTTGACTACAAATATGTTGTAAGGATTTTTGTGGAAATGCATTAAACGGGATCATGTTTAGCCCCTTTTTCATTCCTCTATCCGGTTCTACTAGATTAGGCATAAAACAAACATAACAAACGGTTTCGAAGATCAATATATCATGTTTATCAGTTGACAAAGAACATGTTTTAAGAGTGTGTTGGATCGATCATGGGCTTTTATATAATAAGATAAGAAAAAACTACCAAACTCCAAGACAGAGAAGTTTTGGAACAAATCCCTCAAATATAAAAGAAAAAGAAAAAAGTTTTGGAACAAATAATTTGGTTCCAAAACAGGGGGTTTTCAAATTGAGGCTTGAAATGGCTCTGCCTTGCTAGAAATCTGGACATATTTTAATATGGACCAAAATACATGGAAATGGAATTTTAATGAAAATCATGCCAAACTAAAATTTCCAGTGATAAAATAGAGTTTGAAGTATATCCATATTTTTCTTGACATTCCAAACCCCCCCTTTGGCTCCGATTCGAACTTGGTGTAAGAAAAGCAGAGTAATACTTGGGACACAACCATTCACACAACGTTAGACGTTGTGTGAATGGTTGTGTCCCAAGTATTACTCTGGTAAAGTTGTGTGAATGGTTGTGTCCCAAGTATTACTTTGGATTGTGTAGTAAAAGTTGTGTGAATGATTATGTCCCAAGTATTACTCTTACTCTTTGGCGGCTATATACATGATTTATTGTCAGCTTAAAGCCGATTCAGTTTAAGCTTTGTTTACTACAGTAGTTCGGGCTGAGCTCATTTTAGCCTCCACAAATCGGTTCGACCTATGGGCCACCTTGTTCAGTTGGGCCCAGGGCCATTTAAGATTACACATGGCAACCACATTCATGTAGGCTTTACCCAAAGCTTCGGCCACCTCATCATGGTCACTAGTAGCTCGGGCAAACTTTGATACACGAGAGTCAGCCAAGCCCAAAGCTCGTTTGGTTGTTCCATTCGGCTATATCACACTATGGGTGTTTTGGATGTAACGGATCATAAATAATTATTTTAAAAAAAAAATCTAAAATTTTTAGAATATAAAAAACATTTCCAATGTCAATTATGAAATTTTGAAATTTTGATTCTATGTTCCGATTCCAAAATTTTGAAAATAATGAAATTTTTCGAAATTTTTCAGAATTGGATTAAAGCAGCAGAATACAAGAATGTAACTCAAATATGAAAACTGTAATTTAAAATAGTACGGTTGAACCAACATGTATGTGTGCCAAGCTAAGCTAACATCATACATTGACATGAAACATAGGACTGGTCCACATAAGCATGTTAAAGGAAAAACACAGTGCTACAAAATTAAAATTAGGAGGCTTAACTTCATTTTACACCCTTCTAGTTTGCCCATTGCGTTAATTTGGTCCCTGTAGTTTAGAAAGTGTCATTTTAATCTTTATAATTTCATTAGTGTGTCATTTTTGTCCCTCACACACTTTTTGTGACAAATTTTTTACTTTCAGTGACAAAATTATTCGTCACTAAATAACTAATTAGACTTATTTGACACACTTATGAAACTACAGGGATCAACTGACACAGATGACAAACTACAAGGGTGTAAAATGTATCAAACCTAAAATTAGATTAAATCCAAAACACAAGCCAATCTGTCAAGTAGTGTTTGGAATTTTATTTTCTTTAGGTATCCACATTCTATCCCTTTCACGGCGTTTGGAACGCTTCAAAATTTCAGAGTGGTGGCCACAATATTGGCATTTTGTTAAGAGACAAACCTTATAAATAGTACCTCCCATCAGTTGCTTCTGCTTTACATATACCAATCGACACTGAGATATACAGAGTGATATATACAGAGAGATGAAGAACTTCAGCTTAAGAGCCTCTGTTCTTATACTACTAGTTCTCCTAGTTTGTCATTCTATAGAGGTCAAAGCTCAGGCGTGTAGGCCAAGTGGCAAAATTATGGGTAAAAAACCACCTCCTGGACAATGCAACAAGGAAAATGACTCTGATTGTTGTGTTCAAGGAAAGCCTTACACCACTTACACATGTTCCCCTCCGGTTTCAAGTAACACAAAGGCGACTCTCACTCTAAACAGCTTCCAAAAGGGTGGAGATGGTGGTGGACCGTCAGAGTGTGACAACCAGTACCATGATGATAACACACCAGTCGTGGCGTTATCAACTGGGTGGTACAAGAACGGAGATAGATGCCACAACCACATCAAAATTAGCGCAAATGGGCGAAGTGTGGTGGCCATGGTGGTTGATGAGTGTGACTCCACAATGGGGTGCGACGAAGACCATGATTACCAGCCTCCTTGTCCCAACAACATTGTCGATGCCTCAAAAGCTGTGTGGAAAGCCTTAGGTGTGCCTCATGATAATTGGGGCGAGTTAGACATTACATGGTCTGATGCTTAGATTTGAATGTACATATGCTTGCATTTCTTAATATTGTCACCCCTTCTATTTTTGTGTTTGTGTGTAAAATGTGGTGTGGTATGAAATCCGAAACGTACGTATCCTTCTGTATCTCCTGTAATATTTCCTGTGAAATATAAGCAATATAATTAAAGGTTAATATGCAAAACTTTGAATCTATGTGCTCAAAGTCTGAATTATTTTCTTTCCACCACTGCATTATTCCAAGAAAATATATAAGGGGCTCATGTATTCTAGTAGTGCCTCCAATGCAAACATCAAAAGTATCAACATTAAACATATAAGGAGTAAACCAACAGCTTACGAACTCTCATAAGAATCAATTCAAACTAAAACTAGGTTCAAAATTCCTTGAATGTTGAATCCAGCCTCCGTGTACGTGCTATTAACATGGTTGATGCCTCAAAAGCTATGTGGGAAGCCTTAGGTGTACGTCATGATAATTTGGGCGAGTTGGATATTACCCGGTCCGACGCTTAGATTCAAACATCTGTTTGTATTTCTTAATGTTGTTGCCGCGTCTAGTTTTGTGTAAAATGCATTGTTGTAGTGAAATACAAAGAATAAAGTTATGAATTGGTATACAAAATAGTGAATATCTGCGCACGTAGTTTGAATTATTTCCTTTCCATCTCTGCTTCATACGAGTATATGTAAGGGGCTCATATATTCTAGTAAAAAATGCAATGCAAACACCAAAAGTATCATTGTGGCTAAAAATATAAACAATACAAGAAGTCAAACAACAACCTACTAACTTAAAGAAACTCAAAATAAGAATCAATTCAATATAAAACTAGGATCAAAATTTCTCGAATGTTGAATTTATCTTCAGAAATTGCTAAGATCATTAATTCTCATTAATTGCGGTCATAAAAAATAATTTTCATAATGCAAACAGTGAACATCATATTTCATTCATAAAAAAAAATGACTTTTGAACCCCATACTAGCTAGCAAGAAAGGTTGCTACTTTGTTAAATGAAAGTAGCTCATGATGTATTTAAAAAGTAGCTCTACATGTTGAAATTGAGAGGCTGTTTGGGTAGCTCAGTTATGAATCAGTTCGTGATTAAGAGAAAAAACGGTTAATGTATAGTCATATGTTTGAGTAGCTGCTTTTTAGTTTCGTGGAAGTCTTAGTCTGGCTTGAAAATGTCCCAAGGACTGGTTCTTTATTAAACCAACATATTACCAGCTTTCATAAGAACTAGATTATATATGTTTCCAGTATTCGCAAACCGGCCCTAATGCAATGCCCATAACTGATGTACTAATGACTTGCTTTCGGAAATTCATTTACTAAATGTTGATAGTTAATTTACATAGAGAAGTATAACTTACACTAAATCATTTCAACATCATCTTTGAATCTGGACCAACAAAGCCAAAGGCTATAAAATATGAAAGCATGGAAAAACCTATGTCCGTGTGGCACCTAAGTGAAATTTTGTTAGGATTTTTCTTCGCGGATAACCCGATTAGCTCAAATCTTAAAAAAAAAAAAAAAAAAAACTCTTTTTATGTATTTAAGCCTTCACATAATATTATTATAGTAATTGTGTGTGGCAGCAATGTGAGCACTGAGCACCAAGACATTACCCATGTCTAAGGTTATATTCTGGACCCAACAAAATCCGGACTGTTAAAAATGGACCAAAACTACATACAATTCTGCAATGTCATTGTCACATAATATTTAAGTACTAAAGATAGTGACTTTCACTTAAAACTTCACACATCTGCCGTAGTGACTGCATTATTAAACATAAAACTAAAATTTTATCCAAAATTTTAGTCAATCTATGTCAATATAAGTACAAAAAAAGAATGAGATCGTGGCAGTTAAGTTGATTAGAGTCTCCCATTCTGCTGTTTTCAAACACTGTTGCTACTTTACCATCTCACTTGATATATATGACTGAAATTTTGGAATTTTTAACTCAACCTTGGATTTTCCTTTAGAAAAAGCGTATATATATTCCCCATCAGTTGGTCATGCTTTGCATATACCAATCGGAACTCATAGAGAGGGCAAAGAGGGACAGGAGAAAAAAAAAAGAAGAAAGAGAGTGAGAATGACGAATTTTAGCTTAACAGCCTCTTTTCTTATATTACTAGTTCTCCTAGTTTGTCGTTCTATAGAGGTCGAAGGTCAGGCTTGTAGGCCAAATGGAAAAATTACGGGTAAAAAACCACCTCCTGGACAATGCAACAAGGAAAATGACTCCGATTGTTGTGTTCAAGGGAAGCCTTATACCACTTACACGTGTTCTCCTCCGGTTTCAAGTAATACAAAGGCGACTCTCACTCTAAACAGTTTCCAAAAGGGTGGAGATGGTGGTGGACCGTCAGAGTGTGACAACCAGTATCACGATGACAACACACCAGTCGTGGCGTTGTCAACTGGGTGGTACAAGAACGGAGATAGATGCCACAACCACATCAAAATTAGCGCAAATGGGCGAAGTGTGGTGGCCATGGTGGTTGATGAGTGTGACTCCACAATGGGGTGCGACGAAGACCATGACTACCAACCTCCTTGTCCCAACAATATTGTCGATGCCTCAAAAGCTGTGTGGGAAGCCTTAGGTGTGTCTCATGATAATTGGGGCGAACTGGACATTACCTGGTCCGATGCTTAGATTCAACATGCGTCTTTTATGCTTTTTTTTTTCTTTGTTTTCCCTTTTATGTTTGTGTGTTTAAAAGTTTATGTAGCGTGAAATCCAAAACTTATGTATTGTTCTGCATCTCCAAATGAAATATAACAGTGATTGAATACAAAGTATGAATCTCTGCTAAGAAAATGTGAAAAAAATATCTTTAGGCATTCATATATCCTGGAAATGGGGTTGAAACCAAAAATATACATATAAACTCAACCAACAGCTAACTGACCTAAGCAAAGTAAAATAAGTCCCAATTCAAGCTAGAACTTGGAGGAAATATGGCCATTTCTGAAATTTCTCTTTCGTCGAACTTGATCTATTTTGATACAAGCAAAGTACACTGCTGATTTTTTTGCTGGAAGAAAGAGGGTGCCTGGCAACAACGAAGGAAGAATGGACTCTTTTGAAAGGCCAAAGAATCTGCACCAGATGTGCTCCTCGTATTCGCATTGAAGTGGATTCTTCTCGGGTGCAACATGATCTTTTTTCTAGTATTTTTTTTTTCACTTGGTTATCAAGCCTGGATTCCTGGATATATATGTTCTGTAATATAATATGAGAACTTTGGGACCAATTTAAGAAATGTGGGAGTAGGATTACACCTTAAAAGGCTAGTGTTGCTTGGCCTTTATGGTTGTTATTTATGGGTTAATTACGTAACAAAAGCAAGACAATTCAGTGGTGGAATAGTTTATAAAATTGCAAAAATACCCCTGCAACCGTATCCTAGAATTTTAGGAAATTGATGAATCCCTCGTACCCCAGCACCCACACCATATTTTCAGAAGTTGTGCCAAACACCCTCTTAACTCATATGCTTAAGTGAGGTAATATGCCTTGATGATGCCTAGCAAAAAAAAAAAAGTCTTGATGATGATGCTGAAGATGTAATGAAGGAAACTACGAGATGTATGTGATTCCAATGGCCAAGTTAGAACCACCAATCACTTTAAGGTTCACAAAGCTTGCATAGTTGTATTTTCCCTTAGTTGTACTTTGATGGGACTATTTAGAAAAATGGAAAACTCTTGATCATGTTTCTTCGTATATGATCAATATTCCTAAGGTAACTTTAGAAGAGCAATTTCTTGATCTAAACCATTATTCTTTAGATAGCTACCATGGGTTCTTACAGGTTGTTGGATCGAAACAATCACACGCAAACAATATATGAAAAATAGAAAGATTAAAGAGACACAAAGAATTATCACGTGGTTCGGCAATGTGCCTACGTCCACACCGGAGAGCCTGAATTTTCCACTATATCAAAACGAATTAGGGTTATATCATATATATCTCCTATAAGTACATGGCAAAATCCCCAAAATATCTCCTACGCTTCGCTCCGCCATGGGCCACAGGGCCCTCCCCTTGACTCTTGGGCCTAATGTTACGGACCCAACACAGGTTCATTCAAGGGGATGGATTTCAATATAGGAATGCTGTACGCGTGAATGGGACAATTCAATTTAAGGGAACAACCAAACAGGTCCTTAAGTGGCAGAAGTTCTCAGGAGTACAATTTGATAGAAAAATCTGGGGGAAGATTAAAGCAGTAGAATGCATCTCAATTATAAAAACTGTAATAACAAATGTGAGGTTGAACCCCTATATATATGTTTTGTGTGCCAACCTAAAAGCTAATATAATACATTTACATGAAACAAATGACTATAAATGTGTTGATTGCTGATTCAATTTTTGAGGGGTGTTTTTGGTTCCTTTCCTGAAACTCTCAAATGGAGTTTGTTTCAAATCGGATCCTAGTTTATGATTTTTTGGGTGTCCATTCAGACGTTGTTTGTGTAATTGCGATACTTTATCGCCTTTTTTTGATCATATCAATGAAATTTGCCTTTCAAATAAAATAAATAAAATAAATGTGTTCATGCATGGTCTACATGAGCATATTAATTAAAGAAAAAGACACTCAAAGCATGTTAAAGAAAAAGACATGCAGTGAATACAAAATGCAAACTAGATTAAATCCAAAACACTAGCCAATCTATCAATATATATATATATATATATTTCTAAGAAAACATCGGTCCCTGTCAGTTGTATTCCATCACGGCGTTTGGAACACTTCTGTCCAGTGCTTGGAAATTAATTTTCTTTTAGATATCCACATTAATCCCTTTCACATAGACTCTAGTAAATATATAGTTATTAAAAAATTTAGAGTGCTGGCCACAATATTGGCATTTTGTTAAGAGAAAAAACCTTATAAATACCCCATCAGTTGGTCATGCTTTACATAAAGCTATCAACAGTACTGAGATATATAAAGATAGATAAGAGAGAGATGAAGAACTTCAGCTTAAGTGCTTCTTCTATTCTCTTATTACTAGTTCTCATGGTTACCCATTCTTTGGAGGTCAAAGCTCAGGCTTGTAGGCCAAGTGGCAAAATCATGGGTAAAAAACCACCTCCTGGACAATGCAACAAGGAAAATGACTCCGATTGTTGTGTTCAAGGCAAGCCTTACACCACATACAAGTGTTCGCCTCCTGTTTCAAGTAATACAAAGGCAACTCTCACTCTAAATAGTTTCCAGAAGGGTGGAGATGGTGGTGGACCGTCAGAGTGTGACAACCAGTATCACGATGACAATACACCGGTCGTGGCGCTGTCAACTGGGTGGTATAAGAACGGAGAAAGATGCCATAACCACATCAAAATTAGCGCGAATGGTCGAAGTGTGGTGGCCATGGTGGTCGATGAGTGTGACTCCACAATGGGGTGCGATGAAGACCATGATTACCAGCCTCCGTGTCCCAATAACATCGTTGATGCCTCAAAAGCTGTGTGGGAAGCCTTAGGCGTGCCTCATGACAATTGGGGCGAGTTGGATATTACTTGGTCTGATGCTTAGATTCAACCTCTGTCTTTAATTTTATGTCCTTTTATGTTAGTGTGTATTTGAAGTTTATATGTAGCATGAAATGTTGTAAACTTATGTAGTGTTCTGCATCTCCTAATGAAATATTAAAACTGTTAAATACAAAACGGTGAATCTCTGCGCATTCATATGTTCTGGTAATGATTAATGACTCCACTGCAAAGAACAAATGTATCACTATGTCCACACTTTGGGCTGTAACCATAAACATATAGAGACTCAACCAACAGCTTACTGCTTGAGAAATGTAAAAAAAGACTCAATTCAAACTAAAACTTGGTTCAGAAGGTAAAGCATAGGTCCTAGCTAGAAATATGTCCAATTTTTCAAATTTCTCTTTTTGTTGAACTTGATCTTTGAAAAACTTTTATTTTCTAAGTATGTTTTTATAGATCAAAAAATCAGTTCCTCAATGTTGAAGAACAACTCTCCCTTTTGGTTTTTGGATATGATCTAGACCGGTCTGAGCCCATTTGGGTTGGCTAAAATATTAAGTGATTGTTCCTAAATGATGAAATATTAAGTCATTTGGTGTTTGGGTTAGCTGAACTAACAAGTGATGTTCTAAATAAGAGTGTTTGACAAACAAGTTGAAGATTTGATTGTCTGTATTAAATGACAAAAAAGGACATGCAATATTTTTCAACTCTTTTGTTTTCAAGTGGCACGGAGGGCATTTTTTGTCCAATAATGATATACCCACTCCCTCAACCACACCCCCAACCACATTCAGCACATCTTGTCCCTTGATTCTAGTGGGTCCTATGTGAAACTCATGTGGAACCCACCAAAATTAAAGGCAATCAAGGGTTAGGATGTGCTGAATGTGGTTGGGAGTGTGAATGAGAGTGTGGGTGTATCATTACTCTTTTTTGTCTTTTACAAAATTAAAAGTGAAATAAGTAATTGTTTGAGAAATAATATATTTTTGTTAGCTTAATTTTTCAGTTGATTTTCAACTTAAAATTTTCAGCTGATTTGATTAAGTGCTGAAATTTTAAGCTCTACCAAACACTTCTATTTTACAAAACAATCATTTTTTTCCCCTTCAAATTTTCAATTCATCACTTAATTTTTAAGTTTCAGCTAACTGAAGCAGGCTCTAAGTGGATCATTTTGGATCACTTAAGTTCAATAAGGTATAGCCTCCTCCATATAAAAGAAACTAATAAAATGACAAAGATGACTAGATCAGTAAGAGAGAATAGACCACCTCCTTTGATACAAGCAAAGCAGATTGCTGCTGTGTTGCAGGAATTAACAGGGTGTTTGGCAACAGCTTTAAGAGTTCGTAGGAGTTTACAAGTAATTATACAGCTCCAAAAGCTAAAATGAAATTATTTGGCAAACCATACTATGCGGTTCAATCACAAGATAAAAAAGAAAGGAAAAAAAATGTGAGTCAATCCCAAAATTTGCAATTTTAGTCAAAAAGTAGTTTGAATTCCTGAAGGGGTTCATTCAATTTCATTATTATATATATATGGCTAGCGCTAATGACAGAGTAGCTTTTGCTAATGTCGGGGTAGATTCTAACGCTTTATAATTTGTAACGGAAAAAATCCGTTAGAAACATCAAAATCCGTTAGAAAATTTGTGGACTGCTCTAGCATTAGCCAAAGTTGCTTTGGCATTAGTGCTAGCCATATATACCAATTACCAGGAACAGGATATCTGTGTGTCTATATATGTATACAACAGAGGAAAAGCCGTGACAAGATGGGAATAATAACAACTTAAAAGTGTACTAAATTACAAGATAAACAAGATGACCATTCCTAAGTGTTTTTTTTTTCTTTTCTTCAGATGATCAAACTCTTGATCTTAAGCATTATGCTTTAGATAACTAGCATGCATGTGTTCTAACAGCTTCATTCTAGGTGATGAATTTCTATATAGGAATGGTGCATAATGAGTGGATGGGACAATTCAAAATTTAAGGGGACAGCCAAACATGGCCTAGGTGGCTGAAGTTCTCAGAAGTGAGGATCCCAAATTGACGGAAAAATTTTGGGAGGAGTACTTATGCAGTAGAATGTACCTCAAATATGAAAATTGTAATAACATATGTAATTAAGGCTGAACCATTGCGTACGTTCTATATATGTGCCTGCAAGCTAAGCTAATATGATACGAGTATATGAAACAAAACACTACAAACTTGTTCATGTATGGTCCACAGAAGCATGTTAAAAAAAAAAAAAAAAATGAGACTGCTATATATAAAATTAGATTAAATCCAAAACACAAGTCAATCTATCAAATAAAACCAAAAATATTTCTAAGAACATCGGTCCATGTGATCAGTGTTACATTTCATCGTGGCGTTTGAAACACTTCTGTCTAGTGCTTTGAATTATATAAAGTCTATTTAGGTATCCAAATTCCCTTTCACATGGACTGTAGTAGTCTCCCACATTATAATGTTTATTCAAATTTTAGAGTGCTGGCCACAACATTGGCATTTTGTTAAGAGACAGACAATATTATATATAAATACCGCATTAGTAGATCCTGCTTTACATATAACTATCAACATTGAGAGATATACTGAGATAGATAGTCATAGAGAGAGATGAAGAATTTCAGCTTAGGAGCCTCTGTTCTCTTAGTACTAGTTCTCGTGGTTACCCATTCTCTGGAGGTCAAAGCTCAGGCTTGTAGGCCAAGTGGCAAAATAATGGGTAAAAAACCCCCTCCTGGACAATGCAACAAGCAAAACGACTCTGATTGTTGTGTTCAAGGGAAGCCTTACACCACTTACACATGTTCACCTCCGGTTTCAAGTAGTACGAAGGCAACTCTCACTCTAAACAGCTTCCAAAAGGGTGGAGATGGCGGTGGACCGTCAGAGTGTGATAACCAGTACCACTCTGACAACACACCAGTCGTGGCGCTATCGACTGGGTGGTACAAGAACGGTGACAGATGCCACAACCACATCAAAATCAGCGCAAACGGGAAAAGCGTGGTGGCCATGGTAGTTGATGAGTGTGACTCCACGATGGGTTGCGACAAAGACCATGATTACCAACCTCCATGTTCTAATAACATCGTTGATGCCTCGAAAGCTGTATGGGAAGCCTTAGGTGTGCCTCATGACAATTGGGGCGAGTTGGACATTACCTGGTCCGATGCCTAGATTTGAACATATGCTTGCGTTTCATAATGTTGTCACCCCTTCTATTTTTGTGTGTGTGCATGTATTAGGTGTACTGTTGTAATATGAAATTACGTATCCTTTCCACATCTCCTGTAGAATTTGTTGTGAAATATGAACAATATAGTTAAGGGTCAATATCCAAAACTATGAATCTCTGTGCACTGTGTGAATTATTTCCTTTCCTTCTCTCCATCATACCATGAAGATATCTAAGGGGCTCATAAATTCTATTATTCTAGTAATGACTTCAAAAACATCAAAAGTATCCACGCAAGCATATAAGATGCAGTGGTGACCCTAACAAATTGGGGGCCCAATGCGGCACTAAAAGAGGGGCCCTTTTAACAACAGGGTTCGGACCGGGGCAACTCTCCCGAAGTGAAAAATTTTAGGTCTATTCACACTTATTTGAGATATATAATTTACTTACATGTTATAGTTTGACTTGTGACTTTCTTTCTTACCATTATTTTTAAGAATTCAAAGTATTAGTGATTCCCAAAAAAAAAAAAAAAACAAGGTTAAGTGATTGTATTCCTTATTGCATGTGGTGAATTCAAAACTTTTATTATCTTTTTGTTGATAATAAAAGTCTCTAAGTATAATTTATAAAGTTTGGCTAGCGCAAAAAATTTAGGTTGATATGAATAAGAAAGTGAGAAGATAAGTATTGGAAATATATTTAAGGTGGACTGTAGTATACATTTATTATTTATTTTTTTTAAATATGTGCGTGGACTCTATAACAATTAGATCAACGTATTACGTACGAAAATTTTATTTTGTGTTAACAACTGAAGGCTTTAAGTTGGGCTTTGATTTTTTATTTATTTAATAGGTGGTTGGACTTTAAGTTAACATGCAATAGTATTGTGTATTTTCTTAAATCTATCAAGGCTATGTATAATATATAACCATACTAAACCAAACCAAGCCTAACCTTGTGTTCTAATCAATTGAAGTCGGCTATATGAATCATTTTTCCTTCGCTCCGCTCACAAATTAAAACTATGTATTAATTATATATATGTCAAAAAAAATAAATGTTTTTTTTTTTTTTTTTTTTGGTTTGGGAGGTGGGGGGTGTTGGTGTCTTATAGAATTGAGATTTTTTTTTCCTTGATTTTGGAATTTAATATCAGAATTGGTTACGATTAGTGCCATAATTATTTGTGTAGACAAATTAAACACTGAGGAATTGACCCTTTTAGCCTTTCTGATCCTTATTGCTTGAACCCTTAGCTATGCAAACAGAGGACATCAAATTTCCACTTTTAGCACTACCATTAGAAGTACAATATAAGTTCTAGAATCTAACAATCTGCAACTCCTAGTTGTGTTTGTGTAGCTACTTTTTATTAATAAGGAGTCCTATTTAGTTTTAAAATGTCTCAAGAATTGGTTGTTTACCAAATCAACATATTACTAATTTTCAGAAGAAGCAGATAAAAGTGCGACTTGGTTTGAACCAGTTCCTATGTTCAATATTTCCAAACAAGCTCTAAAGCAATGCCATAACTGATTACGAATATCATTAATTTACTAATTAAATATTGTTAGTCAATTTAATATTGAGAGAAGAATAACCTACTAATACTCAGGTGGGGTAAGTGTATGTCATTCTGGATCACAGGTTAACAATTTTTTGAGTCTAGACCAACAAAGCCGAAGGATATATCAAATATCAAAGCTCTTTCACTAATAATCACATTAAAACATATGTTTGTATGGTGCACCTAAATGAATGTAACACTGTTACCTGAAAGAAAAAAAAAAAAAAAAAAAAGACTACAACATCATCTGATCATGACCGGGGATGTTTTTAAGGCTCTGTTTGGTCTATGAATTTGAGAGGGAAAAGAAAAGAAACCATAAAGGAAAATACAATTCTGTGTTTGGTTAGTAAGGAAAACAGTGAGAAAAAAATAAAATACAGCAAAATGGAATTGATTGGATTACAATCAAATCCGTGTGTTTTGGGCGCAAGGAGTATGTTGGGTGTGACTCATTGTAATGAGTCTGTTACACTAGGTTCAAGAGTTAAGTGAGAGGGTTCTGTGGCCCATGGCGAGTGAGGCTGCAAATGGTTTAGTCAAGGAATTTGGTGTTGATTAAGGTGGAGTTCAGTTATATTATGATAGCCAGAGTGCCATTTATTTGGCAAAAAACCAGGTGTATCATACGAGAACTAAAGTATATAGAGGTGAGGTTCCACAAGATAAGGGAATTGTTTTCTACTGGTGATGTTCTTTTGGAGAAAATTCATATGACAGAAAATGTTGCTGATATATTGATAATGCCCGTTACTACAGAGAAGTTCAAGCATTGCTTGGACTTGATCAATCTCTCTTCTTGTTAAAGAGGAGGAGTATCCCTGCCCTTTATTAGTTCAAGGTGAAACATGTAATAGTGATCTTCAAGGTGGCTTGATATTTGCCAATGTAGAGATTGTTGGGTATGGCTCATATTGTAAAATTGGATCTGTTACACAAAGCCCAAGCGTTAAGTGGGAGGGCCCTGTGAAGCGTAGCCACTCCTTGGATGCTGACAAGAGTTAGGTGCGGTATGGCCTAATCTGGTGGGGGTGCGGGGGGCATAGTCTCCTGCGGTACGGTATGGGGATTTCACCATGTACCTATAGGAGATATATAAGTTGTAAGTCTAAGGCCATATTTGGAGGACTGGATAAAAGCTTGAGATTGGATAACTTTTATTTTATCCAAGAACTAGTCAAGACCCCGTGCTATGCACGGGCTGTATACTATATCACCTCATTGCGAAACCGTATAACTTTCGACTTAACTACACTCGTTAAAGGTAATTGAATATGTGCTTAATTATATTGTGAGGAATGTTGTCCTTCCCAAATTTGTATCCCAAAAGTGGTGCCGAACACATGTGAAAGCAAGCCTACTGGACTTTTACTGAAAGATGTTGAAATGATCCCACCATTATTGAAGGTGCTTTCATTGTCACATGTATTGCGAACCATTTTTCGGATCAAAATAACCCGTGTCTTTTCATGCGCACGGGTGCAAAAGTCTTTTTCCAATACTTTTGATGAATATTAATAATTTATGAGTTGCCATGGGACCTGTTTAAATTGAACATAAATTTACACCCTTGTAGACTATAGAACAATAAACAAAATTCAAATGGGTACAAAAATTATAGCACATATCCTGCATTTCAAACATATTTGAGATGTTTTATATATTTTTTACATCCATAAAATGAACCTAGCATCTGGAAAAAACGTGCAAATCATATACACTATTTTAGCAAACACAATTCCACATCTTCAAAGAATGAACTTGGAATCTCTGAAGGAGGAGAAAATGTTGAAACCCATTTGAACTGTTCCAATGAAGTCATGTAATTCAAATAAGCATTTTAACAATAGAACAGTTAGTGATAAAATCATAAATTATTTAACAACTACTATATGCTGCTTGTATTTCTCTCATTGCAACCAAAGAGCCTCATCTTCTACTCAACTGCAAGTCCCGTGTGATAACAACACAACCATTTGGAACTTACGGTTTATACCCCGAGTATTGTTGAAGCCTTGCGTTCTGTAAGACGTGTAAAAACTCATTCGCTGCTCTATTCCTGTAATTAGAATTTAGGAAACAACTTCAAACCAAATTCTTAAGCCTTACCCAAGGGTGAAGCTTTGGTCAGACTATGAATTCTATAGAAAAATAAGCGATGAAGCCACCAAAGAAGGTAAGAATACCACACAACCATAATCTAACAAACTCAACCCTGTAAGGTAGTACTCTAGGAACTCCAACTGCAAATTAGTTGTCTGCGGAAGTTACAGAATCAGGAATTGATTATAAAAACTTGGGGTCTGTTTGGATATACTTCCCCTATATATATTTCCTCAACTATGTGTGCTGACCTCCCAAAAAACCCAACTCTGTGCTGCCCAATAGAATGCTGACTCAATTGAAGCAAAAAAGTGTGTAGTGTCTAGGTAGAAATGGGATTGTTTCATACAAGTTTTCTTATTAGCAACATCATCACGAGAGATGTTGTAATGAAGAAATGCAGAGAACCACTGGGCACTGCATGAGCTGATGAACTGGTGGGATTTATAGGTCCCGTATCGAAAACTGTTGATCCATTTAAATTTGTTGTGTTTAATACCAATGAGCTCGTGCTATGATTCCACAACACTTGTAAGAATTTCTTTATCCGTAAGACGATTTGAATGAGGAAAAGAAATTAATATTCTCATGTGAAAAAAGAAAGTTTACCTAGTGGATGGATATTGACATGTCCCATAACCTGGACAAAAAGAAGGTACAGACTGAAAAAGGAGAACCATGGAGGTATATATGTATATTAATCAACATCAACAATTAGGATACTGAACAAAAAAAGAAGAATTATGGCTATCTTATTTTGGTTGTCCCCTTGAGTTGAAATGCCTTACTAAAATTCTACATAGCACTCCAATATAAAAATTCATCCTCTCATTCCAGGTGATTGAGTTCTTCATTGAAATCTTATGCAAATTGTTAATGATGTCAGTCAAATATTCATGGAATCCACAAACAGTCCACTGGAATGCGTATTTAGAAGCAACTTTCACTAAGAATTGATTGAAATCCTGATGGCCTAAACTGATTCAGGGGATGTGCCACAAAATGCTTACATGGTTCTAAAGCTAATTTCTATATAAAAATAATTCTAGTGTAGGAAGCATCGACACTTCTAAGAGGGTAACGTGTTGCATGTGGTATCGTGACCGACACACGGACATGACAATTCATTGGCACTATTCTTGGAGTGTTGCGTGCAATATTTTAGGATTTTTTCCGTGTCGATGTGTCCGTGTCGTATCGTATCCGTGTCGGTGTGTTCGTGTCCGTACTTCATAGACTCTAGTTATATTATGTTTCTGTCTCCATCTCAATCCCTCTTGTGTTTGATCTCTCTCTCTCTCTCTATCTCTCTCTCTCTCTCTCTCTCTCTCTCTCTCTGTCCGTGTATCCGAAATATATCAATACTAATAAACATACCACAAAAAAAAAAAAAAAAAACTACGTCAGTACTAAACTCGATCGTAGTAGTACCAAAAAAACGTAAGCTTACTTGAATCAGTGCTAGTAATAACAGTCGTTCCAGCAAAATCGCAGCTAGTAGGAAGAGGGTTTCTCTGGTAGTAGCTATTGAATGCATAAGAAGCATGGTCCCGAACCGTGTTGGGGTTATAACTCCCACCACCGCTAGGCTAAATTGCTGAATAGTCTGCGCCACCATAGCCGCAAGCATAATCTAAAGTTACTTGTAATGCAGTTTCTGACGCAGATTTGCTAGTGAAGCACTAACTTCCACTTGAACCAGATACTGGAGATGTGGTCGTGGTTGGATTGGTTATGGCCGGTGAATCAGGATCTAAAATTGTTGGATTTAACAATGGATTTGTTGTAGAAGTCGCCGGATTTGTAGTTGGAACGGTTGTTGTTGGAGTGGTGATATCATTTTCGGTTGTGAAAATTGATTCTTTCTCTGTTACAGTCAAACCTGAAAAAATATTGCAAAAAGATCCAATTTGTTAAAGAAATCTCTAAATTGAAAGGAGGTAAACAGGAGTGAGTACTACTAAATGACAATAATTGAATTCTAAGAACCTTTTTTAATCAAACAGGAGAAAAAGCTGAAAGTTTCTCTGTCCATATAATTCTCGACTTGACTCAAAACTTTTGTGCTTGGTTTCATGATTTGCCAGACAAAAAAAATTACCTTTGTTTTCGTGATGGGGTGTGAAAATTGAGCTAAAGCTACAGTAAAGTAAGATGGTTCGCAGTAATAACCCAATAAATGTGAACCAAACATTAGTTTGTGCGGGCAAACACGTTGAAAGAGAGAGCAAGAGAGTGTTAAGCTTACCTTGTAGTCTTTTTTGAGCCAGATTGGTATATCTTCTGCAACAACCAAAAAGGGAAAAGTAATGCCAATCAGTGACAAAACACAAAAGTTGAAACCTAATATGTCATCAATCAGGCTGAAACTTAAAATGATCTATTTTATACCTTTGAAATGTCTTGATTGTGGGATTGCTCATTTCAGACTCCAGGAATTTGAGTACATCAGTCTCCATCTTCAACACCTTTTCCTTTGGGTATGTGTTATGTACTTGTGTTCATTTGAATTCCCAAAAAAAAAAAAAAGAAGAAGAAGCAAACATAAATAAATAAATAAATAAATACAATTGATTTGGTAGATTCAACACAAATCCAGTACATGATTAAATCAACAGTATCAATTTACAACAATTAAAAACACAAACTCAACTAATTAGCTACCTGTAAGAAACCTCTAGGTCCAAGCAAAATTACTTGAAAAGGAACACAACAGGAAGGTTGAATGGATGGTAATCACAACATTACAACTCCAACCAGATCTGAAAACAGCCAAAAAAAAAAACATAAAGAGTTAGGGTTCTCCGATAATGGATTATATAGAGAGTGGAGAAGAAGAATGAATCGTCAGGCATATGAGAGCGGGAGATAGATAGAGATCTAGAGCGAAGTCGAACCCATCTTCAACCGTGATTAATGCTGGAAATTTTGTAGGGAAAAAGAAAAAAGAAGATGAAGTGATATATACATGTTGTCACATATTTAAAACCAAATCAAACAGCCACACGCCACAAAATAGCGAGAATACACACTGCAAAATAGCCCCGATCAAAAATCCTCTCCCAAACAAATGAGAGATTAACCCTATGTACTAAATCTCTATCACAATTCTAAAGTTTACATAGTTCACCAAAAATTCTCTATTTGTGTGCTTGTTAACTAACATATACGCATAAACAAACTATCGACGAAAAGCCAAGAGAAATAACCATGTGAAGTGTCAAGGAAGAGTCATAAGAAATGTAAACTTAAAAATTTGTAAGAAAAAGGTGAATCCATTTTAGATTCCAATCTAGTATACAATTTAATGTTGTCTAAGTAACCCATCATATATTTAAAAAAAAAAAAAAACGATCTATACTGCAGTTTGTAGCATTAGTCTCATACCCGCTTGATCAATCTCTCTTCTTGTTAAAGAGGAGGAGTATCCCTGCCCTTTATTAGTTCAAGGTGAAACATGTAATAGTGATCTTCAAGGTGGCTTGATATTTGCCAATGTAGAGATTGTTGGGTATGACTCATATTGTAAAATTGGATCTGTTACACAAAGCCCAAGCGTTAAGTGGGAGGGCCCTGTGAAGCGTAGCCACTCCTTGGATGCTGACAAGAGTTAGGTGTGGTATGGCCTAATCTGGTGGGGGTGCGGGGGGCATAGTCTCCTGCGGTACGGTATGGGGATTTCACCATGTACCTATAGGAGATATATAAGTTGTAAGTCTAAGGCCATATTTGGAGGACTGGATAAAAGCTTGAGATTGGATAACTTTTATTTTATCCAAGAATTATGCTATAAGCATCAAATGCTACCGAGATAATATTGCAATCGGTGGGGACCACCATTTTAAACACTTGATTGTTTGATTATTTAACCCATTTTGTGTTTGAAAAGGTGGTCCCCATCGAAATCCCTGCACTCTTTCGGTACCATTCGGTGTCTTTAGAATTATTCTTTATCCAATTCTGTGTTTGGTAGTACTATAGAATATGATTAAATAGTCTCAAAGAGGCTTTTTATCAAATCGAGTTTAAATCTATACCAAGGGGAGGTGGTATTAGGTGGAATAAGGGAGTTTGAGTTAACTTTTGGGAATTATTTATTTATTTATTTATTTTTCCAGACTTGTCTTTTTTTTGTTTTTTCTTCTTATTTTTAACTTATTATCATTATTATTATTAGTATTATTATTATTATTATTATTTTTTGCAAATTTGCTAAAAAAAATCTTGTTTCTCCAGATTTGCTTCCTTTTTTTTTTAATCATCACTTTTTTTTTCTCCCTTTTTTTTGTGCTAAAAAGCAATAATTTAGTTATTATCCGAAACTTATATCTCGGTACGACCAAACACAGGATTGGGACAAAACAACTTATCCGATAGTTTAATCCAGCACGTTCCAAACACAAGACGTATAACATAACAGCTTATCCGGCATGATTACTAATCCAGCCCAATCCTATCTTATCATGTCCAATCCGACAGTTTTATCCGGCCAGCCAAATGAGGCCCAATTGTTTGATATAGTGGAAATTTCTGGCTCTCCAATGTGACCGTAAGCACATTGTCAAACCACGTAAAAATTCTAAGTGTCTTCTTTAATCTTACTATTTTTCATATATATTGTTTGTGTATGTCCAACATATATGTATTACTGCGTTAATCTAAGGATTTTAAAAATAAATCCCGGTTCCATAAAATATTAGGTAGATCATGTATCGTGAAGCCGATACACTATTTGACAGCACATGCACATAGAGCACATGGTAGTGCGCTCATCAGAGATCATGGGGCACTTTCTGGTGAATCCCACAAGTAATAGTAATTAATTAATCATCTTCATTTTCGGTCTCTTCACGACGTGCCACGCACACATTGCGTTTTCATTATACCTAATGTTATGTTTTTCATGTACATGTCGGATCGATTAAAATTCAATGGGCATGTATTTGGGAAGTATTTGTAAAATTTGGAAAGCGTAGCATTAGTCATTTGAGACCGAGTAATACTACGTTTTTCAAATTCAAATCTAAAATCTCCATCACAAATGATGTAGCAGTGAATTCACTGAATTTTGATTGATGAATATTAAATGACCCCACAATGTTCTCCAATCAAAGTATAGTGGGTCGTCCGCTGTCACATCATTTAAAATGAGAATTTGAGAATTGAATTTGAGAAGCATACCATTACTCTTTGAGATCCATAAGTAAGGCACATGACATGCAAATGTCTAAGTATAAATAGATTCTTAGTCTCATTAATTCGCAGTTTCGCACACAAAAAGAGTGCTTGTTTTTTAGCGAGAGAGAGAGAGGGAGAGAGTGCAGAAATTTTAGAGAAAGAATTAGGGGTTGTTTGGAGAGAGAAAGAGTGAGTTAAGGCCTGTTTGGCTTGGATATTGGGGGTGATAGAGCAAGGACAAGAGCTGGACTAGTTGTGACAGGTCGTGCAATTGATCAAGGTTGCAAATGGGTGGTCCGTGGTGGCAACCGGCGGCCAGCGGCGGTAGTAGTGGTGGTGTACCCATTTCCTTCATGAAGACACGTATTTCCTTCCAAATTAAGAATCAGTGTAAGTACTTGCATATGTATCTTTTTCCATCTCCTTTACACCACGTTTGTTTCACATACTAATGGTAGGATTAACTGATTAAGTGGGATCATATGATTATTAGCATTTGCCCACTGTTTTAAAATTCTGTATTTATTAAGGCAATATCATGAACTCTAAGTAGCCCACATTTTTGGAATCCATGCCATAAATCGAGTGAAATTTAATATAGGACTCGTTGATATCCAATAAGAAACGAGAGAAATATGACCACTTAAAGTTTTTTTTGGCTAAAAAGACTTGGCCAAACAAGGCCTTAACGGCAGATTATTATTATTATTATTTTAAAATAAGGAAAACCGGTCATTTGGGGCGTGGGTCGGGTCTGACCAATGGATCTTGGACCTGGGTTGATTGATTTAGTTTGATTTGAATATTGGGCTGAGTTGTGCAGTTGGGCTAAGTATTTGGGTCACTAACTTGGGTTAATTAAATTTAAATAAATTGGGCTGATTTCTATGGTTTGGGCTATTATATTCGGGCTCAGGTTAAAAGCTATTTTAGGGATAAAAAGTCAAAATCTGATTTAGGCTAAATTAAAATGGTTTGGGTTAACCAAATCCTTGGTAGCCCAAGTGGGGAGACGGACCAAGACAGGGGGTGTTCTACCCTTTTAGTCTTGTGTTCGAAACTCCTCATGGGTAAATATTAGGGATTTGTCCAGGGCCTTTGGCCTCTCAAAGGAGGTTAAGGGTTCGAAATCCCCCAGGGGTCGTGTAAGCTAGTTGTAGGAATGGATTTCAAGATGGACCTTAAAAATGTCCAGCTTGGTGTGAGTTCAGATCCTACTGCTAGCTTGTCTCTCTGATTTACCTGGTGCGTGTGTTGTGGGGTCGGTGCACGTGCCCGGGGTTTGCCCATTGTTCTACTCCGATAAAAACGACAATAGGTATCGACCCCGAAGTCGTGGAGGACAGACATGGGGATTTGTCCTCGTATTCCAAAAAAAAAATAGTTTGGGTTGGGTTGTTTAAAAATTTAATGGGGCAGTTAGTGGAAAGTACTAATGCATAAAATTTTTTAATAATAAAGACAACTTAAATCTATCATTAAGGATAAGTTCTCCATTTATTTCTTAGACTAAAATGCGTTCATCTTTATCATCTAACTCTAACCACCATTACCACCACCTCTACCACCTCCGACCACCACCCCCTCCATCTCCGGCGACCACCCCACCACCTTCGGCGACTGAAAAAAAAAAACAAGTGAAATTTCACTTTTTATAGCCAAAGTTAAGTAAAATTTCACTTGATATAGAAAATAAAAAAGAAATTTCACTTGTTATAGGAAAAGTTTTAAGTGGGGTGGTGGTAATGGTGGTTAGAGTTACTTAAAGGTAAAAGAAAATATGTAAGGGCCTAAATTATGTGCTATAAAATTTCTAGACTTACTTAAAGGTCCATTTGGATGGGTGGCTAAAACATGAAAAAATTGTTAAGGGGCTTAGGGAGTACCCAAACGGGGACCTAAGAAAATTTTAAAATAAACATTTAAATTCTCTATTTCCCATTGAAATATTATGTAAATAGTCAGGTCTTAAGACTGGCCAGCATTGTCTACCATAAGTTTTTTCGACCTTTCGAATCCAATGGTGGTGTCTGTTTGAGTCAACAAAATTTGTTAAAACAACTAAAAATACACTTGGGGTTTACTTTTGTTTATTTAAAAATAATGCTGATGTATAAATACCTTATATATGCATTCACATTATATAAATAAATATACTTAAAAGGTTTTGATCTTTTTGTCACTAAGTTTTGTGGTTTTTCACGCAAACGTACTCTCTGTATCCTCTCTCGATAGACAAGAATTGAAAGCATTAGACAGTTGGATAACACCTCACACATTTGAAAATTTCGGATTTCATTCTAGAAGCTTTTGCAAAGATCGAAAATCAGATCCAAGAATATATATATATATATATATATAAAGAGGTTAGCAATTACTTTTTAGGCCATAGTTTTTAGGGGTCATATTAGGGGTGTAAATCGGTCGGTTAGGTCGGTTTTTTCGCGTTTTGAAAACCGAGCGAAGTGGTCGGTTTTTGTGGTTTTCGGTCGATTTTGGGCTGTCGATTTGGTTTTTTAGCTTAGGAATTTTTTTTTGAAAACCGACCGTTTGGTTCGGTTTGGTCGGTCGGTTTTGGCTTACACCCCTGGGCCGTATAAATCTTCTTCAGACATCCTTCACTCTTTCTTTGGTTGTTTTAAGAAATGATTTGCCTTCACTTGAAGCGTTAATATGAGTTTCTTTAAACATGATTGGTCTTTCAAGAGATTTTTTAAACAAAGTTGCCTAATTTGAGTTTCTTCAATAGTTTTGCTACAAAATATTTCTAAGGTTAGCAAACTTTAAATAATGTCGATAATGGTTGCATTATTTTACCTCATTTTACAAATTTATCTTGCAATGCTATGTACCAATTTATTTGCTTCCTCAGTAGCCATCTGATGTCAGCTTCAGATGTGATAATTTAGAACCAAACAATGAATCTGTTAGTGATCTAAACATGAGGTGCCTTAATTTGAATGTTATTGCTTTATGGGAATTCCAGGATTTAGGTTGAAATTATCTATTTAGGCTACAAATATGGCATCGAGATCATTCAAGGCAAGTCGGTCACCCCTATCACCCGCCTCAGATGTGCCAGATACACAACATAATAAGCCACCACTTCCCCCACACGTGACCTTTGCCCGAAAAACTTCATCAGGACGATATATTAGCTATTCAAGGGATGATCTTGATAGTGAACTTGGGAGCACTGATTTTATGAACTACACAGTGCACCTACCACCAACACCCGACAACCAGCCAATGGATTCAATCTCTCAAAAGGTTGAAGAACAATATGTGTCCAATTCACTTTTTACTGGTGGATTCAATAGTATAACACGAGCTCAACTCATGGACAAAGTGATCGAATTAGAAGCCAATTATCCCCAAATGGCTGGCGTAAAAGGGTCCTCCTGTGCAATTCTTGGTTGTGATGCGAAGGTGATTAGTGATGAACGGGGTGTGGATATTCTCCCTTGTGAATGTGATTTTAAAATATGTAGGGATTGTTATTTGGATGCAGTTAAAACGGGAGATGGGATTTGCCCGGGTTGTAAGGAACAATATAAAATCACTGATTTGGATGAAGTGATGGAGAATGGGCGACCACTCCCACTTCTACCTCCGTCTGGAATGTCAAAAATGGAGAGAAGATTGTCATTGATGAAATCAACAAAGTCAGCGCTGATGCAGAGCCAGACTGGAGATTTTGATCACAATAGGTGGCTGTTCGAGACAAGGGGCACATATGGATATGGGAATGCTATATGGCCAAAGGAGGGAGAATTTGGGAATGGGAATGGGAATGATGATGAGGTAGTTGAGCCTTCAGAGCTAATGAACAAACCTTGGAGGCCACTTACACGCAAATTAAAGATACCAGCCGCCATTCTCAGTCCATATAGGTATATACTCTCTATTGATATTCTATTATTGATGATATTTTCTATAGTTTCTAAGACATTATTATGGTACCCCGATGATGAGTATTTTTCTTTTACTATTCCATTTATTTCATTGATTAGTTCTTCAAATTGGTATTATCAAAATTTTTAATATACCATGTTGCCACATTTTAATTTCAATATTGTATTTCGAGATTGGATTATGGTGAGCAGGTCAATCCACCTTAACACATATGGTGGAACATAAATGAAGATAAAACTAAACTGGTAAGCAATCGATCAAATGACCCTAGTAAATTTATATCTTCTTTTTTTGCTCTAGGATAATATTTTTCAATCAAGGGTACTTTGTCTGTAAGTGACAAGATTTCAAAGAAGTACTGGTCTATGCATCACACCACACCACACCACATCAAAAAGCTCGATGATTAACAAACCACTTCTACTCCCACCTATAGGCCAATGAAAGTTTGCTTATTGAAATTAGAACCTAAAAAGTTGATCATCGCGCAATAGGATGTTACAAAAGAGACACTAGCCAGGCATCCAAAAAATAGAGAAAATATAATTGCAAGATTAGTCACTCTGCAACTTTATTACTTGGTCATAGAATTAAAATTTTCAGAAAAAATCCGTTTATATTTGTTCTGTGCCTGGCTACATGCTATGACATGTAACCATAATTCATTATGGGTTTTTAAAGTAGAACAATTCATTCAATTGTTGGCTATTCATTGAACTTGGATTTTCATTGTTCCTAAATATAATCTGTAAATTCTGAAAGGTTTTACCATTTCATGGTGCTGCTATATCCAACTTGTTTTCACTATCATTCCATAGCTTCCATAGAACATGCCAAGTAAACTAAAATATATGAATTTGTTCTTTATATTACAGGCTTCTAGTATTCATTCGGATGGTTGTTCTTGGATTGTTCTTGGCATGGAGGGTCAACCACCCAAATAATGACGCAATTTGGCTATGGGGAATGTCCGTGGTTTGCGAATTATGGTTTGCATTCTCTTGGGTTCTTGACCAACTTCCCAAACTCTGCCCTGTTAATCGTGCTACAGATCTTGGTGTCTTAAAAGATAAATTTGAAACTCCAAGCCCCAACAACCCCACTGGAAAATCTGATCTTCCAGGTGTAGACGTGTTTGTCTCCACTGCTGATCCAGATAAAGAACCTCCTCTTGTCACTGCAAATACAATCTTGTCAATCCTAGCTGCTGATTATCCTATTGAGAAGCTTGCTTGCTATGTTTCTGATGATGGAGGTGCTCTTTTAACCTTTGAGGCCATGGCGGAAGCTGCAAGCTTTGCTAATATATGGGTCCCATTTTGCCGTAAACATAATATTGAGCCCAGGAACCCGGAATCTTATTTCAACTTGAAGAGGGATCCTTATAAAAACAAAGTGAAGATGGACTTTGTTAAGGACCGTAGACGGGTAAAACGTGAGTATGATGAGTTCAAGGTCCGTACCAATGGCCTTCCGGAGTCTATCCGCCGTCGCTCCGATGCCTACCATGCTCGGGAGGAAATTAAGGCCATGAAGCAACAAAGACAGAAGATAGCTGATGAACCAATGGAAAGTGTGAAGATCCCGAAAGCTACATGGATGGCTGATGGAACCCATTGGCCAGGGACTTGGCTGAGTCCTGGACTTGAACACTCTAAGGGTGATCATGCTGGAATAATTCAGGTACTAGTTGAATGTTTTACCTACTCTAGCAATTTTAATTGTGCAATTCGATTTCAATTTTTAGAAATGAAAGAATTTGAAGAAGGGAAAGAAAAGCTAAAAAGACCTTCCTGAATGATGTAGGTGATGTTGAAACCTCCGAGTGATGAACCGTTACAAGGAACAACTGATGATGCTAGGCTAATTGACCTCACTGGTATTGATATTCGTCTTCCCTTGCTAGTTTACGTTTCACGAGAGAAACGTCCTGGATACGACCACAATAAGAAAGCAGGGGCAATGAATGCTCTGGTTCGAGCTTCTGCAATCATGTCAAATGGCCCCTTTATTCTCAATCTTGACTGTGACCACTACATCTACAATTCCCAGGCTATGAGAGAAGGCATGTGTTTTATGATGGATAGAGGTGGGGACCGACTTTGTTACGTACAGTTCCCCCAGAGGTTTGAGGGCATCGACCCTTCAGATCGGTATGCAAATCACAACACTGTTTTCTTTGATGGTAATATGCGGGCTCTTGATGGGCTCCAGGGTCCAGTGTATGTAGGAACTGGATGTCTTTTTAGAAGGATTGCCCTTTATGGATTCGATCCACCTCGATCAAAAGAACACCACCCGGGTTGTTGCAGTTGTTGCTTTACCCGACGTAAGAAGCATGTTACAGTTGCTAACACCCTAGAAGAGAACCGAGCCCTCAGGATGGGTGATTCCGATGATGAGGAAATGAACCTCACCCTAACTCCTAAGAAGTTTGGAAACTCAACCTTCCTCATTGATTCCATCCCAGTGGCAGAGTTCCAAGGCCGTCCTCTTGCAGATCATCCATCCGTGAAGAATGGACGACCACCGGGCGCTCTCACCATTCCCCGAGAGCTTCTTGATGCATCAACCGTTGCAGAAGCAATTAGTGTCATCTCATGTTGGTACGAGGATAAGACCGAGTGGGGACAGCGTGTTGGGTGGATCTATGGGTCTGTTACCGAAGATGTGGTCACAGGGTATCGGATGCACAACAGGGGGTGGAAATCGGTTTACTGTATGACCAAGCGAGATGCTTTCCGAGGGACTGCCCCAATCAATCTCACAGATAGGCTCCATCAGGTTCTTCGATGGGCTACCGGTTCAGTTGAGATATTCTTTTCCCGTAACAATGCCCTTTTGGCAAGCTCAAGGATGATGTTGTTGCAGAGGATCGCATACCTCAATGTTGGAATCTATCCCTTTACCTCTATCTTTCTCATTGTATACTGCTTTCTCCCCGCCCTTTCCCTCTTCTCTGGCCAGTTTATTGTCCAAACCCTCAATGTCACTTTCCTTTCCTACCTTCTAATCATCACTATTACGCTTTGTTTGCTTGCTGTGCTGGAAGTCAAGTGGGCAGGAATTGAATTAGAGGAGTGGTGGAGAAACGAACAATTTTGGTTGATTGGAGGCACTAGTGCCCACCTTGCTGCCGTGCTTCAAGGGGTACTGAAAGTTGTTGCTGGGGTTGAAATATCTTTCACCCTTACATCAAAATCAGCGGGTGACGATGAAGATGATGAGTTCGGTGATCTTTATCGTGTTAAGTGGACTTCTCTTATGATCCCGCCAATCACAATAATGATGGTTAATTTGATTGCAATAGCGGTTGGATTTAGTAGAACAATATACAGTGTTATACCGCAGTGGAGTCGCCTGCTAGGTGGAGTTTTCTTTAGCTTTTGGGTTTTGGCACATCTTTACCCTTTTGCTAAAGGGCTAATGGGAAGAAGAGGGAGGACACCAACCATTGTTTTTGTGTGGTCAGGACTTATAGCGATCATCATATCCCTTCTTTGGGTGGCAATCAACCCTCCCGCGGGCACTAACCAAATTGGAGGTTCATTGCAGTTTCCCTAATGAACTGTAAAATTTGTAAAGCAACATTCATTCATCAAATTCTTTTCTCTCAACAAGTTGATTATGCTGGAGACACTACAACAAATCTGACCTTTAGTGACGAAATATTTACCCGCAAAATTATTTTCGTCACTAATAGTATACTATTAGTGACAAAATCAACGTTCGTCAGCAAAAGTCTTTATCTTTCTCGACGAAACCAATTTTCGCGGGTAAAAGTCGAACAATTACTGACGACAATTCATTTCGTCACTAAAGTTCGTCGCTAATAGTTGGCGGAAAATTTCCCCCGCCAAAAATTTGGTGGGAAAAGTTTAGGCGACAAAACGTTATCAATTGGTGACGAAATTTTTGCGTCGTTAATTGTTTTACTTTTAGTGACGCAATATTTCGTCGAGAATTGTTTACCCTTTCGTGACAAAATATTTTCGTCGGTAATTGTAACAATTAATGACGAAATACTTTCGTCGGTAATTGTTTTACTTTTAGTGACAAAATATTTCGTCGGGAATTATATAACCTTTTGTGACAAAAAACTTTCGTTGGGAATTGTTACAATTGGTGACGAAATTATTTTGTCGGTAAATGTTTATCTTTTAGTGATGAAATATTTCGTTGGGAATTGTTTAAGCTTTCGTGACAAAAAACTTTCGTCGGGAATTGTTACAATTTGTGACGAAATTGTTTTGTCGGTGATTGTTTAACTTTTAGTGACGAAATATTTCATCGAGAATTGTTTAAGGTTTCGTGATGAAAAACTTTCGTCAGGAATTGTTACAATTTGTGACAAAATGCAAACCGTCGATCCGGTAACCACGAAACATGACTCGCACCTCCCACATGTCCATAGAAAGTTGCAGGAAGAAACGGAATAGGAACCGGACTCCCGGTTATCAAGATACACTACAAAACAACTTTTTTAACTCGTAAACTCTTAAAAACTAAGTTTTTGGGGTTTGGGGGGTCAAAATGCAAACCGTCGATCCGGTAACCACGAAACTTAACTCGCACCTACCACACATCCATAGAAAGTTGCAGGAAGAAAGGGAATAGAAACCGGACTCCCGGTTATGAAGATACAATACAAAACAACTTTTTTAACTCGTAAATTCTTAAAAACTAAGTTTTTGGGGTTTGGGGGGTCAAAATGAAAACCGTCGATCCGGTATGAATTTAAACTTAACTCGCACCTCCCACATGTCCATATAAAGTTACAGGAAGAAACAGAACAGGAACTGGAATCCCGGTTAACAAGATACAATACAAAATAACTTTTTTACCTCGTAAACTCTTAAAAACTAAGTTTTTGGGGTTTGGGGGGTCAAAATGAAAAACGTCGATCCGGTAACCACGAAACTTTACTCGTACCTCTCACACATCCATAGAAAGTTGCAGGAAGAAACAGAATAGGAACCAGACTCCCGGTTATCAAGATACAATACAAAACAACTTTTTTAACTTGTAAACTCTTAAAAACTAAGTTTTTGGGGTTTGGGGGGTCAAAATGCAAACCGTCGATCCGGTAACCACAAAACTTGACTCACACCTCCTACATGTCCATATAAAGTTGTAGGAAGAAACGGAACAGGAACCGGACTCCCGGTTATCAAGATACAATACAAAACAACTTTTTTACCTCGTAAACTCTTAAAAACTAAGTTTTTGGGGTTTGGGGGGTCAAAATGCAAACCGTCGATCCGGTAATCACGAAACTTGACTCGCACCTCCCACATATCCATAGAAAGTTACAGGGAGAAACGGAATAGGAACCGGACTCCCGGTTATTAAGATACACTACAAAATAACTTTTTTAACTCGTAAACTCTTAAAAACTATGTTTTGGGGGTTTGGGGGGTCAAAATGCAAACCGTCGATCCGGTAACCACGAAACATAACTCGCACCTCCCACACATCCATAAAAAGTTGCAGGAAGAAACGGAACAGGAACCGGACTCTTGGTTATCAAGATACAATACAAAACAACTTTTTTACCTCGTAAATTCTTAAAAACTAAGTTTTTGGGGTTTGGGGGGTCAAAATGCAAACCATCAATCTGGCATGAGTATAAATTAAACTCGCACCTCCTATACATCCATAGAAAGTTACAAGAAGAAATGAAACAGGAATCGGACTCCCGGTTATCAAGATACAATACAAAACAAATTTTTTACCACATAAACTCTTAACAATTAAGTTTTTGGGGTTTGGGGGGTCAAAATGCAAACCGTCGATCCGGAAACCACCAAACATAACTCGCATGTCCCATATTTCCATATAAATTTGCAGGAAGAAACAGAACAGGAATCGGAATCCCGGTTAACAAGATACAATACAAAACAACTTTTTTACCTCGTAAACTCTTAAAAACTAAGTTTTTGGGGTTTGGGGGGGTCAAAATGAAAACCGTCGATCCGATAACCACGAAACTTGACTCGCACCTCCCACATGTCCATATAAAGTTGCAGGAAGAAACGGAATAGGAATCGGACTTCCGGTTATCAAGATACAATACAAAATAACTTTTTTACCTCGTAAACTCTTAAAAACTAAGTTTTGGGGATTTGGGGAGTCAAAATGCAAACTGTTGATCCGGTAACCACGAAACTTGACTCGCACCTCCCATATGTCTATATAAAGTTACAGGAAGAAATAGAACAGGAATCGGACTCCCGGTTATGAAGATACAATACAAAACAAATTTTTTACCTCGTAAACTCTTAAAAACTAAGTTTTTGGGGTTTGGGGGGGTCAAAATGCAAACCGTCGATCCGGAATGAGTATAAACTTTACTCGCACCTCCCACACATCCATAGAAAGTTACAGGAAGAAACGGAATAGGAACCGGACTCCCGGTTATCAAGATACAATACAAAACAAAGGAATCCTTAATCTTAATGGACCTACAAATTGCTTTGACTGGATCTACTGTTGATTCATTAGAAATGAGGGGACCATCTTGTTCTATTTAATTTCGAAGTTTGAAATGTGGAGGTTTTATAGTAGTACTATTCATCACTAGACAGTTCTTCCTAGTAGATACATACTCGTCTAGTCTTCTATTGATTTTCTCCTATAATTCTTCTGTCTTTTTGCTCAAATTCATATAAAATCTTCACTTTTTGTGCTGTACTGATAAGACTCTTCTCTTTTTCTCCTCTTCTTTAACGAATTGTTGCACACTTTTTTTTTACTTAATACTTTATTTAAAATTGATTTGTATATTTTTGTATTGCAGATTTACGGGTATCTGGAGTGCATGAATGAAAACTATGCATGATTTTGATCTCATTTTCTGGAGCAATTTACATTGATGTTTGGAGATACTATATTGTTTGGGAATTTGTGTTTTCTATATGGCTTTTGGATGTTTAGAGATACTATTTTGCTTTGTTTTGTTGGATTGAGTAGGTAATTTATTAATGAATGAAACTTTTTTTGGTGAATATGTATGTTGTGGATGTTTTAGATTACTCGTTAGCAGGTGGACCCAAAAAAAATATTATGTGAATAAAATATATATTAAAAAAATAGAAATGCTTTTAGCGACGAAATTGTTCGTCACTAATAGTCAAATTGTATTTTTTAGTTTTACCTTTAGCGACGAAAATTTTGTCACTAATTAAACCTTTTTACCGACGAAACTTATTTCGTCACTAATGATTACTTTTTAATGACGAAATATTTCGTTGGGAATAGAGATCTTTTGCCGAGAAACTTAATTCGTTGGTAATAGTATGACTTTTTCGTGACGAAATTTGGTTCGTTGGGCAAAATGTACTTTTTTCGACGAAAAATTGTCACCAAATGGTACTTTTAGCGACGAAATGTCGTCGCTAATAGTAGGACTCTTTCGTGACGAAATTTGGTTCGTTGGAAAAAATGTACTTTTCCCGACGAAATATTTTGTCACTAAAAGGTACTTTTAGCGACGAAATTTCATCGCTAATTGTAGGACTCTTTTGTGACGAAATTTGGTTCGTTGGAAAAAATACACTTTTCCTGACGAAATATTCGTCACTAAAGGGTACTTTTAGCGACGAAATTTCGTTGCTAATAGTAGGACTCTTTCGTGATGAAATTTTGTTCGTTGGGAAAAATACACTTTTCGCGACAAAAAATTTCGTCACTAAATGATACTCTTTGGTGACGAAATGTGATTTCGTCACGAAAGACCTTTTGCGTCGAGGAATTAGCGACGAACGCGCGACGAAATTTTTTTCGTCACTAAAGAGATTTAGTGATGAAAATCTGACCTTTAGCGACGAAAATTTTCGTCACTAATAGTCAATTTTCTTGTAGTGAGAATAGGGTTGGTATGTTTCTTCACAACTAAAAGGCAACTAGTCTGATTCTCCTACTTGTTGGCATCCATTACATGAATCTTGCTTTGCCATGCTAGTATATGCCCTTTGTAGGCATTTTAGCAATTGGAGTAAAGATGATCAGGCTTAGAGAATCAGAACTTATAGATTCCTCAACATTTATATTCTTTTCATTTTTTTTTTTGTTCACACGATCCAGAGTAAGGATTATTGATTTTCAATCTTTGTTTTTTTACATTGGTGGCTTAGGCATTGGACCCAGATGCCTAGATGCATTCTTTTGTAACTCAGAAAGGTCACCGCGGAGAGAGAAGAGACATTTTCCTGGATTCTTATAGTTATACTTGACCTTAATTTTATGCTTAATTAACCAAGCGGGCTTTGCCCAAATGATGTGATGGGAGATTGAGGATTCGACTCCCCTTGGAGGAGTCTTTGCTTGCCCCCTGTTTGTTCTTCAGCCAGAATGACTGACCTTTGTTAGACTTTGCTGTGGGCCATTATGGGGGCTTTGGGGTTAGGTTGAGTTAAAAATGTGTGTGTCCAACCATAATACAGATAAATAAATTGTAACAAATATTGTGGACGGGCCATACGGGCACCCACATGTTATTGGACTGGGTCCAAAGAGGTTCGGCTTGGACACCAAAGGAACGGGCTTTTGGGGGTCCAAGCCCATTAGGTTTTTGATATGCCTATATATAGTTATATGCATTACACAAAAACCTACACACAATGAGATCACAATCTCAGTAGCCTCTCTCTTCTCTTACATTAGTCTCTCTCTCTCTCTAACTCACGGTTTCTCTCTCTAAGCTAATCACCAAGAAGCTTGGGTCTTAGATCGTGGCATCATCGGAGATCGCTCAAGAAGCATCTCTGCGACTGTACGAGTGATAAGGAAGTGCACGGAGGCAGTGATCTCGTGGTCCAAGAGAAGGGTTCGTAACAACGCCGTTCCAACGATCCGACGTGTCATTCCGCTAGGTAAACGCACCTATACACGTCTTATATGCATGTGTGTGTGCATTTTACATTGGTATCAGAGCCATTAGGACGTTTGTTCACCTAAACTTCAGCCCAAAACAGATCCACCATGGGTGGACATTATTTTTGTGTTAAAAGCTTACAAAATCAAATTTCAAAATGGGTCTTCGTGTTAACCCTAATAATTTTCGAAATTTTTGATTGGGATATGTTCTAACATGTCTATGGAGTCTACCCATAAAGTTTCATGGCCCAAATATCTCCGTAGAAGGAGAAAACTCAAAACCTAATTTCTGAAAAAAATTTGGCCGAAATTTTTTCCAAACTTTGAACCACTTTTCTGGATGATTTAGACGTGCAATCAGTCAGTTTTTTGGTTCAAACATCAAGTACTCCACGAGATCTTTCCAACCATATAAAGGTTGTCCAAAACGGATCACAGAAGAGGGAGATATAAGCGTGCAAAGTTGGGGTGTCGGGCAGCAAAAAGCTGCGTTTTTTAGGGTTTTCTAAGGTTGAAGATGACCCGGCATCCCCAGTCACACGCCGGAGAGTGGGGTCCACTCACCGGTCAGTAATGGTCCGGCGACGTTGGGTCCGGCGAGTGTGGGTCCCCCTCTAGGTCCCGGTCCATAATATATTTTTTAATTATGTTTATGGAAAAGTAAATTATTTGTTTTGTAATTAAAACAGTTTTTGTGTATTAAAACTAAGTTTTTTAATTATTTAAATCTGTTTTAATTACTTTAATATTCTGGAAAAATGTGAAAAATTTATTTTTAATTTTTCCTATGTTAAGGGCACTGAGTGGGACCCAGAATAATTTCTTGAGAAATTACTCCATTGTTTTTGGTATTTTAGAGCATAAAAATGCGTTAATGTGCGCGTTTTAAATTGCTTAAAATACCCAATGAATATTATTAATTCTTGGAATTAATATGTGGTGTTTTTAACACTGCTTGGGGTGTTGTGGGACTGTTGCATGCTTATCTCCAATGTTTATGATATTTTAGGGCATTAAATTGTGTTTTTTGGGCATTTTTTAATTGCTTAAAATATCCATATTTGTTTATTAATTATTAAAATTAATATTATTTGGTTGGGACACTGTTTTGGGCCATGTGAGACTGATGGAAAGATTCATTCCTTTTAAATATTATTTTTTTAAGGAATTTGTCATACTATTGTTAAATAGTTTTATCAAAAATCAATTTTACTTAATAAATTGATTGATATTGGATTTATGCTCCCATAAATAATGGAATTTTTTATAATGAAAAATAAGTTTTTCAGGTATTTTAAAATTTCCATGTGAACTTTAAATTATTCTTGGTAATTTAAAGGTGCTTAAAGAATTGGTTTTAAATACGTTTAAAACCCAAATTATTTAAATAATTGATGAAAAATCTAGGATTTTTCATAATTCTTCCTTAGCTTATGGGAGCTATCCGGGGCTGCAAATTTATTTTTTATTGCAACTTTTAGAGGCTCATTGCATTATTGGTCATGTTTAATTACTGCTGTTTGTGATTGATTGACCCTATGACCTCTAATTCCTCCTCCTTAAGTGGAGTGACGGATGAGTCCATTCATTTTTTAAAAAAATAAGACCACATGAGTGCTTGATGTGTGTGATTAATAAATTTTAATCTGGCTTGAATGAATGGACAATAATTGACAATTTATAGAGCTTGTGTCCTCACGATGTATGTTTAAGGTCGTTCTTGTATATGTTTATAAACAAAGCATCCCTATTTTTATTGGGCTATAAATGTAATGTGAGGACGAGAGTTTTGTATTGGAAAAGCCTATTTTGTAAAGGGATGGTTTTCTTTGTTTATATATCATAAACTTGAATTATCTTAGCATGAGCTCTACATTGTCAATTCGGACCCACGTGGGGCCCTTGCGCATTTTTTGTTGCATGGCGCGTTTATACATATTGTGGATGATCTTAGATAGGTTTAAGAACCATCTAATTGATATTTGTTTGTAAAATCAGTTATAAAAGTTTTTTCCTTGATTTACAAAATTTGAGATTTGATTAATAAGCAATAGCAAGTTTTTTGGTCTTAAAATTGTAAAAAGGGGAAATATCGTTTATAATTGGATTTTTAAAACAAAATTTTTGAAATGTGCAAATAATAACGTCAAAAACCCTTTGCGCATGTTTTTGAATGTAGAAATGGCTTCAAAGCAAATTGTCGCTGATTTGAACAAAGATAACAAGTTTAATGGGAAAAACTATGACGCATGGCAACGTAGAGTAACCCTCCTGTTAGCTGAGGAAGAATTGCTTCCCCATCTAACTCAGTCAATGGTCCAACCCGAATTGCCAGAAAATGGGCCCATGGCCCAATATCGCCGAGACCTTGAAACCTATAATGAATGGATCAAGAAGGATCATCACACGTGTAACGCCCTGTATTTTATTATCATTAATAAATAAATATTGCATTTTATTTCCATGAGTATTTTAATTTAATTTCTCTTTGTAATAATTATCTGGGGTCAAAATGTAATTTTCAAAACATTTTCTATGGTTTCAAAATCGATATCTATATTTTTGTATAACCGGGAATTGAATTCCTACATTAATATAATTTTCTGTATTTTTATTTCAACCGTAAAATACCAGTTTTGGGAATGGGCAGTATAATTTTACCTGTGTGTGTGTATCATTGCGTGAGCTCAACACACACAAGGGTATCTTGTGTACACATGGAAAAACACCCAAGGAATTAGTGCAGTGTGTGCTGTGTTTAGTGGAATGTGTGTGGAGTGTTTTGTGAGTGGAGTGTCACTAACTTATTATTTATACACCTAACCTCCCCTCAATCACTCAATCTCTCAGACTCTCTATCTCTCATTTATCTCTCTCTCTGCAGCTCTTTCTCTCTCTCTCGGCAGATAACACACACACACAGATAACACACATAACACACATACAGTATACACATATATATACACATATTGGGTTACCAAAATCAAGAACGGAGGAGGAAATTCTCAACTACGGATTATTACGGCGGAAGTTCTCGGCCTTTAAATTTCTGTATAATCGTCTCTGTGAGTATTATAAACTCACTCGCCATGTTTATATATGTGTATTTCAGTATATATATGTGTGTATATGTGTATATATATCAAAACACCATTAAAGCTTGAGAATTGGAGTTTTAAAAATCGTAACCAAAATCGATTTTGTAAATTGGGAATGGAAGATATTGGTCCCAATAGACTACGGTTCGAATCCTACGGAGTAATTCATCCGTATGGCGACGTATTGATGATTTTAAGTTTTGTCACTCTAACTTTAATCACGAAAATTAATCGATACAATCCGTATTAGTTAAAATTGATCGCGTATTCTTAATCTACGCGGAAAACTGAAGAGATCCATATATTGCACGACATAATTGAAACAGAAAACAGAAATGGGTAAATTTCAGTCCAAAACCAGAAACAGGGGAGAAAACGAAGAAGATGAGGTTCTGCAACATCTCGCGCGCGCGGACCGCTCGCGCGGATTTTTTTTTTCCCCTCGCTCGCGCGGACCTTCCCCCCCCCCCCCCCTCGCTCGCGCGATCCGCTCGCGCGACCTGTCCAGCCCCTCGCGCGCGCGATCCGCTCGCGCGATCAGCTTTCCCCTTCGCGCGCGCGATCCGCTCGCGCGATCTACCCTCCCCCTCGCTCGCGCGGCCCGCTCGCGCGATCTGGCAGTTTTAGCAGTTTTTATGTTTCCTTAGTAGGGACTGTTTGGAAAATGTTTTAAAAGTTTTTAAAGAACTGTTTGACAAATACACTGTTTTAAAAGGCTCACTGTTAAACTTTGGACTTGTAAGAATGTTTAAGGCCGAAATTTATACTCGTACGATTATTCCGGCTTTGTGATTTATTAATGGTGTTATTTATGAAACATTGACATACATATTAGGGTTGAGGTTGTGTCAACATGCATGTGTGTGAGAAAGTGTGAAAAGAGTAAAGAGTGGCGTTCTAGTTGTGCGACCTCAATATCGATCGGATATTATTCTTGGTATTTGGAGATGATAGTGTTGTGTACGACTTAGATATCGATCGGATAATATTCCTGGTATCTAAGGCGCGCGTTTCGGATATTGATCGGATAGTATTCCTGATATCCGAAGCGATGGTGGTAGTGTTGTGTACGGCTTAGATATCGATCGGATATTATTCCTGGTATCTAAGGCGCTTGTTTCGGATATTGATCGGATATTATTCCTGGTATCCGAAATGATGGTATTGAGTGTGGCTTAGATATTGATCGGATATTATTCCTGGTATCTGAAGCGATAGTTTGGTGTGCTGTTTTGGATATTGATCGGATAGTATTCCTGGTATCTGAGATAATGGTTTGTTTGTGTTGAGTTTTGTTGAGAGAAAAGAGTCAGAAAGATGAGATATTACATTGCTCATGCATGGTCACATATTTATTGCTTTCTTTATTTTCCCCCGTGGGTTATGTTGGAATTGGAACCTTGAATATATTACTGTTAAGTTAAAATTGCACCGTTGTTTATATGCTTATATATACATTGCGAGCACTTGTTTATTTTGCTCACCAGCTTTCATAAGCTGACGGCGTTGATGCGTCCTGGACTGTATGTCCAGATTTTCAGGGTCAGGAGCAGCTAGGGTATTTTGACTATGCTACTTAGAGTCAGGAGACTTTCCAGGAGGCTGCTTTATATTTTCCTATGTCTTTTAAATTTGGGTTTTGTAATAAACTAGTTTAGACTTTTGAATAAGGCGTTTTGTGCCTAAGACTATGACTGCTGTAATAGTTTAGTAAGTTTTTTTATTTCAGAGCTTATGTTCTGATAGTATCCTTTGCTTTAGAAATGTTGTTAAGTTATTTGTTGCAGGGACAATTGGTCATACTCACTTGTCACGACCTACGAGTCCATAAAGGAAATTAAATGCTTTCCTGAATTATGCTACGTCGGGGCGTGACAGGCTTTTTGGTATCAGAGCCAGGTTATGGCTCGACCAATTGTCCAAGACACATAGGATCTTCCGTTAAGATAGAATTGAGATAGGATAGTTCGACTTTATTCCGTGTCTAGTCGTTTTCTATCGTTTAGAATTTTCTTTCTTCTCGAGAGGTTGACCGAATTCTGTTGATTGATGGATAGGTACCGTTCTCTCGATCAGATGGCTAGAAGAAATCTCATGAATCGTCCCGCTATTGAAGATGCACCGCCAGTAATAGATCCAACCGGGATGTTCGAAGCTTTTGTAAGGAGGTTGGAGAGGGTTAGTGATCAGAACGCAAGGAACAATAATCAGAATGGGGATTACAACGGGAATGGGAGGCAAGCCCACCAGACTGGAGACAAGCTTCTCAAGGAGTTTCGCGCTCTACGACCTGAGTATTTTGCTGGAACTGATGAACCCTGGCAAGCGGAACAGTGGCTACGTCAGATGGAGCGTATCTTTGAGACCATAGAGTGCACTGATCTGGAAAAGAAGCGTCTGGCTATCTTTCAGTTGTCTTATGCAGCGGCTGATTGGTGGGATGCAGAAAAGGCGACCATAGGGGAAGAAGCTGCAAGGAGAATGCCGTGGGTGGTGTTCAAGGAAAGGTTTCTCGAGAAGTATTTCCCCGAAGAAGAGAAGGACAAGAGGGAAAAAGAGTTTATGGAGTTGACTCAAGGGAATCTGACTGTCCGAGAGTACACTACTCGATTTGAGCGTCTGTCTCGCTTTGCTCCACATATGGTGGACACACCCCAGAGGAAAATCAAGAAGTATCACCGAGGTCTCAACCTGTCTCTCAGACATTTGACTATGGGGCATCTGGGCCAGTCATTTGAAGCTCTGGTGAGATTGGCTACGGGGTTAGAGAATGATGGGTGTCAGAATTCGAAGCCGCTTGGAAATCGACCTCCGCAGAAGGGTTATCCCGGACAGAAACCAGGGTACCCTCAAGGACAGAAAAGGACCTGGGATGGAGGGAAGAAACCTCAACAGACACAAGCAGTTCAGCAGTATCAGCCTCTAGCAATAGAAGGGGCCAAAAACAACAACTGCTTCAATTGTGGAGTTCCCGGTCATCGAGCTAAAGATTGCAGAGCACCTAGGCGTACGGATCGTTCAGGAGTTGTGTGCTATAATTGTGGCATGCCAGGTCACATAAGTCCAGAATGCAAGGCTCCTAGGAAAGGTAACTATGGTCAGCAAGGACAAGCCCGTCTGAATGCTGTTATTCCCGAGGCTGCTGGTTATGAGGAGGCAGGGTATGAAGAAGGTACCAATGAGGAGGGACCGCCCGAGCAACGAGCAGTGGAAGGTACTCTAACTTTGTTTAACTCTCATGTTAAAGTTTTATTCGACACGGGTGCTACACATTCTTTTATATCTGTTAAGATCGTTCAGAAGTTGGGTATCATACCGCATCGTTTAGAGGAAGCTTTGAGTGCTGTCTCACCCTTAGGGACCACAGTCAAGTTATTACATGTGTGTAAGGATTGTCCTCTTCGGTTTGGAGACCGCGAACTTTTGGCGAGATTGGTGGTTCTGTCGATGAAGGAGTTCGATATAATCCTGGGAATGGATTGGCTCGAGAAGAATCATGCGAAGTTGGATTGTGCAAAGAAAAAGATCACATTTGCGGACAAGGGGAATCAACTCTTCGATTTCCAATGTAACCCTTCGGGTGATATGTTCCTCACTAGATGCCTAGCAAACATTGAGGTTGTCAGTGCAGAGGTGACAGTATCATCTATACCGGTAATCAAAGAGTTCGAGGAAGTATTCTGAGATATTTCAGGATTACCGCCAGAAAGGGACATAGAATTCTGTGTGGAATTAGTGCCAGGTACTCGACCTATAACCAAGGTTCCCTACAGGATGGCCCCTACAGAGTTGTTGGAGCTGAAGGAACAAGTTCAAGAACTTGAGAAGTTGGGTTTTGTTCGTCCAAGTACTTCACCCTGGGGAGCACCAGTGTTGTTTGTGAAGAAGAAGGATGGGTCAATGCGGCTGTGTATTGACTACCGAGAACTGAATAAGGTTACTATCAAGAATAAGTATCCTTTACCTCGGATAGACGATCTGTTTGATCAGTTGCAAGGAGCCACGACCTTTTCTAAAATTGATCTACGGTCAGGGTATCACCAGTTGAGGGTACGGAAGGAAGACATACCTAAGACTGCTTTCAGGACGAGATACGGACACTATGAGTTCTTAGTAATGCCATTTGGGATGACAAATGCTCCAGCTGTGTTTATGGACTTGATGAACAGAGTATTCAAGCCATACTTAGATCAGTTCGTTATTGTCTTTATTGATGATATTTTGATCTATTCCAAGTCAGAAGAAGAGCATGAACAACATCTGAGGATCGTGTTGCAGACTCTCAAGGATCACCGCCTGTATGCTAAATTCAGCAAGTGTGAATTCTGGCTTCAGGAAGTTAAGTTTCTCGGGCATGTGATCTCTCAACAAGGAATCGCGGTTGACTCATCAAAGACCGATGCAGTGGCAAATTGGACTCGGCCGACCAATGCTACAGAAGTCAGAAGTTTTCTGGGACTAGCTGGTTACTATCGGAAATTTGTGGAAGGTTTCTCGAAGATAGCAGCCCCGTTAACTGGTTTGACTAAGAAAGATTTGAAGTTTGAATGGACTGATAAGCATGAACGCGCTTTTCTGAAATTGAAAGAGAAATTGACAACGGCGCCAGTGCTTGCGATACCAAGGGATGGTGAGAAGTTCACTATTTTTAGTGACGCCTCGTATCAAGGATTGGGATGTGTCCTTATGCAAGACGGAAAGGTTATCGCCTATGGTTCAAGACAGTTGAAGCCGAATGAATTGAACTACCCAACTCATGATTTAGAGCTGGCAGCAGTAGTGTTCGCGCTTAAGATCTGGAGACACTACCTCTATGGGGAGAAATTTGATTTGTTCTCAGACCACAAAAGCCTTAAGTATTTGTTTACTCAGAAGGAGTTGAATATGAGGCAACGTCGGTGGATGGAACTGATCAAGGACTACGACTTCACATTAGAGTACCACCCCGGTAAGGCAAATGTAGTCGCTGACGCCCTAAGCCGGAAACCTCAAGGAATGATTGCTTCATTGATGTTGAGGGAATGGAAAGCCTTGGAGACAATAACAGAATTTGATGTGCAGTTTTCTGAGGAAAGTATCGGGCAACACTTTGGATGCTTGGTAGTACAACCAACACTTGTGAGTCGAATCATCGAAGCCCAGAAGGAAGATGAGAAGTTTCAAGCATGGTTCGCCAAGATGTTAGAGAAGGACCCGACAGAATGGAAGGTTGGGGCCGATGGAGGATACCGATGTCGAGACAGATTGTGTGTGCCAGATTCAGGAGGTTTGAGAAAAGAAATTCTCGAAGAAGCACATAAATCAAGACTGACAGTACACCCAGGAGGAACAAAGATGTATAAAGACCTGAAGAGAAACTTCTGGTGGGAAGGGATGAAACGAGAAGTAGCCGAATTTGTGTCTAAATGTTTGACTTGTCAACAAGTGAAGGCCGAACATCAGAGACCCTCGGGATTGTTACAACCCTTACCTGTCCCAGGATGGAAGTGGGAGCACATAACTATGGATTTCGTGGTTGGATTACCCCGGTCACAACAGAATCATGACGCGATTTGGGTAATCGTGGATCGTTTGACGAAGTCTGCACACTTTATCGCGTACAATATGACTTACCCAGTAGAAAGGATGAGTCGATTGTACCTACAGCAAGTGGTGCGACTGCACGGTGCGCCTGTGTCAATTGTATCAGACCGCGATGCACGTTTTACCTCGGGATTTTGGGAAAGTCTGCAGAAGGCTATGGGAACTTCGCTCAAGATGAGTACTGCATTCCATCCTCAGACCGATGGGCAGACCGAGCGTGTTAATCAGATTATGGAAGATATGCTCAGAGCTTGTGCAATTGACTTTGAAGAATCTTGGGAGACGCACTTACCTTTGGTTGAATTTGCGTATAACAACAGTTATCACTCGAGTATTGGAATGGCGCCGTTCGAAGCTTTGTACGGACGGCCATGTCGATCTCCATTGTGTTGGGCTGAAGTGGGAGATACAGAACTGTTAGGACCAGATTTGGTGAGAGAGACCAATGAGAAGATTTCACTGGTCAAGGAAAGGATGAAAACTGCACAAAGTAGACACAAGAGTTATGCGGATCGACGTCGAAAGGACTTGGAGTTCAGTATTGGAGATCACGTACTCCTTAAGGTTTCACCTGTTCGTGGAATAATACGTTTTGGTCAGAAGAGAGGGAAGTTGGCACCTCGTTTCATCGGACCGTTCGAGATTTTGGAGCGTGTTGGGAAAGTGGCTTATCGGCTCGCGTTGCCACCAAAGATGTCTGGTGTTCATAATGTGTTCCATGTTAGTATGTTAAGGAAATACATACGGGACCCTTCACATGTGGTTAATTTTGATGATATTGAGACGAGTCAGAATGTTGTCTACAAGGATAGACCTGTGAGGATTCTTGACCAGAGTATCAAGAGGCTGAGAAGAAGAGACGTTCCTTTGGTTAAGGTTCAGTGGAGGCATCATGACGAAGGAGAGGCGTCGTGGGAGTTAGAGTCAGACATGAGGACTAGATACCCCGAGTTGTTTCAGGATTAGTTAGCTCAGATTTCGGGGCGAAATCTCTGTTAAGGTGGGTAGGGTGTAACGCCCTGTATTTTATTATCATTAATAAATAAATATTGCATTTTATTTCCATGAGTATTTTAATTTAATTTCTCTTTGTAATAATTATCTGGGGTCAAAATGTAATTTTCAAAACATTTTCTATGGTTTCAAAATCGATATCTATATTTTTGTATAACCGGGAATTGAATTCCTACATTAATATAATTTTCTGTATTTTTATTTCAACCGTAAAATACCAGTTTTGGGAATGGGCAGTATAATTTTACCTGTGTGTGTGTATCATTGCGTGAGCTCAACACACACAAGGGTATCTTGTGTACACATGGAAAAACACCCAAGGAATTAGTGCAGTGTGTGCTGTGTTTAGTGGAATGTGTGTGGAGTGTTTTGTGAGTGGAGTGTCACTAACTTATTATTTATACACCTAACCTCCCCTCAATCACTCAATCTCTCAGACTCTCTATCTCTCATTTATCTCTCTCTCTGCAGCTCTTTCTCTCTCTCTCGGCAGATAACACACACACACAGATAACACACATAACACACATACAGTATACACATATATATATACACATATTGGGTTACCAAAATCAAGAACGGAGGAGGAAATTCTCAACTACGGATTATTACGGCGGAAGTTCTCGGCCTTTAAATTTCTGTATAATCGTCTCTGTGAGTATTATAAACTCACTCGCCATGTTTATATATGTGTATTTCAGTATATATATGTGTGTATATGTGTATATATATCAAAACACCATTAAAGCTTGAGAATTGGAGTTTTAAAAATCGTAACCAAAATCGATTTTGTAAATTGGGAATGGAAGATATTGGTCCCAATAGACTACGGTTCGAATCCTACGGAGTAATTCATCCGTATGGCGACGTATTGATGATTTTAAGTTTTGTCACTCTAACTTTAATCACGAAAATTAATCGATACAATCCGTATTAGTTAAAATTGATCGCGTATTCTTAATCTACGCGGAAAACTGAAGAGATCCATATATTGCACGACATAATTGAAACAGAAAACAGAAATGGGTAAATTTCAGTCCAAAACCAGAAACAGGGGAGAAAACGAAGAAGATGAGGTTCTGCAACATCTCGCGCGCGCGGACCGCTCGCGCGGATTTTTTTTTCCCCTCGCTCGCGCGGACCTTCCCCCCCCCCCTCGCTCGCGCGATCCGCTCGCGCGACCTGTCCAGCCCCTCGCGCGCGCGATTCGCTCGCGCGATCAGCTTTCCCCTTCGCGCGCGCGATCCGCTCGCGCGATCTACCCTCCCCCTCGCTCGCGCGGCCCGCTCGCGCGATCTGGCAGTTTTAGCAGTTTTTATGTTTCCTTAGTAGGGACTGTTTGGAAAATGTTTTAAAAGTTTTTAAAGAACTGTTTGACAAATACACTGTTTTAAAAGGCTCACTGTTAAACTTTGGACTTGTAAGAATGTTTAAGGCCGAAATTTATACTCGTACGATTATTCCGGCTTTGTGATTTATTAATGGTGTTATTTATGAAACATTGACATACATATTAGGGTTGAGGTTGTGTCAACATGCATGTGTGTGAGAAAGTGTGAAAAGAGTAAAGAGTGGCGTTCTAGTTGTGCGACCTCAATATCGATCGGATATTATTCTTGGTATTTGGAGATGATAGTGTTGTGTACGACTTAGATATCGATCGGATAATATTCCTGGTATCTAAGGCGCGCGTTTCGGACATTGATCGGATAGTATTCCTGATATCCGAAGCGATGGTGGTAGTGTTGTGTACGGCTTAGATATCGATCGGATATTATTCCTGGTATCTAAGGCGCTTGTTTCGGATATTGATCGGATATTATTCCTGGTATCCGAAATGATGGTATTGAGTGTGGCTTAGATATTGATCGGATATTATTCCTGGTATCTGAAGCGATAGTTTGGTGTGCTGTTTTGGATATTGATCGGATAGTATTCCTGGTATCTGAGATAATGGTTTGTTTGTGTTGAGTTTTGTTGAGAGAAAAGAGTCAGAAAGATGAGATATTACATTGCTCATGCATGGTCACATATTTATTGCTTTCTTTATTTTCCCCCGTGGGTTATGTTGGAATTGGAACCTTGAATATATTACTGTTAAGTTAAAATTGCACCGTTGTTTATATGCTTATATATACATTGCGAGCACTTGTTTATTTTGCTCACCAGCTTTCATAAGCTGACGGCGTTGATGCGTCCTGGACTGTATGTCCAGATTTTCAGGGTCAGGAGCAGCTAGGGTATTTTGACTATGCTACTTAGAGTCAGGAGACTTTCCAGGAGGCTGCTTTATATTTTCCTATGTCTTTTAAATTTGGGTTTTGTAATAAACTAGTTTAGACTTTTGAATAAGGCGTTTTGTGCCTAAGACTATGACTGCTGTAATAGTTTAGTAAGTTTTTTTATTTCGGAGCTTATGTTCTGATAGTATCCTTTGCTTTAGAAATGTTGTTAAGTTATTTGTTGCAGGGACAATTGGTCATACTCACTTGTCACGACCTACGAGTCCATAAAGGAAATTAAATGCTTTCCTGAATTATGCTACGTCGGGGCGTGACAACACGCGCAATATATTGTTAAGCAGCATGAATGATGACCTTCTTGCTGAGTATTTCCAATACTCCAGTGCCAAGGAATTATGGGACCAGCTAAAATTTGCTTTCGGTGGGACATCAACCACTAGGCTCAGGAGCTTGGTGTTGAAGTTCGAGGTGTATCGGAAAGATCCCAAGCAATCGATGACTGAACATCTTAGGACGATGTCTGGTATGATTCGAGATCTTGGTGCTGCTGGGAACATCCTCACTGATGAACAACAGATTCAAGCGGTGATTCGGTCACTGCCTGAAACTTGGGTCCATATGAAGCAAATTTTAACACATAATGATAGTATCAAGAATTTTGCTGATATATCTAAACATGTGGAGCTGGAGGCGGAGCGCCAAGAGGCGAACCGCATTACCGCACTCATGGCAAGAACTTCCATAGGTGGAGGTGAGCGAGGGACTAGTGGGTCCAAGCGCAATGCCAAGAGTAAAAGGGCTCAGAAAAAGGGTGGGGCTAATGGGGCTAATAAGTTAGCTCCAAAGGCTGATAAACCAAAGAAGCGCAGGGGTAAGCGCGCTGGCAAGAAAAATGCTTCCAAATCAAAATGCTTCAACTGTGGAGGATTGGGACACTTCGCTCGTGAATGCACTGAGCCGAAGAAGGTAACTTTCCCACCCAACTCTCTCTATACTTTTGTGAGTTCTCATGTCCTAATCGCTCATTCGCTCCATGATTGGATTGCAGATACAGGAGCAACAAGGCATGTGACCAGAGATCGAGGGGGGTTCGTAGATTATCATAAGATTCCAAGTGGCACCAGTAGGGTATACATGGGGAACGGCACTTGTGAAGAAGCATCGGGAGTAGGTTCATACCAACTTCATTTGCGCACAGGGCGCACATTACTTCTTCATGATGTGCTCTACGTACCCGGAATCCAATATAATCTACTCTCGGTCTTAGCACTTCTTGATTTAGGTTTTATTTTTCAGTTTGGACATGATAAGTTGGATATTGTTTTGGACGGTGTTATTTTTGGACATGGTTTTTTATGGAATAATCTATTTAAAATTGATCTGTTTGATTCCATTTCCTCTACTTCTTTAGTTGCTGATTCAAATAGAAATATTGACTCTGTAACATGGCATGCTAGACTTGGACACATAGGACGTGACAGGATGACTAGATTAGCTCGAGAAGGCCTTCTAGGCACACTCGCTAAGGTTAACCTACCTACGTGTGAGTCTTGCCTAGCAGGTAAAGCATGCCGTAAGCCTTTTGGTAAGGCTAAAAGAGCTACCCAAGCATTAGAACTAATACACTCAGACATATGTGGACCAATGAATGTGAAGGCACGTCATGGCGCCTCTTATTTCCTTACTTTTATCGATGACTACACGCGATATGGCTATGTCTATTTGATTTCTCGCCGCTATGAAGCTCTAGATTGTTTCAAACGCTTCGTAGCAGAGGTTGAGAATCAGCTAGAAAAGTCCCTAAAGACTTTTCGAACAGACAGAGGACGCGAGTACTTATCTGATCAATTCAAGGAACTGTGTGAGGAAAAGGGGATACGCAGACAACTAACTATTCCTGGAACTCCGCAACAAAATGGTGTTGCAGAAAGAAGGAATAGAACACTTCTAGATATGACTAGATCTATGATGGCGCAAGCTAACCTCCCAATATCATTCTGGGGGGATGCACTTTTAACTGCTGCCTACATACTTAATAGAGTGCCTTCACAGTCAGTTCCTTCCACCCCCTATGAGCTATGGAAAGGCGAAAAGCCCAATTTGGAGCATTTGCGCCCGTGGGGCTCATCAGGATATGTTCACAGTACTTCCCATAAGCATGGGAAACTAGGCCCGCGAGCTAGAAAGCATATCTTCATAAGATATTCTGACAGCTCAAAAGGCTATGTTATGTATGGTGAACATCCGGATGGAGGAATGACAGAAATTGAGTCACGTGATGTTGATTTCATTGAGAGTGACTTCCCTAATATCGGTGACGCTAAGAGAGATCTTGACCTCTACGAAATGGAGGATGTTGAAGATGTCGTACCATCTTTAGGCGAGGGTGGGGAAATTCCACATCCAGTAATCGCTGAAAATGGTACTAGTCTTCAGCCGAGTGGGAGTACACCGCTAGACACTAGTGGGAGTGTACCAGACAGTGGGAGTACACCACTGGACATTCAAGATTCTCAGGTAGCGCACCGCAGAAGCAGACGAGGAAGAGTTCCACGTCGGCGTTTTGATATTGAGGAAGAAGCTCTCATGTGTACAGTAGATGACGATGAGCCTGCTTCCTATAAGGAAGCGCTTTCTTCTGCTGCCAAATCTCAGTGGATGGTTGCTATGCAAGAGGAGTTGAGCTCTATGGACAAGAATAAAGTCTGGGAGTTAGTTGATATTCCGCCTGACCGTAAGACCATTGGAAACAAGTGGGTTTTCAAAGTCAAGCGTAAGGCAGATGGATCAATTGACAAGTATAAGGCGCGCCTAGTGGCGAAAGGTTATACCCAACGAGAGGGTATAGACCATGGAGACACGTTCTCCCCTGTGGTGAGATTTGCCTCCATACGCCTTATTCTAGCAATCGTCGCACATTTAGACTTAGAACTCTTCCAGATGGATGTCAAAACTGCGTTTCTCAATGGAGAACTAGACGAAGAGATCTATATGGATCAACCTGTTGGTTTTATAACCAAAGGGAATGAGCGCAAAGTGTACCGTCTCAAGCGATCTATTTATGGACTCAAGCAATCGTCGAGGCAGTGGTACTTGAGGTTCCATGATTCAATCACCTCTTTTGGTTTTGAGATGATTGAGGAGGACCACTGTGTGTACATCAAACAGTCCAAGAAGAGTATTCTGATTCTATCTTTGTACGTCGATGACATCCTTTTAGCTGGAAATGACATGAGTGCCATTGTCGCCACTAAAGAGTGGTTGTCCTCTCAGTTTGAGATAAAGGACATGGGTGAGGCCAACTATGTGTTGGGAGTTAAGATTGTGAGAGATCGGTCAAAGAAACTTCTGTGTTTGTCTCAAGAGACTTACTTAAAGAAGGTTCTTGAGCGTTTTCACATGAATAACTCAAAACCCATTGACACTCCAGTTGATAAGGCATTCCACTTGACTTTAGATCATTGTCCTAAGAATGAAGAGGAAAAGGAACAGATGTCCAACGTGCCATATGCATCTGCAATAGGGAGTCTGATGTACGCTATGTTGTGTACTCGTCCAGACATCTGCTATGCGGTGGGTCTAGTTAGTCGTTACCAGAGTAACCCTGGTCCATATCACTGGAGAGCAGTGAAGCGGATCTTGCGATACATTCGCGGGACTATGGATCTTGCCCTTTGTTATCATGGAGGAGATTTGAAGCTGAGAGGATATAGTGATGCTGATTGGGCTAGCGATAAAGATGAACGCAAGTCCACTTCTGGCTACGCATTCACACTTGGAGGTGGAGCAATCTCATGGTGTAGCAAGAAGCAGTCATGCATCGCATTATCCACGATGGAGGCAGAGTATGTGGCTTGTTCGGCAGCTGTTCAGGAAGCTGTCTGGTTGAGGAGGTTTTTGCGACGCCTAGGCTCTTCGCCTTATGGGGATGAAGCAGTGCTCATTTACACCGATAGCACATCAGCCTTGGCCTATGCAAAAGACCCCCAATACCATGGGAAGTCAAAGCACATAGATATCCGTCATCACTACATTCGAGACATGGTTGCGCAAGGGGAAGTTGTCTTGAGGTATATCTCCACTGGCAGTATGGTGGCTGATCCATTGACTAAGCCCATTGCCAGAGATGTTTTTCTGTCCCACATTAGCAGCATGGGACTTCGTAGGATTTGATATGCTTAGACACTTGTATTGGATTTGACATTATTATTCTTATTATTATCCAGTTAATAATAAATTTGTTGATTTCCATATATATATAATTGTTATATGAATAGAATGAATGCACATTTCTAATATGTCACCGGGCTTGAATTGACCTGCTCACACGGGTGATTCACCTTGGCGCTGAGATAGCGAAGTAGGACATGCGTGTCCACGGCGCTTAGATGGCGAGCAAGATGAGACATTTGTGTTCATGGCGCTTAGATAGCTAGCTAGGACATGTGTGTCCATAGCGCTTAGAAAGCGAGCTTGAACACTTATATCTACGCAGTATAAGGACAGCGAGCTAGATATAAATCCTATTTTTCTATATGTCGCCTTAGATGGATCTAAGATGAGACCTTTTACATTTGGTCGTACATAGAGATATCCCACAACTCTATGTAGCCTGTTTACAGCCGAATGTGAATTTTCAGACGGGCGCTAAGAAGAGCGACTGTGCTGGAGACTCAGGTTAGACGTTTTGTGTAACGTCTAGACTAAGATTCGTATGGCGTTACTTGTTTTTCCAAACACAGAGTGACATGCCCATTTTTTTATGGAAGAACGCCATAGCATACATATCATACTGTATGTGCTTTTGCGATCGACTGTGGAGCAGTGAATGGATTCCTCTTCATTGCTGTGTGAGCCATGTAGCATATCCAAGATATTGGTTATCCTACAAACTGGTTGCCTTCACGACTTGAGACTATGTCATGAAGAGGACGCTTGATGACAGCTACTTTAGCATGCTATCCTAGAACGAAGAGATAATTCCGTTCTATGGGGTGTGTCTGGGCAAGCGGTTAAGTTAGTCAGATTGGCATGTGGGCTCAGGGAAGACAATTCAATAACACACCATGTTTTTTGTGACTCATTAGCAGGCCTGCGACAATCGTAATTTGTTACTGATATGTCATGAGTACATTACATTGAGGTGGTGCAGCAATTCTTTTCACCGAGGGATTGAGAATGCTGTGTCCGGTGTGGTTGAATCGTCTAAGGCATACACGAGAAGCTTCCGAGTGATGTGTCTTGCTGGTTATGGTGATGATTTGGCATTACACTCCTGTCGCTGTACTTTCTTTTCGTAAGGTCGCATGTTCTATTTCCCTGTATGAAGAGTTGAGAAGTTCCGTTGAGTTGAGAGATTGGTTTCAGTATCAATCCTATGTGGGTGAGTGGGAGATGTAACAAATATTGTGGACGGGCCATACGGGCACCCACATGTTATTGGACTGGGTCCAAAGAGGTTCGGCTTGGACACCAAAGGAACGGGCTTTTGGGGGTCCAAGCCCATTAGGTTTTTGATATGCCTATATATAGTTATATGCATTACACAAAATCCTACACACAATGGGATCACAATCTCAGTAGCCTCTCTCTTCTCTTACGTTAGTCTCTCTCTCTCTCTAACTTACGGTTTCTCTCTCTAAGCTAATCACCAAGAAGCTTGGGTCTTAGATCGTGGCATCATCGGAGATCGCTCAAGAAGCATCTCTGCGACTGTACGAGTGATAAGGAAGTGCACGGAGGCAGTGATCTCGTGGTCCAAGAGAAGGGTTCGTAACAACGCCGTTCCAACGATCCGACGTGTCATTCCGCTAGGTAAACGCACCTATACACGTCTTATATGCATGTGTGTGTGCATTTTACATAAATATTAAAATATATATACATATATAAATTTGATGCTTAACTAATATTCTTTTCTTTACTCCTTTATGGTTGAATTGATCTTTATCTTATCTTGTGTGTTATGCACAACTAATCGTAGATCACGGGCCATTTGGCTGAGCAAAGTGGATTTGAAACGCGGGCTGGCCAACCCAGTATTGGTCAGCGCTGTCCCTTTTGACCAGCACACTTAATTACTTGTTACAAGTTAAATGCATTTTTTTTCTTCTTTAGCTGCAATTCTAACCAAACTCTTTTTTTTTTAGTAGTACAAGATCTTTTGCCTTCCAAAGTGAGAGGTAACCTTGTATGAATATATAAACAAATATATAGTTTATAGGAGCTTTATTAACAATAGAGGAAAAGCTGAGTAAATTCAAATTAACTACAGAAATTTAAAAAAAAAAAAAAAAAACTCATAATAATGTATGAATAACCTATTCCCATCTTTCGCGAGAATGCCCAAATGTGTAATCAAATTGCTTGCATTTGTTCCTATTGGCATAAGGAATCTATTAAGATCAACATGTAATTTTTGGTTTGTACCCCATATGTCATCTAGTCTAGTAGGACCTCGACCACATCTGGTGTTAGATGGCACTGAACTCGGAGCTGCATATAATAAGTATAAAGAAATAAATTGTAGATGAGACAATATATTAATCAATATGTTTATATGAGTTAGTAAAAAACATTTTCAAAAATTAAATAATAGGCTTGACTTTTCTTACCTTCTCTATGAGACGACTCTGGCTGAGTCTCAGCATGCTCATTTATGCTCTCATTATCGTGCTCACTCAAGCTATCCCCCCAAGTCAGAATACTATGCAATTGTGATATAACGCGGAATCAGTAGTTTGTAATGAAGTTGTTGGTTGAGATTGGGTCTGGGAACGGGAATGCGATTGAGGGTGAAACCACTAATACCCTATGTGATTTAAACTAATGTGCAACCATTAATAAATCTATTAAATTTAATAGGATGAAACCATTATTGTGGGTGTATCAGACCAACACGCTAAGTTGCTAAAGGTCGTATCTGTAGTCAAAGCCAGAATTAAACAACTCCTGAATTTTCGAGCCAAAATTTTATCACTGTTTTGAAATATGCTCAAAACAGTGATGAAATTTCACCACTTTTCATAAATAAGGCTGTCAATGTATGTAAATTTTTAATTAATTGTTTTTTTCTTGCTCAAAACATATCAACAAACGGTACTAGTGTTGTAGCTTCTGTGAACACGATTTCAATGGTATAAATTTTGCGAAAAATGGATCAAAAGTTATGGATGTTTAAATATTTTTGAAATAGAGTTTTATATGGCACAACCACTCACGTGGAATGAGCGGTTGGTAATGTTTCGCGCACGTGTGACTGGTTGTTGCTGCTTTTCATTTTTCACGCTCAAAGAGAGGGGATGACTCGTGAGAGTTTATACGGTGGGCGATAGGGTATGTTTGTCCAAAAGACAATTGAGGGACTTAAACCAACATATTTTTTTAGTTGTCCTTAAATCAACATATTTAATTACATTAGATTATCTTTATATCTAATTGACCTTAGTTGTAATATAACTATAAAATTTCAATTAGTTTAAAAATAATTATATAAACTAAATTTCTTTATTTATATAACGAATAAATATATAAATACATCATTCGTAATATAATGACAAATTAGTAAAAATTTATTCAGTTAACATATTGTACTAATTATTTATGTCATTAAATAATAAGCATAGATTGGCATAACTCAAGTGTCAAAGAGCTTGACATATATAAGTCCCCTCGAATACATAGGTTCGAACCGCAACACACACACACACACACACACACAACACCCCCCCCCCCCCCCCCCCCCCCCATCAAAAAAACAAAACAAATAACAACTGCCAATAATAATATAATGATAATTATGTATAATAAATTTTAGCATTACCATAGGACACGATTGTTTTTGGATACTCAAAATCAAACAAGATTTTCAGGCATGAAATTCAGGTTTGAGTTTAGAGTTAGTTAGGAAAAATCATTTTTCAACCATCATGTCCGACTCTTTTAAAGCCAAACGTTTGAAGCTAGTAGATAAAATTGAGTGAAACCAACACTCACATCGAAACACTTTGTTGCAAAAAAAAAAATTTAGAGTAAAATAGGCACATTTTTTGAGGTGTAAGCTCTAATTACATGGACCTCCTTTGTGGTATCAGAAATTACACCGACTATTTATGAAGTTTATGATTATGTAACACTCACATCCCTTCTTTTAGTTATCTGTTAGCTAGTTGACCAAACGAAAAAGTTAATTTATCTGTTAAAATATAGGGTAAATTATACAAACCTCCCCTGAGGTTTGCCTTAATTACACAGACTTCCCCTCTTGTTTAAAAAATTACACAGATCTCCCTCGAGGTTTGAATTAGGTAACAAAATGCCCCCTCCCCTAATGGTCCGTTAGTTTTTTTACATTAGCCTCCCCTGAAAATTACAATTAGCCCCCCTAATATTATAAAATTGTCATACTAAAGCCCCCTTTCTCTTATATTTTTGTGCTAATTATAAAATCCCTCCTCCCTCCTATGTTTTTGGGTTAATTTTTTTAGCATTAATTTATATCTATACAAAATATATATAAATAGGTCCAAATTTTTTTTTCCCCGAACAAACCTCTATCAAGCCCCCCTGTATTAATTCTCTAGATCCGCCCCTGTCCCTATGCTTCAAAAGTGGACACTTAACCCCCTGTGATTGTGGACTAAAATAGAACTGTTATGATTTCACTCAAAGAGCGTTAACCCCAAAAATAGAGAAAAACCCAGAGAGGATATGCGATTGGAGGAGCTGTATATTGGTGCTCACATAAATGATTTGAGCTAATCCGCTCTGCTTGGTTTGCCGATTTAATGAGAGAAAGGAAAATTTGTTTCTAGGAATAGTGTGGGAAACGTACATAAAATAAAACATAGAGAAAAATAATTTCCTTTGTTTGGTTAATTAAGAATACGATGAAGAAAGTATGAAAGGAAAAATTGACCCACCAAATTCAAAAATTTTACTTTTAGTTTTTCTCTATTTTTTTTTTTTCCTCACTGTTTTCCTTAAAGATTAGTATTTTCCTTTATTTTCATTTTTGTTTTCCTTTAAGTCTAGGTTATTCTTCTCTCAATAAATTAACTAACAACATAATGAATCAGCAAACCAAAGCAGATTCTAAAAAGAAAAAAGAAAAACTGAAACCACATACAATTCAGCAAAGTCATTGTCGTATATATTATTTAATTACTAAAGATAGTGACTTTCACTTAAAACTTCACACATGTATGAAAGTGACTGTATTATTATTAAACTTAAAATGAAAATTTTTATCCAAAATTACAGTCAATCTATCAATATTTGTACAAAAAAGGTATATATATGCCACATCATTTGGTCATGATTTAAATTTTAGAGTTTTTGAACTCAATCTTGGATTTTCCTACAGAAAAAGGGTATATATATGCCACATCATTTGGTCATGCTTTGCATATACCAATCAGAACTAGAAGAGAGGGGGAAAGAGGGAGAGAAACAGAGAGAAAGAATGAAGAATTTTAGCTTAAGATCCTCTATTCTTATATTACTAGCTCTCCTAGTTTGTCATTCTATAGAGGTCAAAGGCCAGGCTTGTAGGCCAAGTGGCAAAATTATGGGTAAAAAACCCCCTCCTGGACAATGCAATCACGAAAATGACTCCGATTGTTGTGTTCAAGGCAAACCTTATACCACTTACACGTGCTCCCCTCCTGTTTCGAGTAATACAAAGGCGACTCTCACTCTAAACAGTTTCCAAAAGGGTGGGGATGGTGGCGGACCATCAGAGTGTGATAATCAGTATCACGATGATAGCACACCAGTTGTGGCGTTATCAACTGGATGGTACAAGAACGGAGACAGATGCCACAACCACATCAAAATCAGTGCAAATGGGCGAAGTGTTGTCGCCATGGTAGTCGACGAGTGTGACTCGACCATGGGGTGTGATAAAGACCATGATTACCAGCCACCATGTCCTAATAACATAGTTGATGCCTCAAAAGCTGTGTGGGAAGCCTTAGGTGTGCCTCATGACAATTGGGGCGAGTTGGATATCACCTGGTCTGATGCTTAGATTCGAACATCTGCTTGTGTTTCTTAATGTTGTCGCCCCTTCTATTTTGTGTTTGTGCTAAATGCTTTGTTTTTATTGTATGAAATCTAAAACTTATGTATCCTTCTGAATCTCCCTGTAGAATTTGTTGTGAAATATGAACAAAATAGTTCAAGGATACTATAAAATTTACACAACTTTTGGGACACAGCTAAAAAGATGTGTTTATCTCTCTTCTGTGATGTCAGTAGACCCCACTCACAGTGACACATGAAAGAGATAGACACATCTTTTGAATTGTGTCCCAAGTATTACTCAAAAAAAAAATGTGACCCTCTATGCACTAAGTGTGAATTATTTCCTTTCCATATCTGAATCATACCAAGAAGATATCTAAGGAGCTCACAAATTCTAGTAGCGACTTAAATGCAGATATCAAAAGTATCAACATAAACATAAAAGATCAACCAACAGCTTACAGCCTACTAACTTAAAAGAAACTCAAGAGAAAAATCAATTCAAACTAAAACTAGGTTCAAAATTTATTGAATGTTGAATTTGTTATCAGATGTTAAGATCATTAATTCTCATCAACTTCCGTCATCACTAAAAAATAACTTTCTGGCTTCAAGATTATTGCTATAAATATTTGTGTAGACCGATTAGACATTGGGAATTAACCGCAAGGTGAACAGAGAATTTCCATTCCAATATCGCAATTGTAAGTACAATAATAATAGGATTTAGGGCTCGCATGGTGACGTTTCCTGTTTTCATTTTTTAGTTTTAAAAAAACGAAAAACTAATTTTTGTTTTTTTTTTTTTTTTTGAAAAAAATGAAAACAAAAAAATTCATTGGTAACATAATAACAGTGTTAGATTTTTTTTTTTTTTAAAAAAAAAAAATGGAAACTGATAATCTACAATCAACAGCCAAATGATAATAAAAATCGCCATCATATACCGTTTAATTTTATTGAGGTGTCAATTCATGATCATAACACGAACTTATGAAATTAATTCCTAGAAACTTTGTTATATTGGATTAAAACCAAAGCTTAATTAGGTACGACTCCATGAACCCAAGAACATCAGAGTCCTTCTGGGTCTTCCCTTGGCAGAGCTTCTCTTTCTTCAATATCCCAATTTCTTTAGCATTGGGCCTTCGACTTCCATTTCTTCCCATGGCCACCATGGTAGTTGGTCCACCATTTCGCTGTGTCCTCTTCGATTTGAGTATCATAGAACTGTCAATGAATCATATATATATATATATATATACGAAAATTCTCTAAAGAGGGCGCCCTCTCTTTAGTAAAGAGAGGGCCTCTGTTTTAGCTGTCGTATCGTGTTTTCATTAATGGCAGTGTTGTCATTTCACAGTTTTTAAATACGATCCGACGGCCAAAGCAGATGCCTTCTTTTTAATAAAAGAGAGGGCGCCCTCTTTAGAGCCTGACTGTCTATCTATATCTATACTATATATAAGTGCACTGATGCCCTTAAGTGATTTGAACTTTTATCAATCGGTGCACTTTTAGTTAATTGATTTTTCTTAGAGTTTTAATAAGTTTAGTATACCATTTTTGCGTAGATCTCAAAGAAATACATGAAATTAAAAAAAAAAAAAAAATCACCCAAAAAGCCCAAAAATTGATAAAGTTATGGTAGTTTAAAATTAATAGATAATATTATCTGTTAAACACACACATACAGATAATATTACTGTCAAACCTCAAAATTAGGCTACAACTTAACTTTTTTCATAAAATTTCCACACCTATTGCGTAGATCTGAAAGAAATACATGAAATAAAAAAAAAATCACCAAAAAGCCCAAGAATTGAGAAAGTTATGGTGATTTAAAGTTGACAAATAATATTATCTGTTAATAGATAATATTATATATCTGAAAGATAAAAATGAAAAACGAAATTCCAAATTACTTTTTTTTGTACAACTTTCAAGTCCATTGCGTAGATCTCGGAAAAATACATGATATCAAAAAAAAAAAAAAAAATCAATTCAAACAAAAACTAGGTTCAAAATTTATTGAATGTTGAATTTGTTATCAGATGTTAAGATCATTAATTCTCACTAGTTTCCTATTATTTTACTATATCTTATACTCACTAGCCTGCCTACGTGTTATACCTCTCTTCACACCTCATCCACACTAAAAAAGAACTCACACACTATCATATATATTTGAAGAAAATGAATTGTAGTAGAAAGTACAAAATCAAAAAGTATTCGAAAAGGTCTCGAATAATTATTACTCCCTCCGTCCCATTTTGAGAGTCCATTATTCCATTTTGGGATGTCCCAAAATAGTGTCCACTTTCCTGAAATTGATGTACAATTTTAACTTACTTTCCAAAATTATCCCTCCTTGAAATCTACACCAAGACAAAACTAAAAAAGTTATTGTAATGATTAGGGGCAATTGTGGAAAGTAGGTGTAGATTCTTTTTGTCCCCTTAATAAGTTGAGTTCCCAAAGATGGACTCTCAAAATGGGACGGAGGGAGTACTAACCATATAGCTTCATATTCATTATTAATTCTTTGTAGGTGTAATTGAGTTTGGCATGCACGGAACTAAGCCTGAAGCTAAAAGTAAAAGCCCTAAGATTTTTCATAAAGTGTGACTTAATGGACAGTAGAAGAACAATGTATAATACAAACTAAATATTTTTAAGAGGAAATAGAGGTGAGAAGGGACGAAAAAGGGTGGCTTTCAATGGAGGTTGGAAGAGGTGCATGATATTAGACTTCACAGATGAATACAAAACTAGAACTCTATTCTTTCAGAAAAAGAGTAAAATAGATGACTAAAAAAGTGAAACTTCATGGGGTGGGAAGATGAACATAAAATTAGGGCTATAATATTTCTCTTTAGAATAGTCATAGAAGACATCAAATTACAACTAAATTAAGAAGGGAAGTAAATAAAATAAATAAATAAATAATAAAACTAGAAAACTAAAAGCATAGAATGTAAAATAAAATAAAGAGGACACATCCACGTGCAACGCACGTGCGGTATAACTAGCATATATATATATATATATGGGATGGGAGAGGCTCTTAATTGAACTGAATTTTAAGCCTAAAAGAACCTGCGGACTGCCCCACTGACCCCGCGCCCCATCCTGCGCTCCGCTGGCCCGTGAGTTCTTTTAGACTTAAAATCCAGTTCACTGGGTAAGCTCACTCTACCCAGTTCACTTAAGAGCCTCTCCCTATATGGGATTTGCTATATATATACAAACATGCGACTATTATAGGGGTAAGACTATTTTCAATTGTATTTGGTTGAAAGGTTGTAAAAAAAGTTCAGCTCGACGGGTGGCCGAATTCCAGCCCGAAAAACAGGCCTTAAGCCCTAGCATTTTGGGTAGGGCCTGGACTTATTTATCTCCTAAAGCCCAAGCCCGACCCGACCCGACCCGACTAAAGAATGACCCGAGACTTGCATAAACAAACTCGCTTAATTTCTGCTTTTTTTTTTTTTCTTCTTCATGTGATTGTTAAGAAAATGGAAATGATAAACAAACACGCTTAATTTCTGTTTCTGTTCGGAAAAATGGAAACAAAAAGAGAAAACTAAAAACCGCAATGTTCACGGGCCTTAACATATATGAAAACTCTTAATCTTTAAACTCTTAAAGAGGATACAAATTTTACTGAAACATCATGCCATGCCAATAGATTGAGGAACTCCATAGAAAAATAAATAATTGGAACCCCAAAAGTTTTACTTCCCAACCAAGAGTAGAAGTTTTAGATTGTTGTCTCAGTGGATAAATATTTGTAACTTCTGAACGATGAAAGAACAATATTGAATTCGCTTAGTGTCACTGTTGAACAAAATCTTATTAATAAAGACTAATAACCCTGTAAATTAAGCATGTTAAGAAAAAGATGTGATACCAAATTGAAATTAGTTTAAAGTCCAAAACATGAGTCAAATCTAATAACAAATGAAATATTTTGGAACATCAGTCCATGTCAGTTGCATTGCGTCATGGTGTTTTGAAACATTCTCTCTAGTGCTTTGAATTATAGTTTCATGTGGTACCCCTGCCCCATCCCTTTCACATAGACCATAATACTTTCCCATATTATAAATACATTATCCAATTTCTAGAGTTTTGGCCACTAAATTGGCACTTTGCTAGGAGATAAACCTTATATAAATGCCATGTCATTTCTTTTGCTTTACATATAGCTAACACCACTTAGATAGATAGAGAGATAAAGAGAGAGATATAGAGAGGATGAAGAACTTCAGCTTAGGAGCCTCTTTTCTCGTATTACTAGTTCTCTTGATTGCCAAATCCCTAGAGGTCAAAGCTCAGACTTGCAGGCCAAGTGGAAAAATCATGGGTAAAAAACCACCTCCTGGACAATGCAACACGGAAAATGACTCCGATTGCTGTGTTCAAGGCAAGCCTTACACCACTTACACGTGTTCCCCTCCAGTTTTAAGTAATACAAAGGCGACTCTCACTCTAAACAGTTTCCAAAAGGGTGGAGATGGTGGTGGTCCCTCAGAGTGCGACAATCAGTATCATAATGACAGCACACCGGTTGTGGCGCTGTCAACTGGATGGTACAAGAACGGAGACAGATGCCACAACCACATCAAAATTAGCGCAAACGGGCAAAGTGTGGTAGCCATGGTAGTTGATGAGTGTGACTCCACAATGGGTTGTGACGAGGACCACGATTACCAGCCTCCATGTCCCAACAACATCGTTGATGCCTCAAAAGCTGTGTGGGAAGCTTTAGGTGTGCCTCATGACAATTGGGGCGAGTTGGATATTACCTGGTCCGATGCTTAGATTTAAACTTCTGTCTTTTCTCCCAATATTGTCACCCCTTGCTACTTGTGTTATAGTGTTTTAAAATTTATGTTGTATGAAATCTAAACCTTTTGTATCATTATGATCTACTTAAAGTACTTTGTTGAATTTGTTATGAAATGTAGACGTTATCTTGCACGTTATTCTACAAAGCTGTGAATCTTTGAGTACAAATTAAGTGTGAATCATTTCTCTCCATCGCTGCTTCATACCAAAAAAATGAGTAATACTTCATCCACAACTTTTCATCTACAACCCACAAAAGTGTGTTTATCTCTCTTCTGTGTCACAACTGGGGTCCACTCACCACAAGATGACACATGAGAGAGATAGACACACTTTTTGTGGATTGTAGATGGAAAGTTGTGTGCAGGTTGTGGGTGAAGTTTTACTTCAAAAAAATATCTTTGGGCGTTTGTATGTGTTTTCACACTTTATGCCTGAAAATATAAACTTAGAAAAATTTCAGCAACTGCCCACTAACTTATGGTTAATCTGTAATGCGTATGAGAGATATATATATATATATATATATATCCACACACTACACAGCAGTGGAAAAGCTTACTTAAAAGATATATGAATTTGTAAGTCTAGTTGAGTGATCTTATATTGTTGCCTCGGAAAGTGCTTATTTGTAACAATGAAGTAACAAGATCGAATTCCCCATTTAATTTTTTATTTGTTTTATAAAGATGTATGAGTACTCTGGAAGCATGTTAAACGGAAAAGAGACTTTGTTACCAAATAAAAAGTGAATTAAAATCAAACACATGAGTCAATTTATGGACAGTAAATGATGGCTTGAAGTCTTGAAGATCTATCCATGTTAGCTATTCACAAACGGCTAGCTTGGATTCGGAGAATCTGTCTCTGAATTCTAATCAGTTCATGATCAAACTAAATTAAGTCCCAAAATTGATGAATAACTGGCTTGCATTCGGAGAATCAATTATGAAATCCTGATTGTTAGAGAAGTATAATCTATACCTGGACCATTTCAATTACTGCTCAAGAATATAATTATCTCTGCAATTCTTACTTTATCGAATTGTGTAGATTCTAAATGTATTCTGAAGCGATCTGTTAAGCACCGGTGCGGGTGCGGTAATACTGATGTGGTGACCAGGGCTGGTCTTGAGATGTCAAAATTTGGCCGTGGTCTCAAGCGAACTTTCATAGGGACCTAAAAAATAAGGCATCTATACTAAAGTTCATAGAAATTAGGAAGAAATTAGAAGAAAATAGTCCTAAAAATGATATGTTTCATAGAAATTAGGTAGAAATTAGAAGAAACTAGGCCTAAAAACGATAAGTTTCATAGAAATTAGGAAGAAATTAAAAGAAAATAGGCCTATAAATCATAAGTTTCATAGAAATTAGTAAGAAATTAGAAGAAAATAGGCCTAAAAATGAGGCCCCATGCGGCGGCTTCGCCGCTTTGCCTCAGGGCCGGCCCTGGCGGTGACGTGGGTATGGGTGATTCGTCAATTTTCCAAACATCAAAGGTGGGAGTGTGGCCACTTACTATAAATTATTAAAAAATCTACTTTCAAATACTTTGAAAACTATACTTTGTCTTTATTTCATTTATGCAGTTAAGACGAATGACAAGTATAAATAAGCAATATATACTAGAATTTTAAAGTGTAATCCAACTCCTAACATTCTTAAATTGACTCGAAATTTTCTAACTTATGTTATAGTCCCTTGTTTAGTATCCAAAGAAACACCATGTCGCATCCGAGAACAATCCAAGCCAGTGCGGGTGTTTCGACCTTTTAGAAAAGTCCGTACAGTACCGGTCGTGAGTTTTGGGAGGTCCTATGCGAACTCTAAAATATAGGCCCTAAGGCTATACAGGGGTTTAGGAACAGGGTCGACTTATACATTATTATATATAAAATTAATTTTTTATCACATCTGCAATTAAATTTGGGGGCCCTTTGGGAGTGGGGGCCCTAAGCAGTTGCTTGCTTTGTTTGCCCCCAGGACTGGCCCTGAGTCAGTACTTCCCTTGATCACAAGTAATCATTTTTGAGTCTGGCGCAACAAAGAAAAACAAATATATGTGTAGGTCAACCTAAACGACTATAGTTTTATTTCCTGTATCGAAAGACTACAATTTTGTCCATTCATGGTCTAGCTAAAGCCTAAAATCATAAAGAACTGTATGATTTAAGCCAAAACTTCATTATGGGCCAGAAGAATCATAATGAAGGGATAGTTATATAGTGATATGAGAAGAGAGAACCATTCTATTGTCCCAGTGCATGCTAAGGTTATCTTCTGCTGAGGAATCTTCACTGTTGGCAATTAACAAATAGAACATACAATTTTGCAATCTCATTGTCACCTACTATTTAATTACAAAAGATAGTGACTTTCACCTATAGTTTGAGATATATATATATATATATATATTTGTGAAAAGGACTGCATAAAGAAGATTAAAATGAATATTTATCCAAAACTTCATTCAATCTGTCAATATGTATGTGCAAAAAACCATTAGACGTGGCAGTTAAGTTGATCTGTGTCATGTGTCCAAACATCAAATGGTTTCTCTTTAATGTTTTACCGTCTCACACTTGACATAATGACATGATTCATATAACCAAAATTTGGATTTTTCTGTAGAAAAAGTTTGTATATATACCCCATCATGAAGTCATGCTTTTTCATCTAGCAATCAGAACCAAGAGAGAAAGAAGAAGAGAGAAAAACACAGAGTGAGAATGAAGAACTTCAGCATTGGGGCTTCTATTCTCTTATTAATAATTCTCTTGATTGCCCAATCTCTAGAGGTCAAAGCTCAGACTTGTAGGCCAAGTGGCAAAATCATTGGTAAAAAACCACCCCATGGAGGATGCAACACGGAAAATGACTCTGATTGCTGTTTTAAAGGAAAGACTTACACCACTTACACGTGTTCCCCTCCGGTTTCAAGTAATACAAAGGCGACTCTCACTCTAAACAGTTTCCAAAAGGGTGGAGATGGTGGTGGTCCCTCAGAGTGCGACAACCAGTATCACAATGACAGCACACCAGTTGTGGCGCTGTCAACTGGATGGTACAAGAACGGAGACAGATGCCACAACCACATCAAAATTAGCGCAAACGGGCGAAGTGTGGTGGCCATGGTAGTTGATGAGTGCGACTCCACGATGGGTTGTGACGAGGACCATGATTACCAACCTCCATGTCCTAATAATATATTTGATGCCTCAAAAGCTGTGTGGGAAGCCTTAGGTGTGCCGCATAACAATTGGGGCGAGTTGGACATTACCTGGTCTGATGCATAGTTCCAATCATGTGGTTGTGTTTCTCAATGTTGTCACCTTTTGTTTGCTATATTTGCTATTAGTATGGGTGTGAAATCTTTAATCCATGCATGTTGTGGTATATATATGTACTAGAATACTCTACACCTTTTGTAGTCAAGTGAATTATCAACAATACTCTGTATCATCGTTACAAATATATGTTCAACTACTAAGTTTAATTGGAATATGTCCTCATCTCTAGCTCCATGTAAGTTATATAACATTATAAAGTGACATAGGATTACTCCACAATGAGTGCTAGCAATCTCAACACCTTGGTCAAAGAGCTATCTCAATCACTTGCTGTGTTCATGAGCACTATAATATCTTATGGTTCAAGTGAGGTAAGTAGTATTGCCAATGATGATGATGATGATGATGATGATGAGATAAGTGTGATAGCAATTGCCAACTTAGCACCACCAATCACTTTTTTGGACTATTTGCATTTCTGTGGGGTTTTAGATCCTTTGAGAGGAGAATTTTTATCTCAGTGTGACCATCACACGTCGTGATTTTTACTGTAATTTGAGTATTCTATGGGTTCTACAATAATAAAGAGTGTTGAGAATAATGTCTAGAACACACACGCACAAACACGCGAAGAAATCAACAATCAAAAGAACGCGACAAAAAGAATTTATTGGACCAAATTGCCTACATTCATAGCTTTCTCACACCAATTCTACTATGATTGAAAAATACGTTACAATGTGTCTCGCTCTACGACTATAGGAAAAATCGTACATTAGATATCACTAGGGGTACACATCAATGTAAAATCACCAATATACTCTAGTACCCGAAATGAAATTCAGCGTGACTCTGAGGACCCGCCCACGAACCTCCGTGCCCAAAACTAAATACACTTCACAAACCCAACAAAGATATTGTGTGACGGACACATGGATTTATTAATTTCTCCTGCGAAGAGCCACCATTACTCTGCTCGATCGACTTAATTTTCAATGCCACAGTATACCTAAATAACACATATCAATGGGGTAGAGATGTTAGTAAAGCTTAATGAAAAAAATTCTGAATAGTACTCTCTTAACATTACTTGTTAGCAGATATCGTATTAATTTGTGTATATAACTCGATGGTTTTGTAAAAACCACGATTCGAGAGAAAAACAATAAAAGGGTTTACCAAACGGTTGAACCAGACCTTGGTTTTAAAGAATATATATTGCATGCTCTTTAGCAATGCTTCATTCAAAAAAAGAAAGAAAGCCTTGGCTATCTACCAACAAAAAATAATGGATACTCTAAATTCCCTCCAAAAAACTACCATAGTAGGTGCCTTAAGTCTTTTGTTGATTTTGTATTCATATATAAACTTCACATACTCTAACCACACACGCTCAAATAACTGAATGCAATTACGTACTATTTTCAAAAATTAATGTGATCTTCTTTAAATTGACCGTTTTCATGAAACACTGTGAATTGAAGTCAGAATTGCCTTTACTGTGAAACCTGCTTTGTAGCAACGCAAGTGATCACCTCATTCCAGTTGCAACTACAAACTTTGTACACATCCAAAAAAACATATTATTAAAAAAAAAAAAAAAGAGAAAGAAAAATTAGGGTTGCTCTAGATTTGTAGAGTGGTTCAGTTATGAGAAATGTAGCTCAGTTATGAGAAATATATGGTTCAGTTATGAGAAATGTAGCTCACAATTATGAGTCAGTTATGACAAATGTGGTTAGGGGTTGACATCCACTCCTTTTTGACGGGGTGTATTGTAGTCTGGCCTATATATATATATATATATGCTAGTCTTAGAGCACGTGTTGATGCACAAGAGGGTAGATATAAACAAATTAAAGGACCAAATTGGCTAAACACTGGACTCGTTCTTAACTACTTTTTGAGAAGTATCTTTCAAGTGTTGAAATGAATTATCAAACACTTCATAATTATTTGTTTTAATTAATGTCTTAATTTTTAAAATACAATTCTCATAGTTTTGATCATGTTTCGTTCTTGCTAATTGTGTAGTCATATAAGTGCAAGTTGGAATGGAAATTCTGAAACCAATTCGAAAAAAATACGATTATAAGCACATGCCTTGCATGTGGATGATGCACAAGTAAAACTACTAATTTCGATAAGATTTTTATTATTTTATTCCCCTTGCATGTGGATGATGTACAAGTAAAATCACTAATTTCGATAAGATTTTTATTATTCTATTCCCCTTAATAAAACTGTGGAAGTATAGTATTAATCACTTACACACATATAAGAGGGAAAAAAAAAAGGGGGGAAAAAAAAATTAAGACATGGATCCAATCAGAACCAAAAATAAAAACTTAAGACACACTTAACATACCATTAAGATTGACTAAACTTTGAAACACTAACTCTCAAAGAAAGTTGTAATAGATACAGAGAACAAAATCATAAAAATATGGACTGAAATAAATAGTTGTTCGTATGACATATAGAATGTAATTTAATAAAGGGAAAATTTTATAGATATCCCCTCATGCATTGCACTTTTTTCACTAATACCCCATAAACTAAAAAAACTCAACAATCTAACCCCTCAACTATTTGTAAGGGGGTATTTGAGAGGGTCAATATGCAAAGAAAAATGATAGCCTGATTGTTGGATTTTTAGTTTAGACAGTGTTAGTGAAAATGGGCAATATATAAGGGAATGTCCATATAATTTAGGCTAAACTACACTTTAGTATCATGTAGTTTGGGCGAAGTTTCACTTTGGGCCCTCTAGTTTCAATTACAACACTTTGGTCCCTGTAGTTTTGATTTGGTTTCAATGTGGGACCTGCCTCTAACTTCGTCAATGTAACTTGACGGGACACTTATGTGCCTTGCAAACTTCAGGGCTCAAAGTGAAACTTCACCCAAACTCTAGGGCCTAAAATGAAACTTCGCCCAAACTCCAGGGCCCAAAGTGAAACTTCGCTCAAACTATAGGGTACCAAAAATGTCTCTAATAAATGAATTCATGTAAGGCACGTGAGTTTTCCGTCAAGTTACATTGACGGAGTTAGAGACAGAAACTAGAGGGCCCAAAGTGAAACTTCGCCCAAACTATAGGGTACTAAAGTGTAATTTAGCCAATAATTTACCCTTCAATAAATTGTTATGAAGTACGATTATTGTTATTTGAAAAGAGCCATTAGTTCTGATTTAAAAAATATATATAAAATAGTAAAGTGGCGAGAAGATTGAGGAAGGTATTATGAATCTACTTTTATGTGTTAATTCAATGATGAAATATTAATGTTTTACTATGTTTTTACCCTCTCCGTCCTTTTTTATGTGTCCTTTTTTTGGAATCCAACTATTTAAGGGGACAAAAAGAATCTACACTTACTTTTTATAATTGCCCATAATCATTGCACTTTCTTTTTTGTTTTGTTTTGGTATTGATGGTAAGGAAGGGTAATTTGGGAAAGTAAGTAAAATTTACATACTAATTTAAAAAACTTGACAACAATTTTGGGACATACCAAAATAGAAAGGAGGACACATAAAATAAAACAGAGAAAGTAGTATATATCATCTCATTATATTAGATTGGTGAGTTGATTGCATGCTCGATAAAAGACTCACAAAAACTAGTACGAAAGTAAGGATAAATCTAACATATTGTTTTTCGTACTCAGATTGGATAATAGTGCTGCCTCTTTTCACAATATGAAACTTTGTTTCACTGTTTTGTTGATTTTGTATTCATATATAAACTTCACACACTCTAACCACACACTCAAATAACTGGATGCAATTAGGTACTATTTTCAAAAATTAATGCGATCTTCATTAAATAGACCGTTTCATGAAATACTTTGAATTGAAGTCAGAATTGCCTGAAATCTGCTTTGTAGCAACGCAAGTGATCACCTCGTTCCAGTTGCAACTACAAACTTTGTACACATCCAAAAAAATATAATATTAAAAAAAAAAAAAAAAAAAAAAAGAAAAATCAGGGTTGCTTTAGATTTGTTGATGGGAGTGCCAAATTTTTAATATATATATTTTTTTTTCATTTGGGTGTAGTAAGTTTTCCAAATAATTGTTAACTCATTTGTTATTCAAAAATCAGTGTAGGTAATTGTAATTAAAATCTCAATCCAATTTAAAAAAGAAAATACTTTTGCTCACCCAAACAATGGTTCACCAATGCTCACCCAAGTATCCCATTAGCCAATGCAGTGTTTAATTCTGGGTCTCACTGCATTGGCCAATAGGATACTTGGGTGAGCATTGATGAATCATTGTTTGGATAAGCAAAAATGCTCTCTTTCAAAAAAAGAATCTAAAGCAATTTCTAAGGCTTGGAGAAACTAATTAGGGCTTAGTTTGACCCCCATTTTGGTGCTTCTCTATTTTTAAAGTACAATTTCATGTTAATTTATTTGGTAGCTAGTTGATGAGCTTTGCAAAAATTGAACTTATGGCTTTTTTGGGGGGAGTTTTTAAAAGCTCTAGAATAGAGTCTTAAGCTCGAGAATAGAGCTTTTAAAAGCTCAATGTTGCTTTTTAGTTTCATGATGTCTTTTTAAAGAGTAGTGTGTCACTTATATAAAATTATCAAATAACTTAATAATAAATTTTAGGCTAAATTACACTTTAGTACCCTATAGTTTGGGCGAAGTTTCACTTTGGGGCCTCTAGTTCCAATTGTAACACTTTGGTCCCTGTAGTTTTGAATTGGTTTCAATGTAGGCCTTGCCTCTAACTCCGTTAGTGCAACTTGATGGCTCACTCATGTGCCTTGAAAACTCTAGGGCCCAAAGTGAAACTTCTTCGAAACTCTAGGGTCCAAACTGAAACTTCGCATAAACTATAGAGTACCAAAATGTAATTTTTCATCAAGTTGCACTAACGGAGTTAGAGGCAGGGCCTACATTGAAACCAATTCAAAACTACAGGGACCAAAGTGTTACAATTGAAACTAGAGGCCCCAAAGTGAAACTTCGCCCAAACTACAGGGTACTAAAATATAATTTAGCCTAAATTTTATAAGCTTCTTTTGAAAAGACACGTAAGGGCAAACTAATTAGCCTTAGTGATCTTAAATCACAAAATGGCTAATGTTCTCAGGCTTGCAAATAATTAACAAAACCAGGGGAGGGCTAGAGCCAAAGGTCATGTGACAAATATGATAAAGCTGTGAGAGATTTGAAGGTAGTAGTGTTAACAATATAATAATTAAATAAATAGCAATAGTACAAATAATCAGATATCAGGTATATAGATCTAGTGATCTTCCAGAGCACAAGAATTCTCACATCTGAACAATGACAAAATAATATTCCATTTTCCTATGCCACTGTGTATAGATTGTGACGGTTCAAGAGAGTGCAAACAAAAATAGAAAATAAATTTTGATACAAAACACAAGTCAATAGATAAATATAAATAGGACAGCAGTGCAAGTCAGTTACATTGATAAGGAATATCATTTGTGCCACGAAACAACTGACCACAATATGTATACATATATATATATATACTAGTCTTACATCACGTGCTTTGCACGTGGTTGATGCACAAGAAGGTAGATAGAAGGATTAAATTGGCTAAGTTTTTTTAGAAGAATTAAAATCTAGAAAAAATCACCGTCTAAAATTAAATTATTTAGATTATAAATGTGGTGTTTGACGTAACTTCTCTTATAGAAGTCCATTCATGGAATTGACTATTTAAAATGGACTTTTTTTTTTTAGAGAAGTGTTTGTTTGGTGAATGAGTGTTTATTAAATAAAAAGTGCATGTAAATATGCAATACGTTTAGTGGCAACATCTTTAAAAGTACAAACTTATACATTACTTACCAATATTACCCTTAAGCATGAATTTAAAACTTTTGTTTTATTACATGGCAAAGGGGAATGTTTGAACATAGAATTTGGATACACAGGTGGACACTAAGTGCCAGCTCTTTGCCACTTGAGCAAGGAAAAATTGAAAATAAGTCCCACGTGAAGAACTCGTGGTAATCTTTTCAGTGTTAGTTGTTGTTTTTTTTTTTTTTTTTTTCATTTGGTGACAGATTATTAGAGAAAAAAAGTGATAGATTATTAAAGAAAAAAAAATAACAATACATTAATGTTGAAAATATTGGTTTAATATTCCTTTTGTTTGAACAGGAGAAATGATTTATTAGTAAAGAAGAGCATAATTCATCGACAATAGAGGCAAAACCTCAGGAAAGAAATCCAAATAAGTCCTAAATCGACTAAAAATTGATAAGCAATATTCTTATAGGAGTTGTAAACCAACATACAGGTAGGGTATGTAACTTATATAGGTATGTGATTTGGATATATATGGTATTAATTATAAAATAAGGGATAAAAAAGTAATTGTAAGTAGAAAGTGTAATTCTCAAAATAGGCATTCTAGAGATGCACTTGTATAAATGGACTTCTCCCTTCAGAAGCCCATTCCCAAAGCTTTCCAAACACCCACCAAATATCCTTGTAATTGTATACTTTAATTTATTTCTTAATTTTTTTTTGACAAAATCTCTCACAATTTGACTATGTTCTGTTTCTTGTTAATTATGTGGTCATATGGGCACAAGTTGGAACAAAATTCTGAAACCAATTCAAAAAACTACGATAATGGAATTGTAAAATTAGTTTCAAATTGCAAATTTTAAAAATCTGGAGAAAAAAAAAAAAAGAAAGAAAGAAAATTGGATTAGAATTGAAATGGTTAAAGATATGGCTAAATATTTTATTTTCAAAACTTATGACATGAAACATAAAAATTCAAATCTTTGGTGTTAATATCAGTAATGAACGTATTAGTGTTATTATGTCTTTATGCATATGTATAATAACAATAATAATTCATAAGAATTGTATTATAAAAAAAAATAGGGAATTGCTATGTACACCCGTGTATTTGCTATATACACCCAAATTCTTTTATTCTAATAACTTTTCTTCTGAAAATTATCACTTTTGTGAAGGTGAGCGGTGTACATAACAAAATTAGCGGTGTACATAGTGATTCCCAAAAAATATGAATCCACCAACATGTGGTGTTTTTCTTTCACTTTTTTAATATGATAATGCATATCACATAAATACAACACAAGTAAGAATAGTATGAGTGATAGAAACTAAGGCCTCGTTTAATAAAATTTTAGAAACCAAGTTCTTCTAAAATTATATGAAATTTTTTGTCATCAATACGAAGAACTAAATTTTTTTTTTTTGTGTATACCATGGAACTAAGGTGACAATTTTTAACGTTGAAATAATTTAGGATTAGATTGTTTATTACAATTTGATATGATTGTTTACTGTAGATTTATTATGTAGTTATTTGATTAAAAAAAATCATATTTCTTTGAACATTTTACTTATTTTATTTATGTTATTTCTAAAAACTAATTTTGTTTAAAGGAAACGAAGAATTCTTCTTAGAGATTCTGAATAATGTTTGTTCTCTGCATTATATTTATAGTTTAATAGAATATGAATGCCTAATATCGTGTATAAAATTAATAATTTATAACACTTAATTATTATATATTCAACTGACAAAGTAAAGTATAAAAATGATTACAAATATATAGTTAAAAGGGTTAATTACACAAACCTCTCCCGAGGTTGCCTTAATTACACGAACGCATCTTAATTGTTAATCCATAAAGAGTAATGAATGTTGCTGGAATTTTTTTTGGAGAAAATTATAGAGAGTAAGACGTTTTTTTGAGTCAATGGTGGGTGGTGTTGATAATAGGCTTAACTTAGTATAAGTACAATTTAACTTAAAGTTTAGATTTTTTTAGGGTTAATTACACTTTACCCCCGTGGTTACGTCTGTTTTCAATTTACACCCTGTGGTTCAAAAGTGGACACTCAACCCTCGGTGGTTGTGGACTAATTAAAATTGTTGAGATTTCTGTAAAAATTGACAAAAAAATTTAAAATTTATCAAAATATTAACGCTTAATTTCACACTTAACATTTGGTGGTCAAAATTTTTCCACCAAACACAAATTTGAAATTTCTATCAAAATTGATGAAAAATTTTACCAATTTCACTTTAATCCACAACTATAGGGGGTAAGTGTCCTCATTTGAGCCACACGGGTAAAGTGAAAAGTTAAAACTGGCCTAATAACTATATAGGGGGTGTGGAATGTAATTAGCCTTTTTTATTTGAAGGAACTAAAAGTCTACATTCAATTGAATATTGTATTAATAGTAGGAGTCCATATATTGATATAACCTTTTGCTAAACTTATATTTCAACTATATATAACATATATAAGCACCATATATCCGGAAAGAACCAAAAAAAGAAAAGAAAGTAAAAGTGGTGTTACAAGAGAATGTGAAATTGGTGTCAGAGAGTTAAAAACCAAACCAAACAATTAATACTCGATCCAGCCATGGTGGGCTTAATCCAATATTAATAGAAGTTGTATACAATAGGAATGTGTGGTAGTATTTGGAAAGTGTAATTCATTGGGAGTTTCAATTCAACCGTGTAGATATATTACATATTAACATGGTATATTTGAAAATACAAAAAAGGTAAGACTTTTACGGACGGACCAAAAAAAAAAGTGGACATACCAAACTTATTAAAACTCTACGAAAAATTAGTTAAGTAAAAGTGTACCGATTGATAAAAATGCAAAACACTTATGGACATCGGTGCACTTATATATATTATAGATATAGATATAGATATACAAAAAGAGGTTTAAAAAAAAAAAGAGTTCAACAAAAAAAAAAAACCAATAGATTTAGTTTATTCTAGAGTCCAAAAAGAAAAAACCAACCAAACACATAGATGATGTTATTAAGTTGTAGGACTCTTATGGCATGGACACACTACAAATAAAAAAGTGGTATACTAAACTTTTAAAACTCTAAAGTCTAAGGAAAATAGTTAAGTAAAAGTGCACCGATTGATAAAAGTGTAAAACACTTATGCACATTGGTACATTTATATATATTATAGATATATATATAGAACCCTTCTTATGAGGGATTCCTCACTTTGTTAACGTGAGGACTTCTTTTTACAATCGTTGGATCTAGTTTTCATTAAAGGTATTGAAGTAATTGTACAGACTAAAAACCGGATCCAACGGCTGTAAAAAGAAGTCCTCACTTTATTAAAGTGAGGGATCCCTCGTAAGAAGGGTTCTGTATATATATATATATATATATGGAAAAAATCTAACATATACTCCTTTAAAAAAGGGTGGATGTCATCCCTATCGTGTGACTCAGGTTAAGCCACATCACAAAAATCATTAAAAAAATATATATTAAATTAGTTATGACAAATGTGGTTCATGATAAATGTGGCTCAGTTATGAATCAGTTATTAGAAATGTGATATAGTTATGAAAAATGCGATTCACTATTATGAGTCATTTAGAACAAATGTGATTGGGGGTTGACATCTACCCCTTTTTGAAGGGGTGTATTGTAGTCTTGCCCATATATATATATATATATATATCTATAATCAAATAATAGAAGTAATTGTATATGTAGGCACTAGATTGTAAATTTCGATACCGAAATCCGAACTGAAATAAACTTCGAAATTTTGATTCGGTTTCGAAATTTTACTTCGGGTTCGATTCGAAATTTCGGGCTAAAACTCAATCGAAGTTTTTTTTTTTATTTATCATACTCCCTTCGTCCCATAAAAAGTGTCCACATTTCCTTTTTTGGATGTCCCACAATAAGTGTCCACTTTCCTAAATTGGCATATAACTTTTACTTACTTTCCAAAACTACACTTATAATAAAGACAAAGTAGTATTTATTTGTGGCATCAAAACAAGTTAAAAGTCAAACACCCGTCACATCTAAGGGCAAAATTGGAAAGTGACCATTTAATGAACCAAATAAACTAAAATAATACAACTTTCTTAAATAATGTGCAAAATAGAAGTGGACACTTATTATGGGACGGAAGGAGTATATATATATATATATAACATTATAGTAAATTAGTAATAGCATTATAATATTATAATAAATTAGTAATAGCATTATAATTTTTTTTGCAAATGTTTTTATATATACATTAGAAATTCGAATATTCGGTTTCAAACCGAAATTAATTCTCCTTCCGAAAACCGAACTGAACTTCTTAATATATATAGTTCGGTTTCGAACTGAAAAAAATTCGGTTTGGTTATTATCTGAACTGAAATTTTCAAAACTTCGAGTTCGGTTCGATTTTTCTGGTTCGCCCGAATTGTGCCCACCCCTACTTCTTTTAGTACTAGTTCTTTCTTATTCTCTGGAAGTCAAAGCTCAGGCTTGTAGGTCAAATGGAAAAACCATGGGTAAAAAACCCCCTCCTGGACAATGCAACAAAGAAAATGACTCCGATTGTTGTAATCAAGGCAAACCTTACAAAACTTATACATGTTAGTCTCTCGTTTCAAGTAATACAAAGGCGACTCTCACTCTAAACAGTTTCCAAAAGGGTGGAGATGGTGGTGCACCGTCAGAGTGCGATAACCAGTATCACGATGACAGCACACCAGTCGTGGTGCTTTCAACTAGATGGTACAAAAATGGAGACAAATGCCACAATCACATCAAAATTAGCGGTACCAGAAATCTCAACGAAAATGAATTCCGTAAATTAGAAATGATAGATTACAGTCCCAATATGTTAGGTTTCAAGTATTAGATGTTAATTCATAACGGTTGCGATGAACGGTCGAGTTGAAGTTTTGACACCTCTCGATTTTTCGAATATAAGTAAACCTACGGTAATAATTGAGAATCAAAACTTATATATTCATGATCTAAGCGAAAAAACAAAGATAAATAGGACATCACAACCCTTGTTTGGTTTAAGTTTGTAAAACTCGAAATTTACTCTATAACTAACAGACTGGACGACGAAGTGGAGCATGAGCGCTCGAGTCTGACAATTTCAGGAAAATTCTAATTGCTGCTTAAAAATAGTTGTACCTTCTGCAGTAACTGTCGTACCTTGCTGTTATACTAATTTAAAGAAATCAGTTGCTAAAATCAAGATTTAGATAATTTGGTATATGTAATTGGTAAACAATCACAAGCTTAAGACAACCACTGTTATGTTAAAGCAAATGTATGCATTTGCACGGTTGAGTCGGCATGTATGTGAGGGGTCTAGGTTTAGTCAATTTGTGTGTTTGAGAGATAAGAAAAAGGGAAAAGAAAGATGGGTTAGTTGGTACTTTGATTTGATCTGACCATGAGTTGGGCATGATGCTATCTTGGTCAACAGGTGTTGACTATGAGGCCATTTTTTTGGGCATTATGATATATCAATCATTAATGTTATAAGGTTGTTTGCAACCCAGAATATCTTGATGGGTATAACAAATACCACATAGGTACGGTAAATTAACCTATCATGTGGCCATAAGTTGGGCATGATGTTCTAAATTAACGGCTTGAGCCAGAGGTTCTGGCGAACTGACTAAGTCGAGAGATTGTTGTTGAGATAAAAGAGTCGGAAAGATGAGATATTTTCATTGCTCATGCACGATCTTCATTTATTGATTAAGTAGTTTGACAAAATGTTTATAAGCAATAACTTGAATAATCTATTAATTAATTGTGCTTTAAGGTATTGAACAACAATGGTGGTCAAATATGCTTTTATATATATATATATATATATATATATTGTGTGTGTTTGTTTATTATACTCACTCGACTTTCATAAGCTAACGGTGTTTGTGTCCTGGACACCCAAAATGTCTATAGGCTTCTCAGGAGATGATTATATAAGACAGTACGACTATACCAGCATGAAGAAGTTATCTATGTCTTTGCGTTTTAAGTTGTAATAAAAGAATGATGATATTTGAATTAATTTGAATAAGGCGGAGTGTGCCTCGAAAGATATTATTAAAGATGTAATAACTTTGATTTGACAATATGATAACTTTTATTATCTTGATAATATTAATTGCGATGACTATTATTATTTTCTTCTCTCTTGCTAGCTTTATATACTTTGTTTATTGGGAAAATTACACTGACACCCCCTGAGGTTTGGTATTTTATCACAAACCTCCCCTGAGGTTTGGAACATAACAGTGACACCCCCTGTCAGAGTTATATGACTAACACCATTAATTGCTCTTGCAAAAAGACCATATTACCCTTATATACCAAACACATACTTTTATTCTTCATCTCTCTCTCTCTCTCTCTCTCTCTCTCTCTCTCTCTCTCTCTCTCTCTCTCTCTATCTGTAATCGAAGACCTGAACCAAGCCTAATTCCTTCTTAATTTCTTCATTTGAATTTGTATCAAATCCATCAGATTGGCTTTGCAAACCGAAAATGATGAAAGTTTCAGAGTTGCGATCTCCAAATTAGAAGAATTTCATGCTTTGGCTTCCATCGCAACAATGCATGATCTCGATCTGGTTCAAATTGATGAATTCCAGCCCAATATTGCGAGATTTCAATCAACTAAACCCAATTGTAAGGATTTCAACTCCTTACCGAAATTTTTGGTTCCTAATATAACATCAGAGAGATGGGATGTTTCTTTAGAGTGGTTGCCCCTCTCTGTAAAACTCGATGATCCGATCGGAGCCAATGATTTCATCTCAAAATCAACAACCCTTCTCTCTCTCTCTCTCTCTCTCTCTCTCTCTCTCTCTCTCTCTCTCTGTCTCTGAACTGGAGAAATTATTCAGTCTGATAGATTAATATATATATACATATTTGTGTGTGTGTGTGTATGTGTGTGCATGTTTGGCGGTGGTGGTGGTGGTGGTGATGTTGTATCGCCCAAAAAAAAATTCGAGGCCGTGATGATGGAGTCTGAGTAGATGAGTCACTGATAATGGAGTTCGTGTCTTGGCGGGGCAACTCAGAGCGCCTTTGGGAGATTCATCTTCTCTCTTAGACAAACTGTGTTTGCAGCCATGGCGGAGTCTCATTTTCGTCTGATGTAAGACAGATCTGAGCCTTCTTTTATTCACACAAACGGAAAACCATCAGCAAATTCAAGAGCAATCTTTCTTTCTTTCTTTCTGCACTAGACTAGAATTAAATGTTAGGGTTTGGAATTCTCTCTAGGGAGGGAACTTAAAGAACCCACAAATGAAACCCACATTTTGCCATTTGTTCCATGCATTCATTATCAAATTCTTGAACTTCCTCCAAACATTTCTTGGAATCTCAATCATATTATACTTTGTATATATGTATGTGTGTATATATATATATATGTGTGTGTGTGTGTGTGTGTGTGTGTGAAAGAAGAAGAAGAAGATAAGGCCATTTTGGACATTTTAAAAAATTAACTTGCTGCTGTAAGCTATTTTTTAACACCAGTTAACGGCAGGGGGTGTCAGTGTCATCAACCACAAACCTGAAGGGAGGTCAGTGTAACCTAAAAAACCTCAGGGGGTGTGAGTGACAAAGTGCCAAACCTCAAGGGGTGTCAGTGTAATTTTCCCTTGTTTATTTAATGTTAAGCTAAGTATAGAACAATGGATCCCTCACCTGTCATGACCTACGGGTCCAAAAAAGAAATTAAAATTTATTTTGCTACATCGGGGCGTGACATGAAGAAAGAAAGAAAGAAAAACAAAAATAATAACCATATACATTTTTATTTTTTTTTCAAAAAAAGAAAGCGAAATCAATAATTGAACACGTTTTCAAAATTATAAAAACAAATATTGTAGAATGCAACATTACCAAACTGGCCCTTAATGACTCGCACTTTGTCACCTAAACCAAAAAAAAAAAAAAAAAGATTACAACTTTGTCCATTATTGGTCCTTGAAAGAGCTCTTGAAGTACCTCAAAATGAAAGAACACTATAATGTATTTAAGCCTTTAAACAAGATAGTGACAATGATTTGATCACCATTCTAGTGTCCCATTTCTAGGCTGTCCTCTAAAAAAAAAAAAAAAAACAGCATACAATTCTGCAATATCACTGTCACTAATATTTACGTAATAAATGTACTTCAGGGTAAAATGCACTTTGCACCCTCAATTTATACATTTTTTGGCACTTTGGTCCTTAAATAATTTTTTTTTTCGCATTTTGGTCCCTCAACTAACATTTTGTGGCATTTTGCGCCCTCCATCACTTTTAGTGACGGAAAAAGTCACTTTTAGTGACACGAAAAGTGATGCTAAAAGTGACAGAGGCGGCAAACTTCCACAAAATGTTAGTTGAGGGACCAAAATGCGAAAAAAAAAAAAAAAAAAATTATTTATAGACCAAAGTGCCAAACAGGGTATAATTTGACGATGCAAAATGCATTTAACCCATAAATGTGAAATGAATTGCACTTAATAACAAACCTCAAACATGTGAAAGAGACTGCATTATGAAAACTAAAATGATAAATTTGATCAGCTAATCTTCTAGAGCACCACTAATCAAATATAATAGCAATAGTACCAATAATCAGAAAAGAATCTGCTATATTGATCAGAAGATCACATCTAAACATTGGCAGAATGGAAATCCATATTCCAATGCCATTGTGTTTATATTGTGACGGTCAATGAGATTGCATACAAAATTATACTAAAATAGATTTAGATCCAAAACACAAGTCAATCTATCAATATACAACTTATCAGTACAATGTCATTTACGCTGATAAGGAAATTTCTTCGTGCCGTGTTGAAACAAATGCCATGTCCTCTCTCTCTCTCTCTCTCTCTCTCTCTCTCTCTCACACACACACACACACACACACACACACACACATACTATATACATAATCAATGAATTAAAGCTGTAGGCACTAAACTGGCACTTTGTTATGACAAAAACCTTATAAATACCCTGTCAATTGGCCCTGCTTTACATCAAGCAATCACAATACACACATACAGAGAGAGGGAGAGGGAGAGAGAGAGAATGAAGAACTTTGGGTTAGGAGCCTCTATTATTTTATTACTGGTTCTCCTTGTTACTCATTCTTTGGAGGTTGAAGCTCAGTCATGTAGGCCAAGTGGCAACATTGTGGGTAAAAAACCGCCTCCGGGACAATGCAATAAAGAAAATGACTCCGATTGTTGTGTTCAAGGCAAGCCTTACAAAACTTATACGTGTTCGCCTCCCGTTTCAAGTAATACAAAGGCGACTCTCACCCTAAACAGTTTCCAAAAAGGTGGAGATGGTGGTGGACCGTCAGAGTGCGATAACCAGTATCACAATGACAGCACACCAGTCGTGGCGCTATCAACTGGATGGTATAAAAACGGAGACAGATGCCACAATCACATCAGAATTAGCGCGAATGGACGAAGTGTGGTCGCCATGGTAGTTGATGAGTGTGACTCCACCATGGGGTGCGATAAAGACCATGATTACCAGCCTCCATGTCCTAATAACATAGTTGATGCCTCAAAAGCTGTGTGGGAAGCCTTAGGTGTGCCTCATGACAATTGGGGCGACTTGGATATTACCTGGTCTGATGCTTAGTTTCAATCAAATGCTTGTGTTTTTCTTAGTGTTGTCCCCTTTTGTTTACATTGTTTAATGTTAATGTTGGTGTGCATGATATCTAAAATCAAAGCAGGTAGTGCTATATGTACACTATAATACTATGCCCACAGTTTGTAGTCATGTGAAATTGTATAAGCAATACTCTGTACCATACCTTTAAATGTTTACTTAAAAGTTTAACTGGAAGTGCAATTTGAATATATACATTCTCATCTCTAGTTTCAAAATAACCATAAATGGGACATAAGGAAAGAAAATCTGGATGTGTTGGGGTTAGACACTATTGTTTGCTAGTAGTTATGCGCGGGCGTGCCAGAACCAAAAGTGGTTCGGTGTGTGCAAACTAATTTCCTATATGCTTGAGTCAGTGATACTCAAGGCTTTTAGATCTGACTTCTAAACTAAACAATTGTGTGCGGCGAGTAGGAAAGTACCCTCACCAGAAATCCCTTGGCAGTACTGAAGCGCACAAGCCAAATAGTGTATGAGTTTATCAAGTAAACAATCACAAACGATTAATAAAATACAGATTTTATTAAGTGTTTGGAAAATACAACCAAAGAACAGATTCAGAACAGACTGATTGTTCGTAAGAATGAAAACAGTAAAAGAAATTAACAAAGAAAAAAGGGTAGACCTATTTGCTATGCTTGCAGAAAAAAACATAAAAGGTTGGATGCTTTTGAATGCTGTGTTGAATGCTGTTTTCGAGAGTGACGCGGAGTGCCTTTGCTTGAAGGCCTGCCTCTATATTTATAGCGGCCATAGTTTAATTCCTACTAGGAAAGGACTCCTTAACTTGCGCCTTAAGCTATTCACTGATTGGTTAATTGAAGAAATCCTTCCTTATCCAGAACTTTCTTGAATTGATCCCTTTAATTTAGGGATTAGACGCTCCAACCCAGCTGGCAACTAACAACTCCTTTCCCAGACGGGCTCTTGTTTCCCAAAAACTCAGAGATGACGTCATCATGCCAGCTGTGAATAGCAATGCCCTGTCCTTCGTCAATCGGGCTCATGACTTCTTCCATGTCCAATCATGCTTCTTCAACTTCTTATAATCAATCGGACACACTCTTCCGTTTCGTGATGTCCGATCAGTTATAAATGTTGCTTTACTTTTCCATCGGGCTCTCAACCTGATGAGTTATGTTCTCATAGCCCGATGATGCTTACACTTGCCACATGCTCCCATCGGACTCTCCTCATCTCCCAACAGTTGTTCCTCCCATCGGGCTTACCCCTTGAGTCCGATGAGTCATCACTACTTGCCCCAGCGTCTCCTTCGCCCAACTTCAACTCCACTCGGGCTCAAAAATCATTGACGGTTTTTGGGTGCAAACAATTGCCCCCCAAAAGGTCATATCAAACGTCCCGCCCTGATTGATGTGACGTTTTGAATTTCAAATATGCCACGCGTCAAGTACGCAGCTTAACGTCAGGTTATGGAGAATCCCACCAGTCACCCTACATTTAATGCGCCATGATTACGGCGTCGCGATATTTAAATACCACCCAACGTCCGAAAACTCATCACACATTCATACTTTACCTTCTTCAGCAATTCAAGCAAACACAGAGCTTCTCACTCTTATCTTCATCTTTTCCGGCAACCTTTCTTCCTTCCATTGCCATGGCTCCCAAAACCGCTCCAGCCACCTCCAAAGGAAAAAAATCCTTCGCAGACGCTCCACCGCCACAAAATCGCTGTAGGGAGGTTAGGGCTTTGGCCAAAGCTCATGCCGCTGACATATCCACCGAATATCTCACCCCCTACAGCTCCTCCGACGGTTCTCCCGTCGCTCCAGGCTTAGGCGCGGCGTTTCTGGGCCACCCTCCGGCGCCTTTCCTTCCTTTCTTTCCTCCGGTAGGAAACGAGACATTCCTACAAGTCCCTGCTCACTGGGCCAAGGTCCAGACGGCGAACCAACCCATTCGAGGATGGCCGACCCCCGCCGCTGACTGGGACAAATGGGTGACTAGGGTTTCGGCCTCTAAGGCCGCCGTCTGGAAGCAAACGGGCATCTACGAGGCAATCATGCTCAGCCGGTCTCGCATTGAAATAGACCGGCCTCTCCTTCTCTCTGCCTTACTATTCTGGTCCTCATCTTGCAACGGCTTTCTTTTCCGTTGCGGACCAATGGCTCCAACTGTCAAAGATATTAGCTATCTGCTCGGCCTCCGTCCCCACGGACAAGAGATCATTCCTGGGCTTAATGTTGGGACGGCCAGCTTTGCCTATCCTCAACAAGAAATTGTCAGGGACGGGGCCGTTTCTCACAGGCCGATCACGGCCTTTGGTGGTTTCCTTGCTGCCTGCATCGGAGCAGATGATACAGCGGTGTCCGATGCAGAGCACACTGCCTTCCTCATCTACTGGCTCAACAAGTATCTCTTCTGCTCAGCCAGCCAGGCCATCACTAAAGAATATACAACCGTAGCCCTGGCCCTTGCATCGGGGCAGCCACTGGCCATGGCTACGCTGGTTTGGGCACATTTGGTCCGAGGCACAACAGACTTCGTTCATTCGGGCTTCAGTGCTGGTGGGAGCCCGATGTGGATTCTGCAATTGTGGCTTCACTCCTACTTCCCTGAATTTCAACCCACTATTACTCCCTAGGCCGACATTCCAATCTCCGCCATTCAATTCGTGAACGTATCTCCTTCTGTACATTCTTTTGAAGAGTGTTTTTCCTTCTTTTACCAAGGTTGCTCCCCTCGGGACATCAATCTCTTCACCCCATTCTTTTCCCTTCAATTCTCTTCTTTCCTCCAGCTCTCCAATAACCCTTCAAACTGGGGTTCGGGCACCCAGTCTACCTATAATGAAATTTTTTCTAGCTACTTAGTAGCTAGAGACATTATTTTTAGCCCAAGCATCCCGTCAGCCAACAATAAATGCGGGGCCGAGTACTACTTTGCTCCTCTATATGCCCGCCAATTCGGGCTTACTCAACTAGTGCCCGTTCCCCCTGGTATCACTGTCAACGTTGATTGGGTTGAACGTGGCCTTATTGTTAACGACGGGCAGGTGAAGAAGATAACAGAGAGGTCAGCCCGGCTCAAAGCCGCGTTCAACTTTAAACCCTTCTCTGCCCGGCCAATAGTATCAGAAGAGTTCACCCAATGGTGGGGTGAACGGGCTCGAAACATATTTCCACGCACCGCTGCTGAAGCCCTGGTGCCTTTCGCTGCAACATCGGCCATTGTTGCCGATGTCCCTATACCAGCAGCAGCTCCAACCCGGCGCAAACAAGTCGCCAAGAGACTGGCTCGTAAACAAACCCCGGGCAAAGGTCCGCCCCAAAAGAAACAAAAAACACCGGCCTCTGTTCAGGTTTGCTCTTCCCCTTTTGATTTGAGCCCGAATTCCTTTTATTTAATATTAATCCGTTTGTCCTATCTTTGCAGCTTGCTGATGAAGATTCGGGAGAGGATCCACTTCCAAACCTTGCTCAGACTCTTCCGCCAACTCTCCCTACATCACCGGCCTCTGCGACGGCTTATCTTGAACGAGTGGCCGTTCGGGTGATGCCACTTCACGTCGTGCCTCCTCTAGATCCTTCAAGCGGAGACGGAGACGAAGACCTTGCTCATGTCGTCCCAGTCCCTGAGCAAGTTGTTCTTTCTTCCAGCACTGAGGGTGAGGCCGGTGCTGAACCTACCACCGAGGCTGCTGGGGAGGAAGTAAATCAAACCGTCCCCTCTGAAACCGAAACTCCAGCCGGTCAAGAGGCACCTACCACCGCCATCAGCTCTCCTGTCCACATCATACCAGGACCGGTGGTGGCCGAGGTCACTCCTCCTGAAGTGTCTGCTGTGGAGGCCGGTGATGATAACTCGGGCTCCGTCCCTGAAACAGAAGCCCCACAGACGACAATGGCCTCGATGAGTCCGGACGCAGGAACCGGCCATCCTTCTTCTTCTTCTCAAACACTTTCTCAACCAAGCGAGGCCGATATTCGCGAAACAATCTCGGCCTCGCTTCATCATCATACCCAGGTATTGCTGTTGTTACTTTGCGTTAATTCGTATGATTTCAAAAACAATGCCTGACTGTATTCTCTTGAACAGGCCGATCCTTCAGACCCAGTGCCCGTCATTCCCTTCGATGACTTCTTCTTGGGCCTGGACCTGGGAGCTTTTGACATTGGTCCCCTTGAGCCCGAAGCGGTCTCACCTTCCGTCCTTCAACAAGCCAAGGACCTGCTCTTCGGGCTTGCTGACCAAGAACTTCCCAATCTTCCTGCTGCGGCTGACGTTGACACCGCTTTGAACACCCTCATGGCCGATCCTTCTCTTTCAGACGGGCAGCTATCATTACTCGTGGAGATCAAAGAAAGACTTCCTAGCGTCCGTCTTATGGATAGAACGGCCTCGAAGATTCAAGCGGATGCAGAACTTCATTTAGGCTCCCGTCAGAAAGCATTGAAGTTCTTGGAAGGGGCCAGAACCAAGTTCGAAGCAGGAAAGGCCTCCCGTGCTCAAATTCTAGCCAGGGGTACTTGGCTGCAGAACCGAATTGCTGTACTGAAAACTCAACTCGCCCAATGTGAGGCCGAGGTTGTTACCAACAACGCCTCCATTGAAAAAATTGACGAGGCATTGTCTTCACTGGGTGGCGACGCCCAGAAATGCCGCGATCAACTACAAACCAGCATCCCCATATCTCGGGCTTGGGCCCAGAAGCTAGAAAGGGCCAAGAAGGACCGGTCTGGAGCCGTCAAGACCTGGGAAGACTTGAAGGCTAAGCTTAGGAATTTTGAGTCGGCCTAGAGGCCGACTCCTCTTTTGTACTTATTTTTATTCGCATATATTTGTAAGTAAGCTGTGCTCAGCCTATCAATACAAACCACTTTTTCGTTACTCGGGCTCAGGGTCGTAGTTAATGATTTGGTCGTATTCTAATCCTGGATTTGGTTTATAGTTCAAATCAATAGTTTCCCACAGAGTAGGGTAATAAGACTTCAAGTACTGACCGTTTATTAATCTAGGATGAATACCACCATCCATATCCCGCAGTCTGTAAGCACCACCATTCTTGACCTGATGTATAATGAACGGACCCTCCCAGTTGACCGACCATTTACCGTACCGATTATCCTTGTCCCCGATAGGTAAAACGGCCTTCCATACCAAGTCTTCTGTACTAAAAGACTTTGCTTTTACCCTCTTGTTATAAGCTCGGGCGGCCCGCTGCTTCTGCACTTTTAACGAGTCCAAAGCCATGAGCCTCGTTTCATCAAGTCCCTCCAACTCAGCTATCATAGCCTCTGTGTTCTCTGCGGGCTCAAGCTGGTTCTGTAAAGCTCTCCTGGCCGATCGGACGGTAACCTCCATTGGTAACATAGCGTCGTGCCCGTAAGTCAACATGAATGGTGTGACCCCGGTACTGGACCTCTTAGATGTCCGATAGGCCCAGAGAGCCTCGGACAACAACTTGTCCCACTCTCTAGGGTTCTCATCGATCATCTTCTCAATGATCCCCTTAAGGATCTTATTGGTTGACTCAGCCTGACCGTTAGCTTGAGCATAGTACGGGGTAGAATTGAGAATCTTAATCCCTCTGCTCTCCGCAAAAGCGGTCGTTTCAGCTCCTGTGAACACAGATCCTTGGTCGGCCGTTATGGTTTCTGGGAGGCCGAATCGATGTATGATGTGCTCTTCAATGAACTTTATCACGGTGGTCTGGGTCACCGTTTTACATGGTATGGCCTCGGCCCACTTAGTGAAGTAATCCGTCGCCACTATAATAAAACAGTGTTGGCCTGATGATGGTGGCAAGACTTTGCCAATCAGATCCATAGCCCATCCTCTGAACGGCCATGGTTTTATTATTGGTTGGAGCTCTTTAGCCGGTACATGCTGGATTGGGCCATGCTTCTGACACGCTTGGCATCCCTTTGCATAGCTGATACAATCCTTCAACATGCCTGGCCAATAATAGTTATACCTTCTCAGTAACCATTTCATTTTTGTACCGGCCTGATGAGCCCCACAGATCCCTTCATGTACTTCGACCATCACCTGCATGGCCTGTTTCTTGCCTAAACACCTCAAAATCACGTCGTCACCGATGGGCCTTTTAAACAATTCTCCATCGAGTATCACAAATCGGACCGCGAACAGTCTAACTTTTCGGTCTACCCTGACATTTGGGTGATTTAGGTATTCGATGATAGGCCTTCTCCAGTCGTCGTCCTCCATCAAGACCGAATTAGTAGTAGCATACCAACCTCTCTTTGCAACGGAAGGCAGTGATCGGACATGAACCGTGATAACTTGGTCTTCCAAAGCCTTTGTAGGAGACGAGGCCGATCCTGTCTTAGCCAGCTTATCGGCCTCAGTATTCGTAGACCTAGGGATATAACTCACGCTAATATCATCAAACTCGTCCATGAGCTGCGTGGCGACAGAGTGAAACGGGCATAATTCCCAACTTTTTATCTGGAATTCTCCTGATATCTGCCCGATCACCAGACCCGAGTCTCCCTTTATGTGTACGGACGATGCCCCCAACTCAAGGAGTATCTCTAGTCTGATAATTAATGCCTCGTATTCGGCCTGGTTGTTTGTGCACTTGAAATCGAGCCGAAATGACATTTTTGTCTTCTTATACTTGGGTGATACAATGACCACACCTGCCCCAGCACCCTCTGCGCTTTTGGACCCATCAAAGATCAATGTCCATGGGACCAAGGAAGTGTTTAACACTTTAGGCACTGGTAGCACTTCTCCCAGATCAGTTGGGTCTGGGTGATCAGCCAAGAAATTGGCTATGGCCTGGCCTTTAACCGATTGCTGTGATCGGTATTGGATGGCAAATTCCATCAGGGCCAAGGTCCATTTTCCAATTCGGCCTCTCATGATTGGTCTTGACAACATATATTTTATCACATCGGTTTGACATATAATATAAGTAAAAACGGGCAACATATACGTTCTTAACTTCTGTGATGAAAAATACAAAGCCAAACATAATTTCTCAATCGGCGCATAGCGCTGCTCGATTGGAGTTAATATTCTGCTTAAGTAATAAACGGCTTGCTCATTTCCTTGCTCATTATCCTGAGCTAACATACTTCCTATAGAGCATTCAGAAGCCGATATAAACAATTTAAGGTACCTACCCTTCTTGGGTGGCATTAAAACTGGAGAAGTTGACAAATATTGCTTAATTCCCTCAAAGGCCTGTTGATGGTTGTCCTCCCACTTGAACTCTTCGTCGGTCTTGATCTTCAATAATGGGGTCCATACTTGGGTCTTTCCTGCACAGTTGGAGATGAATCTTCTCAGGAAATTAATCTGCCCGAGTAGCCTTTGAAGCTCTTTCTTATTGGACGGTGGCTTTGCTGCCTGTATTGCTCGAGCCTTGTTCTTGTCAACCTCTATCCCTCTTTGATGCACCAGGAATCCTAGGAAGTTCCCTGCTGAAACGCCGAAAGCACATTTGAGAGGGTTCATTTTTAGTTTGTGAGCCCGCATTCTTTCAAATGCTTTTTCTAAGTCTCTCAAATGATCGGCGTTGTCACTCGATTTTACCACGACGTCATCAATGTAAACCTCCATGAAATGCCCGATCATATCATGGAAGATTGAATTCATCGCCCTCTGATATGTGGCTCCGGCGTTCTTTAGTCCGAAAGGCATGACAACCCATTCAAAGGTTCCAATTGCCCCCGGGCACCGGAAAGCTGTCTTCGGGACATCCTGCTCAGCGATATAAATCTGGTTGTACCCTGAGTGCCCGTCCATGAAGGATAAAATTTTATGTTTGGCGGCCGAATCAATCAATTGATCGGCCATGGGCATAGGGTACTCGTCTTTTGGGGTAGCTAGGTTTAGATTTCTGAAATCAATACAAACTCTCAGCTTACCATTTTTCTTTACCACTGGGACTACATTTGATACCCATTCCACGTACCTGGCTGTCCGAATGAAGCCAGCCCCCAAAAGCCTCTCAATTTCTTCTTTCACCTTCATCGTGACTTCAGGTGACATGCGCCGTGGGAGCTGTTTGAACGGCCTAAAGCCCGGCTTAATTGGCAATCGGTGCTCCACCAATTCTCGGGATAGTCCGGGCATTTCGTCGTAATCCCAAGCAAAGCAATCCTTGTATCTGTGCAAGAGAGCAATGATATCGGCCTGGAACTGCGGTTCAAGCACCTGACTCACATATGTGGGTTTGTGCTCTCCTTCATTGCCCAGGTTGATCTCCAATAGTGGATCCTGTACGTCGGCCTTCAAGTCATCAAGCTTGGCTGTGGCCGTTTCGAGTTCATCCATTTGAATCTCCTCTTCTATTGGCGTTTCTTCTTCATAGATACAATCGGCCAGATTAATCATTCCGTCTACAGGGCCGATCTCTAATCTCCTATCGGTCAGATATGCACACCATCTGGCCATGCTGGCCTTAAGGGCCAGCTGTCTTCTAACTTCAATTGGCTGTAGATTCATCAAAGTCTTCTTGTTCATTAATTTCTATCGGCCTTAACTCTTCTGTCCGACTTAGATTGTGATAACCCAGCTTTAAGTTTGGTAGAATTTCTTTACGGAACGTGGCTGCATTTGGTCTACCAAGTTTGCCACATCCTAGTAACTTGATAGGTCCGATATCATCTTCATATAATACTGCATCGGCCGTCTGCACCCGGGCTACGAATGGCTTCGTATCAGCCCCAACCACTTCCACTTCGTCATCTCTCCAAAAGATCAACAATTGATGGAGAGTGGAAGGGATGCAGTAATTGGGATGGATCCAATCACGGCCAAGCAACGCGTTGTAGGCGGCCGATGTCTCCACAATGAAAAAGGCTGTCATGGCCGTTTGGGTTCCAACCGTCAGTTCCAGAGGCAAGATGCCCTTTGTCTTAGATGGTGTGCCCGTGAAGCTCTGAACATTCATCTCGGTCGGAATCAGTTCCGACTCAGATTTTTGAAGGATCCTCAGCATGATTTGGGGCATGATGTTGATTGTAGATCCCCCATCAATCAATATTCTATTCACGGGGATTCCCTCAATGTGACCCTTTACGTACAACGGCTTCAGGTGCTGAGACATTTGATAGGTAGGTTTTTCGAAAACCACCTTGACTGGCCCCGCCGGTTTCAGCCCCTCCTCAGTTTGGATCCCTTTCGGCCTCAAGATGGTTATCTTAGGCCGATCGGTTTGTATATCGGTAGTGTCCACGTTCTTGCTCGTAGCCTCTACCACCTTGGGTCTGACGGTCTCACCACCACCCCAACATACACTTTCTATTACTGCCGACTCCTTGGTCCGGCCTTCTATTACGTCACCTTCAATGGCCGTTGGCTGATCCGGTTTGGCCATAAATGACATGGGCAAGGTAAACACCATGTTTGAGGATAGATTTTTCGGGATTGTCCCGAATTGAATCGGTGAATCATCCTCATCTTCATAATCATCAGCCTCCTCCATTGGATTGGCCGATGGCTCACACTTTTCTTGTTCAAACAGTTTCTTCAAGCGCTCTGTGGCATGCATTGCCCCTTTGCCCGCTTTCTTGTCGAAAACGGGCTCATCTTCTTCCATGGCCGTTATCTGTTTGTCGGCCTTGCGCTGAAGGGACTCTTGAGGAATCTGGACACGGCCTTGCGAGCGCTGCCGTTCCCTCTCGGCCTGTCTCAGCCTCTGGTACCTCCTCTTCTGAGACTTGCTGTATTGAGGCATCGCTGGAAATTTTGGATGCTCAGCTCTATACCATCTCCCATCACTCACTCTTGGTGGGAGTATCATTCGGGAGCGAATGTCCGATGCTGCAACCCTTTGTGATGCACTCATCGTGGGTCGTGATCCATATCCCCTTCCTTCCCTATGACTCGAGCTAGGCATACTGCTTGCTGGCGGCGGCTTTGGCTTCCACTCGGGCTTTGGGCGTCCCTGTTTGGGCAAGGAAAGCCTCTCATGCATGGATCTTCTCGGGCTGTACTCTCGTCGTTCCTCAACCCTAGGCCTCTTGCTTGGGCTAGAGGCCCCTTTCTTAATATCGGCCTTGCACCTCGGACACAGGCCTTGTTCAATCAGCTCTAGTTGGTGTCGTAAATCCGTAATCAAGCTATCTGTAGTTGACCGGGCTCCATCAGCCTTTAGTTCTGCTTCCTTGCGTTCCTGGTATGTCCTCTGAAGCTCGTGAATAGTCACCTTCGGCCTATCAGTTCCTGAAACGGCAATTTGTTTTCCTTCCCTTTGTTTTGGGACTTTCTCGCTGTCGGTCAAGTCTATCTTGACCCTTGGCCGTGTCAGCTTAGTCAAATCGGGCACTACCATATTGGTTCCAGTGATCTGTGGGAACGGATTCGCATCAACTCCCATAGCTTTGTCCGAAAATTTGAACACTCCTTTCTCCACGTTCTCCTGTATCACATTACGAAAAACAACGCAGTTGTTAGTTGAGTGTTTCCAGGAATTATGCCACTTACAATATTCCTTATTTTTTATGTCATCGGCCTTGGGTATCCGATGACCTTCACCTAGCCTGATCACTTTTTCAGCCAAGAGGGCGTCAAAAATCTGATCGGCCATTGTTATGTCAAATGTGTAATTTTTTCCTGCCTCGAACGTCATTTTTTTAGCAGCAGCGTTATTATTGACCGGTTTGTTCAAGGCATTACACACAATAGGCCGCTTAGAGATTAGTTCGGCCATGTCGATTTCTGCCTCGAGGTCACAATCTGCAAGATGGACCTCGTAATTGGGATCTTTGTAATACGTTCCCTTAGAAGAATTCTTCTTTTCCTGTTCATCAAGCAGGATACGCTCGTAACGGGCGGCCCTTGAAGCCAGCTCGAATAAATCACGGAAATCGGTCCCTTCGAACTTTTTGCGAAGCTCGAAAGACATTCCGCCCATAGCCATCTTTGCGTATTCTTCCTCGGGCAATACTGTCTTACATCTGTACTTAGCCTTCCTGAATCGGGCTATATATGTTTCAACGGTCTCTCCCACTAGTTGGAGCATCCTAGACAGATCTGCCAACGAGATCTCGGGCTCAGTCCTATAAAACTGCCCATGAAACAATTCCTCCATTGCTGGCCAGCTTCGTACTGAATTGGCCGGGAGATTGACATACCATAAAAATGCTATGCCCGTGAGCGAATTTGGGAACAGCCTTAATTTTAAAGGGTCACTATTGCCTGCATGGCCGCATTGCACAATGAACCGACCTATGTGCTCTACCGTGGTATGCTCACTTTCCCCAGAAAATAGAGTAAAGTTCGGAACTTTATACCCTGGTGGGAAATTAACTTGGTCAATTTCAGGCGGGTAAGGCCGTCGGTACGTCGGCCTCTCCATCCTTCTCATGAACGGGCCATATTCTTCATGTATGGCCGCCACCAACTCCTCCCTGTTAATAGGCTGCGCAGCAGGTCGGGCACCACCCGCAGGGGGTGGTGGTTGCTGTGGGTTGTTATTGGCCTGACGAAGCCAAAAATCATTATCATTCCTTTGCCCCCCAGCAGTGTTACCTGGGGGCACTTGTTGGCCGATTACCTCTGGGTTACGGCCTATTGTTGTAATTACCTCAGGCTGAGCCCCTGTTCCCGGGGTTAGTAGAGGTGGCAACTGTTGATTATTGTTGATCTGGTGGGTCCAAAACCCCCCATTGTTTCTTTGCCCCCCAGCAGCGCGAACTAGAGGTGGAGTCCGGTCGAACTGGGTGTCAACACGGCCTCCTGTCTGGACAAAACTTGGCGTCGCCGATCCACTGGGATCGGTGACCACCACGCCACTGGCCGTTTCGCTATATAATTCGGGCTTCTTGCCCGAGAAGTTACCCTCCCTTAGGTTTGGACAGACATAGAGTGGGTCTTTTGGTTTGTCGGACTCAAGCGGCGTGCCAGAGCCCGATCCCGAGCCTGAGCCTGATCCCAAGGCCTTTTGTTTGTTATTGGCCTCAAGAACGGCGCAAAGCTGTTGTATCTGAGTAGCCAGGGCGTCCAGCTTCACGTGGGTAACCCTAGTCTCCATGACCAACTCAGACTGTTCCCGGCGTATATCGGCCATTTGCCTGACCACATTGTTGAGACCTGCCATTGACCCTATCAAGGTGTTATAGTCCTGCCTCAAAGGATCAACGGTGGCTCTCACGGTTTCCGAGATCGCTTCGATAGTAACACCACCGTCATCCGGAGAACGACCAGTGCTTTCCTCCGTAGGTGTATCAACGGCCGACTCGTCTTGGCCGTTTTTGCCGGTCTGCTTATCCCTCTTTGGCGGCATGACTTGACACTATGGGTCCCACCGGGCGTGCCAAAATGTTTGCTAGTAGTTATGCGCGGGCGTGCCGGAACCAAAAGTGGTTCGGTGTGTGCAAACTAATTTCCTATATGCTTGAGTCAGTGATACTCAAGGCTTTTAGATCTGACTTCTAAACTAAACAATTGTGTGCGGCGAGTAGGAAAGTACCCTCACCAGAAATCCCTTGGCAGTACTGAAGCGCACAAGCCAAATAGTGTATGAGTTTACCAAGTAAACAATCACAAACGATTAATAAAATACAGATTTTATTAAGTGTTTGGAAAATACAACCAAAGAACAGATTCAGAACAGACTGATTGTTCGTAAGAATGAAAACAGTAAAAGAAATTAACAAAGAAAAAAGGGTAGACCTATTTGCTATGCTTGCAGAAAAAAACATAAAAGGTTGGATGCTTTTGAATGCTGTGTTGAATGCTGTTTTCGAGAGTGACGCGGAGTGCCTTTGCTTGAAGGCCTGCCTCTATATTTATAGCGGCCATAGTTTAATTCCTACTAGGAAAGGACTCCTTAACTTGCGCCTTAAGCTATTCACTGATTGGTTAATTGAAGAAATCCTTCCTTATCCAGAACTTTCTTGAATTGATCCCTTTAATTTAGGGATTAGACGCTCCAACCCAGCTGGCAACTAACAACTCCTTTCCCAGACGGGCTCTTGTTTCCCAAAAACTCAGAGATGACGTCATCATGCCAGCTGTGAATAGCAATGCCCTGTCCTTCGTCAATCGGGCTCATGACTTCTTCCATGTCCAATCATGCTTCTTCAACTTCTTATAATCAATCGGACACACTCTTCCGTTTCGTGATGTCCGATCAGTTATAAATGTTGCTTTACTTTTCCATCGGGCTCTCAACCTGATGAGTTATGTTCTCATAGCCCGATGATGCTTACACTTGCCACATGCTCCCATCGGACTCTCCTCATCTCCCAACAGTTGTTCCTCCCATCGGGCTTACCCCTTGAGTCCGATGAGTCATCACTACTTGCCCCAGCGTCTCCTTCGCCCAACTTCAACTCCACTCGGGCTCAAAAATCATTGACGGTTTTTGGGTGCAAACAACTATAGACCATAATTTACAGGAAGGAGAAGATGAATTCACTGACTACGGTTGAGTTTATTTATATAATTTTTTTTTATACCTCTTTTATTATTATTTTTTCCTATTTTCTATCTTCATATGATTGTTGCTAATCTTTTACCAGAACATTGGATCCATTGCTTGAGTAATTGGATATCTTTAATAGAATTTTGTTCATGTTGGGTGGTTTTGGGCTTTCTCAACCCCAAAAGCTAGCTTATGAGGTGAGGCTTTCTCTCACACTTATAAACTGACCACCAGCCCCTTCCACAATCAATGTGGAAAACCCCAACCATTTCCCCCTCACACATTGGGCCTTTGGTCGGTAAACCATCAACCAGTCTCTCCCTTGTGGCTGTTGGGCCGAGATGTTGTAACCTGGGCTCTGATACCAGTGTTGGGTGGTCTTGGGCCTTCTCAACCCCAAAAGCTAGCTTATGAGGTGGGGCTTTCCCTCACACTTATAAACTGACCACCAGCCCCTTCCACAATCAATGTGGGAAACCCCAACAATTCCTGCCTTGTTGTATCGAGTCTCTTTGAATGCACATTGAATTCTGGGATTATTAAATGATGGAGGTATAACATTTTCAGCTCAAAAGAGACTTACTTTGTTGGTATTAATGAATTGTGAATTTCGAAGAAAAAAAAAGTGATTGATTTGTAAAATGGTAATGTTTGGGCTACCTTAAAATTTAAGTACTTAAAACAATTCAGCTGAAAAAATCAACTAAAAAATTAAACTTAATATTTCAGCTAACCTAAACGAGCTCTTAATCTTAAAACTCAAAGTACACAACTCCCCCTGAGAGGGTACTAATTTTAGTGAAAAGATCATGCCATACCAATAATGCTGAGGTACTCCATAATAAATAAACAACAAATTATACTTTAGTCCATTAAACTATACACATATTTTCAATTGGGTCCATAAACTTTTTTTTTTGCAATTGGATCCTTAAACTTTAAAAATTCATTCAATTATACCCAAATTCTGACACTATTAGCTTAAATTATTAGAAATTGTCACGTACGTTGCGCATAATGCTTACTTGTCACATGTTAGGTTAAGACAAACACGGGAGACTATGAATGGCTAAAAAATGATGTGATTTTGGGTGTGATTGAATGCAATTTTAGATCTGGTCGAATGTGTTTTCGAATTTGATTGAACGCGATTTCAGATCTGATTGAATGCGATTTTTTGCACTATTCACAATCTCTCGTGTTTGTCTTAACCTAACATGTGATAGGTAAGCATTACGCGCAACGTACGTGACAATTTCTAATAGTTTAAGCTAACAGTGTCAGAATTGGGTCTGATTGAATGAATTTTTGAAGTTCAAGGACCCAATTGCAAAAAGAAAAAAAAAAGTTTATGGACCCAATTGAAAACAAGTTATAATTTAATGAACTAAAGTGTAATTTGCCCTAAATAAAAAACACAATAAATAATAATAATAATAATAATAATAATAATAATAATAATAATAATAATAATAGTAAGTTAATTGGAACCCTCAGTTTTACAAACTTCACTAGTTTCCCAGCCAAGAGTAAGAGTTTTCAGATTGGTCCTCCCTAGCCCAACTTTCTAGATCTTCCACTTACTACTCCCAGATGTTTTGGATCAAATTAAAGTATGCATTTTTTTTAAGACTGGATCAACAAGGCCATCAAAACTCTTATGGTTGATCTTGAATTACAGATTGTCTGAAGTTAACTCAGGATAGAAAATTGACACCAAATAAGGGAAAGGCCAAATAAGGGAAAGGCCATCAAGCATGAAACCTATTTGCCAAATAATCATAGTAACACCAAATGCTTGTGGGAAGCAAAAATGACTATAATTTTGTTACCTGAACCAAAAGACTACAAATTTGTCCATTTATGGTCCTTGCAAAATATGTTTTTCTTAAGAATAACCCCTTCATACTAGATAGTGATAATGATCAGTGGGAGTGATATTGTGAGCATTATATTGTCCTTTTTCACAGTAAAAAATAAAAAAAAAATAAATAAATAAAAAAAAAAAAAAAAATCTGCAATATCATTTTCTCAATTTTTAAGCAAAAAAGATAATGACTTGCACCTAATTGAAACACTTCACGCATGTGGAACAGAATGCATTATGAAAATTAAAATGACAATATATCATGGGATGGATCAAGTGATCGTCTCGAGAACCAATAACCATATTAGAAATTTAGACAAAAGCTCTTCAAAGCAATTGCTAAGAGTTTAAAGTTCAATATAAGTATAAGTTTTAGTTTGTTGAAAAGTCCCTGAAATTTGAAATTTCACTTAATACTCATATGTGCGTTTAAGTGAAATAATGTCAAGTGAAATTTCACTTAATATTAGCATACGGAGGACCTTTTCCTAATTAGGAATCGTAATTGTCCTCAACTCTAAAATAATATGGCACAAAAGAATTATCACTAAATTGTCCTCATCACATATAATGGCAATAGTACCAAAAATCAGAAAACAAACTGCTACAAATTGATAAGCTGATCTTCTAAAGCACCAGAATTCTCCTATCTAAACAATTCCATTTTACAATGTATAGGATTGTGACAGCCAAAGAGAGTGCATACAAAGTTAGAAATACATTTATGATTATAAAAAAAAAAACTAGAAATAGATTTAGATCCAAAACACAAGTCAATCTATCAATACTTATATACATATATACTTTTTTTTTTCTAAGAAAAAACAATAGGAAAGCAATACATATATGACATCCTTGCATGTCATCTACGTTGATAAAGGAATATTCTTCGGGCCGTGTTGAAACAAATGCAATGTCCTTTCTGTCTCTCTGATCCTTTTTTTTTTTAATGTAGTTTCTTTAGATAAACTCATAAACGTAATTCCAATCCCATGGGACCATAGTCACATATTATAAGCATAAACAAATTATAAAAGTTCTAGGCACTAAATTGGCAATTTGTTAATACAAAACCTTATAAATACTGTCAGTTGGCCCCTGCCTTACATCAAGCAATCAACACATACAAAGACAGATATATATATATATATATATATATATAGAGAGAGAGAGAGAGAGAGAGAGAATGAAGAACTTTGGGTTAGGAGCCTCTATTATTTTATTACTGGTTCTCCTTGTTATTCATTCTTTGGAGGTTGAAGCTCAGTCATGTAGGCCAAGTGGCAACATTGTGGGTAAAAAGCCGCCTCCCGGACAGTGCAATAAAGAAAATGACTCCGATTGTTGTGTTCAAGGCAAGCCTTACAAAACTTATACGTGTTCGCCTCCGGTGTCGAGTAGTACAAAGGCCGTTCTCACTCTTAACAGCTTCCAAAAGGGTGGAGATGGAGGTGGGCCGTCAGAGTGTGACAACCAGTACCATTCTGATAGCACACCAGTCGCGGCATTATCAACTGGATGGTACAAAAACGGAGACAGATGCCACAATCACATCAAAATTAGTGCTAACGGACGAAGTGTGGTAGCCATGGTCGTCGACGAGTGTGACTCCACAATGGGTTGTGATGAAGACCATGATTACCAACCTCCGTGTCCTAATAACATAGTTGATGCCTCAAAAGCTGTGTGGGAAGCCTTAGGTGTGCCTCATGATAATTGGGGAGAGTTGGACATTACCTGGTCGGATGCTTAGATTCAATCATCTGCTTGTGTTTCTCGACGTTGTCACCTTTCGTTTACTTTGTTCGATGTTAATGTGTGTGTGTGAAATTTAAAATCAACGTATTTTTATGTTTTATGTACTAGAATACCATGTAGACAGTTTGTAGTCATGTTTATCAAACCTATAAATGTTTACTTAAAAGTTTTAACTAGAAGTGTATTTTGAATATATTCTCATCTCTAGTTTCTTAATAACCATTAATAATGGGACTAAGCAAAGCAAATCTGGATGTATTGGGGTAGACACTATAGACCATAATTTACAGAAAGGAAAAGAGGAAGATGAATATTAATGCACTGACCATGGCTGAAAAGGTTTTTTTCCCCCCCTTATTTTCATGCGAATATTGTTGCTATAGTTCTGCCAAGCTCTTCAATAAACATAGAATACTGAGATTTCGCGTTGAATTTCTGGTAGTAAATTCATAATTGAGAAGTTGTTTACACCTAAATATAAAAAATATTTTACATTGTGACCGGTTTTTTTTTTTTTTTTTGTGTGCAAGTGGAAAGTTAACCACACACTCCTAGGAATTTTTACTAGTGGGTAATGGTTTTATGAAGTGAAAGTTACTAACTTAGCGGGTGATGGAAGTTACTGAAGATGTGGGGAGTTGAAAGAAGTTGAAGGAAGTTATGTCCCATGCTTATAAAAGCACAAGACCACCACGAAGCAAATTGCTCACACATGCCAAACAGCCCCCTGCGGCTTAAAGCAGAACAGTACTGCTCACTTTTGTTTCCTTCGTTTTCTTGCTTTTTAATTCCTTACTGGCCCGTTTGGTTCATGGATTTTTAGGGTGGATTTTGATTCCACCCTATGATTACTAGTAATCTTAAAATTTATCCTTGTTTGTTTCATGGATTATTCATTGAATTGTGGGTCCCATTGGATTCTAAATCCTAGCTTGGAGGTGATATTCTCAAAGATTACTGGGGTTTTGGTTTCCTAATTTCATACTACCTAAATTAGCCTTTATATTTGTGGAAGGTATAAGTTAACATCATTCCTATTATGGATAGCCTTCAAGGGTAGCTCAGGTATTTAACATCATTCCTATTTCATTTTCCTTGACCCAACCAAACATTGGATTCTAAGTCCAGCTAGGATTCCGCTCGTAAATCAAACACTTTGCAGAGATTCACATTCCTAGCAAATTGATTACTAGTATTATGATTCCTAACAATCAGAATCCACCTAAAATAATCCATGAACCAAACGAGCCGGTACTTGTCTTGTAATTAATGTCCAAGTGTTTGCCTGCTTCCAGCCGTGTACTTGTTCTATAGTGCTCAGTACACTACAGTTTTGTGTACTAGTACTAATTCTTGTTTGAATGTTCAATTGTTTGTTCTTTGTTTTAAAACAAAAAACAAGGGATTGAATATTCAAGTCCAAAGACCCCACAATAGCGGAAACCTCGTGCACTGGACTGCCCTATTTGATCGGTGTTCAATACTACTAGTAAAGTTAATATTCCGGTTTTGGTCATCAATTTCGTTTGTGTTTCATTCATACTTCATTTTCATCACTCAACCAAATCACTCGCATCAGAGTGATTGAACATTAAAGGAAGGATCATCTCTAGCTACTTCCTAACATCGCTTGATCCGTATCAAACCACGGATAGGGATAGTTTTGGTCACACGTTTGGGTCTTTGTACAAAACTCGTGGCATGCACTCCCGGTCACAGATTAATTTTTAGCCAAAACAGAAGTATGTGTATTTATATATATATATATATATATGTATGTATGCTTGTACTAGTATTCTTGAATTCAATACGTCTCTTGTATATATTTGAAATCTATATAAAATATGGGCAGAGAGTTAAATGCACGCAAACTTATGCCAAAGAAACAAGTTTTGATGTACTTTATGTATCCTAAAGAAACATGTTTGCACAAGAATTAAGCTATGGATCGAGGTTTACCATTTTCTGTTGGGCCTGCTCAACCTCAAAAGTTAGTTTAGAGGTGAGGCTTTCCCTCAACACTTACAAACCGACCACCAGCCCATTCCACATCCGATGTGGGAAACCCCAACATTCTCAACTCAAAAGAGACTTACTTTCTTGCTTAAGGTTGGGAAAAATTTAGCAGGTCACTGCAATGGTAGGTAGGATGATGGAAATGATGTGGAGAATTACAATAACGTAATTAAATTGGGGCTCCATTTATTTTGATGTAAAATTTTTTTTAGAAAATGCTTGCACCCTATCTGGATGTCATTTTTGATGTCATTTTTTAGAAAATGCTTTCACCCTATTTAGATCTAAATTATAGTAAATTTTACTGAAAACATCATGCCATGCCAAAAATGTTAGAGGTACGCCACAGAAAAATAATTAATTTGCAACCCTAAAGTTTTATAAACTTTACTAGTTTCCCGTCCAGGAGTAAAAGTTTTCACATTGGCCCTCTCAACCCCAACTTTCAAGATCTGCCATTGAGTACTGTTCCTTTGGGTCAGAAGCAAAACATTTTTGAGTCTGGGATCAGCAAAGCCATCAAAAGACAACAACTAAGGCTAGAAAATTGGCACCAAATCACGGAAAAGCGGTCATATATGAAACCTATTTGTCTACTAATCATGTTACCTGAACTAAAAGACTACAACTTTGTCCACCTATGGTCTTGAAAGAGATTTTTTTTTTTTTTTAAGAATACCTCAAATAGTAAAGAACTTTGTAATGTAAATTCAAGAGAGTGATAGTGACAATGGGAGTGATGTGAGCACCATATTGTCCCAAGCAATGAACAAAAACAACATAATGACTTGCACTTGATTAAAAACTTCACACATGTGAAAGAGACTGCATCATGAAAAATAAAATGTTAATTTATCATACGATTGATCTTCTAGAGCACCAATAATCAAATACCATAGCTACAGTACGAATAAAATGTCATATGGATCAGGTGATCATCTTCTGGAGCACCAGAATTCTCATATATATATATATATATATTTTTTGGTAACCGATGGTGTCCGGGCCAGCTTGGGCCCTGTGTGAAAAATCCACACAGCACAAGGTACATGTATTTAAAGCATGTGTTGTGATTTGTGTTGTGTGCCTAACATTATTCGTCAAAGAGAGTGCATACAAGTATAGAAAATAGATTTAAGATCCAAAACACAAGTCAATCTATCAATATAATATTACCAAATCAGTGCAGGTCAGTTACATTGATTAAGGAATATCCTTCCATGTTGAAACAAATGTCAGGTTGTTAGGAAATTTAAAACGTGGAATTAAATTCTCTCAATAACACACAGAAACACACAAACAGCAATAAACAAGCACACCAAAAAAATACCGATTTCTATGTGGTTCGGCAAAATTGCTTACATCCACACCCGAGAGACCAATTCTTTCATTATCGAGAATAAACAATTGGTACAAGACACTTTGGATTATATCTCATAACTCAACCCTCAAACCCTTTGTATACCCACTCTCAATACCCTAAAGAACTCACTCTCTCACCTTAGACTGTGCCCCATGAGGGGAGACCACACCAAGGGCTTCCTAAATTCCTATACACATTCCCCTTTTATAGAGTTCACAACCATTCTTTGTCCAACAAGAAATCAGAGATCTACTCCAAATAAAACTCTATCACACATGGAAACTAATTAACCAAGATAGGAATCTAGCCAAATCAATAACCCCTAAATTAATGGGATTGTCCCACATATGATATAATCCCAATACATGTCCTCTCTCTCAATCTTTCACAATAGTACTTTCTTTAGATAACCATTATTCCTTTCCCATTAGACCATATTACTGTCACATATTATATGCACAATTAAAAATATAGTTGTTCTAGCCACTAAATTGGCACTTTGTTAAGAAAAAAACCTTATAAATACCCTATCAGTTGACCCTGCTTTGCATCAAGCAATCACAATACACACATACTCACCCATACATAGAGAGAAACAGAATGAAGAAATTCAGCTTAAGTGCCTGTGTTCTTGTATTACTAGTTTTCTTGGTTACTCATTCTCTAGAGGTTGTTGAAGCTCAGGCTTGTAGGCCAAGTGGCAAAATTGTGGGTAAAAAACCACCTGCTGGACAATGCAACAAGGAAAATTACTCAGATTGTTGTGTTCAAGGCAAGCCTTACACCACCTATACGTGTTCACCTCCAGTTTCAAGTAGTACAAGGGCAGTTCTCACTCTAAATAGTTTCCAAAAGGGTGGAGATGGTGGCGGACCGTCAGAGTGCGATAACCAGTATCACGATGACAGCACACCGGTTGTAGCACTTTCAACTGGGTGGTACAAGAATGGAGACAGATGCCACAACCACATCAAAATTAGCGCCAACGGGCGAAGTGTGGTTGCCATGGTGGTTGATGAGTGTGACTCCACCATGGGGTGCGATGATGACCATGATTACCAGCCACCATGTCCTAATAACATAGTTGATGCCTCAAAAGCTGTTTGGGAAGCCTTGGGTGTGCCTCATGACAATTGGGGAGAGTTGGATATTACCTGGTCTGATGCTTAGATTCTATCTTTATCACCTTTTGTTTACTATGTTCAATGATAAGTCCCTGTGAACTCTACAATCTATGTATGACATGCTATATATATGTACTACTAGAATAATTTGTATCTCATTTGCAGTAATATGTTAAGTATATATATAAACAATACTTTGTACCATATTTATAAAAGTTATATTGAAATGTCTTACTAGAAGTCTAATTGGTAAATGTCCTCATTTCTAGTTTTAATTGAGTAGTCCATTTTAAAAAATAATCCCTCACGCCATGGCAATATTGTCGAGGCAATCTATATAAACTAGAATTGAACCCGTGCATTGCAGAGGATGCAAAAAAAATAATAAAAATAAAATAAAATTTCCTTTTAAATCAAGTAGTTATTATTATAGCATAATTCAAATTTTATTACTCCTAGATTACTATGCATAACGAACTTAACTAAAATAAATCCGGGTTGGCCTTAACACAAAGAAGTCTATTTCATAGAACTTTTAACTAAAATTCACATAATTTTATTAGTAAAGACTTTTGCCACTCGAATCATATCAAACGAAAAAGAGACTGCTACAAAACTAAATTTGGATTAAAAATCATCCAGAACTTAAACTCGTCAAATTTAAAATATTTCTGGAATGTTTGTCCATGTCACTAGCTTCATTGTAGTCTCCCATATGCATCATTCATTTAAGCATCTATAATTATTTGATTTTTGGAGTGCACGCCTCAACATTGAGAATTTAAGCATTTTACAACATTGAGACTTATTTAAGTGACTAACTATAAATACCCCATGTTCATTTGGTCCTTTTACATTTACTTATCAACACTAATATAGATATAGAGAGTCAGAGAGACAGAATGAAGAATGAAGAATTTCAGAACAGGAGCCCCTATTCTCTTATTACTAGTTTTCCTTGGTACTTGTTTTCAAGAGGTCAAATCTCAGGCTTGCTTTGGCACAATTTCAGGTAAAAAAACCGCTTCGTGGACAATGCAACCATAAAAATGGCTCTAATTGTTGTGTTCAAGACAAAATTTACTTCACTTCCACATGTTCTCCTCCGGTTTCAAGTAATACAAATGCGATGCTCACTCTAAATAGTTTTCGAGAAGGGGGAGATGGTGGTGCACCATCAACGTGTGACAGCAGATACCACAATGACAACACACCAGTCGTGGAGCTATCAACTGGGTGGTATAATGGTGGAGGAAGACGCCACAATAACATTGTAATCAATGCAAATGGGCGAAGCATGGTGGCTATGGTAGTTGATAAATGTGACTCCACAACAGGGTGTGACGCAGACCATAATTATTGACCTCCATATGATAGTGACATAGTTGATGCCTCAAAAGCTGTGTGGGAAGCCTTAGGTGTGCCGAGTAGCAATTGGGGCCAGTTGGCTATTACTTGGTCTAATTTCTAAATTTAATTCAACAAGTTGCTTATGTTTCTTAATGTTTTCATGTTTTGTTTATTTGGTTAATGTTACGTTAATAAAATTTCCCGTGATTTCAAAAACATTTGGATGCTCTATTCCTCCGACATAGGTATCCAACCTCAATTATGAAGATGTATAAACTTGCTCCCCACAGGTGTGATTGGTCATTATTTGAACATTTGCAACTTAGAGGGTTTGTCTATGCAACTTCAATGTTGTTCTTCCAAAAGGATAGCCAAATGATGTTTTAATTCTCTTCCTTACATTAGTGATTGATTTGTTATTTCTGACTTTTGATTTTGCTAAGCAGACGAACTTTATTAATTAAATTGGCACAAGGCCAAAGCAGTACTCCAAGAACAACCAAACTACATCCTAACTATCAACACAACATACCAATAAGCCAAACTAGGCACCATAGCAAAGAATCTGTCTAAGACTCCGATAGCTTTAAAGAACACAGCAACCCCCATTTAGCAAACATAAGCAGTCACACCACATTGAACTCCTGGAAAACCAACAACAAATCTTAGCTTCTCATAGTCAAAAATCCACACCACCAATTTGTTCTCACCCTTTGTATCAACATGAACTATAAACTTTATTTCACAAGTTGAGTAACAAACCCCAAGGAAGCAGCAGCTATCTTGACAAATTTTGCAGAGATTAGAAACCAAAACCTCTGGCCAAGTAGTAACAAAATTCGGCAGACACACCAAATTACTAGCCAAAACCAACAGAAAACCATTCCCCAATAAAACTTGAGGACAATCCAAACTGCAACAAACCAATTCCCCAACTAAATTCTGACTTAATATGCTTCAACAATGACTGTTTCTACATAGTGATACACAAATATCACCTGCAATTTGTTATTGCTCTTTTTGGCAAATACAAAGTCCTACACAGCAATAACATCTAGTATATTACAACATTTGGGAAGCACAACATAACTCGCAAAATTGTTGCCAAACAGGGGTCAAATGCAACAGAATAAAACGCTTTGCATTTGAGAAAGCAACCAAAATAGAAAATTTTAGTGGGTAATTCAACACCATTGCCCTCTGAAAAACAAATCACACATGTTAGTGAATACTTTTCCTCCTCTTCTTGCACCTAACACTGTTCATATTTCACTCAATATGAACTCTGTTATACTCAATCTAGGATATATATGAGTGAGAAACTTTCCTCGATCAACTTATACTATTCACCAAAAGCTGAGTTGCTTTTGGATCACTTCTTGCAGTTTGTACCTTCCAACGGTTTCTGTAGAATTATAGAGAGATTTATGTTTGAGGATCCGTTAGCAATATTAGGAGCTAATATCGAGGAGATCTACAGCTAACAGATCAGTTTTTTCTCATCCCATGATTTTAGGAGATTTGGTAGTCTGTTACCAAATCTGTAGATATTAGTTTCCTGTTTTATAGCTTTCAGTTTTAGGTAGTTCTGATTTCCTTATTAGCTGTAAATATCCCTAAAATAGATGAGCATTATCATCTATATAAAGAGGGGCCTGTAACCTTCTTTTTGATAGAGTGGAATATTATTCTTTCCTTCCACAAACGAGATGGTATCAGAGCAATCTCTGAATCCTAAATCCCTCATATGACCAAATACGGGAAAAGTAATTCAAGAGCTACTGTTTCCCAAATCACCTCCAATCAGGAAGCCATGGCTTCCAACAATGATAGTAACCTCATGCCCATTACAGGACACAAACTGAATGGGAACAACTATCTCCAATGGTCCCATTCCGTAATGATGTTCATATGCGGAAAGGGCAAAGATGATTATCTCACCGGAGATGCTGCCAAACCAAACAAGACGGATGAAAAGTTCAAAGTCTGGAATGCCGAGAATAATATGGTCATGTCATGGCTCATTAATTCCATGACAAATGACATTGGAGAAAACTTTCTTCTTTATGGAACAGCAAAGGAGATTTGGGATGCTGCCAAGGAAATATATTCTAACAATGAGAATACATCGGAATTATTCGAGGTGGAAAGTGTTCTTCATGACTTCCGCCAAGGAGAATTAACAGTGACTCAATACTTCAACACTCTCAATCGGTATTGGCAGCAGCTAGACTTATTCAAGGAGCACAATTGGAGCTATCCGAATGATGGAATTAAGTATAGGAGATTTGGGATGCTGCCAAGGAAATATATTCTAACAATGAGAATACATCGGAATTATTCGAGGTGGAAAGTGTTCTTCATGACTTCCGCCAAGGAGAATTAACAGTGACTCAATACTTCAACACTCTCAATCGGTATTGGCAGCAGCTAGACTTATTCGAGGAGCACAATTGGAGCTATCCGAATGATGGAATTAAGTATAGACAAATAATTGAACGGAAAAGAATATACAAATTTCTGATTGGATTAAATAAGAACCTTGATGAAGTACGAGGAAGAATTTTAGGATCCAAACCACTACCAAATATCCGAGAAGTTTTTTCAGAAGTTCGGAGAGAGGAAAGTCGAAAGAAGATCATGATGGGATCTCAAGATTCTGTGACAAATCCTGAGAGTTCAGCACTTGTGGTGAGAGGGAATCCATCCAACAACAACGATCACAGACCAAAGAAAGGGCGACCATGGTGTGATCATTGTCGACGTCCTGGTCACACCAAGGACAACTGCTGGAAGATTCACGGCAAACCAGCAGACTGGAGGCCTTCCCGGTTTGCCAATGACAAAGAAGGACGTGGCAACCTTGCTTCAATGGATGAACAACCTCCACCCGAACCAACTCCCTTCAGCAAGGAACAGATAGAGATCTTGCAGAAAATGTTCAGCCAATCCTTGTCTGCACCAGCTCCCACTGTGGTTGGTACCGGATCCTTGGCACAAAAAGGTAATTTTTTAAGTGCTCTAAATGCTAACAAGGAGAGGCTCAGTCCATGGATTATAGACTCGGGAGCTTCTGATCATATGACAGGAGATGAGAAGCTGTTTTCAACTTATGCCCCATGCTATAAAAATTTAACTGTGCGAATAGCTGATGGGTCACTCTCAAAGGTGGCTGGTACAGGCTCGGTTCAAATTTCAGAGAACATCACTCTTGATTCCGTTCTACTTGTACCAAAATTAAATTGCAATTTACTGTCCATTAGTAAACTCACTCGGGATCTCAACTGTGTTACTAAATTTGGCTCAAATCTGTGTGAATTTCAGGTCTTGGACTCGGGGAAGACGATTGGCAGTGCTAAGATGTGTTCGGGGCTCTATCTTCTCGAGGTTAATGATCCTCCTCAAGGAGCAATTCATCAATCAGATTGTTCAGTGTCCAGAAGTCCTGTTTCCTTGTCTGTGAGTCAGTCTAATAAAGATAGTGCAATTATGTTATGGCACTATAGGTTAGGTCATCCAAATTTCTTGTATCTTGAGAAGTTGTTTCCTTCATTATTCCATAATAAAAATCCAAATGAATTTCAATGTGAGATCTGTCAATTCTCTAAACATACTCGCAATTCTTATCCTAACAGATCCTACAAAGCATCTCAACCTTTTTCCATGATTCATAGAGATATATGGGGTCCTTCTAGGATAAAAAAATATTACTGGTTCTCGCTGGTTCATTTCATTTATTGATGATCACACTAGACTCACATGGGTATTCCTCATGAAAGAAAAATCCGAGGCAAACCAGATCTTCAAAACCTTCAATACCATGATCCAAACACAATTCCAAGCAAAAATTCAAATTCTGAAAACTGACAATGCCAAAGAGTATTTCAATTCCAGCCTTAATGATTATCTCATGATTCATGGTATTGTTCACCAAAGTTCCTCTGTTAACACTCCTCAGCAAAATGGTATTGCCGAAAGGAAAAACCGGCATCTTCTTGATGTGGCTCGGTCTCTTATGTTCTCTACCCATGTACCAAAATATTTCTGGGGTGAAGCCATCCTTACTGCTGCATACCTCATAAATAGGATGCCATCTCGGATTCTTAACTTCCAGACTCCCTGTCAAATTCTCCTTCAGTCCTTTCCCACTACTCGTCTCATCTCTACCATCCCATTCAAAGTTTTCGGGTGTTCAGCTTTTGTCCATGTCCATCAACAACACCGGGACAAATTTGATCCTAGAGCTCATAAATGTATTTTCCTTGGATACTCTCCAACTCAAAAAGGATATAAATGCTACTCACCGGTCACTAAACAATTCTATCACTCCATGGATGTCACCTTCTTTGAGCAACAACCTTATTTCCCCAAATCTGATATTCAGGGGGAGACTAATTTTATCCTAGAATATCAGCTTTGGGATATTGAAGAATCACCTCATGTCTCTCCTAATTCTGACCAAACCTGCCCATCACTAAATCATGAATCACTTCCTCCTCAAAATCTCTCCCTTGAGTCTTCTTACTCCCTAGAAACTCAAGATCAAGCCAACAATCCACCTCAAAATCTGGACACACCTCAAAATCTAGACACTATTCAATCAACAAAGAATGATGAATTGATTACCTACTCAAGGAGGAGAAAGAACCAAAAGGAGAAGGAACAACAAGCATCTCTTGAGCAAACCCAAGAGTCTGACTCAATTCCTAGACCAAGTGAAGATCCACTAAGTAACACTAATCCCGAAACTAATGATGACAGTGGCCTTCCTATTGCTGTGAGAAAAGGGGTAAGATCATGCACAAAACATCCGATATACACATTTGTGTCATATGAAGGATTGTCACCGAAGTTCAAAGCTTTTGTTGTCAACCTCGACAACATCCAAGTTCCTAATAATATACAAGAAGCTCTCGGCTCACCAGAATGGAAATCAGCAGTGTACGAAGAAATTCATGCACTAGAGAAAAATGGAACTTGGGAAATCTCTGACTTACCAACTGGGAAACGCCCAGCAGGTTGCAAATGGATCTTCACAGTAAAATATAATGAAGATGGGAGTGTTAATCGGTTCAAGGCACGGCTGGTTGCAAAGGGATTCACCCAATCATATGGAATCGATTATGAGGAGACATTTGCTCCTGTAGCCAAGTTAAACACAATTCGGGTTTTATTATCTTTGGCTGCAAACCTTGACTGGCCTCTCCACCAACTAGATGTCAAGAATGCCTTTCTGAATGGGGACCTAACTGAAGAAGTGTACATGGAAATTCCCCCCGGATTTGAGACACAAACTACATGCAACAAGGTTTGTAAACTTAGGAGATCTCTATATTGGCTCAAGCAATCTCCAAGGGCTTGGTTTGAAAGATTCACAAAGGTTGTGAAGAAACATGGCTACTCTCAATGTCAGACGGACCATACACTATTTGTTAAACACTCTTCTACAGGAAAACTTGTTGTCCTCATAGTGTATATGGATGACATAATCCTAACAGGAGACTATGAAGAGGAAATCCGCACCATCAAAAGTTTACTAGCTGCAGAATTTGAAATCAAGGACCTTGGGAATCTTAAATATTTCCTAGGTATGGAGATTGCAAGGTCAAGAAAGGGAATCTCTGTCTCACAGAGAAAATATGTCCTAGATCTCTTAAAAGAGACTGGAATGCTCGGGTGTAAGCCGGCGGATACTCCTATGGATCCAACTATCAAACTAGGAGCTAAGGAAAATTGTGCACCCGTGGACAAAGGAAGATACCAACGATTAGTAGGTAAACTAATATACCTATCTCACACACGACCAGACATTGGATTTCCTGTTAGCATGGTAAGTCAGTTCATGAACAATCCAAATGAAGAATACATGGAAGCTGTGTATAGAATCCTGAGATACCTGAAACTAACACTAGGCAGAGGATTATTTTTTTAGAAGAACCAAAGAAGAGATATTGAAGTGTTCAGCGATGCAGACTGGGCAGGATCAATACAAGACCGAAGATCAACTTCAGGATATTGTACTTTTGTATGGGGAAATCTGGTCACTTGGAGAAGTAAGAAGCAGTGCAGAAGCTGAATTCCGGGCAATGGCACACGGTATTTGTGAGGGAATTTGGTTAAAAAGGGTGCTAAAGGATTTAAAATTTTCAGAGGAAGAACCTATGAAAATGTTCTGTGATAATCAATCAGCAATCAGCATTGCCAAAATCCAGTTCATCATGATAGAACAAAACATGTGGAAATTGATCGACATTTTATAAAGGAGAAGATAGAGGAAGGAATAATCAAGATGTTGTACGTGCCTACATGTCTTCAGACAGCAGACATCCTTACCAAGGCTCTACCGAGAAAGGTGTTTGATGATCTGAGTTCCAAGCTGGGGTTAATTAATATTTACCGCCCAGCTTGAGGGGGAGTGTAGAATTATAGAGAGATTTATGTTTGAGGATCCGTTAGCAATATTAGGGGCTAATATCGAGGAGATCTACAGCTAACAGATCAGTTTTTTCTCATCCCATGATTTTAGGAGATTTGGTAGTCTTTTACCAAATCTGTAGATATTAGTTTCCTGTTTTATAACTTTCAGTTTTAGGTAGTTCTGATTTCCTTATTAGCTGTAAATATCCCTAAAATAGATGAGCATTATCATCTATATAAAGAGGGGCCTGTAACCTTCTTTTTGATATAGTGGAATATTTACTCTTTCCTTCCACAAACGAGAGTTTCCTGTTGGTATATCCTTTGAATTTTCAATGTTGGGACAAAGATCACTTTGCATTGTTTCTTTGTTTTGCCTGCCCCAGATAGATTATATCTGTGCAACTCCGAGTGAGGCTACACATGAAAATAAAATATGTTCAATCCTAATTCTTGGAACCTGTAGGCATAAGATAGTGGAAGTAATTTTACTCCTCCCCTATTTTGCGTTCTAAGATGTAATGTCACGACTTATGACCTCATTCCAATATCTTGGGGACTACTTCAGTAGACTTTTCCCTCGCATTAGTTTCCCTTTCTCTGTTTGCAGTTTCAAACAATATATCTTCACTATAATTTTAATTGAAAAACCTAAAGAGTTCAGGAATGTAACAGCAAAGAACAAATAGGTGGAAAATTAAAAAAGATCGCTAAAACCTTAAAGATTAAGATTTAGATTGAGAAATTAAATCACACAGAACATAGCTAATTTTTCACATGCAAAACAGTTCTTTGCAAGAATGCATGTACATAGTTACAACCGGTAAACTAACTCTTCTGCACCACGTGGGCAAAATTCTCAAAATGACAACCATACCACCTTACAACCTGCTGCCAGAACTAAACAGCACAACGGATGTGCATGGACTATCAAACCAACCAACCCATCAGTTTGGAGCTGATTCTACTAGATGAGGAGGTATTTATTTTACATAAACTACACACTCTCGCAGAAAGAAGAGCAGCAATTAACAATTTGGTTTGCTTTTACACTATTTTAGAACGACGACGTACACGCCATAGTAAGGAACAACATGGTCCATAAGTTCCGAGATGATATTGAAGAGGGCAAGATTTACTACATATCCAATCTCAGAGTGGGATCATGTAATCACAAATTCCGACCAATCCCAACGGAGCAAAAGCTATTCTTCCAATTCAACACGAATGTCAAAGAAGTAATAGACACCCCAACAACATTTCCCACACAAAAATTCCATTTTTTTTATTCTGATCTTCTTGCTGGAAGAGTTAATGACAACTCTCAACTTAGTGGTATGTTAATTACTTGAAGTTCAAACTAATAAGCATAACATATCTTAATATTGAAACATATATACTGGTGCATTGTACAGATTTCATTGGCAAAGTCACTGGCATTGGACCTATTGAAAAGAAGTTTTCGGACAGTCATCCTATTAAAATAAGGAATGTTGAATTGCTTGCACCCAAGTAAGATAACATTTACATTCCACCAATGCGCTCATAAGATATTAATACACGCTCTTTTCCATTAACGATTGGTTTAACGATTCAGATCTCTTCAAGTAAGGCTTACAATGTGGGGAAAAGCTGCAACAGACTTGGAAGACAATGCTATTGCTGAGTCTGAAAGCATTGTTATTATGGTGGTCACAGCAGTGACTGTTAAGCTGTTTAGAGGTAAAATACATCATTGCTATAAGTATTAAAAGTTCAGCAAATTGAATGGTGGTGTTCTGTAGCTGTTACTGTATAACTTCAGTTCAAAATATGAATTTGTAAAGTCAATTGTAAAAAGTGATTCCAGCTCAGCTTATATTCTAACTATGCACATAATTATTCTTTGTTGACAACAACAGCTTCAAAGGTATATATGAACTTACAAATCCCTGAGTCCAAACAATTTGCAGAAAGGAAACTACAATGCTATCCGTACAAATACAAATACTAAGTACCTTTGAAAAAAAAATTAAAACAACTTACTACCGCAGCTGTGATATCTCCGGAAGTCAAATCCAACAACTAGAAAGCCAACAAACAAGTCAACTAACAATTGAGGAACAAATACAACACAATAGGAAGACAATTGAAGAGCTAAAAGACATGGAATGGGAATCGTCGGAACAGACAAGTCATTAAAATAACTGAAGCTTGAACCTATATAGCTTATTGCCAGCGTGACTAACAATGTTTCTCACTGACTACAATAGGACAAAATTGCTACCTATAAAGCAACGGTTGCATGCATTGAAGCACATTCCGGATGGTACTACAACTCATGCCAAATGTGTCTAAAGAAGCTAAAGCCAAAGGACGATACTCTGTGTGATAAATGCAACATTGTGGTTGAATGCCCATTGCAAAGGTAATCAACTGTCCAACCAAATAGGCATACGTACAATTGTGAATCTAATAGATATTGAAATATAATCAAACATATCCAACCTGAATGCAGATACAGGGTGCAGTTAAAAGTTACGGATTCGACAGGATATACTTCATTTGTGCTTTTTGATAAAGAATGTGAGAACCTGATAGGAAAGCCAGCAAGAGAGCTAGCCAACCATACAATACCGGTATGCTTTGTAAATACAAAAAAACTTTAGCACACTCACATTAATTAATCCCTACCACTACTAAGAAATGTTGAACATTTATTTTATGAATAAGATAGTGATAGCGCCACAGTCCCATTTAGATGTACATATTTCCTATTAGATTCTTTAACGCTGATGGGATTGTGGCGCTGCCATTATCTTCTTCCTAAAATAGATGTTCAACATTTCTTAGTAGTAGTAGTAGGGATTAATTAATGTGAGTGTGCTAAAGTTTTTTTGTATTTACAAAGCATACCAGTATTGTATGGTTGGCTAGCTCTCTTGCTAGCTTTCCTATCAGGTTCTCACATTCTCTATCAAAAAGCACAAACGAAGTATATCCTGTCGAATCCATAACTTTTAACTGCACCCTGTATCTGCATTCAGGTTGGATATGTTTGATTATATTTCAATATCTATTAGATTCACAATTGTACGTATGCCTATTTGGTTGGACAGTTGATTACCTTTGCAATGGGCATTCAACCACAATGTTGCATTTATCACACAGAGTATCGTCCTTTGGCTTTAGCTTCTTCGGAGACATTTGGCATGAGTTGTAGTACCATCCGGAATGTGCTTCAATGCCTGCAACCGTTGCTTTATAGGTAGCAATTTTGTCCTATTGTAGTCAGTGAGAAACATTATTAGTCACGCTGGCAATAAGCTATATAGGTTCAAGCTTCAGTTATTTTAACGACTTGCCTGTTCCGACGATTCCCATTCCATGTCTTTTAGCTCTTCAATTGTTTTCCTATTGTGTTGTATTTGTTCCTCAATTGTTAGTTGACTTGTTTGTTGGCTTTCTAGTTGTTGGATTTGACTTCCGGAGATATCACAGCTGCGGTAGTAAGTTGTTTTAATTTTTTTTTTCAAAGGTGCTTAGTATTTGTATTTGTACGGATAGCATTGTAGTTTCTATTCTGCAAATTGTTTGGACTCAGGGATTTGTAAGTTCATATATACCTTTGAAGCTGATGTTGTCAACAAAGAATAATTACGTGCATAGTTAGAATATAAGCTGAGCTGGAATCACTTTTGACAATTGACGTTACAAATTCATATTTTGAACTGAAGTTATACAGTGACAGTAACAGCTACAGAACACCACCATTCAATTTGCTGAGCTTTTAATACTTATAGCAATGATGTATTTTACCTCTAAACAGCTTAACAGTCACTGATGTGACCACCATAATAAAACTGCTTTCAGACCCAGCAATAGCATTATCTTCCGAGTCTGTTGCAGCTTTTCCCCACAATGTAAGCCTTACTTGAAGAGATCTGAATTGTTAAACCAATCGTTAGTGGAAAAGAGCGTGTATTAATATCTTATGAGCGCATTGGTGGAATGTAAATGTTATCTTACTTGGGTGCAAGCAATTCAACATTCCTTATTTTAATAGGATGGCTGCTCGAAAACTTCTCTTCAATAGGTCTAATGTCAGTGACTTTGCCAATGATATCTGTACAATGCACCAGTATTTATGTTTCAATATTAAGATATGTTATGCTTATTAGTTTGAGCTTCAAGTAATTAACATACCACTAAGTTGAGAGTTGTTATTGACTCTTCCAGCAAGAAGATCAGAATAAAAAAATGGAATTTTTGTGTGGGAAATGTTGTTGGGGTGTCTTTTACTTCTTTGACATTCGTGTTGAACTGGAAGAATAACTTTTGCTCCGTTGGGATTGGTCGGAATTTGTGATTACATGATCCCACTCTGAGATTGGATATGTAGTAAATCTTGCCCTCTTCAATATCATCTCGGAACTTATGGACCATGTTGTTCCTTACTATGGCGTGTACGTCGTCGTTCTAAAATAGTGAAAAAGCAAACCAAATTGTTAATTGCTGCTCTTCTTTATACGAGAGTGTGTAGTTTATGTAAAATAAATACCTCCTCATATAGTAGAATCAGCTCCAAACTGATGGGTTGGCTGGTTTTAAGATTGATGGCATCCCACATCCGGATGACGCGTACTTTGATAGTCCATGCATCCATTGTGCTGTTTAGTTCTGGCAGCAGGTTGTAAGGTGGTATGGTTGTCATTTTGAGGATTTTGCCTACGTGGTGCAGAAGAGTTGTTAGTTTACTTGTTGTAACTACGTACATGTATTCTTGCAAAGAACTGTTTTGCATGTGAAAAATTAGCTATGTTATGTGTGATTTAATTTCTTAATCTAAATCTTAATCTTTAAGGTTTCAGCGATCTTTTTTAATTTTCCACCCATTTGTTCTTTGCTGTTACATAACTGATTTAAGTTGAGTTTGACTATATTTCGTCAGAAACTGTGAGGTTTTTTTTTTGTAGACAATCAAAGTTGATAACAAAAAGGTTACGTTAAGATTACATTCCTGAACCCTTTAGATTTTTCAATTAAAATTACAGTGAAGATATATTGTTTGAAACTGCAAACAGAGAAAGGGAAACTAATGCGAGGGAAAAGTCTGCTAAAGTACATAGTCCCCAAGATATTGGAATGAGGTAGTAAGTCGTGACATTACATCTTAGAACGCAAAATAGGGAAGGAGTAAAATTACTTCCTCTATTTTATGCCTACAGGTTCCAAGAATTAGGACTGACATATTTTATTTTCATGTGTAGCCACACTCGGAGTTGCACAGATACAATGTCTGGGGTAGGCAAAACAAAGAAACAATGCAAAGTGATCTTTGTCCCAACATTGAAAATTCAAAGGATATACCAGTAGGAAACTGTTGGAAGGTACAAACTGCAAGAAGTGATCCAAAAGTAACTCAGCTTTTGGTGAATAGTATAAGTTTACCAAGGAAAGTTTCTCACACATATATATCCTAGATTGAGTATAACAGAGTTCATATTGAGTGAAATACGAGTGTTAGGTGCAAGAGGAGGAGGGAAAGTATTCACTAACATGTGTGATTTGTTTTTCAGAGGGCAATGGTGTTGAATTACCCACTAAAATTTTCTATTTTAGTTGCTTTCTCTAATGCAAAATGTTTTATTCTGTTGCATTTGACCCCTGTTTGGCAACAATTTCACGAGTTATGTTGTGCTTCCCAAATGTTGTAATATACTACATGTTATGGCTGTGTAGGACTTTGTACTTGCAGAAAAGAGCAATAACAAATTGCAGGTGACATTTGTGTATCACTCTGTAGAAACAGTCATTGTTGAAGCATATCAAGTCGGAATTTAGTTGGGGAATTGGTTTGTTCCAGTCTGGATTGTGCTCAAGTTTTATTGGGGAATGATTTTCTGTTGGTTTTGGCTAGTAATTTGGTGTGTCTACCGAATTTTGTTACTACTTGGCCAGAGGTTTTGGTTTCTGATCTCTGTTGAATTTGTCAAGTTAGCTGTTGCTTCCTTGGGGTTTGCTACTCAATTTGTGAAATGAAGTTTATAGTTCATGTTGATACAAAGGGTGAGAACAAATTGGTGGTGTGGATTTTTTAATATGAGAAGGTGGATTTTTTAATGTGAGAAGCTGAGATAGGATGTCCCAGATGCTGAGAATTTTATGGACTTCTGCATTACTGGCGCTAAATATATGGAAACTCGTCATCTCTAAGGTTAGACACTCAGAGGATTGCTGAGGCTCTGCTTGTTGTTGTTTTTCCAGGAGATCAATGTGGTGTGACTGCTTATGTTTACCTATGTCGGAGGAATATTACTAATAAGTCTATCCTTTGTTATAATAATGAAATTGGGGCATTCCAATAGCAAATTTTGAGAGTTCTTCCTAAATTGATAAATAAATGAATACCAAATTTTGACAGCCTCACAAAGTTATAGCTATTGTGAACTTATACAACACCAGACTCTGCATGTTTAGCTAACTTGACAGGGGTACTAATGGCACTCTAATATCCATAAATCTTGAAGTTACGTCACATGCAAAACCTAAATACAAAAAACAAAAGCAAGAATGAACAATTACCAACTCGAATTCAGTAGAGAACAAACACTTAGGCAGTTTCAATTCTGGTGTGGTCACGTAAGATTTTTGGCTGGCATATAGAGAAGCTGATGTGGCAAGCTGTAGGGGAAGTGTTTGCTTCTGTAATTAATCATGAATGTAGGGAAGAGAATTAAAACAACAGGATGATGTGTGGAGTGATTTTGTTTTGGGATCGGATCATGGTCTGTGCTGAATATTTAAAGTTGGAAGATTGGATTGAGATCGATGTTTAATCATTTGCCTAAAGTATATGGAGTCATAAGTTATTGTACAAGTTTTCGAGGGATCAATTACTAATGCTTTATTTGTCTTTCAGGGTCTGGAAGTGGTTCGTGTGTTGAGTGCTTTGAATCTGTTGTGCTTTGCTTTCTGGGGGGATATTGTTTAGGTGTCCTATTTCCAGTTTCGGTTCCCAAAGGAAACTGACTATTAAATCTCTTTCACTCAGAAGTTAAAACGGTTTTTGGCCTCTTAATCCACTCGAGTCTGATTTTCCATGGCGCAACTTGTTTTTGCTAACGGTCACTGATAGAATGGGGGTGAGAAGGTATTGTCATTAAACTCAATTGAATAAGCTTTACGATTTGTTGTTCTCTTTTTGTCCCGAGTATGGATCTGGAGTCCAGCTATTGTCAATCTTGGAAGGCTAATTGAAACAACTTGTATGTGTCGGACTAGTTTCGAAATTGTGCTGCTATGTTGAGCTTTTTGGTTGGGTTGCTATGCTGTCTACTTTTGATTTAGAGGTTTTTTTTTTTTTTTTTTTGGATTTCCGTTGGTTTCTTCCTAATCTAACATAAAGCTGACTAACTACCAACTCTACAAATGTTGTGGTTTAATTTTCCAAGTGTTGTTATTCGGTGATCCTGGTATTTATGGATTCATTAGGGGCTGCTTTACTCCTTGTGTGAATTGTGCCAGTATTGTTGATTCTTTGATGTAACTTGCTGTTGGCCTTGTGCCAATATGTTCATAAAATATTGCTTAGCAAGGGGGAAGAGGCAAATGAGCAAAAAAATGTCTAATCACACCTGTGGGAAGCAAGTTTGGACATCTTTGAAAATTAATTAATTTTTAAATTTGTTTTGTAAAATATTAGTACTAACTAATGTGTATGGACACATTTCAACAGAAATAGTTTTGGAACCCAAAATCGCCGGTTACATTTACAATGTCCATCTCAACCACACCCCTTGCATCTTTTGCCACCATATGCATATACAAATATATACTCCTACACATGTCTGAGATTTGTTAATATAATGCTGGACTTCTGGTCTGTCTGTCCAATCTTTTTAAGAGCCTTATGGTTTTGGGTTTTTTAGAATTCAACCAATTTTCCTATTTTCTATATTCTGCTATTTAATTTCCTTCAGGTAACATCATAGGGATATTTGATTCTTTCACTTCACATACATTCTCTTCTTCAATTCTCCATGTTGCCTTTCATTAAGTTTAGATTTTGCAAAACAACATTTGGGTATCATTTTCAAGCTAGGAATTTGAGATAGCATAACAGCATAGTAACAACTTGAAAGAACACCATTTATGCATAAGTTTACAGAAACAATCATTGTTGAAGCATACATATATATATATATATATATACATACATATCAAGCCAGAAATAATAAAGCAATGACAAATGTAGGGTAGAGTATTAAAATAGCAGTTTGCTATCAATTTGCAAACACAACCTTCCAATTGCATAAAGAAACATTCTAAGAGGCAAATAATCAAACAATGGCCAATCAAAATTTTGGACAGGTAGTGTCAACTATTTGTATCAATAAGTTCCAAGAAATAGCAGAACACAATGAAGAATTAACAACTCAGAAGAAACAGTGGGCACTTGATGACATACCTGGTTGAACCACCAATTGGTTGAATTTGAACAGAATTTCTTCTCTTTCCCAACCACGTTTGAAGGGATACAGAAATATAAAAAACAGAGACGGAGGAATGCACACACAAAAGAGGAAGGTAGAAAGAGGCATAATAATTCAATGAATGAGGGAGTGGAGGGGGCTGCAATAAATGAGGGAGGGGTGGAGTTTGCGTGTACATCTGCAATGTGTAGATTTAACACAGAAGTGGAATGGGCTCTAAATTTGGCAAAGAGAACGATAGAGGAGGCTGAGAGAGAGAGACAGAGTTGATTATCCTGTTGAATAATGCTACCTATACGCACTTTTCTACACACTTTTTGGCACACTATGCTTTAAATGCAGTTATCTTGTGCTGTTTAAAATTTTCACATTTTTCTGTGCACCACTTACACAACACAAGGTACATGCATTAAAAGTTGTGTGTCAAAAAGTGTGTAAAAAAATGTGTATACCTAGCATTACTCGCTGATGTGGCAAGATGTGAATAGAGGAGCTGATGTGGCAAGCCACGGGGTGTTGTTTTGGGAAAATGCTAGACCCACATATTGAATCACACATTTTTTCTCCATACAATTTTAAATGCTTGTATCTTGTGCTGTTTGAATATTTTACACTTTTTTGTGCCTCATTTATACAGCACAAGATACAAGTATTTAAAACTGTGTGTGAAAAATGTGTGTGATTCACTGTGAGTCTAATAGTGCTCGTTGTTTTGCTCTTGGATGTGTGATTTGTTTTACACAAACCTTAATAGAAGCTAAGAACTCATTCCTCACAACTCAGTCAAATAGTTTTATTGTTAGCCAAAAAAATATATATATATTTCAAATAGTTTTATGGAAAAATTGTTTTACAATGTTGTTTATGCATTTAAAAAGAAGGAGAAATTATAAAGAAAAGTTTTCAAAAGTAGTAAACTTGAAAGAACTATAGTTCTCTCTGCATTGACTCGTGTAAACCACAGTGCAATACGATCACCTGTCAATGTTGCAACTTTATCCTAAGGGACAAAGTCGAAAGAGAGAAATTAGGATTAATTCTCCTAAAATAAAAAATAATATATAAATAACTTCTTAACCTAATGGTTGCCCATTATATAAGGGAGTAATGCTATGTTTCTCAATTTTTTTTTAAAAAAAGTGCTTCTCAACACATGTGGTAGTGGGATCCTCTTCAATAGTAGTGGGATCACTTCAACATCAACCAATCAAAATTAACTGGGCCCACTACCACATGTGTTAGAAAACACTTTAGGAAAAAAAAAATTTAAAAATCATACTCACATTTTACTCTATATAAGCTGGGTTAGTAAAAATAAGTATCACAGTGTCTCATATATATATATATATATACAGACTACAGTCAGGCTATAAAGAGGGCGCCCGCTCTTTATTAAAGAGAGGACTTCTGTTTTAGCCGTCGGATCGTGTTTTCATTAATGGCAGTTTTGTTATTTCACAGTTTTTTAACACAATCTAACGGCCAAAACAGGGGTCATTTCTTTAATAAGGAGAGGTGGCCCTCTTTAGAGAATCTTTGATATTACGTATGTTAACTTATATATCTGGATCAAATATGTATATATATATATACATACGAATTTGTATATTCGGTATAAAAATGGTTGCTTCACTTTTATAATACTTATATTCGACTAATCTATGTACCTATGAATCTGCATATGTATGTATATTGATGTACATTGTGTATATTGTATATGCAACTATAAACGATACAATTTGTTAAGGAGAAAGTGTTTGTGAGTTAGGATTTGTCGAGGTAAGTGGGTTTGAAAAGTAGCTTGATTAAAGATTTCTTTTATTCATTGGTCCTTATATGTCATTTTGTATTGGGGTAAAGTTGTAATGCAAAAAATAATTAAATGGTGGGTGTAAAGACTAAAATAGGTGGGTGTTAATAGAATTACCCAAAAAATTATTTGATTACTTCTTCGTTGTTTTCATAAAAAGTTCATATGATGATGTTCATATCAATTTAGAAAAATCACAACAAAATTAGGGCAAAGGCAAGGGCAAGCATATGTTTTACGGAGAATTCTATAGTATGACCAAGCGCGCGAGCATATCTTTTAAGGAGAATTATACGATATGACCACACACGAAGTTTGGTAGTATCATACGACCAAAATAGGGTACAATATTTTGTGACCCTATTTAGATCACAAACATTGCACTCGGTCCCAAAACATATTAGTCAAATCACAAAAGTAGTCCTATAGGTTACAAAACACTGCACCCATGTTTTTTACTTAGGTGTCAAACCATTTGTGGATACCGGAATCGGACCACTTCTCTCTCTTGTTTGAGATTGTTTAGAAATTGATTTGAATCAAGGGAAGAAAACGAAAGGTCTGTTGAAAACAGATACAGAGTCGCCACTTGGTCTTTAAGGAACCAAGAAACCTAATTTTGACTCACCCAAGCGGATAAGGGCACCGACCCTTCATTACCAAAGAACTTGGTTCGGGGTTTTGGTACGAGAGAGGAAGGAGCCTTTGTCGCGACTAAAACACCCTCAACTCGCCCCGTCTTTCGACGGGCCTCAATTAGCATCCAAATAATCATCTTATACTATGTTTGGTTCGACAATTAATACTATTGTAGTACATTACATCACATAAGAAAACTTGAAATTGGAAGATCAAAAGATAAGATATCATTCATAAGATCTAAGCCAAATATCATGCAATGTAAAGTGAAAGATCACACAAATAAACCTAGGAAAAATCGTCTAATCATGTATCAAATAATCAAGACTTCCTAATCTAAAGGGGGGACATGAATTGTTATTGAAACAAGTAAGCAAAGAAATCAAAATATGCTTAGCAAGGCTAGGGTGATGCATGTTATTCTTTGATAAAAGAAGACCTCTCAATCCCCGGGACGGATGAGAAAGGATGAGTAGATCAAGGGGAAGCATGAACGAGTGATCGAGTTCATTCCTTATAATCTCCTTAGATTAAGAGTTACAAAAACCCCAAATCTTGCATGAATGCAATGTATGTATCTAAAAATGTGCAAAGGTTGTAGTGTGTTTTGTGTACATGGATTTCTAGAATGGCTTAGAAGTCTAAAATGGGTAAGAATGAATGAATGAAATCAACATGGGATATATACAAATGTAGTATGAACCACTTCCTAGGATATGAACTAATTTGGAATGCATATAAGCCTCAAATCAAAGAATGAAAGTTAAAGTGTACTTGCTGTGAATAGTGGACAGAACAGTAGCATGATCTTTTGGAATTTGAAAAGAGGGGTTAGGAATGTTTTCAATGCATGATTTTTTATGGAGATGTTCCTTATTGTGTCTAGAACACAACCCAAAAGGCCAATCTTGAATAGCTATCACAGATTGAGAGAAATTACACAAACAATAGAGGTCACTCAGAAACAGAGTTCGTACTGTCGTCTGAAATGTTAGAAAATCTTAGAAAATGAAAAAGAATGATCTAGAGGCCCATTTTATACAGAAAGTTTCCTAAGACATTGAATTTTAAGGGAAAAATAAGTTAGGACCACCTCTTTTGGAAATGTTTTCTGGAAAAGAGGTCGTAAGTTGACCTAGCTGTTGTGACAGCAAAAACAGAATGTTTGGAAGGAATGTTGGGACCCAAATGGACCATTTCCAAGTACTTCCAAGTCAAACCAAAAATCATGGGTGTTCTCCAATGAGTTAGGAAGACTTTCCAAGTGGCCTTGTATCTATATGTTGAGTATTGTGTTCTAGAAAAATCTTTGAACTCAACTCAACTCACTCACTGTTTTGACTCATTGTTTTGAAGATTTTGGAGAAAACAAAGTTTTGTTTCTTGAAACCAAATGAGAGGGATTGAGAGGGGTTTTGAAATAGATGTTTTGAAAACATGTTTTCAACACTCAATAAGGATCATAGCCACTTAGAATACCTTCATCAAACTCATCATTTAAGAACCTCCAAGATTGTTGGAGAGATTTATTTTATTTTTGGGCATAACTTCAATACATTCCAAGAATACCTTGGAAGTATTGAGGTTATGATCATCATCTATCAAACATGTTTTTGAGGTCAAGAGCTACTATCCATAAGGATTCACTCACCCCAAACTTCATGTCATCACTTAGATGATGATGAACTAGTAAGTAGATAAAGAAAAGAAAAAGAAATGAGATAAGGAGAGATGAACATATATATAATCAAAGCAAGTAAATAGCAATCAATAGATGATAATCAATGTGATTTTGGACTTGTAGCTTGGTGTTTCACTCATAGATTTTGACATTTGGACATGGAAGTAGCTTCCTATCTCATGAATGCTCAAGAATGAGGGTTGGAGTGGACTTTGAATGTGAAGTATATAGAAGGATGATGGAAGAAAACAAGAATAAAACTCACTTTCTTATGAAAAATCAAATGGGAGAAGCTCCCTTTCTCTCTTCTAAACCTATCTCTATCTCTCTTCTTCTCTACAACTTTTTAAGCTTTGCACTTGGCCCCCCCAAAATGAAGAGCAATGGGGGGTTTAAATAGGCCAATTTGGGGTGGTTTTGGGGTTTTAGAAGTACTCCCATTGGTCCCAAACAACTGTGAACATAAAACTATGTCGTTTTGGCTTTCAATTAATCAAATTGGACCCCCAAAAAAATTACAAAAATGGACTCTGCGAGGGATGAGTGCCGCGGCGGCACTGCTCCTCAGAAGCCCAGAAAATTACGTTTAGGCCCCCAGAGGTTCCGGTATTCGCGAAAAGGCCCTATTTCGTCCGAAATTCACAGAAAATGCATACGAACTCCAAATTGAGATTGTGATATACCGTTGGAAAGGTAATGGAGTCTACTTTACATAAAAAATAGTTCGGGGATAGGTCACTTTGAAAAGTTTTGCGGTATTCGCGATAAATGCTGATTTGATCGCCTTTTTCGCCTTGGGAAATTCAAAATAAATTCGTTTTAAATCCAGGAATTATGTGCGATATACCGTTGGAAAGCTATTGACCTCTAGTATCCATGAAAAATATTTGAAAATTGTTTCGGTGCCCCGATTCCAAAGTCAAATCTTGGTCAAATTGGTCAAACCTGGGATTCCCGGGAAGTTCTGGGAACCTCCGGGAGCTCCCAGGAGCCGACGTTTTCGCTCGATTCTCTTTTAAAACTCATTTTAATACTTTTCTAATGATTCTGGTGAATTCGGAAGATTTCGGTCAAACTTGGTCAAATTTGGTCAAACCTGGTCAAACCTTGGTCAAACCTAGTCAAACCAGTCAACGGGGACTTTCGGGGAACTTCCGGGACTTCCGGGGGTCTCTGGGAGCTGACGATTTCATCCAGTTTTACTTAAAAACTCATTTTATCATTTTTATTACGACATAGCATGTTTTCAAAACTTCGGAACCAAATCTGGGAGTCTTCGGGCTTTCAGGGGCATTTTGGTCAATCTGAGCATTCTGAGAGATAGAGCTGACTTCCAGGAGTCCTTTTGAGTCTTTTACGATCATTGTGAACCACCAAGCTATGGGTCTCCTAAATATGATAGCCGACAAAATGGGGTGTCTACAGTTTGCCCCTCTTTGGCAGGAACTTGCGAGGCAACGCATGTCGCAAGCGAGTGCCAAAGTTTTGAAGAGACAGGTCTTTTGGAGGCTATAGATTTAGGATAAAAAGCGTTGCAAAAGATGCAATGATGCTGAGGCTAGTGCTGGTCGTGCTCTGCGTGAGCTGCCTACGTATCCCAAGAGGAATCAGACCAGGACGTAGTTCAGGGCACAAAGGAACAAATCACACATGCACAACAAGACATGCGGATGCTATGCTATGAGGATGATATGCAATGCATGGATGTGATATGAATTGTGTCATGGGTCCTATCATGCCTAGTGTCATGACCCTAGTATGAGCAGGTGCTGTGGGGTGTACCACTCCGAGTGGACTTGTGTCGTGCCTGTATTGTGTTCTAAAACGCTTGTGGTCCTAGTACATGTGTTCAGTGCATTTGCCACTCTCAGTGGGCTTGGTGATCTATGCTTCACTATGACTAATAGACTTGTGAGGGAGCTCGACCTGGAGGTCTTACTCAAGGAAGAGCGTGGTGCTCAAAGTGATACTGTGGTGCTCAAAAGAATGCTTATGGTGTGTTTGCCACTCCAGTGGGCTTTGTGATTTGTGTGTGTCGCAACCGATGGGCTATGTGTCATGTTGGGTGAAATAATTCTTGACTCGTGCTCCTCTTAGTCGTGACACTATGGACTCGGTGACTCCCAAAGTCTCAACGGTGCTTCTCAATCCTCAATTCTCAATGGCGCTTACGTTGTTCCTCGAATCTTTGACGGTGCTTTCTCAAGGCTTCTTGATTGTCAACGGTGTTCTTCAAATCTTAACGATGCTTCTCGATTTTTCCATGATGCTTCTCAACAAATCTGATGTTCCTCAACCCATCCGATATTCCTCAACTCTTCAAAGACGCTTCTCAACAAATCTGATGTTCCTCAACCCATCCGATATTCCTCAACTCTTCAAAGACGCTTCTCAACAAATCTGATGTTCCTCAACCCATCCGATATTCCTCAACTCTTCAAAGACGCTTCTCAACAAATCTGATGTTCCTCAACTCATCCGATATTCCTCAACTCTTCAACGACGCTTCTCAACAAATCTGATGTTCCTCAACTCATCCGATATTCCTCAACTCTTCAACGACGCTTCTCAATAAATCTGATGTTCCTCAACTCATCAAATCTGATGTTCCTCAACACATCCGATGTTCTCTTCAACAATACTCTCTTCTGATGTTCCTCGACACATCTGATGCTCTTCCTCAACAACACACTTGGACTTTGGGCACTAAAACGCATCTTATCAACACTCCTTATCAACACATCTAGACTTTGGGCCCTAAAACACCTCAACAACACGTCTCATCGACACACCTTATCAGCAATAGTTTCTCGGTGTTGGCGATATTTCCTCCGATCGGCCGCCTTGAGAAACAAGTGTCGGTTTGTAGTTTGCAACCACTTACGAGTCTATGCCACTCGTACCTGGGACATTCTCATGTTATGACCTTGACTGGTGTAGTAATAATGTTTGGCACTTCTGCTTATATCCAAAGTTTTTTTTTTTTTTTTTTTTTTTTTTTATAATTGGGAATCACCTTTAACCCACACATTTGAGACCATCAGGACAAATGGACTTAACAGGAACGACAAGGAAAGTTGGGTTAGTTTGTATGAAACCTCGGTCTCTGACACACTTGTGATCAGATTACTACTGACTCAAATAAAGAAGGATTGACTTGGACATGAAATTCTCAAATTACCACGATCCAAAGTGCCTTTACCATGAATGATGTACCGCTCATCTTTTATGTTCACTCCTCATCTTGATATGTCAGCACTTTGCTAATAAATCTGGTTTTTTTGAAAATTCCTCCCTACTGATCTAATCAATTTCTTTGCTTCTCCCAAGATATGCTTTGAATTAGTGCCTTAGCTTATAGAATAAAAGATGCTCCATTTTTATCTGTTCAAGACAATGTTGTGACTTGAAGGCTTACCTTTGGTGTATAGGGATCGGGTGGCAAACGAAGTTTGCCCCTAGTTTAAAGGGCATGAAGTGGGATCGGTAGGCAAACGAGGTAAATGACCGAAGTTTGCCCCTAGTTTGGAGGATGGTTTATTGGAGGTTTTGGGCAAACGAGGTAGGTGACCGAAGTTTGCCCCTTGTATGAAAGGTAGATAGTAAAAGTCAGGCAAACGAGGCGGGTAGCCGATGTTTGCCCCTAGTGTGGAAGGTGATTTTCTGGCTTGAGGCATGGACCGTGACTTTAATCTCTCAAATGCTCATAACTTTTGCCTAGGCACCAGTGAGGTGACCTAGCAAGCTCTTTTCTCTCTTTTGTTATTACTCACCTTGGATTTAACTCTAATTTTGCCTAGGCGTCCTTTCGGATTTTCGACCTAGCGAGTCATCCTTTTTTTTCTTTTTGTAAGTCTGCCTACGTACCCCCAAGTGGGGATCAGGTCCAACGTAGTTCGGGCCATGGTCGGAAAGAAGCGGGTTGATTTTTAGGTAGGTGGGGTGACTGAACCATTGTGGTTGCCTACGTATCCCCGAGCGGGAATCAGGTCGAGCGTAGTTCAAGGCAAGGCTTGAAGGAAATTGGTTTGATTATGATGGTGTTGACCGAACCGATGTGGTTGCCTACGTATCCCCGAGTGGGAATCAGGTCGAGCGTAGTTCAAGGCAAGGTCTGAAATAAGGGGTTAGAGGTATGAGGGTTTTTCAAACCAATCGTCAAAGGAGTTCAAACTTGAGCCACTTGTGGTAACTTTGAATGAAAGGATTTAGTTTCAATCTCCCTTTCTTTTCTTTTTCTTTTTCTTTTTGTTTTGTTTTGAGAATTGATCCTTTTCACTTTTGCCTAGCCAGTCAATTTTGCCTTTTAATGTAGTCGATTCTTGTGAAATCTTTCAATCGCAATCTCAGAATTTCAGAATGTGCATGTCAGCTCTCGGAATTTATTTGTGGTCATTCTGTGCCTTTTGAAATGTGACCTTGGCACGTTCTTAAGATGTATTTTGAAGCGTATGATTCTATCAAAATTTTCCTCCAACATTTTGACTGGCTACGGTCAGATTTTGGAAATCAACACCTTTTTCAGCTCTAACTTTTGCCTAGGTGCCCTTTCGGGTTTTCAACCTAGCGAGCTTTTTCTTTTCTTTTCTTTTCTTTTTCTTTCTTTTTTTTTTTGAAAGTGGAGATGAAACTCACTGAAATGTTTGGCTACCATCAAGGGCTAAGTTCGCATTGCTTTTCAATCAGACAGATTGCGTGACTCCCAATTGGATTGGGCTTAAGGCTTCGAAATGGTGGAAAAAGGGTGTTGGTGTAATACCCTGTATTTTCGGATGCATGGTTATATAAATAAGACCCTGTATGCTTGTGTGAAACCTTGGTGAAGAATCTTTCTCGAGCGATCGAACTCACTTCGATCGATCGAGCATTGTGCTTTCTCAATCGATCGAACATACTTCGAGCGATCGAATCTCTGCCGACCTGATTCTGTGATGTGTACCCTTTCCCGAGCGATTGAACTTCTTTCAATCGATCGAACCTTAACCGACCTGTTCTCAATCGATCGAACTCATTTCGATCGATCGAACGTTGTATTTTCAGTTTACGTGGTTGCCACCTGCCCTTCTTGTTTCCCTATATATATACGTGTGTTTTGTGTGTGTGTGGTGTTTTGCCAGTTTAGAGTTAGAGAGAGAGAGCTTGTGTGTGTATGTGTGTTCCATACATATATATATAATCGTATGTGTGTGTGTGATATATATATATATGTGCTTAAGAAGAAGAAGAGAACAAGAAGAGGAGCAGAAGAAGAGGAGAATAGAGACAGAGAAGAGAAGAGGAGAGAAAGAGAAGAAAGAGAGAGGAAAGAGAACTCACCATAGCCGCCACCGCGGAGCTCGGAACGCCGCCACCGGACCACCGGAGAGAGGTGAGTTCATTAACTCACTCGAAGAATGATTCTAGGGTGTTATATGTGTGTTTAGAACGTGTATATTGTGACCCCGAGATCTTTGTTCGTCGCTGCCAAGTTTCTGGGTAGAAGATGATGTTCGAGCGATCGAACTATTCTCGATCGATCGAACTTACCGCTTCCTCAATCGATCGAAGGAACTTCGATCGATCGAAACGACTTTTCCTCGAGCGATCGAAATGACTTCGATCAATCGAACTTCGTTTGACTTCAATCGATCGAGAGGACCTCAATCGATCGAACCTTGCAGAACATGTTTATTTCCTGTTGATTATAATATGAACTGTTTAGTTGATTAAATGTTGATCCATGCTTTTATTATGCGATATTGTTAATTTAAGAGATAGTGCAACACTGTTATGAGATGAACTGTTTAACTGTTACATGATAATATTGCTGAACTGAATAGTAGAATGGAACACGACAGCATGCTAATAATCAGAAATGAGTAGATATGTTGAATACAGAGCATGTGGTATTTCCTGTACTTAGTAGATGAGCATTACACAACATGTGGTCAGATGCATGGGATAGTGTTATAAAGAGACAAGAGAATCTGATGAGAAATGGGATAGTATTATGACGAGACAAGAGAATATGATGAGAAATGGGATATGTGCTTCAATGTGGAATAATGAGATATTGGTACTTTGGATCCGTGGGATCAACGGCTGACGAGCCGGGTGGACGTGGGATGGTTAGAGTTCCTAGTGCGCCTCTCGCTGTTGAAGACGTCCAGTGATGCGTATGCACTATTGAAGACGTCCAGTGTACCGTTGAAGACGTCCGGCTAGTGCTCTAATGTATTCTCAGCTGTGTAGACGACCAGTGAGGATATACACAGCGTAGAAGACGTCCGTTGTGCCGCTTCCATCGTTTACAGATAGGTGGTACCGTGTAGACGACCGGTAACCCTATCAAGGGATTGTGGGACCTGCTGCCTAGTCGGGTGATTCCGATTGGCAGTATTGTATCGACGAATGGATATCAGATTGGAATGATGGGATTGACGCATGGATACAGAGATGGATAGAGATATGAATATGAGTACGGATATGATGAGATAAAGGTTCAGTCGTGGATTCAGCGTCCCGACGTAAAGGTAGATGCATGGGTGGTTGCACGGTTACACGCATGGATTTGGTGAATACATGATGAGATATTTATACCATGATCTTTATTATTGAGTTCATTTAATCTGTTTCCTGTTATCGATGAATTCATGCATAGTTTAATGAGACCTCTGCTATGTCCGTGAGTGACGTCATTTGATAAGAGATTAACCGCATTTTAAGATGCTGAACAATAGCGGTGAGGAGTGTTGTTTAATGTACTCACTCAGCTTTGTATTCGAAGCTGATGGCCTTTATTGCCCTGGACATTCCAATGTCTAGAGCTTGGCAGGACTTGAGGACGGGAGACTGATGTTCTGCCGGTCTTGGAGCTGAAGGCTTGGAGAAGAAGACGTGCTGCTTGTAATAGTTAGTTGGTATATCTTTTGTATTGCTGTTAGTATTGTTATAGTCCTGAGACTATAAGCCAGCTGTTGTAATAGTTTTAGTAGACTTTTATAATTGGTACTTGGGCATTTGTTGCTTCCAAACCTTTTATAGTTTCCGCTGTAGCCTCTGATTATGTTAATAAGATATGTTCTATGAATAGCATCCTCCCTATCGTGGTGTTTGTTGGTTGATTAGATGACAATGCGGTTATTCACCCGTCATTCCCTATGGACCCATAAAGGAAATTTATTTTTCCCTATTTATGCTGCTCCGGGGCGTGACAGGATTTTTGGTATCAGAGCCTAGGTTTTAGTTAACCGCTTGTCTTTTGTGTTAGAACCCGAATTCTAAGATAATATCGGTAGCATGAAGATTAGCTGAGATGAGATAGAACTGTTATCTTGTCACTCTGATAAGAGGTTAGAAGGATCTGTCTGAGGATGTTTCTTTGGAAGGTAGTAACTGTTGGAACCAATAAGAATTTGGATAGCTGAGTTCGCGGAGAACAGGCATCGAGAGTTAGTTGTGGTTGTGGAGATCCTATATATATAGAGCTGTTGGATGTTAGACGCTGATGAATTTCTGAGCGATCTCGGAACAGTCAGTATGTCCTAGAAATAGAAAGAGGATAAGGATAAGATTATCCTGTTACCTTTAGTCACATGTTAGTTGAGTGGTCTCACATGTTAGTTGAGCGGTACTCGTAGTTTGGAACTTGAGAATAGAAATAGAATGTGTCGCGCCCGCGCAGCTGTCGCGCCCGCGCTCTCGGCAGCGGCCAGGCCGTCGGTGTGTGGGCCCGGCTTCTTTTGAAAGTGGGTGAATTGCGACTTGATTTTTATTGGGAGTAATGAAAAGAGTATGGTAGGGCCAATTTGAAGTGTTCAGAGTCGCCACCTAACATTTTGGGTGTTAGGACCCCTGCAAAGACAATTAAAATAATTCATCTTTGACTTTTGAAAACAGTTTTGAGAAAAGTGGGCCCTTTAAAAGTGTGACTCTTGATAGCCATGCAAAAACCAGAGATCTTTAAATTATGGGTTCGGGGACTCGATTATGTCGAGGAAAGGTGTTAGGCACCCTCGAACATCCATGCAAAGCATGGTTGCCAATTCTAGTGATTTTCATGATAATGGGGCATAAATAAAAGAAATAATGTGCGAGAATGTACAAGTGTTGGAAAAAAATGTGGTTATGGCCGCACCCAAGTGAGGGGTTGCATACGTATCTCAAGTCGAGAATCAGGCCGTACGTAGTTCTGTGCTGTGTATGTGCGTGAGTGTTTTAGTCGATCTAGACCGTGAGTGTGTAAAATAGTATTTTGAGTAAAGTCGGTGTAGCTAGGAACTTTAACCTGTGCGGTGTAGTCCTAGACTTTAACCTTTGAGAAAGTAGTGAGTTGTGAGAAAGTGTTTTTGAGTAAAAATCGGGATAGATCGACCGTGCGACGAGTTTTTTTTGTATTTTTTGTTTTTATGATTTTTTGTCCTTTTGTTTTATGTGCCGGAAGTAAGGGTCGGTGCCCATTAAGAGTGTGAAGGCATACCTGTCTTACCTGTGCTGTTTGTAGATTCCAAGCAAAGTACCGGAAGTACGGGTCGGTGACCATGAAGTTTGAGAAATGTGTACCGAAAGTATGGGTCGGTGCCCAGTGAGTGAAAAAGCGTGCCGGAGTAGGGTCGGTGCCCAGTGAGTGAGAAAGTGTGCCAGAGTATGGGTCGGTGCCCAGTGAGTGAGGTGTGTGCCGGAAGTATGGGTCAGTGCCCAGTGAGTGAGGTGTATACCGGAAGTATGGGTCGGTGCCCAGTGAGTGAGGTGTATACCGGAAGTATGGGTCGGTGCCCAGTGAGTGAGGTGTGTGCCGGAAGTATGGGTCAGTGCCCAGTGAGTGAGGTGTATACCGGAAGTATGGGTCGGTGCCCAGTGAGTGAGGTGTATACCGGAAGTATGGGTCGGTGCCCAGTGAGTGAGGTGTGTGCCGGAAGTATGGGTCAGTGCCCAGTGAGTGAGGTGTATACCGGAAGTATGGGTCGGTGCCCAGTGAGTGAGGTGTATACCGGAAGTATGGGTCGGTGCCCAGTGAGCGAAAAAGTGAGTTAGAGTGATATTACCTGTGAAGAAGGGGGCTATTGAAGCCCAATCGGTAATTGTTGAGAAAGAAAACCGAGAAACGTAGCAGAAATAGTCCAATAAGACCAAAGTCGTACTTCGACGCGAAATCGACTTGAATGGACGTCATAGTTGGATCCAGAAGGGCCGAAATAGTCAGAATAGTCATAAGGCGGGCCGAAAGGGTCCGGGCTGAGTTGAGCGGGACCCGCGGGGGTTAGAACTGGCCGGGAGAGCCTGAAATGGACTTATAGAATTCCAAACAGCCCTTTAAATTTAGATTCAGCCAATTCTGAGGTGACCGGTGCGTCCGGAACGGCCAAATTAGCTGGGAACAAGTGTCCGTTCATTGAAATCTGGACCCGGGATGGAGAAAATTGGAAAAAACCAAAAGTGGGGCCCAAGTGCCACGTCAGCATGCCACGTGTCAGTCAAAGACACGTGGCGCCTTCTGGTTTGCTGGTCAAAGCTGACGCGGCGCTGACTGGATGTGCTGACTGGGCAGATGGTTGACACACGGCAGCCTCTGATTGGTTGGTTGGTGTAGACGCGGAAGTGACGTGGCAGACACGTGGCATAGACACGTGGCAGAGAATGACACGTGGCAGGTTGTGATTTGTCAACGAACTCTGACGTGGCGGTGACGTGGCAGTACGAGACATGACACATGACAGTGCCACGTGGCATATGATGGCACGTGGCAGTCTGTAATTGGTCCATCAATGCAGACGTGGCGATGACATGGCAGATGGCGTGGCACGACACGTGGCAGTGACACGCGGCAGTTTATGCCACGTGTCAATCTGTGATTGGACTGAAAGTGATGACGTGGCTTGCTGACTGGACTGCTGACTCAGCGGTTGTGCCACGTGGCGACTTCTGATTGGCGGGTCAACTGCTGAGTCAGCACTGACTCAGCGCTGACTGTTACCTGCGCGTGGGGAGGCGGAACGGTGCACGGGTGGCGCGTGCAGCGCGTGCGGCGGCGTACGTTGGCCGTTGGGGGTCTATCTGCCGGGATCTGGATCGTCTGGGCCAGACGATTGTGATGGTGGTGGTGGTTTACGGTGGGGATCGCCGGAAAATCCGCCGGAGTGTGATCTGTGCAGCGGCGGCGCGTGGGGGATTACGGAGGCGCGTGCGGCTTTCTCCGGTGTGATTTGGTGACGGGACCACCGCGGTTGGCTCCGTCTTGGCCTTGCGGACCCACTGGATGGGGAGGTGAGATGCAGAGTGCCCTGTAAGGGCCTGTTTGACTGTGTTTTCAGAAACTGCGCAGGTTCAAGGCCTTGTTTGGTTCAGACAGTTTTTCTTGGTCTTCTGGGTGTTTCTGGAGGCTGATTTTTTTGAGGGGGACTGGGTAATGAGGTGTTGATGGTGGGTATTTGGTGGTGGAGACAGTGGTGGTGTGGTGGTGGTGATGTGGTTGTGCTTGGTGAGGTTTGTTGATCGAACGAACCAAACAAACAAAGCCTTTGAAGGAAACACCAGCCAAACAGGGCCTTGGAGCACCTCTGCGCAGCAGCTTCTCTCCTTCCTCCCCCCTTTTGTTTTTTTTGAAATTCAAATGAGGATGAAGAAATCGGTGGTTTTATAACCAAAACCTACATGGGCTCTGATCCCATGTAGGTGAGACACCGTTTGATCGGTGCAATCTTGATCTTGATCGTCCGATCGTCCGGGAACTTCGATTGTTATTTATTTTTGAACCGACCGTCCGATCTTTCTGATTCAAGAAGTTACGGACTCGTAATGTCGTCCTCTTTATATCCGTATGGTTGGATCAGAGATCTTGAGCCCGGATATTGACATGTATGTCATCGTCGATGTTGATCGAGCCGTAAAAACTTGAATCGAACACCGTTTCTTCTCCGATTATCCGATTGGACTGATTCAAGTCACAGAATCTCTGTTTTTCTCTGTATTTCAGTCAATCATGTCCAGTCGGACTTCTGGTGTCTCCGGATTGACGATCGTGTCCTTTTTTCTCGATTCCGGTGCGCCGAAGCTTCGATCGGAGACCGATTCTTCGTCGGTTATCGGAATTTGATGATTTGAAGTTCCGTGGCCCAGTGTTGATGCCTGTTGAGCTTTGATGTAATCGAGTTCAACTTTTGGTTGTCCCGGACTTGATTCCGGTCTTGAATTTGTATTGAACTTCGATTCTGGCTGAAAACGTCACCGATTATCGTAATCGGATGATCCCGGACTCTGGAACTTTCGATTGACGAGCTTCCGTCTCCGTATTCGACTTTGATTTGGCCCATGGGGTCCCCATTTGGATTCTAGAGCTCTTTCTTTGATTTGCGTGCCTGGTGGGCCCGCTGCGACAGCTATTATTTTTTTTTTTTTTGGCAGGTCAAAATGGGGTGTCTACAGCTGCCCCTCTTTGTCATGTTTTGCGAAGCAAATCATGACAAAGAAGTAAGACGACCCATTTTGACCCTTTTCTTTTAAGTGATAAGAAAAAGTAAAAGACGTGCCAAAGTAGGCAGGTGAGTATGCAGTGCCAATGTAGGCGAGTGAATGTGAATTGCCATCGTAGGCAAGTGAGTATGAATTGCCAATGTAGGCAAGTGGGGGTTGTGAATTGCCATCGTAGGCAAGTGAGTGTGAAGTGCCAATGTAGGCAAGTGAATGTGAATTGCCATCGTAGGCAAGTGGGTATGAAGTGCCAATGTAGGCAAGTGAATATGACATGCCATCGTAGGCGAGTGAGTATGAAGTGCCAATGTAGGCAAGTGAATGTGAAATGCCATCGTAGGCAAGTGAGTATGAGGTGCCAATGTAGGCAAGTGAATGCGAAATGCCATCGTAGGCGAGTGAGTATGAGGTGCCAATGTAGGCAAGTGAATGTGAAATGCCATCATAGGCGAGTGAGTATGAGGTGCCAATGTAGGCAAGTGAATGTGAAATGTCATCGTAGGCAAGGTATGAGAGGTGTCAATGTAGGCAAGTGAATGTGAAATGCCATCGTAGGCGAGTGAGTATGAGGTGCCAATGTAGGCAAGTGAATGTGAAATGCCATCGTAGGCAAGTGTGAGAGGTACCAATGTAGGCAAGTGAATGCGAGTACCACCAGAGTACGCAAATGGTTCCGCTGGGGATTGAGAGCATTAACAGAAAGGGTGAACGACTTTGTTGGGGATTCATGCGAGAATCGAGTAAAAGAGGGATGGTGTAGTCGAGAAGTGCATAACCGCGTAATCTCAAACTCTAACCGAAAATGTGGTAAAGTAAGGGTATGGTCGAGCTCTTAAAGCTGCCTACGTATCTCCTGCGAGGAGAATCAGACCGAGCGTAGTTCGTGCTGGGTAGCCGAGAGATGGTGATAGATGGTGTAGTCGAGAAGTGCGTAGTCGCGTAATCTCGAACTTTAACCGAGGATGTAAAAGTAACGGTATGGTCGAGCTCTTAGAGCTGCCTACGTATCTCCCGTCGGGAGAATCAGACCGTGCGTAGTTCATTCTACGATAAAATAAGAGTGATGAAAAGTGTGAGACGAGAGAGCAAAATGCCACGTCGGGGCGAGATTGCTGTGTGTGAGATAGCGAAATGCCACGTGGGGCGTGATCGCTGTGAAATAAGAGAGTAAAATGCCGCGTCGGGGCGTGATTGCTGTGAAGTTATAGAGTGGCAAAATGCGATTCGCGTGATTGCCGAGAATAGCAAAGTCTGATACGGGTAATTGCCGTGGAGATAAGGTCCAACAGAATGCGATACGCGTGACTGCTGGGAGTATGAGAGAGCAAAATGCCATGGGAGGCGTGATTGCTGTGGATGAGATAGCGAAATGCCACGTGGGGCGTGATTGCTATGAAATAAGAGAGCAAAATGCCGCGTTGGGGCGTGATTGCTGTGTGAGATAGCAAAATGCCACGTGGGGGCGTGATCGCTGTGAAGTAAGAGAGCAAAATGCCGCGTTGGGGCGTGATTGCTGTGTGTGAGATAGCGAAATGCCACATGGGGCGTGATCGCTGTGAAGTAAGAGAGTAAAATGCCGCGTTGGGGCGTGATTGCTGTGTGTGAGATAGCGAAATGCCACGTGGGGGCGTGATCGCTGTGAAGTAAGAGAATAGCAAAATGCGATGCGCGTGATTGCTATAGAGTGCGAGAGGGTAAGAGAGATACCTGACACTTGATGCCAATATAAGTTGGATGCCGTTTGAAGGACTTATACCTGATGGTAGGTGATATGAACAGAATGCCACTTGACGGACTCACTCCTGATTCTGATGATTGATAGACGATGATGTGAATAGGATGCCCCTTGACGGACTTACTCCTGATTCCAGTAATAGATAATGTGAATAGGACGCTGTTTGAAGGTCTCACTCCTAATTCTGATGACGAGTGGTGAATAGGATGCCGCTGGAGGGTCTCATACCTGATTCCTGATTTGAGCATGAACGGTTAGACCTGAGCGAGAGATAGATTTCTTGACAATCTACCGAGGAGAAGATCGATTTGATATGTGGATCCGAGCAGATGGATCAGTGTAAAGTTGGCGAGTCTGAGCAAGGGTTGATATCATGGCTCAGTTAGTGGTGATGCTTTTGAAAGTTGGGCCAGTGGCTGGGCTTTGGAAGCATGTTGGGCCAGTGGTTGGGCTTTAGAAGTTGGGCTTTGGAAGTTGGGCTTGTGAAGTTGGGAGTAGTGTCGGAACCAGTTATCCCTGCTATAGAAAGTGTGCATTGTCTGCTATGCTGAAAGATATGAATGGATTTGCTAAGTATACGTATTTACAAGAGTATGATGCATGAATCTATCATCTGTGAAAGAATGCTCATGAGTTAATGGATGTTGACTGTCTTATCGCATGTTAAGCACTAGAAGACAAAGTATTTGACTGTATAGGCTCAGTGCCCCAGTGATCGTCCTTCAGAAGGACTCAGTTTTTTAGTATTTGATTTCTCTCGAGCTCTCTTTCTCTCTGAAACCATTTTTACCTTCGGCGCCCTCACGGGTTTTCACCGAATCCGGTTATGTGATTGTTGCGCTTCAGTGTATCTTGTGATTTGAAAGTATGTGGCACTCCCGTCGTTTGGAATGATGCAAGTATGTGATTTAGTGAACCCAACAAGGCCTGTGTCAATCAAAGTGGACTTTACTGGGTTGTAACGTAGGCCAGGGTCATGGGTTGAGAAATGAAAGGATCGCATGAAGGCTCAAAGTTTGTTTTGAAAAGTCGGTTGAGATTCCTGAGATCACCTTATGCCTTGCGTCTATCCTTCTTTTGATTTTTTCTTTTTTTTTTTTGTTTTTTTTTTCTTCATCCCAATCTAGTGTGGGGTATGTCATTGCTGAGTAAGTATGTACTGGGGAGAATTGCCCCAGTTTGAAGTATATATCCAAGTCGGATCGTATCTTTTGTGGATTTGCTCCAGTTTTGCATTGAGTTCTCTTTTTGTTTGCTTTCTCTTTCTCTTTTTTTTTCTTTTGGCATTGCCCCAGTTTAGGGGGTGATCCTCAGGGGTTTAAGTTTGAAAAGAAATCATCGTATGGCTCAAGTGGGCTAACGAGGGAAAGTAGTGTATAGATAGCTGAAATGATTGCCTCTAATCATTTTGACACAAGTCGAGTCGGGCTCAGAGATCACATATATGTATCATTGAAGTTAGAGATCCTGAGAATGAGTATTTACTTTCCTGGTCAGGATTGAGGGGCCTCATGTGGGCCAGCAGTGATCGTGATGACCTCTTTTGCTGAGATGTGGGGACGAAGACTGCCCCAGTCGATGTATGTCATGATCATGAGAATGGACTGAGGTGTTCTGGTCCCTACATGTCCGTCGTCTGTTTGCTCTGTCCTTATGTACTTGGATGACATTAAGCGGTTGTGAATATGCACTGAGTGCGCTTTTGTCATCTGATTCGGGTTGAGATAGTGAGCATTGTCAACGGATGAAATGGCCAATTTATGAACTTGAGTCTTTTCTCGGCATGACCTTGTGTTGATCGTACTTTCAGGTAGAATCGAACAAAGCTTTGTTACGTCCGAAAGTCTCGTACAATATCTAATTCGTATTCAACAAGCAATAAGACAGTCATATCCAACATACTCATGAGATTTAAGGAATGAGAGCAGATGACATTTATTGAATGATGCAAAGAATGAGTTTTGTTTTTGGTTTTTTTTTTTCATTTAAAAGTATGTACACTTATACAAAGCAGACAAAGCATAAATTCTATAGTATGGACAAACTGCCCCTGTGTGGCATATGATGAGAAGTAATGTTTCGAGATAGTGGGCTGAGCGTTGGTCCTTCACAAGGATCGTTTTGGGCATGGCCAGAGCTTGTGGATGTATATGGGTAGAAGTATGCCTATTGGTTCAGCAGCTTGAGGGTTTGAACAATCACAAATGCACTGGTACTGCTCGGATTTGATCTCCTCGGTTTTGTCACCCAATCCTGCTCAGGTTTGACGCTTGAACATGTTTGGAGTCGGAATTCGGAGTTGTTTGGACTGGTTGTCCATTCAAAGTTTTTTTTTTGATCCGTGGAGAAGTTGGTGATGCAGGGAGTAGGCTAAGCGTATAGAAGCTTCCCATGTTGACCTCTGTCAGAAGTGTACCTGCAGCGAAGGTTGGAAGAAGTATAGTTAGTAAGTCGCTTCAAAGAAAAGAAATGGGGATTCTTCTCCCAGTGACTCGTTAGAGATGGGAGAGTAGTGCCCCAGTGTGATGTGTGTTCCCAAGGTATGAGGTGAATCTGGATAGCCTTTCGGCGTCACCAAATGTCTTTGAATAGTGGATTTATCCTTGGGGAGTTTTATTTTTGCTTTAAAAGGTGAGAACAAGTTTGGAAAAAGTCTGGCAGCCTTCCGGCGCCGTTTTTCTTTTTTTTTTTTTTTGAAAAAGTGTATCCATCCTTGTTAAAATGTAAGGAGAGGATGAGTGAGAATGGGCAGCCCTTCGGCGCCGTTTCGTATTTTGAAAGGTTTTGAATGCACACGTGTAAAAATGTGACTATGTGGAGAGGTTGACGTCTAATGTAGACTTAAATCAGGTCTGGTCCCCAAACCTTCAAACCTCCAGCGCCGAAGCACTTTCTCAGGTTGGTGGTTCGAGCGGGAGAGTTTTCTGTGCGGTACCGACGGTGACACCGCGACGGCCATGCCACATACTCATCTCCCTATCTAATCTTACAGGGTTTCCTCTTGAGGAAGGGTTATGTTATGCTTGCATGCTAGTGTGTAGTGTGCAAAATGATTTAGGCATTGGCCTTTGCAAATTTGGCATTGGCCTTGCAGCTTTATTTCAGTCTGAGTCGTGAACACCTGTACAAAAGAATACGAATTCACAAAAGAAAAGATAAAACAAAATTGTTAGTAAAAAAAGAAATGCCCCATTGTAATGAGAATCACTAAAGTGATGGCCTGAGTCCTCTTAAGTAATCCCCAGCAGAGTCGCCAGCTGTCGCGCCCGCGCAGCTGTCGCGCCCGCGCTCTCGGCAGCGGCCAGGCCGTCGGTGTGTGGGCCCGGCTTCTTTTGAAAGTGGGTGAATTGCGACTTGATTTTTATTGGGAGTAATGAAAAGAGTATGGTAGGGCCAATTTGAAGTGTTCAGAGTCGCCACCTAACATTTTGGGTGTTAGGACCCCTGCAAAGACAATTAAAATAATTCATCTTTGACTTTTGAAAACAGTTTTGAGAAAAGTGGGCCCTTTAAAAGTGTGACTCTTGATAGCCATGCAAAAACCAGAGATCTTTAAATTATGGGTTCGGGGACTCGATTATGTCGAGGGAAGGTGTTAGGCACCCTCGAACATCCATGCAAAGCATGGTTGCCAATTCTAGTGATTTTCATGATAATGGGGCATAAATAAAAGAAATAATGTGCGAGAATGTACAAGTGTTGGAAAAAAATGTGGTTATGGCCGCACCCAAGTGAGGGGTTGCATACGTATCTCAAGTCGAGAATCAGGCCGTACGTAGTTCTGTGCTGTGTATGTGCGTGAGTGTTTTAGTCGATCTAGACCGTGAGTGTGTAAAATAGTATTTTGAGTAAAGTCGGTGTAGCTAGGAACTTTAACCTGTGCGGTGTAGTCCTAGACTTTAACCTTTGAGAAAGTAGTGAGTTGTGAGAAAGTGTTTTTGAGTAAAAATCGGGATAGATCGACCGTGCGACGAGTTTTTTTTGTATTTTTTGTTTTTATGATTTTTTGTCCTTTTGTTTTATGTGCCGGAAGTAAGGGTCGGTGCCCATTAAGAGTGTGAAGGCATACCTGTCTTACCTGTGCTGTTTGTAGATTCCAAGCAAAGTACCGGAAGTACGGGTCGGTGACCATGAAGTTTGAGAAATGTGTACCGAAAGTATGGGTCGGTGCCCAGTGAGTGAAAAAGCGTGCCGGAGTAGGGTCGGTGCCCAGTGAGTGAGAAAGTGTGCCAGAGTATGGGTCGGTGCCCAGTGAGTGAGGTGTGTGCCGGAAGTATGGGTCAGTGCCCAGTGAGTGAGGTGTATACCGGAAGTATGGGTCGGTGCCCAGTGAGTGAGGTGTATACCGGAAGTATGGGTCGGTGCCCAGTGAGTGAGGTGTGTGCCGGAAGTATGGGTCAGTGCCCAGTGAGTGAGGTGTATACCGGAAGTATGGGTCGGTGCCCAGTGAGTGAGGTGTATACCGGAAGTATGGGTCGGTGCCCAGTGAGTGAGGTGTGTGCCGGAAGTATGGGTCAGTGCCCAGTGAGTGAGGTGTATACCGGAAGTATGGGTCGGTGCCCAGTGAGTGAGGTGTATACCGGAAGTATGGGTCGGTGCCCAGTGAGCGAAAAAGTGAGTTAGAGTGATATTACCTGTGAAGAAGGGGGCTATTGAAGCCCAATCGGTAATTGTTGAGAAAGAAAACCGAGAAACGTAGCAGAAATAGTCCAATAAGACCAAAGTCGTACTTCGACGCGAAATCGACTTGAATGGACGTCATAGTTGGATCCAGAAGGGCCGAAATAGTCAGAATAGTCATAAGGCGGGCCGAAAGGGTCCGGGCTGAGTTGAGCGGGACCCGCGGGGGTTAGAACTGGCCGGGAGAGCCTGAAATGGACTTATAGAATGCCAAACAGCCCTTTAAATTTAGATTCAGCCAATTCTGAGGTGATCGGTGCGTCCGGAACGGCCAAATTAGCTGGGAACAAGTGTCCGTTCATTGAAATCTGGACCCGGGATGGAGAAAATTGGAAAAAACCAAAAGTGGGGCCCAAGTGCCACGTCAGCATGCCACGTGTCAGTCAAAGACACGTGGCGCCTTCTGGTTTGCTGGTCAAAGCTGACGCGGCGCTGACTGGATGTGCTGACTGGGCAGATGGTTGACACACGGCAGCCTCTGATTGGTTGGTTGGTGTAGACGCGGAAGTGACGTGGCAGACACGTGGCATAGACACGTGGCAGAGAATGACACGTGGCAGGTTGTGATTTGTCAACGAACTCTGACGTGGCGGTGACGTGGCAGTACGAGACATGACACATGACAGTGCCACGTGGCATATGATGGCACGTGGCAGTCTGTAATTGGTCCATCAATGCAGACGTGGCGATGACATGGCAGATGGCGTGGCACGACACGTGGCAGTGACACGCGGCAGTTTATGCCACGTGTCAATCTGTGATTGGACTGAAAGTGATGACGTGGCTTGCTGACTGGACTGCTGACTCAGCGGTTGTGCCACGTGGCGACTTCTGATTGGCGGGTCAACTGCTGAGTCAGCACTGACTCAGCGCTGACTGTTACCTGCGCGTGGGGAGGCGGAACGGTGCACGGGTGGCGCGTGCAGCGCGTGCGGCGGCGTACGTTGGCCGTTGGGGGTCTATCTGCCGGGATCTGGATCGTCTGGGCCAGACGATTGTGATGGTGGTGGTGGTTTACGGTGGGGATCGCCGGAAAATCCGCCGGAGTGTGATCTGTGCAGCGGCGGCGCGTGGGGGATTACGGAGGCGCGTGCGGCTTTCTCCGGTGTGATTTGGTGACGGGACCACCGCGGTTGGCTCCGTCTTGGCCTTGCGGACCCACTGGATGGGGAGGTGAGATGCAGAGTGCCCTGTAAGGGCCTGTTTGACTGTGTTTTCAGAAACTGCGCAGGTTCAAGGCCTTGTTTGGTTCAGACAGTTTTTCTTGGTCTTCTGGGTGTTTCTGGAGGCTGATTTTTTTGAGGGGGACTGGGTAATGAGGTGTTGATGGTGGGTATTTGGTGGTGGAGACAGTGGTGGTGTGGTGGTGGTGATGTGGTTGTGCTTGGTGAGGTTTGTTGATCGAACGAACCAAACAAACAAAGCCTTTGAAGGAAACACCAGCCAAACAGGGCCTTGGAGCACCTCTGCGCAGCAGCTTCTCTCCTTCCTCCCCCCTTTTGTTTTTTTTGAAATTCAAATGAGGATGAAGAAATCGGTGGTTTTATAACCAAAACCTACATGGGCTCTGATCCCATGTAGGTGAGACACCGTTTGATCGGTGCAATCTTGATCTTGATCGTCCGATCGTCCGGGAACTTCGATTGTTATTTATTTTTGAACCGACCGTCCGATCTTTCTGATTCAAGAAGTTACGGACTCGTAATGTCGTCCTCTTTATATCCGTATGGTTGGATCAGAGATCTTGAGCCCGGATATTGACATGTATGTCATCGTCGATGTTGATCGAGCCGTAAAAACTTGAATCGAACACCGTTTCTTCTCCGATTATCCGATTGGACTGATTCAAGTCACAGAATCTCTGTTTTTCTCTGTATTTCAGTCAATCATGTCCAGTCGGACTTCTGGTGTCTCCGGATTGACGATCGTGTCCTTTTTTCTCGATTCCGGTGCGCCGAAGCTTCGATCGGAGACCGATTCTTCGTCGGTTATCGGAATTTGATGATTTGAAGTTCCGTGGCCCAGTGTTGATGCATGTTGAGCTTTGATGTAATCGAGTTCAACTTTTGGTTGTCCCGGACTTGATTCCGGTCTTGAATTTGTATTGAACTTCGATTCTGGCTGAAAACGTCACCGATTATCGTAATCGGATGATCCCGGACTCTGGAACTTTCGATTGACGAGCTTCCGTCTCCGTATTCGACTTTGATTTGGCCCATGGGGTCCCCATTTGGATTCTAGAGCTCTTTCTTTGATTTGCGTGCCTGGTGGGCCCGCTGCGACAGCTATTATTATTTTTTTTTTTGGCAGGTCAAAATGGGGTGTCTACAGAATGTTTATGATTTGACGTTAGGCGTAGAGGTTGTAGTTTCGTCTTGAGCATAGATACATTTAAGCACACTTGGTAGATAGACTGACCTCTGTGGTTAATATTATTATTTATGTGAGGTATCCGTATTGCTTAATGTGATCGTATTATATAGTGGTACTATATATTGGTTACCACATGTTTTGTTCTTGCTTGAGCTGTAAGATAGAATGTGGCTGACCGAATAGTTTTTCATTTGTAGATAGCAACATTGAACCCTACCAGCACTCGTTATGGTTAGAACGACTCGAGGAAACCAGAGTCAGCTGAATGGAGTATCTGATGTAGTACCTCCTGAGATAGATCCAATAGGAATGATCGGAGTTTTCATCCGTCGTATGGAACAAGTTATCAATCATGCGGATCACGTCATCGGCAATGAAGCACCAGTACGACAAACAAGAGTCAAGCTGCTAAAGGAATTTCGTGCTCTTCAACCAGGAACCTTTACCGGATTTATAGGAGCATGGCAAGCTGAGCAATGGATTCGCCAGATAGAATTGATATTTGAGACACTTGAATGTACTGACATTGAGAAAAGACATTTGGCTGTATTTCAACTGACGTTCTCAGCAGCAGATTGGTGGGACGCAGTGAAAGCTACGATAGGTGAAGAAGTTGTAGGAAGGATGACTTGGGAATCATTCAAGACTCGATTTCTAGAAAAGTACTTTCCAGAATCTGAGAAGAACAAAAGGGAAATGGAGTTCATCCAATTAGTTCAAGGTTGTTTTACAGTGCCCGAATATACAACTCAATTTGAGAGGCTATCACGATTTGCACCGCATATGATCGATACACCAAGAAGAAAGATCAAAAGATATCATCAAGGACTAGTTCCGCATATTCGTCATATGACTATAGGACATTTAGATCAATCTTTCGAAGCTTTGGTAGAAATGGCAACGAAGCTAGAAGACGACACTCAGATTAGTGAAGGACAACACTTTGATCAAGCATTTCTAAAGAACGATCAGTTTTTCATAACGGATCAGAGAGGAAAAGACAGTCAGATTGTGTTGGCAACTAACCAAGTTCAACAAGGAAACACAGAAAGAAATTACATGGGCAACCGCCAAAAGCGTAAGAGGATGGGGAACGACCAGAAAGAATCAAAACTAATGACGACTCCAACACAGCACAGAGAACGAGATATCTGCTACAATTGTGGAGTACTTGGACACCATTCCCAAGAATGCAGAGCGTTAAGGAAATCTAATGGACGGGGAATACGATGTTTCAACTGTGGTAAATTTGGTCATGTCAGTAAGTTTTGTCCAGAACTAGAGATGCAACACAATGTTCCGTTGCAACAAGTACCACAAGGACGAACCTGTCGAACAAATGCTTGGTCTCAACTTAGACAAGGACGATAGACAGAAGGTACAACACTCAACACCTACATCATGTATTATATATGATCCCGATATTGCAGGAAGTTTGGTATTTGTTTGATTTGATTGTAAGAGGATTAGCCTACACCGTAAATTGTAGTTACCGGAACAATTCATTTGACACTGATCAACAGTAGCTTTCCAAGAATAAATATGACATCATTTGCATCCCTGTATAACATCAATTGCATCCCCATATAACATCTTTTGCATCCTTATATGACGTCAATTGCCTCCCTATCGAAAGACTACGCCAACCATTGGTAAGTTGGACAGAGATTAGAGATGAATCTAAATTTTCGTAAGATGTAGCCTTAACAAGAGAGGACGAACTAGAAGATTGCGAGTATACGAGAAGAAATACGAGTAACGCAGAGACAACACCAGAACTTTCAAAAGAGTATCGTAGAAGGATTCTTTTCAACACCGATCGCCTGTTACTTTTATCTAGTCGAGATGTTTTGTAGTAGAACGACTTACGATATCAGTATGTAGTCCTGCCTAACCTATTTGATTAGTACGTGAAAGCAGAACGAGTATTCAATGGATTGAACGACCTCAAAGAGATGATTATATCAATAGTATGTGGGAATTTGGAGAGCCATGAGGAAATTTGAGTTATCAAATGACGATGTTAGAGTCATGATGCTTTTAAGTCAGCATACTAAAGGATGATAATAACACATGAGTTTTATAAGGACGTAGTGTGCAACACGAGGCTGACTAATAACGTTGACAATCGTAACAAGAAGTCCAGAGATAAGAAGACAGTCAACTGATGACGCAGTAGAGACATCATCAACACAGTGTGAAGCATCTTCGAAACGAGAGTAGACGGCAACGCTTCTTTACAACTTAGATAAGATTAGAATCCTCACACCGTAGAGTTTGACCTGAGGGAGGAACCTCATGTGTTTAGAGACTAGCTGTTTCAGATGTTGTGAGAGGATTTGATTGTGCTACCTAGAACCTTTTCCCGAAGTTCGACATACGAATTTTCATATAGCTAACCCGAGGATTGATAGCTGTCACCCTAGTACTTATAGATCGTTGATAACTTTGCATCGCGTGTTTAGAACTTAAACCTTTGGCCGCTGATGTAATCGTTTATGTAAAACGAGAACTTGAGCATTTTAGAGTATGTCTTCTGAAATGATTTGTGTTTTTATTTGAGGGGCTACTGCTTCAGATTTCGAGGACGAAATCTTTTGATGAGTGGTGGATAATGTAATACCCTGTATTTTCGGATGCATGGTTATATAAATAAGACCCTGTATGCTTGTGTGAAACCTTGGTGAAGAATCTTTCTCGAGCGATCGAACTCACTTCGATCGATCGAGCATTGTGCTTTCTCAATCGATCGAACATACTTCGAGCGATCGAATCTCTGCCGACCTGATTCTGTGATGTGTACCCTTTCCCGAGCGATTGAACTTCTTTCAATCGATCGAACCTTAACCGACCTGTTCTCAATCGATCGAACTCATTTCGATCGATCGAACGTTGTATTTTCAGTTTACGTGGTTGCCACCTGCCCTTCTTGTTTCCCTATATATATACGTGTGTTTTGTGTGTGTGTGGTGTTTTGCCAGTTTAGAGTTAGAGAGAGAGAGCTTGTGTGTGTATGTGTGTTCCATACATATATATATAATCGTATGTGTGTGTGTGATATATATATATATGTGCTTAAGAAGAAGAAGAGAACAAGAAGAGGAGCAGAAGAAGAGGAGAATAGAGACAGAGAAGAGAAGAGGAGAGAAAGAGAAGAAAGAGAGAGGAAAGAGAACTCACCATAGCCGCCACCGCGGAGCTCGGAACGCCGCCACCGGACCACCGGAGAGAGGTGAGTTCATTAACTCACTCGAAGAATGATTCTAGGGTGTTATATGTGTGTTTAGAACGTGTATATTGTGACCCCGAGATCTTTGTTCGTCGCTGCCAAGTTTCTGGGTAGAAGATGATGTTCGAGCGATCGAACTATTCTCGATCGATCGAACTTACCGCTTCCTCAATCGATCGAAGGAACTTCGATCGATCGAAACGACTTTTCCTCGAGCGATCGAAATGACTTCGATCAATCGAACTTCGTTTGACTTCAATCGATCGAGAGGACCTCAATCGATCGAACCTTGCAGAACATGTTTATTTCCTGTTGATTATAATATGAACTGTTTAGTTGATTAAATGTTGATCCATGCTTTTATTATGCGATATTGTTAATTTAAGAGATAGTGCAACACTGTTATGAGATGAACTGTTTAACTGTTACATGATAATATTGCTGAACTGAATAGTAGAATGGAACACGACAGCATGCTAATAATCAGAAATGAGTAGATATGTTGAATACAGAGCATGTGGTATTTCCTGTACTTAGTAGATGAGCATTACACAACATGTGGTCAGATGCATGGGATAGTGTTATAAAGAGACAAGAGAATCTGATGAGAAATGGGATAGTATTATGACGAGACAAGAGAATATGATGAGAAATGGGATATGTGCTTCAATGTGGAATAATGAGATATTGGTACTTTGGATCCGTGGGATCAACGGCTGACGAGCCGGGTGGACGTGGGATGGTTAGAGTTCCTAGTGCGCCTCTCGCTGTTGAAGACGTCCAGTGATGCGTATGCACTGTTGAAGACGTCCAGTGTACCGTTGAAGACGTCCGGCTAGTGCTCTAATGTATTCTCAGCTGTGTAGACGACCAGTGAGGATATACACAGCGTAGAAGACGTCCGTTGTGCCGCTTCCATCGTTTACAGATAGGTGGTACCGTGTAGACGACCGGTAACCCTATCAAGGGATTGTGGGACCTGCTGCCTAGTCGGGTGATTCCGATTGGCAGTATTGTATCGACGAATGGATATCAGATTGGAATGATGGGATTGACGCATGGATACAGAGATGGATAGAGATATGAATATGAGTACGGATATGATGAGATAAAGGTTCAGTCGTGGATTCAGCGTCCCGACGTAAAGGTAGATGCATGGGTGGTTGCACGGTTACACGCATGGATTTGGTGAATACATGATGAGATATTTATACCATGATCTTTATTATTGAGTTCATTTAATCTGTTTCCTGTTATCGATGAATTCATGCATAGTTTAATGAGACCTCTGCTATGTCCGTGAGTGACGTCATTTGATAAGAGATTAACCGCATTTTAAGATGCTGAACAATAGCGGTGAGGAGTGTTGTTTAATGTACTCACTCAGCTTTGTATTCGAAGCTGATGGCCTTTATTGCCCTGGACATTCCAATGTCTAGAGCTTGGCAGGACTTGAGGACGGGAGACTGATGTTCTGCCGGTCTTGGAGCTGAAGGCTTGGAGAAGAAGACGTGCTGCTTGTAATAGTTAGTTGGTATATCTTTTGTATTGCTGTTAGTATTGTTATAGTCCTGAGACTATAAGCCAGCTGTTGTAATAGTTTTAGTAGACTTTTATAATTGGTACTTGGGCATTTGTTGCTTCCAAACCTTTTATAGTTTCCGCTGTAGCCTCTGATTATGTTAATAAGATATGTTCTATGAATAGCATCCTCCCTATCGTGGTGTTTGTTGGTTGATTAGATGACAATGCGGTTATTCACCCGTCATTCCCTATGGACCCATAAAGGAAATTTATTTTTCCCTATTTATGCTGCTCCGGGGCGTGACAGTTGGGCAAGCCCCAAGTCAGTTTCAAGTATGTCTTTTCAAGATTGAGGCAAGAGCATCTTTAAATTCTTAAAGTAAGGCTATTCAATTCTCAGCTCTTCATCAGTGTCAGCGTGAAATCGACTTTAACCTTTCAGGATTCTTTTTTGTTTTGTCGTAGAAAAATTATTAGCAGAGTAATATCCATAGTAATTTGAAAAGTGACACTTCAGTTTAGTGATTCATGCATTTATGACTAGGCACATCAGATTAAGCAAATTGAGACTTCATTCCATTCAAAAGAGAAGGATTACATTACTCGATACAGACTCACAACAACTCGATGACGGACGAACTTGACCATAAGACCAAACTTGAAATATACTCAAAACATAGAACAGACTTGACTTGGTCTCAAATGGAGTGTCTTTGTGACCCATTTATTATTATTATTATTTTAGCAGAAGTTCCAAACACTATCGCTCCACTGCACGGATTCAACATTCATGGGTGTCAATGACAGGGATCATTTGAGAGGATAGGCCATGGGCTTAGGTGATATGGGGTTGAATGGGTGGTGGCTCGATGATTCCTCGATCAATGAGGTCTTGGATATCATGGCGGAGACGTATGCACCGGTCGGTGTCATGGCCTGGGCCTTGGTGGTAGGCACATCGTTTGGACATGTTACAGTTAGGTGGTGGGGGGTCAGCACGAGGCTGAAGGAGTTGGAGGTGTCCTTTTTTTAGCAGGCGGCCTAAGGCTACGGAGGGAGAGATATCCAGCTTGGAGAATTCACGGGGTACCCTATTTTGGTAAGGGCGGCTAGGCGAGCTGGTTTGGTTTGTGAACTGGTATGATTGGGGAGAACAGGCCATGGGTTGGTTACTAAGGGCGTTGACATTCGAAGGGTTTCGGGAGTAGTCGGGCCTCTTGGACTGGCTTTGCGATTCTTCATTCTTGATTTTCCCTTCCCTGATTGCATCCTCAATTCTAGTCCCAATCTCAAACAGTTCTTCAAATGTTGAGATGGATTGGTAGAAGAGTTTCTCATGGTACAGCGGCAGTAGATTCTTGATCAACATCCGGACTTGTTCCTTTTCGATTGGTCGGTGGGTCATTTGGGCCACTTTGCTCCTCCATCTGCTCAAGAACGCAGCGAAGGACTCATTGAAGTTCTGCCGGGTAGTCTCCAGATCCCGGATGGTGACATCGAGCTCTTGGTTGTAGGAGTAATGATCAACGAAAACCTGGACTATATCTTCCCAAGTCCGCGTCTTAGAAACCTCCAAGGTCAGAAACCAAGATAGAGCAGCCTTGGCGAGGGTTTGAGGGAACAACATTGCGATGTGCTCATGGCTGCAGCCCATTGATTGGAAAACACTCATGCAGAACTTTACATGGCTCTTCGGATTCCCGGTTCCATCAAAACGATCAATTTCAGGCATCTTGAAGTTTTCTGGCAGTTTCAGCTTAACAGGCTCAAAAAGGCCTTCCAGATCTAGCATGTAGTCGTCGATCCCTTTACTCTTCCTTAGTATGTTCTCGAGCTTGTCGACCTTATCCATTTTCTCTTGCAGCTTTTTCTCATATGCAGGCGGCGGGACCCCTTGAAACCATACTTCTTCTCCGTCGTTCTCATGTAGGGGTGGTTCAAACCCAGGTGGAGGCTGCGGCCGCTGCTGCTTCAATTCCTCCATGAAGGATAAAACTTGGGCCAACCGTTCAGACTGTTGGTTGATCATTTCTGTCATTCTTGCTTCCAAACCTTCTGGATCCATAAAGCTGACTTTTGGCTGAGTGATTCTGACAAGGTGACTCCCTAATCCTCTGACTCACAAATGCAGATCCTGGGTGCTCAAAAATTGTACTGACATATAGGTGTGAAAAGACTGTGTTAGACTTTTAACAGTGATGATTGAGATGACAACTATAGTGATGTTAACAGACGTGGACTGACTCGTGTACAGCCTGACTGAAACAGTGCGTGCAGACCGATAGGAATGGTGTATGCATATGGGACAAGCATGCGGATGCAAGCCCTAATCTATATGATGCCCCTACTTCTAACAGATAGCAGTCAAACAAATAAGGTCCTAGCCATACAGAGTGTGCTAACCTTACTTTCCAGTATGATCACCAAGGGATAACAGGGATTTCCGGGATACTTCGGGAGTTTTAGATAGAGTTTATGGGAGAAACATGGATTTGGAAGATTCAGAGAAATTTCTAGAAGTCATTTGAGTTTCTAGGAGAAATAAGGATTTCTGGTTGATTTGGACTGAGCTTCTAGGAGAAACTGGTATTTTGGGCATTTATGAGAAATATGGATAAAGTTTCTAGGAGACACGAGTATATCCGGGCATTTCTAGGTGATTTGGGCAGAGCTGCTGGAATTTTTGGAGAATCTGGGAGGTTTGGGCAAAGCTCCTGAGAAAACAGGTACTTTAGGTATTTCTAGGAAATTTGGATAGAGTTTCTGGGAGAAACTGGTATATCTGGGAAATCAGAGTTTCTGGGAAAAATGGGTATATCTGGGAAATCAGGGAGATTTAGACAAGGTTTCTTGGAAAAACGGGTTAGCATGGTTATATCTGGTATATCTGGACAGAGTTTCTGGGGGAAACAGGTTATGATGATAATCATACTGTCTAGCTAGTTTTCATACTCCTATGTCCTAGGACCAACAAACAAGGTTTGCGGTGTATATCTTTGTGAACATGGAGTAGACATCCTTGTCATGGTGCCTAGGCAAGTCAACTCAATGTGATCACATGTGAGTGATTGCCTTGGGAATCATAAGAAAGAGGTTCTGTTCTATGCCACATAAGCGTCTACACCGCGCAGGTAATCCCGCTAGGGCATACAGCAGTTATATCACATTGTCCTATCTGAAAAGATAAATGAAAAGTCCTATGAAAGGTGCTACAGGAATCTATATGCAAAGGCTGGGTTTAGTCAAAGAGGGTCCGTTGACGAGAGTTCCAATATACCGTCAGGGAGACAGTACGGAGGTTTTTACTCTTTTTGATATACCTTGGAAGGTACAGTATCAACGGTGACTTGTGCCCTGGCACAGCAAGACCTGAACAATGTCAGCGCCGCGTTTCAGACACAGTCGGAGGGGGAATGCAAGAGTGCAATGCGGTGAACCAAACACAGTAAAAAGATGATTTTAAGGATGCTTCTTATGAGTCAAACCTCTGTATTATTTTGTTTTAAAATAAAAAAAAAAATCCCCAGCAGAGTCGCCAGATTGTGGATACCGGAATCGGACCACTTCTCTCTCTTGTTTGAGATTGTTTAGAAATTGATTTGAATCAAGGGAAGAAAACGAAAGGTCTGTTGAAAACAGATACAGAGTCGCCACTTGGTCTTTAAGGAACCAAGAAACCTAATTTTGACTCACCCAAGCGGATAAGGGCACCGGCCCTTCATTACCAAAGAACTTGGTTCGGGGTTTTGGTACGAGAGAGGAAGGAGCCTTTGTCGCGACTAAAACACCCTCAACTCGCCCCGTCTTTCGACGGGCCTCAATTAGCATCCAAATAATCATCTTATACTATGTTTGGTTCGACAATTAATACTATTGTAGTACATTACATCACATAAGAAAACTTGAAATTGGAAGATCAAAAGATAAGATATCATTCATAAGATCTAAGCCAAATATCATGCAATGTAAAGTGAAAGATCACACAAATAAACCTAGGAAAAATCGTCTAATCATGTATCAAATAATCAAGACTTCCTAATCTAAAGGGGGGACATGAATTGTTATTGAAACAAGTAAGCAAAGAAATCAAAATATGCTTAGCAAGGCTAGGGTGATGCATGTTATTCTTTGATAAAAGAAGACCTCTCAATCCCCGGGACGGATGAGAAAGGATGAGTAGATCAAGGGGAAGCATGAACGAGTGATCGAGTTCATTCCTTATAATCTCCTTAGATTAAGAGTTACAAAAACCCCAAATCTTGCATGAATGCAATGTATGTATCTAAAAATGTGCAAAGGTTGTAGTGTGTTTTGTGTACATGGATTTCTAGAATGGCTTAGAAGTCTAAAATGGGTAAGAATGAATGAATGAAATCAACATGGGATATATACAAATGTAGTATGAACCACTTCCTAGGATATGAACTAATTTGGAATGCATATAAGCCTCAAATCAAAGAATGAAAGTTAAAGTGTACTTGCTGTGAATAGTGGACAGAACAGTAGCATGATCTTTTGGAATTTGAAAAGAGGGGTTAGGAATGTTTTCAATGCATGATTTTTTATGGAGATGTTCCTTATTGTGTCTAGAACACAACCCAAAAGGCCAATCTTGAATAGCTATCACAGATTGAGAGAAATTACACAAACAATAGAGGTCACTCAGAAACAGAGTTCGTACTGTCGTCTGAAATGTTAGAAAATCTTAGAAAATGAAAAAGAATGATCTAGAGGCCCATTTTATACAGAAAGTTTCCTAAGACATTGAATTTTAAGGGAAAAATAAGTTAGGACCACCTCTTTTGGAAATGTTTTCTGGAAAAGAGGTCGTAAGTTGACCTAGCTGTTGTGACAGCAAAAACAGAATGTTTGGAAGGAATGTTGGGACCCAAATGGACCATTTCCAAGTACTTCCAAGTCAAACCAAAAATCATGGGTGTTCTCCAATGAGTTAGGAAGACTTTCCAAGTGGCCTTGTATCTATATGTTGAGTATTGTGTTCTAGAAAAATCTTTGAACTCAACTCAACTCACTCACTGTTTTGACTCATTGTTTTGAAGATTTTGGAGAAAACAAAGTTTTGTTTCTTGAAACCAAATGAGAGGGATTGAGAGGGGTTTTGAAATAGATGTTTTGAAAACATGTTTTCAACACTCAATAAGGATCATAGCCACTTAGAATACCTTCATCAAACTCATCATTTAAGAACCTCCAAGATTGTTGGAGAGATTTATTTTATTTTTGGGCATAACTTCAATACATTCCAAGAATACCTTGGAAGTATTGAGGTTATGATCATCATCTATCAAACATGTTTTTGAGGTCAAGAGCTACTATCCATAAGGATTCACTCACCCCAAACTTCATGTCATCACTTAGATGATGATGAACTAGTAAGTAGATAAAGAAAAGAAAAAGAAATGAGATAAGGAGAGATGAACATATATATAATCAAAGCAAGTAAATAGCAATCAATAGATGATAATCAATGTGATTTTGGACTTGTAGCTTGGTGTTTCACTCATAGATTTTGACATTTGGACATGGAAGTAGCTTCCTATCTCATGAATGCTCAAGAATGAGGGTTGGAGTGGACTTTGAATGTGAAGTATATAGAAGGATGATGGAAGAAAACAAGAATAAAACTCACTTTCTTATGAAAAATCAAATGGGAGAAGCTCCCTTTCTCTCTTCTAAACCTATCTCTATCTCTCTTCTTCTCTACAACTTTTTAAGCTTTGCACTTGGCCCCCCCAAAATGAAGAGCAATGGGGGGTTTAAATAGGCCAATTTGGGGTGGTTTTGGGGTTTTAGAAGTACTCCCATTGGTCCCAAACAACTGTGAACATAAAACTATGTCGTTTTGGCTTTCAATTAATCAAATTGGACCCCCCAAAAAATTACAAAAATGGACTCTGCGAGGGATGAGTGCCGCGGCGGCAGTGGGCCAGTGCCGCGGCGGCACTGCTCCTCAGAAGCCCAGAAAATTACGTTTAGGCCCCCAGAGGTTCCGGTATTCGCGAAAAGGCCCTATTTCGTCCGAAATTCACAGAAAATGCATACGAACTCCAAATTGAGATTGTGATATACCGTTGGAAAGGTAATGGAGTCTACTTTACATAAAAAATAGTTCGGGGATAGGTCACTTTGAAAAGTTTTGCGGTATTCGCGATAAATGCTGATTTGATCGCCTTTTTCGCCTTGGGAAATTCAAAATAAATTCGTTTTAAATCCAGGAATTATGTGCGATATACCGTTGGAAAGCTATTGACCTCTAGTATCCATGAAAAATATTTGAAAATTGTTTCGGTGCCCCGATTCCAAAGTCAAATCTTGGTCAAATTGGTCAAACCTGGGATTCCCGGGAAGTTCTGGGAACCTCCGGGAGCTCCCAGGAGCCGACGTTTTCGCTCGATTCTCTTTTAAAACTCATTTTAATACTTTTCTAATGATTCTGGTGAATTCGGAAGATTTCGGTCAAACTTGGTCAAATTTGGTCAAACCTGGTCAAACCTTGGTCAAACCTAGTCAAACCAGTCAACGGGGACTTTCGGGGAACTTCCGGGACTTCCGGGGGTCTCTGGGAGCTGACGATTTCATCCAGTTTTACTTAAAAACTCATTTTATCATTTTTCTTACGACATAGCATGTTTTCAAAACTTCGGAACCAAATCTGGGAGTCTTCGGGCTTTCAGGGGCATTTTGGTCAATCTGAGCATTCTGAGAGATAGAGCTGACTTCCAGGAGTCCTTTTGAGTCTTTTACGATCATTGTGAACCACCAAGCTATGGGTCTCCTAAATATGATAGCCGACAAAATGGGGTGTCTACACCATTGTACCCTCGATTTTAGTCGTATGATACGACCAAATCGCTTAATCATATCATAAAATTCTCTCATCTTTTAAAACAGAGTATGTTTTCCATTTCCAAAATTAAATAAATGTTTCCGAGAACAAAAAAGTAAGGAAAAAAACAAATAATCAGTTTTTTGGCAACATTATTGATCTGTTTAAAAGAAAGGATGAAGGATTGCATTTTTTGAACCTAAGAATGGAGAAATTATAATAGTTAGGCATGGTTTGACAACCTCAAAGCTAGGCTTGAAAACTTCAAGAACTTGGCTTGTATGAGTACGTTTGATGAACCTGTAGAAAACCCAACTTAATCATATTGCTTACGAGTAATGCTAGATGCACAACAAAAATGCACAACCAAATGCACAACCAGCTTAAAATTGTTGGACATCGTGCTGAAAAAACTGTACACTCCTTTTTTTGTCTTTTTGTGTGTACAGACTTTTCAGCACGAAGTCCAACAATTTTAAGCAGGTTGTGCATATTTTTTGTGCATCTAGCATTTCCCAATGCTTACTGTAATGTATGATAGAGTACCAACAACATGGTGCTATAAGTGATAAAACTGAATGCCCAATAAGGTCTGATCTTCATTTGTAGACTTGCATTGAAAAATTCTGGCATTTTTTTCATGCCATATTTGATAGGTATAGTAGTACCAAACACAACCTTGTAATTCTATGCTAGAAGGAAGCAGACCCTATACTATAGTTTGAATAACCCACTGCATCTCAACCTCCCAACTTGTAGTTTTAGAAACCCACATAATCTCAGATAAGATGTCCATAACTTTCTGAAAACAGGACACTCAAAACATGAGGGATCCCTAATCTCTCTGCCCTGCTTACACAAACTGCATATCTCAATTCACAGGTAATCCCCAACTGACCAGCTTGACCTAGGTATTGATTCTATGTTTGCGTAGTTCCTTTTCCTGCCTTGCCTTGGTGCTGACAACGGTTATTTTTCTCTGCCTCCCCTTGGTGCTGACAGCCGGATACCAGTTTCATAACGTTAATCTGTCGGGATTTCAACTTCAAATTAATCTCACTTTTCTGTGTTTTTTTTTTCCCTTTCAACGCATTAAGCCAAAGAATCGATCAATGTAATTTATATTCATGCACAAAATGGTCTACTTTTTAGGATTTCCCCGAATAGAGCCTCAGAGTTGGATTAAAACACCATGAGGAACAAAACCACATCATTTTGTAGCAAAAATACCAGTATTCCCATGTAACCTTGCCCTGAATTGAGAAGTTTGGTGGACAAACGTATTTGATAATCAGCAGCAATCCCCTTCGCCCGGGAAAAAAAAATAAAAATAAAAAGGGCAGCAATCCCCTTCTCCTTCAAAACCATCACTTAGTTTTCCTTATTAAAAAATGAAAGAGGAAAAGAAAATTTTTTCAAGACTCCATATCAAAACCCAATGAGAAAAGAAAAGAAATTCAAGAGAAACCATATACAACCGTAATAACTAATATCTGAACAAAAGAATAGGAAATATGTATGTATAGACTTTCTAACCATCCCTAAAGGCACATAAGATGAAAAACTAACTTCAAATCTAAAAAGTAAAGGAGAAAAGAATCGAGCTGATGATGGGCCTATTCCGCATCAATACTAAGTCCATTAGTTTGAAAATAAGCTTAAAAATACTTTAGTACCCTGCACTTATACTAAAATTTTATTTTGGACCCTGCACTTTTGATTGCAACACTTTGGGCCCCCTATTTTCAGTCTCATTTCAATTAAGGACAATTGATCATGCCATTAGCTAAAATGGACGGAAATCATCACGTGGGGGCCATGTGCATGCTTTTTTGCATCACCTCACGTGATTTTTCCCATTTCTCCCTTAAAACCGAATAGATCTAAATAGATATTGAGAAAATCCATTACAGAGAGCTTGAAGATATTGAGAAAATCCATTACAGAGAGCTTGAGGAAACGCAGGAGAAATGTTAGGTTTTAAGGGAGAAAGGGGAAAAATCATGTGAGGTGATGCAAAAAGCATACACGTGGCCCTCATGTGATGATTTCCGTCCATTTTAGCTAACGACGTGATCAATTGTCCTTAATTGAAACGAGACTGAAAATAGAAGGCCCAAAGTGTTGCAATCGAAAGTGCAGAGCCCAAAGTAAAATTTAGGTAAAGCACAGGGTGCTAAAATGTTTTTAAGCCTTGAAAATATTAAAATAACAATATTATACAACATAAAGTGTAAAGAAACCTTCCTGGCTCTTCATGATATGGTGCCGTTGCAGGCAGAGTTGGCCACAGGGCCGGCCCTGGGCCAAAATTTCAAAGCAATCGCATGGGGCCTCAACTTTAGGCCTCATTTTTAGGCCTATTTTTTCCTAATTTCTTCTTAATTTTTATGAAATTTATCATTTTTAGGCTTATTTTCTTCTAATTTTTATGAAATTTCTATGAAACTTATCATTTTTAGGTCTATTTTCTTTCTAATTTCTATGAAACTTATCATTTTTAGGCCTATTATTTTTATAATTTCAATGAAACTTAGTATAGAGGCCTCATTTTTTCTGCCCCTTTGAAAATTCGCTTGAGGCCTCGGCCAATTTTGGTCATCTCAGGGCCGGCCCTGGTTGGCCATGAGCATGTAGAAGCCTGTCATACCAAAATAATGCCAAAAATTAGTTGAAGCCATTAAACAACTTGATACACTGACTTACTGCGCATGTGAAAGTTTAAGGTGACTTTAAGCAAGTTTCTTTCTTTCTTTGGCTACATACAACTTCAGAGTGGTAGATAGAAATTTTACAAAGATTCTAGGTCTTCCACTCTTTCCAAGTAAACAAAGAGGCAGATTCAAGTAGTAAACACATGAACAATCTCTCTCTTGAAATTTAGAATTTGGCTTCATACTACGACAAAAAGAAATTTTCAGAAATAAATGTAAAACGTGGCCACTAATTGGAAGCCAAACATTTTCTCGGACAAGCTTCAAGGGAATAAAACACAAACATTAAAACAAAAACAAAAAAAAAATCTCAAAGAAGTTTCATGAAAAACATATTCATTCAGAATGGCAAAGGTCGCGGTGTCACATATGAAGGGTGTAACGTATTTTTGAGGATTTTTATTTTGGTTATTACCAATACTTTAATTCTTGATTCGCTGTAAATTTAGAAATCGTATAATACAAAATTTAAATCGATACAAATACAAAAAACTAAACTTGAACGGAGAGATGTGAAAATATTTCAGTTTTCAGATGCTATTAGGTTAGACCAAAACCGAGGGAAAAAAATTAATTATGTTAAATGAAACAGGTTTTCCAAAGAACTAACAGTTCAATTGTATCTACGGACACCTATGTAGCACGGACACTTCACTTTGGGTGGCGTCTCCGTATCGTGTCCGTGTCAGACACCGACACTCGTCGGACACACATCACCACGTGTTAGACATGCTATAAAACGTGTCTTAAATATTTTAACATCGGACACACCTTCATCACGTGTCGGACACGCAACCGACATGGCCAGACACACAAGTGAATGCAGCATGGTGGCCTCTCATTAGAAATGCGTTTTAAAACTTTGAGGCAATAATTTTAATATTGTAAAATTGGGGATAAGCAATTGGTATATTTGAGATTATGAAAATATGAGTGAACATGGAACTGCAAATTGTATATTTAATTCAAAGATATAATGATTTAATCGTTGTATTCTACAGTGTCTGTATTCTATTAAACTGTTATGTTTTGTAATCATTTTATGAGTATATGTTGTAAGTTGCTATTTGACTAGTTTCTATGGGTGAATATCAGAATATGTAATAAAATATTGATATTTAATCCTCTCTTCTTCTTCTTTTACTTCAAACTAAATTATATTTTTTAGCAATATTTTTTTATTCGACGTATCCTAGCCGTCTTCGTATCCTACATTTTTTTTAATTTTCCATATCGTCGTCTCCGTGTCATGTCGTGTCGTCTCCATGTCACGTATTCGTATCCGTGCTACATAGACGAACACACACTACATTACCCGAACCCTTCCTAATGCCTGGAATACCCGTTAGGCCCAACACCCATACCCAAGTCTGGGTAACATAGGACACACCATTAAGTAGGTATTTCAAAAATAAAAAAGAAAATGGGAAAATATTGGTGATGATGCAAGTATAACACCCCTACCCGGAAAAAAGGGTTAATTATTAACTTAACATGCATTAATTGATATAATTAGTGTATAAAATAGATTAAGGGGAGGCTTGGACTCACCCATGGAAAAGTCCCAGTGAGGAGGGACAAGTTTGGAAGTGGGACCCAGTAAAGGACCCGGATAAAATATAAAATAATTTGTATTTAAATTATTATATGCATTTTATATGACGACTTGGAATATGTTTAGTTATTTTCATATCAAATTGTTAATATGTTAGCTTTTGATATATACTAACTAACCTAATAAGGGCATTTTTGCAATAAGGTGCATAAATGGTAGGTACGATAGCAACTTCACAAAATATTTGGGACCACGGATGGGACCCATACAGGACTTAGACAAACACCCACGTAGATAATTGAGTAGTTAATGGAATGTCTGGGGATTTCATAATAAGAACCTAAAAAGTTTAGGGGGTGTAAATGAAAGGAAGCCAAAACTTATGATAACACATTGTATGTGTGTTAATAGGTGTCCAGAGAGAGTTTTAACTCTCAAAACCAAGAGAAATTTATAGAAAATTAGAGAGGGAAGAGAGAAAGACGAGGAAGAGTACGTCTTCGACGCCGTAGAATCGTCGTTCCATCGACGTTCGTCGTCCAATTTGCGAACCAAAGCCATATTTGCACTTGTGGAGGTGAGACGTTCGTTTCTATACCTTTTATTTACGTTTTAATCGTCGGATTTTGGTAACTCACTATAATCGGTAACACACGGTTACCGAAAACTTGTAGGAATTACTCCAGAGTAGGATTTAGGCAAGTATCGTTAAGGAATTCGCTTGTTTGGGGTAAAATTTATAAGAGGTGAGTGACTCTAATCCATGGGCTGAGTGTAAAATCATATTTAATGTGTTAATTCTATGCTAGTATGTTGTATTCTTATAGATTAATGCATGGATATAGAATTGTGAATATTAGCATGTGAATCTATGTGGGTTTTGATTAAGTTACTCAAATTTGGAAGTTATTATGCCTAATTATGTAAGGATTGTCATGCTCAGATGATTATGTGTTATGTGGGCTGAAGAAATCCTTATGTTGATTCACCGTGGATTTACTCCATAATAAGGAGACGTGGAAAAACACAACGATGTAAGGGTACTCACCACTTAACTGTGTAAAGGTGTGTGGGTGACGACCCAACTGTGGAAGGGTATGTGAGCTGGTGTGATTTTAGAGGTGCTATATGCACATAAAGGAAAAAGGCAAGAGCAACATCATGGTGAATTGATATTTGGTACGTCTTTTGACGACTAAATAATATGTTGATTGTTGACTTGTGCATTGAATATGACATATACTCATACATGTGATTAGCTTTACTCACTAAGTGAAAGCTTAAATAAATATTATTTTCTATTATGGTTATTGAATAACCACCACAGGTACGACACGAGAGGAGGAAAGGAAATGACGAGCACGTCGGGTTTGGGCTTGGGAGTTGTAAATATGTGTGGTTATGTCCATATGCTTAGATGATTTTAGTTTCAAAGTGTAAATCTAATGTTTGAACTACTTGAGTTTTGGGAGGGTGTGATATGTCAAGTCCAAGTTGATGTTGTTTATGAGTTTTGTTAAGTGGGTTGCACTTGTAAACCACAAGTTGTGTATATTGGGAGAGGACTTGGGATTTAACTAACTATGGATGTTAATTAGCTTGTTCTTCCTTATGCCTGCATGTTTATGTAAATTGATTGGGGGAAATGAGGAGTTTGATGCAAGTTTATGTTGCTAGTAAAGGATTGATTTGATTTGAGTGTTAAACCAACTTCTCAACTGTTTTGAAATGCTTTTGAAAACTCTCATGGTATTTGGTTAATGTTTAGGACATTTGGGAACACTTTTGAAATGATTTGGATGCTTCCACATGGGTTGTTTTAACTCAAAAGAAGTTGTATATATGTTTTGAGTGAGTTTTGATTGTAAACAAGTTATTTACAAAGTTTATGTATTACTTTCCAACAAGTTTTCTATATTTGTACAAGTTTGACAACACTGGAGGTTTTAATGGCTCAATATGATCCAATTGTGGATAAAGTGGAGTTTTACATGTTTGGTTGACGTTTGGACACAATTAGAGTGTGTTTGATAACCCAATTAAGTGGTGAAAATGAAATTTTTCAGCACTTAATTTTTTCAGTGCGCTTGATAATGTACTACTTAATTGAAAAAATAACAAAAAATTCACTAAAAATGTTAAGTGAAAATTTTCTACTTAAAATAATCACTGAATGCAGTCTATTGTAGTACTTGAAACATTGTTTCAGTATTGCAAATACAAATCACTTAAATTTTCACTGCTTAAATTCAGCACTTAATTTTCAGTTTTATCAAACGCACCCTTAACTATGACTTGTAAATGTTTAAGTGTGATTGGGAATGGATTTGAAATGTTTCCTCAAAGTTCCATGAAATTTGATTAGAGTTTTGGGTGTTTTGGGTGTTTTGGCTTGAAAAACAGGGATTTTTAGTAGTAAAAATCAAGTTCTGCAGACCTGGATCGATTCGGGTTGAAGGGTGGATCGATCCAGCCCTTTTCGGGGACATTCTGCCAGAAATATTGAAGTCGGATTGAGCAGATCGATCTGCGTACAAATCTGCTGCACGTCAACTTTTACGGAAACGTGCATAACTCTTTCTAGAAAAATTGGATTCGCGCGCCATTTTTTGCGTTGGAACCGGGACTCAAAAGGCTATCATTTGATGTAAAATTTGATCCTACTTTATTTATGACCATTTTTCCCTTGATACTATTTTATCAAACTAATGTCATTTTATGTTGTTAAATTCATGTTTTTCTTAAGGATTTACATGTTTTCTTTGCTAATTAGTGTAATGGGGTACTTGTAGAATTGTTACACGTGTCCTAATCCGCTTGAGGCGGGTTGGGGTGTGACAGCAAGCAATTGAATGCAAATAATAGAGCTCTCACTGCTCACCTATAGTAGATATCGTGTCCATCTACAAGAGCCCAAACCTGCCCACATCTCATTTGCCTCCTGCAAACATTATGATAAGATTGCTGAAGAAAATCAACTCAATGGGGATATTGGTCAATCATTAAACCCAATAGCATGGATTCCTATCTCTTTCATGCTTGAATTCAAGAACAGTTAATCCAATATTGGATTGTTTAATCATGCAAAGCACCTTATCAGTGTAAGAGATTAGCCTAACACAGTACCCATAAGATGGTTAGAGTGTTTCACAATATGCTTATACAATTGGCATCCGAAGGTAATTAAGGAACACATAGTACTACATAATTATTCACTTACTGTAACACCCGCTCCCGCGGATTATTTTAATCATATTTAATATGCATTATTAATTATATAATAATGTTGAAAAATGTGTATATGATGTGGATTTTGACCCACTGAGTTGATATGGGTATTGTTTGCTGTAATTTGTTATTCGGGCGTGCCAGAGCCTTGTAAGGTAGACCCAAACTTAAAACACAAAATTTCCTAAATCACTTGTGTGAGTGATACACAAGGTTTGAAAATCTAACATCTAACAGGCGATTGTGAAAGGTGAGTAGGAAAGTACCCTCACCTAAGGTCCCTAGACAGTGCTGAAGCGCACAAGTCTAGCAAGTGATGAACACAAGCAAGAGAAATTAAATAAAAAGAGCATTTTTATTTAATTGTGGAAGAAATGAAAAATTACAAGGATGTAATTGCAAAGCTAAGAAAATAAAAACTAATCCTAAGAATGCTAAAGGATGCTTTAGAATGCTTTTTGGATGCTTTTGTCGAAGTGACGCGGAGTGCTTTGCAGCTTGGCCTGCCTGTTGTATTTATAGCGGCCATGGAGGTCTCCTAGTTAAGGTAGGAAATATGATGAATATAATTATCTGGTAAAATTTACCAGTTTATTTCCATAAACTGATCTTGACTCCCATAATTATCTGATATAATATATATACATATATATACATATATATATATATTATATCTTGAATCTGGCCCCCATCTTGGCTTGGTTCGGCTGACTTCTCCCCCAAGTAAATGATATACTTCCCAAATCATAACATTATCTCCCACAAATATTATCCTTCCATAAGAGATAATATTAAAAATATTATCTTCCTAATCTGATAATATTCTCTCTTATCACAGTAAAATAATTATCACTTTAGAGAGTTTGTAGAGACTGATGCTCTTCCCATATTTGACCAAATCTGTGCCAACTTTCCAAAGCGACTGAGTTGACGTACTGCCAAACATACATTAGTCCGATCATTGGGAGTGGTGTACAGTCCGAAACAATCCTAGAGCATTGAGAAGAGTCTGGAGGCATATCTTCTTCATTCTTCACATAATTGACATGAGTCCCACATCTTTGACAACCACTCCTTAAGTGACGTGATGCAATGTCAAATTGGTCATGTCTTTTCACAAGTAAACAAATAAAGGGAAAGCCAAAAACCACCAAGCCCGATTGCCAACCGTCCGAATGAATTGGTGAAGCTATATGTATTGGACACCTTGTCTTGACATTGATTAAAATGACACCCCAAATGACTTGGGCCCACCACTGTTAGATCTCTTTAAGTGACTTAGGCAGTGTCCGAATGAATTGTGTAGATATCATCAAAATTATAAAATGGTCAATAAAGTGACCATTAAATTAAGATGGCCCACTAATGTTGCCAATCAAAAGTTATGGCAATAACTCTAATCGGGCTAATGAGAGTGTGTTTTGATAAATCAGTCTGGTGAGGCAGCCCGATAAAAATATGTATGTCAGCCCGACTATTGCAAAAGCGTCCAAAAGTCATTTGGCCCTACCAACTTTGAACCAATCACTTTGACTATTAATTTACGCAAACGGTCTCTATGTCCGATTAAAATACTATAATCGGCCTCTACCAATTTTGACTTTAAAAAATGTATTTTTTAGGTGCAAACAATTGCCCCCCTGGCCGTTTAAAATAAAAGCAAGTGAAATTTTGAATGGCCATATTTTATCTAGAGACCGATTACCTTTTGACTGGCACCGGGCTTGGTCATGAGACCGTTTGACACCTCACGTTGTAGCTTGACTGAGACATGTAATTATTTTACTTCATATAATCGGGCTCCACCACTTGACTGTTACACATACTTCTGAAATTAATTACCCCATCGGCCTCTATGTCCAATCAGCATCCCAAGCATCCTTCCATCATTACTTTATTTATTATCTTGCTTTCGGCCTTGTGAGTCCGAATAGCCTACTGACTGAATTAATTCAGTCCGATCTTTAGCACCTTTCAGTCTTCCTCGATAGTACCACTGTTGTAAAAATAGCCACCAAATAATAGCGAAGTTTTCGGTGACATCCACACAGCCAACGTGGATGTAGATTAATCCAAGCCAAATAATTAATTGGCTTAAAATAAAAATAATAATCGGTCACTACAAAGAGACCGATATATTTGAACAATTCCTTGAGGCTGAGTTTCCTCAAAGGAATATTTTAAAAAACTTCATGGACCGATTTAATTTCAATCGGTCTCTGCGAAGCTTGCCCCTCGAGCGGTTCATCACTGATTTCTTCATCAACAAGAGGGTCTTCTTCATCGTCCTCCTCATCACTAGGAGGCTCTATGGCCGATACAAGATCACTCGGCCCATCACACTCTTCCTCTTCGGCCTCAATAGAATTTTGAGGCTCATTTTGAATTTGCCCCCCGGGCGCTTCGTCGTCTTCTTCAACGTCGGTGAGGAGCTCTATGGCCGAAATAAGATTACTCGGCTCTTTATCAAAAATTATTTTTTCGCCGTCTTACCCCCCGAGCGGCTCGGACGGCGTAGAATCAAGATGACCAGAGACATCGGCCTCTTAATTTGGAATGGTAACATCGGCCTTCTCGGGCCGTTGAAATTTTAGGAGTTTAAGCTGAAGAGCGATATTATCAAGGATACTATTACGGCTTTCTCGAGCAGCAACCAATTGGTCTTGTTCTTCAACCGGCCAATCTGATAAGCCGATTGGTTTCTGCTTCCAACCTCCATCTAGCAACTCATCCCGAGAAATGAAAGAGTTTCCATTGGGGGGTGGACAATCAGCTCCACTCACTTGAAGGTGGCCGATACCTTGGGTAAAGTACTTAATATCAGCCTCAAAACACCAGATCTTTTTGTAAAGATCATGGATGGCAAAGTTATATGGGGCTATAATGGCGTGCCGATTTGGGTACTGCGGATCCCACGGCTTGTCCCATAGAGCCTTGTAAGTAGCAGACTTATCGTTTTTGAGACGATTAATCTCTTGTTGAAGTTGGCTGATTGATTCATTATACCAACCAATTTGGTTGTAGTAGAATTGCAACCATGCTTCGGTGAACATGATTCATCACTCGGCGGTCCCATCGGGCGTGCCAAATTGTTTGCTATAATTTGTTGTTCGGGCGTACCAGAGCCTTGTAAGGTAGACCCAAACTTAAAACACAAAATTTCCTAAAATCACTTGTGTGAGTGATACACAAGGTTTGAAAATCTAACATCTAACAGGCGATTGTGAAAGGTGAGTAGGAAAGTACCCTCACCTAAGGTCCCTAGACAGTGCTGAAGCGCACAAGTCTAGCAAGTGATGAACACAAGCAAGAGAAATTAAATAATAATAGCATTTTTATTTAATTGTGGAAGAAATGAAAAATTACAAGGATGTAATTGCAAAGCTAAGAAAATAAAAACTAATCCTAAGAATGCTAAAGGATGCTTTAGAATGCTTTTTGGATGCTTTTGTCGAAGTGACGCGGAGTGCTTTGCAGCTTGGCCTGCCTGTTGTATTTATAGCGACCATGGAGGTCTCCTAGTTAAGGTAGGAAATATGATGAATACAATTATCTGGTAAAATTTACCAGTTTATTTCCATAAACTGAAATTAACTCCCATAATTATCTGATATAATATATATACATATATATATTATATCTTGAATCTGGCCCCCATCTTGGCTTGGTTCGGCTGACTTCTCCCCCAAGTAAATGATATACTTCCCAAATCATAGCATTATCTCCCATAAATATTATCCTTCCATAAGAGATAATATTAAAAATATTATCTTCCTAATCTGATAATATTCTCTCTTATCACAATAAAATAATTATCACTTTAGAGAGTTTGTAGAGACTGATGCTCTTCCCATATTTGACCAAATCTGTGCCAACTTTCCAAAGCGACTGAATTGACGTACTGCCAAACATACATTAGTCCGATCATTGGGAGTGGTGTACAGTCCGAAACAATCCTAGAGCATTGAAAAGAGTCTGGAGGCATATCTTCTTCATTCTTCACATAATTGACATGAGTCCCACATCTTTGACAACCACTCCTTAAGTGACGTGATGCAATGTCAAATTGGTCATGTCTTTTCACAAGTAAACAAATAAAGGGAAAGCCAAAAACCACCAAGCCCGATTGCCAACCGTCTGAATGAATTGGTGAAGCCATGTGTATTGGACACCTTGTCTTGACATTGATTAAAATGACACCCAAATGACTTGGGCCCACCACTGTTAGATCTCTTTAAGTGACTTAGGCAATGTCCGAATGAATTGTGTAGATATCATCAAAATTATAAAATAGTCAATAAAGCGACCATTAAATTAAGATGGCCCACTAATGTTGCCAATCAAAAGTTATGGCAATAACTCTAATCGGGCTAATGAGAGTGTGTTTTGATAAATCGGTCTGGTGAGGCAGCCCGATTAAAATATGTATGTCAGCCCGACTATTGCAAAAGCGTCCAAAAGTCATTTGGCCCTACCAACTTTGAACCAATCACTTTGACTATTAATTTACGCAAACGGTCTCTATGTCTGATTAAAATATTATAATCGGCCTCTACCAATTTTGACTTTAAAAAATGTATTTTTTAGGTGCAAACAGGTATCCAATTGGGAACCCATATGTGGCCAATGTGGCAATTCCAGTTTGGAACATGTGTTGATGGGTCCCAGTTGAGATGGGACAGCACTATGTGAAACACCTTATGTGATTAAATGTTTATTAAGGCTTAAATGATTTATTATTTTATTGTTAATAATATTATGATGTTAGTTGGAGACCACTTTTGGGGTCAATTAGGGTACCTTTGTGAACATGAATTGAACACGTGACATAATTAGTAGGTTGATTAGTAACTTCTTATAATTATATGGGACCACTTATGGGACCCATACGAGACATAAACAAATGCCCATTTAGGTTTGGGATAGTTTTAATAAGTTTCGTATTAAGCAGGGGTATAATTGCAAACCGGCAAAACTTGTGGGGGCTTCACAATAGAAGTGGAAACTCTTGTAAATGTGTAACACCCATACCCGGAAAATAATATTAATGCGATATCAATGTGTGTTAATTAAAGATAATTAATGCATGAGATGAATTAAGGTGGGGTTATGAACCCACATGTGAAAAGGTGTTCAAATGCGGACACAGATGAAAGTCCTGTGAAAGGCGGGACTGGTATAAATGTGGGGCCCAACGAGGGTCTAATTAAAATAATTTGCATTTTCATGTCATTATGTGCTTATATGATTATTTGTTTAAATGTTTATTGATATTATAATGTCTTATGATAGGTAAGGGGACCAATTTGGGTACCCATGTGAGGGCGTATTTGAATAAAATTAATAATTGGTAGGTTTAATAGCAACCTCATGAATTATGTGGGACCACGTTTGGGACCCACGCGGGACTTAGATTAAATCCTTTTAGAAAAGATGGGTAGTTAATGTAAATAACATGGGGGCTTCATAATAAAACTTAAAGAAAGTTGGGGGAGGTAAATGAGAATAGGAAAAAGTTGTGCCAACACACATATGCATGTAGCATATGTGTCTTAAGCACAAAATTCAGTTGGATTCTCCAGAAATTCAAGAGAGAACGAGAGCTCGGGTCGGCGACGGAATTCTCGACGACGTTTCTCACCGTATCTTCGCCGTCCGGCGTCGGATTCACGAACCAAGACCGGATTTGGACTCGTGGAGGTAAGAGGATCACATGCACGTCCTTTATTTTCATTTTCGGCAACGTTTTTACGGCGGCCGTTCTTAATAAACGATGTTCTTGGTACTAAACTTGTGTAGGATTATCACTAACTAGAAATTGAGCTAAACTTGGGAAGGAATTGGGGGATTCTAGGCTTAGTTGCGTATAAATCAAAGAGGTGAGTGCTCTAATCCCAAAATTGGGTGTTTAGATATGTTGGTGTGATAATTGTTGGCTTAGAATGCTTAATCCATGTTTATATTTATATGTGTTGTTGAAATTGAGTAAAAAGCATGTCAAAGTTGTGAAATTGATATGCTTATATGCTTATATGCTAAGTTGCTTAAATGCTTATGTGGATCAAAGGGAAGTCAAGTAGTGAGCACCATTTATAGGTCCCATATGTAAGGGATAGGAAGTCCTCAATGAGTAGGACGTGGTGACGACCACAATGAAATGCCGGTGGCGCCTTCGGGGTCACAAGAGAGTGTGTGTTGTGCTATATGCGCCAAAAGAGTAAGAAATTCCGGGGTGAGAAGGACCCGGGGGTGGTGGCTTGAGTTGCTTGACTTTCCGGAGATCAATTTGTTGTTGTTTATCATGATTGTTGCATTTGCATGTTAAACATTCCAATAGCATGATTAGTTCCCTCACTAAGCGAAAGCTTAAACGAAAATATATTTTCTGTTGTGGTTATTGAATAACCATCGCAGGTACCGAACGGGAGAACGAGAGGAAATGATCCGTGCGACGGTTGGGCGTGGGGGTTACAAGTTATGTTGATATGTACAGGTGTATAGAAGTTTTGGTTAATGGTAGTCTTTGTAATCCATGGGTTAAAAACATCTTGTGTTTTGAAAGTGTTAGGATCACCTTGTATTTGGAGGACTTGTATCTTGAAAGGTTGGGTTATTGCTAACTATGTCCTATGTTGATGGTGGTTTCTTTGTTAGTCACAAGTTGTATAATGTTGGAAGAAAGTCCTTTTTGGTTGTAAATTTAACTTGAGTTCTCCTATGATTGAATGGTCATGAGTATAATGGGAGAAATATGGATTTTGATGTAAAAAAAAAGAGACTTGGATTCATGGGAGGAATTGGTGTGTTTGATTGTCAATCCATGCTTTAGAGATGTTGTGTTAATGTTTAGAAACATTTAGAAATGCTTTGAGAATGAGTTTTAAGGGTTTCACAAAGTTTTGGGAAGTTTGGAACAAGTTTGGACTTGAAAAATGATGTTTTTAAGCAGTAGGGAGCTGTTCTGCAGAAGCCGGATCGATCCGGCCTTTTCGCGGATCGATCCCCCCTTTTTCGGGGACATTCTGATTGAAAATTAATGAGATGGATCGATCCGCCCTTTTCGCGGATCGATCCGCCCCTGTTTTTGACAGCTGCTGACTTTTACGGAAACAAGCATAACTCTCTCTACAAAACTCGGATTCGCGCGCCGTTTTTTGCGTTGGAACCGGGACTCAAAGATCTATCTTTTGGTGTAAAATTTTGATATACTTTATGAATGACAATTTTGCCCTTGGGGCTGTTTTGTGTCAGCGAAGCTATTCAAAGAGGTCTAATCCATGTTTTTCTTAGTAATTAAGGGTGTTTTGGCATGTGGGCTTTGTCACACGTGTTCTAATCCGTCCGAGGCGGGTTGGGGTGTGACAAAATGTGACACTTAAAAGAGATGACTCATCTCTTCTTCATCTTCTTTAAACCGTCATACACAGTAGGCAGAGATATATGTGATTCATATATCTCGACGGAACGACGACTACGACGACGTCGGTTTACGCGCCTAACGACGTCGGTTTTCAAAACATGTTATATATTCGGACTCCTTTATGTGAGTCTAATCTATTGGTACTAATTTTATTGAGTTTTGTGACAGTTTTTCTGCGACCCATTTTGGGGTTTAAGCTCATAGCTTGTAATTTATGTATATGATTTGTATCTGGTTCATATTAGGACTCTAATTTCACAATTAGGAGCGAAACCCAAGATGTGAGTGATGTTAATTTTGATATTTGGATGATTTACAGGTTGGGTTCAATTGTGATGCCAAAGCATGCCTAATTTGCTTAATTTAATTTATTTAGTTTATTATTGGGCAAAATTCGATCATGTGGTTAAATTAGGCCCAATTTATTTGTGAAAGTACGGTGTAATGATTAAATGAGCATGTTGAATTGCCTATTTGGGTCAATGGAAATTGCTAGTTCTATACCACCATGAGGTAATCTTTGTGGTGACGACCACGGCCGCCAGAGGCCTATGGGACCGCACCCATGAGGGCGTGGGTCATGACAAGTCACGTGGGTTTGTGGAGTGGAGCCGTGGGCTAGCCGATAGTGGTGGGAGTGAACTAGTAATTGCCGGAGACTACAGTTATTTGTAATGTGTTGAATTGGTGAGTGTTCGTGGGCGTGGGATTATAATTGAATTCCTATTTAATAGATTTATGTTCAATAAGTAAAATTAGTGGAATATTGTAATCAATTATTTATTTGAGTTTGTGTAATAAAAGGATAGAGACTTAAATTCCTGTAATATGGGGGGGCGTACTATATTGGTTGATTTTGGGCTGGGGTTGTACTTTTTGTACCTTGCTTGACTTGGGTTGGGACGATGAGTCGGAGTTATACTCAAAGAATTTGATATAAATTGGATTTAGTATGTATATTTTCCTTAACTTGTTTAAACGGTGGGAATGAACCCATGGAGTCCAAGTCTTCGATTCTTAAACGTTTTTTTACATGTTTTGGAAAATGAACTTCGTTAAGGTATGTTTGGATGCATGTTTGTAAAATCCTTTGAAAAATATTTTAAAAGTGTTGGATTCGTGAGTCAAAACATTTACTAATATGTTTTTACGAAACTCTAATGACTTGGAACTTGCCTTGGTGGCGTGCCACGTGTCCTAGAATCGTATGTGCAGTTCCGGGGTGTGACATTTAGTGGTATCAGAGCAATATGATAGAAACTTGGGTACAAGAGACGACGACTCGTGCATGTTACTTTATGAGATTACATATGAAAATATGTATGTGCATGAGATATATTTGACATGGTATATAATTGCATGTTGATGCATGAATAAGCATGTAATACATGTAAAATAATATATTGCATGTATATTATGAGGCATACCGCGGTATACATTTCGATATGCGTGGGGATGAGAAAATATTGGATTGTGAGGTGAAACTGAGTTATGGAAAATATTCTTATTATGAGTAAAAATGGACAGAACTGAACCAAGTAGAAGGGAATTGGATTGGTATGAAAATACATGGAAGTTTTATTTTGAGGAGTTGTTATAATTTTATTATCTTGGGGTATTAATTGTGTGGATTTGGTGGTTAACGACAAAAGATAATACATATGTTCCCCCTCCACTCATTGGCCTGGTCCTTACATATATAGGGGTATTTGGGGTCAATTTGTGGTATTTAGTATTGGGTATAGTGCAAGTGAAGATTGTAGAAAATATTGGTCTGTGAAAGGGCCTAAATACCCCTCATCAATAAAGGAACCAAGTGACACAATCAAATGTGAATCAGTACAAGCACATTTCAAAAGCGTGAATAGTGAACTTTTCTATGACTCTTAGTCTGTGAAAGGGCCTAAATACCCCTCATCAATAAGGGAACCAAGTGACACAATCAAGGGTGAATCAGTACTATCACATTTCATAAGTGTGAATAGTGAAATTTTCTATGACTCTTATATTATAGTTATTGATATAATAGTTATATATATATATATATATTAGTTAAATAAAAAATGAAGATAGGAAAGAAAAAAAGAGAACAGCGAAAGAACAAAGAGAGAGAGAGAATCGGCCAAGAGAGAAAAAAAAAGTGAGGGTTTCACCTTCTCAATGTCATATCTTCGCCGTATGTTGCCCAAATCGTGATACGAAGTCAAATTTAAACTCATGGGGGTAAGCCTAACCTTATGATATAATTTAATTTGAGTTTAATCGATAGATTTTTTGTGACCCAAAATGAGTTGGTAACGTTTAGTTTACCAAAATTGTGTAGGATTAACTACAGGTTCATATTTGGGCTGGATCTAGGAAAGATTCGGAGTTTCTAGGCTTATTTGATTATTCGTAGAGGTGAGTGTCATAATCTCAAAATTGGGTGTTTAATTTTGTTTATGTGATAATGGTACTTTTAAAATGCTTAATTCTTTGGAAACATTAGAAAAGCATGTGTTAATCTATAATCTACATGTCAAAAAATGTTGATATTGCCATGTTGATACATGAACATGCTTATGTGCTTATTTTGGTCAAAGGGTGTCAAGTGATAATCACCATTATTTAGCTTGTATATAATGGACATTGAATTCCTCAAAGAAAAGGGGACGGTGGTGACGACCACAATGAAATGAATTGACTTCGGTCACAAGTGAATGAGTGTGAATTCACTACATGCGACGAAAAAAGTGAGAAAGGCCCGGAATCAGGAATGCTTAAATATTACATATGCTGCATTTCACACTCCGATAGCATGATTAGAATGTTCACTAAGCGAAAGCTTAAATAAACTTTGTTTTCTGTTATGATTATTGAATAACCACTGCAGGTGCAGACCAGGAAGAGGAGAGGAATGATCAAGACTACGGGGCTGGGTTTGTTAAGATGAGTTTTATAGTAATCATTTTTAAATTACTAGTTGGAGATGTTTTGGGAGTTATTGTATAATAGTTATGGAGTGTATATAAAATGTATTAGAATATATGATTTTTTTTTTTTTACTTTTTATTATGTTAGAATGAATCTATATTTTAGTCGAGTTTTTAGTGTGTTTTGGAATATTTGAAGAAATAAGTGCAGCAGTGGTTAAAATATTTTAGTTTATGAAAACAGGGTGAATGGTGCTGTAATAGGGAAAACTCTGCCCAAGTACCATTTGACGGTTTTAAAACTTTGTTTTGTTTTATTATTTTGTTTGTAAAGGGATATGTTTACCCTTGGTATTTCAGTCAAAATGTTAATTTTTTAGATTACTCTAAAAAAATGTTAATTTTTGAAATGTTAAAATTGATTGTTTGGTCCTTGTTGGCTTTCTTACACGTATCCTAGCCCGCGGGGGCGGGTTGGGGTGTGACAGCCTATGTCGGGTTAATGTTAACACTTACACTGTCCTATAATTGTGGGGCAAATTTTAACACTTAATCCTTGTGTGGGGTTATTATGAGAGAAATTTTAAGAGTTTTATTTTAGTTTGAAATCACAGGGCTTCGTTTGATAAAATTGAAATTAAGTATTGAAAACTAAGTACTGCATTTTAAGTACTGAATATTTTAAGTGATTGAATTTGCAATACTGAAAATAATAATTCAAGTACTGAAAAAAAAAAAATTTACATTCAGTAATTATTTTCAGTAGAAATTTTTTCAGTTAAAGTTTTCAGTGGATTTTTTGGTTGCTGTTTCAATTAATTGGTACATTATCAAATGTACTAAAAAAGAAGTACTGAAAATTTTCATTTTCAACACTTAATTGGAATATCAAACACACCCTTAGTGTCAAAACTTTTAAAACATGGGGGGTAAATTAAAAATGGGCCCATGGCTAGAAGTGATTGACCCTAAATAAACTTCTCTTAATTTGGCACGGAAAAAGAAGGAATAAAAAAGGGCCCAACGGGGCTTCGTTTGATAAAATTGAAATTAAGTATTGAAAACTAAGTACTGCATTTTAAGTACTGAATATTTTAAATGATGATTTTGCAATACTGAAAATAATAATTCAAGTACTGAAAAAAAAAAATTTACATTCAGTATAAATTTTTCACTTAAAGTTTTCAGTGAATTTTTTGGTAGTTGTTTCAATTAATTGATACATTATCAAACACACTAAAAAATTAGTACTGAAAATTTTTATTTTTAACACTTAATTGGAATATCAAACACACCCTTAGTGTCAACTTTTAAAACATGGGGGTTAAATTAAAAATGGGCTTAAGGCTAGAAGTGATTGACCCTAAAATAAACTACTCTTAATTTGGCACCAAAAAGAAGGAATAAAAAAGGGCCCAACCGGGTTCGAACCGGTGACCTCTTGATCTGCAGTCAAATGCTCTACCACTGAGCTATGGACCCTTGGCTGTATGCATGGTGTTCAATTTTCTTATTTATTTGTACTTTATAACCACAGTTGATTTTTTGCACTTGATTATCTTAAAATATTCAAATTTAATTTCATTGTATCCATGTTTAAAAACATTTAAACAATAATTAAAAAAAATGAATGTAACCTACACTTTTTGAAATAAAAATAACGAATGTTAAATATCATTGTATCCATGTGTAATCAAAATTAGATCTATTAAAAAAAATTAGTAAAGTGAGTATAGCTCGTTCAGAGTTGAGCTGGGTCTTAGACCCAATGGCATAGGTCGAGTGTTCGACCCCACCCCTCTCCCCTTGTAATAAAAATGATGTACCTAAATAAGAAAACATAAATTAGGTAGATTCGGGGACATAGGGCATGTTTCAAACAGTTTTTTTGCAATTCGGAAATTAAATAAAATTGATGGAAAACAGTACAAGGTAGATTTTGGCCAACTGACAAATTTCTGCAATGGACTCGTGTATTTTTTCGATTGAATTACAAAATCTAGTTTTCCAAACAATTTTGTTTAAGCTTCTAGAGTTCTATAATCACTTACTCCCTCCGTCTCAAATTAAGAGTCTTTGGTTTCATTTTTTTATGTCCCATTTTAAGAACCCCTTTAAAAAGTCAATGTACTTTACCTACACACATTCCAAGTTTACCATTCACCATATAAACTTCTCTCACATTTTTCTTTGATGTGACACTAGAATTTTGAAGTTCAAAAAGGGTAATAATGGAAAGTTGTCAAATTTCACAACAACCAAGATTGTCCCCTTAAAGAGTTAGAATTCCCAAAAGGGCTTCTCAATATGCGACAGAGAGAGCATAAACTCCAAAAGTTATTGTCAATTAATGGGGCCATATTGCTTTTGCGTTGCTTTAACTTATTGTAAAAATCACTGTGGGTGGTAGCCTATTCAGGCTCACTCCCATGTGGTTTGGGGGCTAGTAGGTCTTGGGTTCGAATCCAAATATAGATTCACTCATGATTATTTCTAGGAGTAATGATTCGTGCACATAAAATGTGTACATAAAATGTGCACATAAAGATCTAGGCCATTCATTTTGATGGGTCTCATGTGTGCAGGCATGGACCCCACCAAAATGAATGCCCCAGATCTTTATATACACACTTTATGTTCACATAGCATTACCCTATTTCTAGGTCTCTGGCTTGGACTTCACGAGCATCCCGATGGGGCTATGGTGACACTCTAGCCTTTCTTGGTAGTAGCTATGACTAAAAGCAGACATTCTATAGCGGGTGGGAGCCCTCCTAATCACGCCCAGAGGGGATTGCTACGTTGGTTGCCCCTTTCCACCCATTTATGCACAGCTAAAAAAAAAAAAACCTTTAGTGTAAAATATATTCCTTGGTTTTGTATAATAATGATGAAAATGCAGGCCTAACTGTAATCAAAAGCAAATGCAGCCATTATCGTTTCCAATTCTGATTTCCCCATTTACGAATTCTTGTTTACATTTAAGCAGTTAATACTTAATACTAGGAAAATTACCTTTTTTTATTTTCTTTTATATACATATATAAAACACGTCCATATGTGTGAATACTATAAAAGTGATTTTCCAGAAGTGGACTGACATTTCACATCCAAATAAATTTGCAATTGCATTGTTGTCAAACGAGTTGCAATTGCGATTGGCCTCCTTCAAACCAATTTTAAAAATTTGACTGTTCGTTGAACCGTAAAAATCATCGGGTCATGAGTCGTCAATTCAACTGTTGGGTCAAACGGTTGAATTGAACCGTGATATCATAATTATGTAATAAATATTAATAATAATTTAAATTTAAAAAAAAATTCATAATTTCCTAGTTATTGGTTCAACCGCCGATATTTTCAATTTTCAGAATATAGAGCGTTTTTTTTTTTTAAAAAATTAGTTCACTAGTTCAAGGGTCAACGGTTCAACTGGTTGAACCGGTCAATCCAATTTTTAAAACAATATTTTAAACCAATTTTGGATTGCTAGAAATTAACGAAACGGTCTTCTAGTCCAAAATGCAAAAACATGCAATCAAATAGTAGACATAATCGAGCAACGACTTAGAGTAGTTGGTAAAAAGGCGCTCCATGTCACGCTTCATTACTGGAATTCGAACACACGTTCCCGTCCCACTGCACTTATGTTCTCGTATTAGACCATTACACCAAATACAAACACCCCTCCCCCCCAAAAAAAAATTAAATAAATAAAATTAGAGTTAAGTCCCTGGTTACTGTGTTTACAAGTGTATAGGATCTTAAAACTTTATCCCTTTGGTTTCTCATTAAAAATAAAATAAAAAAATTATACTTTTGTGAAAAGTTCCTGCTTACATGTAAATTTTATGAAAAGTTTCCGTCACGTGTATGTAGCATAAGTGTTCAATTATAAACAGACCTTTTTGTATATAATTGTTCTCCTTAGCAACGCAACATAAGTCCTAAAAACTAAGGTAATGGAGGTGGCAACGTGATATCGACGATGATATTGGGTAAATTATATTTTGTACCCTTATTGTTTGGGTGTGATTTTGTTTTGTTCACTGTAGTTTCAATTTTGTCACTTTGATCCTTACAATTTTAGTTAGGTTGAATATAGTCCATTCATTAATTTTCTTTTACATATTTTTTAATATTTAGGTTAAATATAGGTGTGTAAAGTGTAATTTTTCTAAGTAAATTTACCATTATGCCCCTTATGATCCTCACATGTGCATCACATGACCTATTTTTTTGGGAAAAAAAAAACTAGAAATTTTCATAAATGGACTACATTGAACCTAAAATGAAACTATAAGGAGTAAATTAACAAAATTAAAATTGCAGGGACCAAAATGACATCACATCCAAACTTCAAGGGTGTAAAGTATAATTTACCCTATTAGTTTTAAAGTACTACATTTCACAAAAATATTTTGTGAAATTTGTAAGGACTTTTCTTTAAGTGTATGAACTTTTCACGAAAGTACTTTTTTGTTTTACCTAGAGCTATATAAGTACTGTAAAATGTTCTTATCAATAATTAACATAACAAAAAAATTTTAGTAGACTTAATCAATGAGAAGGTACCATCACCATCGGCCTGAGGGACCTCAATAACCATTTGGGACTGTTAATTCGGTAGCACTCATATTGTATTGTTAGGATTACAAATTTTTTTTATTCTTTATTAAAATAAATAAATAATTAGGGTAATTCTTTGGTGACAACTTTCATACAACCTTCTAAAAGATGTGTCTATCTCTCTCTTGTGTCACTGTGGGATCCAGTGACATCACAGGAGAGAGATAGACACATCTTTTTAGGAGATTGTATGAAATTTGTCACCAAATAATTACTCAAATAAATAAATAAATAAAATATGGTCCTAACTAGACCATGAGTAAGTATTGCTTGCAACGGTGACACCACGTCACCGTGCTTATGTGGTGTCACCAACCAATCAACTTCCTCTAATTCACCCTTTAGGCATCCATAGAAATCATTCAGTGTAACCTTCGCATCATGTTAGCATGTAGATATTGTGTGAACTTTTAATATTTATCAAATATATGCCCTCTATTTTTAGGTGAATCATGACAATTTATCTTCCAACTACATACCATGATTCCCTAAAAATAGGGGACATATGTATGGTCTAGATTAAAATATCACACCGCATTAGCATGCTTTGCATAATGTAACCGTCACACTAAATAATTTTTTCCAAAATTCTAATTCGTTAGTGACAGCTTTGCAACCAATATTTACTCCTAGACCATATAGGTGCTGCCAGATTGGGCGATTAGCATTCCCCCAAAGTGGAGTAAATATTAGGTATTACAGGGATATGATGTGTGATTTTATCCCCTCTCACAAGATTTAAAATTTGTTGAGTTTGATCAGTTTTTACTTAGTTGGCCCATGAAAATAGGGGGCCAGATAGATTAATGGATACTCCTTATTGGTTTGTGATACCATCAGTTACATTTAATATTTCAATAATGTTAGAGGCACTAATAAATCTCGCTAACACTCACACTCACACTCTAAAGGGAGATAGAGTGTAGGTGTGAGAGTTAGTACCCCAACTATTACTCTTATGCTATGTTTGATTTGAGGGAAGAGGGGAAGGAAGGAGAGGGGTGGATGGAAGAGATGATGGAAGAGATTAAATTCACTTGTTTGGTAAGATGGAAGAGAAGAGAGAAGGGAAGAGGGGAGGGATGCTACTTCCTTCCGGGCCCACAAAATTCAATCCATTCAAAAGTGGATGGATTAGGAGAGAGAAAATGCTTCTTTTAGCTTTTGACTTTTTTTATCCTTAAAAATCAGGGGAAAATACCTTTTACCCCCTGTGGTTATACCCATTTTCTCATAACCCCACTGTTAACTTTTCTACGGACTAAAGTAAGACTATTAACTTTTCTAACGGAGAAACGGAAATGACGTTAATACCCCCGAGCCCCTATACATACTATTCAGGGAAAAATACATTTTATCCTATGATTAGACCCATGTTTTCATAACCCCATGTGGTTAATTTTTGTAACACTTAACCCCCTGTACTAATGACTGAAGTGGGACTGCCGTTAGAAAAGTTAACAGTCTCACTTCAGTCCGTAATACAGGGGGGTTAAGTGTTCCAAAATGAACCACATGGGTTATGAGAAAATAGGTATAACCACAGGGGGTAAAAGGTATTTTTCCCTAAAAATATTGTCATCTATTTTAATGGAAGGATATAATAGTAAAATATACAATATTCCATTCTTTTCTTCCTCACTTCCTTCATATTTAACCAAACAAGAGGAGGAAATACTCCATTCCTTTCCCTAGGAATACTTCTTCCATCTTTCCTCTATTCCCTTCCTTCCACTTTTCCATCCATCCGACCAATCATAGCATTAATATTTTGCCCCAAAAGTGGACTTATGAGGATTCTTTACACTTACCCTCACCATCCGTCACTGAATTCAGGGTTTGCAATAGCACTGTGAATCACAGCTCCATAAGGCCATCTCCAAGGGAGGAGCCATCACCCTAGCCAAAACCTTCAACTACCAAAATGCCTAGCCAAAACCTCAAATTTGGTCTCCAATGCAAAGAGCCATCACATGAGCCAAAATGGCTCTTTCCCAATTGGAGAGCCAAAATGCCTAGGATGATGGAGGTGAGCTAAAAAAATGGCGCCAATGATCATGGTGGTTGGCCTATGTGCTTCAATTTGATTGGGTTTAGAATGTGGGCCAAGTCATTGATTGAATGAAAAAATAGCAAAATAAATAAATGGCTAGTCATTTGGCTATTGTGGTTGGAGTGACTTCCATATAATGGCTAGGCATTTTCCTATTCAACTAGCCAAATTGATATTTTACCTAGCCCATTTGCTTAATCCCATTAGAGTTGCTCTAACTATATAACATTTCTTCATATTTTTTATCCGAATAAAATTGTAATATGTGTAAAAACCTCGTTCACAAACTAACCGTTTCTAACTACCCACTCTCTCTCTCTCTCTCTCTCTCTCTCTCTCTCTCTCTCTATTTACTCTCACTCTCACTCTCTGAAACCAAAACAATGTTCCCCCAATTCCCTTCACCTCTCTCCCTCCCTCCCCAAACCCAAACCCTAACCCTAACCCTAATTTTCACCAATGAGAAAACCCTTAAACCCCATCAATCCCCAAACCAATTTATCACCCTCTTCCCATTGTACCCTCAGAACATTCCTCAATTTACCAAACCCACCAAATCCTCCCAAATCCCTCAAAGTCCTCTGTTCACAACCTTCAAATTCCCCAAACCCCTCTTCTTCTTCCAATCAAACCCTAACCCTACTTTCCATAATCCAAGCAATACCCAATTGGGCAGACACCATAAAAGAGAGGGGTATGCAAAAAAAGAGGACTTTATACAACCATGAGAAGTGGGTTGAGCACAGAAGCTCTTGGAGACATGTTCGTCACTTGCTCTCGAGCCTCTCTTCTCGGGTGATTCTATCTTTGATTCCTCCAGTTATCGCTTTCACTTCGTTTGCCGCAATAATCGCTGGTTATAATACGGCTGTTTCGTTGCATTGGTTGCCGGAGTTCTTTCCGGTTCTGAGGGCTTCGTCGTTGCCTTATCAGTTGACTGCTCCGGCTTTGGCGCTTTTGTTGGTGTTTAGGACGGAAGCCTCGTACTCGAGGTTTGAAGAAGGGAGGAAGGCTTGGACTAAGGTGACTTCGGGGACGAATGACTTTGCCCGACAAGTGATTGCTAGTGTTGAGAATTCGAGTGATGGGTTGCTTAAAAAGGCGATTTTGCAGTATATAATGGCATTTCCAGTTGCCCTCAAGGTTTGAAATTTGTGTTCTTTCGTATTTCAGTAGAGTACCTCTCTGTTTAACTCCCGTGGTTGTGCTGCGTGTTTAGACAATCCAGAATTGGAAAATTATCCAGAAAAAAAAAGGAAATTATTGCATATAATGGAATATTATTGGGGATATGCTGTAAGTTTTACAAGCCTGAAATGGGAACAATGCAAGTAAGTTCATCAAAATTTATTTTTAGTTTCCAAAAAACAAGGGTGCAAGTGCAGGGGTACTTTTATAATTTACTATATAAAATATACCTTGATATAACTTTATAAAATATAAATTGTCTTGATTGTTTTATGTAATTTTGACAAATAGTAACAAGCATAAATGAGCAAAACTTGCCTTTTGACGTGTAATCCAACTCTCTACATTCTTAAATTGACTCCACAGTTTTTATAATCTACTTCAGTCTTCTTTAATTATATATATATAGAAAAATCAGAAAAAACACTGTGCCACATCCAAGAATCCCCGCCAGTGCGGGTGCGTATTGAGAGTGTATTCTTTGATCTTTTAGGGGACTCCGTGCTTGCTTGGTTGTGATACCGGGGAAAACTGGGAGACACTTCTGTTTGTTTGGATGGTAGGGAATGCAGTTAGGAAAATATGAAGGAATAGCAAATAAGGTGAAAACAAATTGAAAATTTTAAGTATTGTAAGTGACTTACCTTCCTCTTTTATTTTTAGGACCAACTGGGTGAAGGTCAAGTTGTTATGTAACTTATGTTCCAATGCAGTTAGTGAATCAATCAAAATACTAGCCATAGTTAAAGAAATATTATAGAGTTAATTTAAGATGTCATATTTAACATTTTCATGGACAGAGTTAATTAAGTATTAGCATCTTTTGAATGCAGTGCCATGTGATTTATGGCTCAGACATCAGACAAGACCTTCAAAATTTGCTTGAAGTTGATGATCTAGCAGTAGTTCTCAGTTCCAAACATCGCCCCCGCTGCATTATTGAGTTCATATCACAGGGCCTCCAGTTGCTACATTTGGAGGAGTCAAAGCGAAATATGCTGGTACCTTTTTTCCTTAGATATATTTAAAAAAAAAAAAAAGATTATGTTCGGCCATAGTTAGGTTTCAAAGGCGTTCTGAGGATTGTACAAACTTATAAGATTTTCAAACTTTGATTACAAGCGACATGCCAATTCTATTTAGTGATAGGTTTTGTGGAGCTTGATAATACTATAAACTTGGCCCCACTCTCGAGGGTATTTTTTTTGGTCATTTTTGCACTAGTTTAATGTTTTGACGATGCACAGTGAATCTTCAACAGTTCTGTGGACATAGCCCTAGTTTTGGGGTGAACCACGTAAAATATGATATTCCTTGTATTTGCCTTTCGTTTCTGATCCTGTGATTAGGGTGACTCCCTAACATGTAGTACGGAATAAGAGACTTGTATTAACCGATAATTGAGCCAAGAAAATCGTGAAATTTTCATTTCTCGCAGTCCACATGGTAGGCGGGTAGCATATATTATACGTATTTTCACAATACAAAGATAGACTAAAGTAGCTTATAGCAAAACAATTTTTTATTCTCATTGTGATTTTTGCATCATAATGCAGGAGTCGAAGATGTCTTGTTTCCATGAAGGTATTGGTATTTGCGAACAGTTAATGAGTATACCAATCCCCCTCTCGTACACGCGCTTGACCTCAAGGTTTTTAGTCCTCTGGCACTTAACTCTTCCCATTATACTTTGGGATGATTGCAACTGGATTGTGGTTCCGGCTACTTTTGTTAGTGCTGCTTCTCTGTTCTGCATTGAAGAAGTATTTCTCACCTCTCTCTCTCTCTCTCTCTCTCTCTCTATCTATCTATCTATCTATCTATCTATCTATCTACGTGCAAGCACATATTTTTATTTTAAGTGTTTTGGAATACTAAAAATTGGATGATCTAGTTCAGTCCCCGTCTGACTTTCTATCTGGTTTGTATGAGAATCATGGTTATTTAGTTTGACGAAGAACAAGCTTTAAGCAGAGTGTTAGACTGGGCATGGGGGATATTCGCCAAACACTTTAATTCATAGAATTGGTCCAGTTCAAATATGAACCACCGTACCGGTTCTTTGGTTTCCCAATCAAACCGGTTATGTGGTTCTTCAGTGAGGTGATTGATAGATGTCCTGTTTTTGTGTAGGAGTTCGTGCCGATCTAAAGTCGCTATTAAAACGGGTTCTTTGTCAATCTTGGTTCTCATAAAACCCAGCTAGAAAATAACAGAGGGACCTGAATCTGACCCTATTCATTCTCAAACGTGCCCTTATGCATATTTGTTCAAAGAAGATAATTATTGTTTGATGATGTAATTTTCGCAGGTGGGTGTACTTATAGAAGAGCCATTTCCAATGCTTGCACTTGACGAGCTGTGCAAGTTGGTTCACAACAACATTCAGGAAGCAATTTCTACAGAGAAACTGATCCGAGCGCAACTTGCTGCAAAAACAAAGAGCTGCTCTAATCAAAACTCACCAAACGGTCGGCCCAACTCTTAGGTATTTTTCCAGAAAAACTTGGCTTATAAGATTTTCACAAACTTGCTATAGGACTTCCTTGTGCACTTTCTGACTGAGCAGGAAGTTAGGTACATCTTGTATAATTGAAATGGCACATATTAGCTATGAGCTCAGCGCATAGCCGCCTGCATACACTTTTGTACAGACAAACTGGTTTACCGTGAGGAACCCCCTTTGTGGTACTATATATGAATACATAAATATTGGAATAATGGTAAGGGAATGCAACATAACATGTTATTCTACTTCGCATTGGGGCTTGAATGTTCACTTGTTCAGCTTGAAAAATGAAGGCTTCGTTTGGTCTGTCAGAAAGAGAAGAAAAGGAAAAAAAAAAAAAAATTGAAAATGAGAAAGGAAAGTGTTTTGCTATGTTTTCTACCGTGTTTTTCTCTGTACTGTAACAGCGATATCTTTTAAATATATGAACTGAAATTGTTCTGTGATAACTCAAAATAAAATTCAAAATGTAATAGGAACCGAGAGAAAAGGAATAGAAGTAACTCACAAAATTCTAAGTTTTAGTCTATCTTCGCTAATGTTTTCCTTATTTGCCAAACAGAATAAAATGTTCTCCGCAAAGTTTTCTTTCACTTTTCATCACTACATCCATGAACCAAACAGGGCATAGAAAAGCAAGGAAACTGTTAGCGAAATCTTCTGTTCCGCATCACTTGGACACGAAAGGCAAAGAGTTGGGTATAAGCTCTTGGGAAATCCTCACCTTGCAAGCCGGTTTTCAGGGTTGAGTTAGGCCCATGGGTTCTAACATGGTATCAGAGCTGGGTCCCAAAAGCCATGTCTCTAGACCTCTCGTCTAACCCTCCGCCCTCCTCACATCAGCATCTGCATTCCAAGCTTAGCGTGAGGGAGGGTGTTAGCGAAGTCTTTTGTTTCACATCGCTTGGACACAAAGGTAATTAGTTTGGTGTAAGCTCTTGGGCAATCCTCACCTTGCAAGTCGGTTTCAGGGTTGAGTTAGGCTCATGGATTCTAACAGAAAAGAAAAAGAAAAAAAGAAAAATTAGGGTCATAGAGCAACTTACAAAATTTTAGTTGTGACGCATACAGCAGTATATTCTCCTAACCATATGAGAAAGCTCTTCTGTACACTTACACAGAGCCAGACCTGTACTTGGCCATTTTCAGTCATGCCACCAAATACAAAATCCCCATAAAACGTTGGTAATTTCCTGCTTCTATTACTTCAATAAAGAAATGAGTAAAGGAGAAATTTGTTGGGTAGGGGCTGACATTGAAACCAAGTGTCTAGAGATGACCTTTTTTTTTTTCCGTCAAATTTTTAAAGAAACCCAGTTGAGGTGAAGAAATTGAGAACTGACTTGAAAGATGGGTTTATTTATATGAAGCAAGAAAACAAACATGGGTTATTAGCCCAGTAACAATACCATCAAGTTGCATTGAATCTGCTAGGTTGACTTTAACTTTAATAATTATGGTACAAAGTATTTTTTATGTATTTAACATGACAGCAATGATATAAAAATTTTTCTAGTACATATAACACAACGTACATGGATTTTCCAAATCACAGACTTCAACGATAAACATAGTAATTACAAGGTGACAAGTTTTAGTAATACAACCATATGATTGAATCTAAGCATCAGACCATGTGATGTCCAACTCTCCCCAATTGTTATGAGGCACACCTAAGGCTTCCCACACAGCTTTTGAGGCATCAACAATGTTATTAGGACACGGAGGTTGGTAATCATGGTCTTTATCGCATCCCATTGTGGAGTCGCACTCATCAACCACCATGGCCACCACACTTCGCCCGTTTGCGCTAATTTTGATGTGGTTGTGGCATCTGTCTCCATTCTTGTACCATCCAGTTGATAGCGCCACGACTGGTGTACTATCTGAATGATATTGATTGTCACATTCTGAAGGACCTCCACCATCTCCACCCTTTTGGAAGCTGTTTAGAGTGAGAGTCGCCTTTGTACTACTTGAAACAGGAGGCGAACACGTATAAGTGGTGTAAGGCTTTCCTTGAACGCAACAATCAGAGTCATTTTCCTTATTGCATTGTCCAGGAGGGGGTTTTTTACCCACAATGTTGCCACTTGGCCTACAAGCCTGAGCTTCAACCTCCATAGATTGAGTAATAAGGAGAACTACTAATAAAAGAAGAGAGGATGCTAAGAAAAAGTTCTTCATTCTCTCTCTCTCTCTCTCTCTCTCTCTCTCTCTCTCTCTCTCTCTCTCTCTCTGTATCTATCTTTGTATTGATTGCTTGATGTAAAGCAGGGCAGCTGACTGGGTATTTATAAGGACTTGTCTTAACAAAGCGCCAATTTAGGGCCTAGAGCTTCTATTATTTGATTACAAATATACTACGGGACAATAATATAGTCCCGGCCATAGGAAAGGAAATTCTGTTGATCTAAAGAAACTACACTTATTTTAACTTTTGTGTGTGTGTGTGTGTGTGAGAGAGAGAGAGAGAGAGAGAGAGAGAGAGAGAGAGAAGGCATTTGTTCCAACACGGCAAGAAGCAAAATTCCTTATCAACGTAACGGACATGCAGTGATGTCACATATATATATATATATATATATTTATATACAGATTGACTTGTGTTTTGGAATGAAATCTATTTTCTATTTTTGTATGCACTGTTGGATAGGTGGGTGCACATTGTAAAATGGAATTTTATTCTGTCATTGTTTCTGATTATTGCTAGGGAAAATTGCATTTTTTAACCCTCCAACTTTGCGGCAGATTTCATTTAAGTCCCTATATTTTTAAATTTTTTTTTTAAAATTTAGTCTCTCGAGTTTGACAAGTGTTTAAAGTTTATCAATTAACAAACATTTCGTAAATAGGGCACCAAGTACGAACGAGAAAGAAACATGTATAGTTGGAAATTGGAATCATGGCATGGGAATGCTGATAACTTGTTATTTTACTTGGCATTGGGGCTTGAATATTCAGCTTAAAACATGAAGGCTTAATTTGTATGGTCTGCCATGAAGAAATGGAAAAAGAAAACGAGAAAGAAAGTGATTTCCTTAGCTTTTGTTTGGTTCTTGGAATTAGTAAGAGAAACAAAGAAAACATTGAGGAAAACATTTTCCGTTGGTTTTGGTTAATTAGAAAAACAATGAGGAAAATAGAAAGGAAAACAAAAATAATAAATTGAAGTTGTGAGTTATTTCCCTTCATAATTCTTATATTACAATTATATTTTAGAAATTTGTAATTCTTAATGGTTTTCAAGCATGGAGGAAAATACAAAGGAAAACAATTAAGATGGAAGACATCCTTCTTGTTTTCCTTTTCCTTCTCTGGATCTGCTAAACCATTCGGAGCCTTAATATTTTCTTCCGTGTTTTCCTTTATACTGAAACAATGTTAGAAATTACATCTATTTTTTTTTTAAAATAGTAATTTTCAGAAGATCGTATTTAAAAATTTGAGTAAATAGACCCAAATAATTTTGCCACAGGGACGCTAGCCCCAAACCCCGTACAAATCTATCACGATATGCCCATCCCTCCAATCCCAACCCCGTTTCCACCAATTTGAAATTATGTCCCCCCCCCCCCCCCCCGCCCTTGTCCAGACTAACTCAGAGCTCCACTTGTAGTTGGCCATTGTTGATCAAAGCAACCAAACACAAAATCCCCAACGAAAGTAGGTGATTTCTACTGCTTCTTTTACTTCAATGAAAATTTTGCTGGGTGGGGGACGTAAATTGAAACCAAGAGTGTCTAGTGTCTAGAGAGAGACTTTTTTTCCCCAGTTGTTGACCCACCCAGCTGAAGTAAAGAAATTGAATATTCACTTGAAAAATGGGTCTATTTATAGGATGCAAGAAAATTGAACATAGGTTATTAAGCCCAATAACATTATAACACTAGCACCAACTTGCATTGAATATGCCAAGTTGACTTAACTTCTATAATTATGGTACAGAGTATTGTGTTAACTTCACATGACTGCAAACTGTGTACATAGTATTCTAATACATATGACAGAACATACAATTATTTTAGATTTTACACCCACATTAACATTGAACAAAGTAAACTAAAGGTGACAACATTAAGAAACACCAGCATCTGGTTGAATTTAATGTTGGGAATTTAAAACGCGGAACCAAATTCCTTCAAAAAAATAAGCATTAAGAAAAGTAGTAGGCGTAGGCATGCTAGTGAGTGTAAGATGGGATGTGAAGAGAGGTATAACACGTAGGCATGCTAGTGAGTGTAAGATATAGTAAAATAATAGAAAAGTAGTAGTATAGTTAGATGGGTCCCATAGAGGACGTGGCTCGAGTGAGAGCCAAGGTAGTTCCAAATAAGAGAGAGAGAAGCAGTAGGTGTCCTATGATGAGGATATGAGTATGGGAGGAGTGAAGGTGGAGTAGGAGTGGTACTAGGGTATGAGTGAGGGTGAAGGAGGAGTGGTAGGTAAGGTATGAGTGAAGGTGGAGGAGGAGTGGTAGGTAAGGTATGAGTGAAGGTGGAGGGGGAGTGGTAGGTAAGGTGTGGGTGAAGGTGGAGGAGGAGTGGTAGGTAAAGTGTGGGTGAAGGTGGAGGAGGAGTTGCTTGGATAATAGCAAGGAGGGTGTGATAACTTGATTAATTGCTCAAGCTTCCGGTTGATTCCGGTTATTTTCAGGTTCTTGAATGTATTGAATGAGGTTGGTATTTATAGAAGAGTTGTGAGGGATTATGGTCTTGCTGGAGGAGCTGCCAATGTGATGTGTTGGAGCTATGGGATAAGTCCCTCTGTTTAAGGTAGGTGACTTAAATGTGGTGGTTGGGGTATTAAATGGGATTTGACCAGGAGATGGTCAAACAATGACGGGTCATGTAGAAAAGCAAAGCTAACATTGATGAGTGGCAGGTGAGGCAGCAGGTGCTGTAAGTGTGTCGACGAAAGTGTGGCTTGCTATTGGTTGCAGAGGCTTAAACAAGGGAGTGTATCAAGATCATGCTATTGGTCTGCAGAATGTGCTGCAAGGTTGAAGTGATAAGGCATGGGAAAGTTAATGGCCCAGCTGGTCTTACAGTCATGGGACTCCCTGATTGGTTTGTGAGGCCTGGTTGCAGGGCACGTGAAGGTCACGTGTCTCTCTCTCTCTTTGGAACCAACCCTAGCTTTGCCTGGGAGGCATAAGCTAGGGAGATGCCCTTGGCTCTAGCCACCTAGCCATGAGCTCTCGAGATCCCAATGGGCCAGGCCACCCTTCAGTACTGCTCCTGACTAAGGGTGGTTGACCCAAGTGTGAATATGTGTGTTTGTGTATTGATTATGGGCTCTTGTAATTGCCATCGGTCTGGCCTCTAAAGTGCCATGGCCTTGGGGCTAGGGCTTTCATCATAGGCTGGGCCTTTTGAGGTGGAGGGCCCTAAGTATTGGAATTGCACTTGAGCAGTGGGCCTTCTTGGAGATTCATGGAGAGAGCCCTCCCATTATGGGCTTAGCCCTTTGAGGCGTCGTAAGTGTTGGAGATGTACCCTTCCTACAGAGGGCATTCCATATCTTGGGCTTGGCCCTTTGGGGTCCCCAAGTATTGAAGTTGCAGCTTCCTAGGGAGGCCTCCCAGCATCATGGCTTGGCCCTTGGAGATGCTATAGGTAGTGGAGTTGCGGGGCCCTCTTGGAGATTTAAGTGAGTAGGTAAGTAGTCTATGTGGACATATAAGTAATGACGATGTTGGAGATACGTTTCCCTTTGGTGACGTAATGCAACTACCACGTGGCGGATTAATACACATTACCTACATTAGCCCCCCTGTCCGCATGACGGGTGCGTAGCACATGGCAGGCGGGCATAACTTTAAAAGTCATTTGTGTTTGTAACCGACGATTGTGTCTCCATGTGGTAGATAGCTGGTTGATGGATGATGGTTGATCGTGCTTCGCAGGCTTTGAGTGACTAGTTGATGGGACAAATGACTTCCATTTTGCAGACTCTGAAACTTCACGTGGCTACAGTACCACTTCACATGGGTACAACGGCCCTTCGTCTATAGTTCTTGCACGATATGGAGCTCAAGTATCAAGCTTTTAAGTTTGTGACCTTGAGGAAGAGAAGTGTTGCTCGCCATTTGAACGTTTTGCACGATATTCAGGAGTATAAGAATTACTAGCTACAGAGGACGCCTGAGACAGACAGTCGGATTTTGCCATTTTGGCCCCCTAATAACTTGTTTGCTCTGGACTTTCTCATAGTATTTTCTTTTCCTTGCTGATTTCCTTTGTTTGTTGCTTGTGTAGGATCACTTGGGAGCATATTATGTATGGATTAGCATTTTATGGACTCGAATGGTGAGTTTAGTTGTCTATTGGTGGATAGGGAGAGCGTGATGCTCATGCCACCTTAAAGGGTACCGCCCTGAGGTATAAACGGGGGATGGGGTTGCACATGCCACCCGATTGGGGCAGGAAAAAGTGTGATACTCATGCGCGCCCTGAGGTGGAGAGCCTGATACTCATGCCACCTGAGGCTAAAAAAAAGGGGGAGGGGTGTTACCCGTGCCGTCCTAGCGAGGCTCGTAGGGGGAGAGCGCGATGCTCGTGCCGACCCTATGGTGGAGAGCGCGATGCTCGTGCCACCCTTCTCAAAAGGGGAAGAGCATGTTGCTCGTGATCCACCTTAATGAGGCTCCTCAAACGAATGGAGGGCATACCCCGTACCACCCGAGTGAGGGAGGGGGAGAGCCCTGATGCTCGTGCCGCCCTGAGATGGAGAGCGTGATGCTCATGCCACCCTTCTCAAAAGGGGGGAGAACATTTTGCTCGTGCCGCCCAGGTGAGGCTAGTAGGGGGAGAGCGCGATGCTCGTGCCACCCGGAGGTGTAGAGCGTGATACTCGTGCCATCTTGATTAGGTGTGAGCTTGGAGCTCTTTTTTGTTAATCGAATGGAGTGTTCATGTGACTGGAGATGGCAAAAACTTAAATTTGGAAGGCATAAAACTGTATTTTGCGCAAGGTCTTTCCTCCATTTTTATAATGATAAGAAGAATATAATGTTGGAAGCAAAAAATTGTGGTATGGGGAAGTTGAAGAAAATGATGTGAAGAACCTACTTATTCCTCCCCCCCCCCCCCCCCCCCCCCCCCCGCCCCCCCCCCCTTTTTTTAAATGGAGGGGGGTAAAAATGAAAAACTTTGTTCTTCTCCTGTTTATGAAAGATCATTGAGGAAGGTAAAAAAATAAAATAAAATATTTTGGAGAACTTTGTTCCTCCCCCTTTTTTTGGAAAGAAAAATAGAGGATAAAAATGGAGAATTTTGTGAGGTCTTGATGGTGTGTGGTGGCTGTTGATGTCTCTGAGGAAGGATAAGTATGATTTCTGATGAGAATATGTTCTTTCATGTAGACATGTGATGTAATATTTGCAAAAGAGAATGTATTCCTCTAGTCAAGAGAGCCCGCCCACTAATAGAGATGTGCCCCATGGGCCAAGGGTGTAGCAATAGACGACGAGAGCTATGGCTCTGCGAGCGCCAAAAAAAAAGATTCTACAACTTTCAGAAAATTTTAAAATTTTTTGGAATTTTGAAATAATTTGGGACCATTCTGTAATTTCAAAAAAAAAATTTGGGGCTAATTTGTAAATTTCAAAGCAAAAAAATAAATAAATTGGGGCCTTTTGTAATTTTTGAAAAATATGGGGTGTTTTTGTGATTTGAGAAGATTCTAGGAATGTCTCCATAATTTCTGAAAGTACCTGGGGTTGTATGTCAAAAATATACAAGATTGAGCAGTCTAACTTGAGGAGGAGGTGATACCCTTGGTGTGACAACACACCCTTGAGTAGGAGGTGACACTTGGAGAGAAAGTGAAACTTTGGTGTGGGTGACACCTTGGAGAAAGTGACCCCCTTAGTGTGGTGACAATGGGGGGGAGAGGGAGGTGGAGCCTTGGGGGAGGGGGGGAAGGGTCCGAAGGTGGAGGTGGGGTGATGTCCCCCCCCCCCCCCCCCCCTTTTTTTTTTTTTTTTTTTTTTTTTGGAGGGATGGAGGTGGAGCCTTGGGAGGGGGAGGGTGGGGAGGGGTCCGAAGGTGGAGGTGGGGGGTGATGCCCACCACCTTTTTTTTTTTTTGGAGGATGGAGGTCTCTTGGAAGGGGGAGGGGGGAGGGTCCGAAGGTGGAGGTGGGGTGATGCCCCCACCTTTTTTTATTTATTTTATTTATTTTTTATTTTTTTGTGCTGAGGATGGAGTTGGAGCCTGGGGGGGGGGGGGGGGGGGGGGGGGGGTCCGAAGGTGGTGGTGGGTTGAGCTGAGAATAGATCTCAAGTGTTCGCATGATTTTTGAATAATCATGTAGGAGAGAAAAAAAAAGAAAAAAAAAAAAAGAAACCGCTGTTTATTTATTATATTTTTATGTAAAAAGAAACTGTTGAGCGTTGATGTGAGGAGATTGGTCGATTCGTGGCCCTTTCTCTCTCCACAGCCAGACCTCCGGTTGTACCTCATGGAACACACTTAAAGCACGTGTCTTATGAAGCGTTGCAAAGGAGTGTTAGCATTTTGTTGACTAAAGAGCCTTGGAGGGGAGGAGCTGTGACTCCAGCTGTGCCCCCTTTTTTTTATTTTTATTTTTTTTAAAAAAAATTTCCACAGCCAGACCTCCAGCTGTGCCTCATAAAACACACTTAACACACAGCCGTGGCCCTTTTTTGTAAAAAAAAAAAAAAAAATCCACAGTCAGACCTCCAGCCGTGCCCCTTCCAGCGTTGCAAAGGAGTGTTAGCGTTATGTTGGCTAAAGAGCCTTGGAGAGGAGGAGTTGTGTCTCCAGTCGTGCCGTCTCTGTAAAATTTTTTATTTATATATTTTTTTTAAAAAAAATTACACAGCCAGACCTCCAGCCGTGCCCTTTTTCTTCTTCTTTTTTTTATTATTATTATTTTTTTTTTTTAAAAATTCCACAGCCGTGGCTCTGTGTGTGCCCCTCTTTAAAAAAGTTCCACAGCCACACCTCCAGCCGTGCCCTTTTGAAAAAAAAATAAAATTCCACAGCCAGACCTCCAGCCGTGCCTCATAAAACACACTTGACGCATAGTCGTGCCCTTTTAAAAAAAATTCCATAACTAGACCACCAGCCGTGCCTCATGAAATTCACTGAATGCACAGCCGTGTCCCTTTTTTTTAAAAAAAAATTCCACAGCCACTCCTCTAGTCATGCCTCATGAAACCAGTCCTTCGCTAATTACTATTATTATTATTATTTTATTTTTTTTTAAATGAAGAGCTTTTGGTCAGAAGGTTACAAAGATCCACTGGTTAAAGTGTTGTTTGATGGTTGTGAATTACTCGATAGTTTTTTTTTATCTATCGGATCGAAAGGAAGGGTGTGGAGGTACATGTACTTACTTGATGATGTGATTGAGGAAGGCTCATTGATGTTGTGTGACTGCTGTGAGTAGGTCACTTGAGATTTACTTGTTCACTTGAGATTACTGGTTCTCATGTACAAGGGAATGGAGAGAGAAAGTTGAGGAGAGAGAACCGTACCCCTCAAGCTCACTCACATTCCAAAATCATCCTCCTTGGAGCTCTACATTTTTCACAACCTTTTTTTTTAGGGAAGAAAGGCGGAGGGACGCCCAGAAGAGGGACAAGGAGAGACGACCCTAGCATGAGGGACGATCTCAGGAGGGACGACCCTAGAATTATAAGGGACGGTCCTAGCAGGAGGGACGGCCCTAGAGGAACGACCCTAGCAGTAGGATGGACGGCAACAGGGACGACACCAACAGGAGGGATGAACCAGTAGAGGGACTAGGAGAGACGTCCCTAGCATAAGGGACGATCTCAGGAGGGACGGCCCCAGCAGAACGGTGACCCCAGCAGGAGGGATGACCCTAGCAGTAGAAGGTTTTGTCCTCTTTTTCTGTCTTTGGGTCCTCTTCTTTGGTATTTTTTCTGTTCGTCGTTTAATTTTGGGAGCGCTTTGAGCTTATGGGTGTAGATAGATGTTTCTGGGAACTCCTCATTTACGAGGGTGACGTGACCTGGAGATCTCTGTTTCTCCCCTTTCATGGTCAAGGGGATGGTACCATTGTTGGGTATTGCCTCCAGAATTTTCATAGGGGATTGGGGACCAACAGAGGTCTATAGGAAATTGTACATCCTCGAAGTGGCATTGGGTATGGGTACAATGAGACTCCTCGTGCCATGGCAACTTGCATGTATTGTTGTTTCTCAAGTTTCTAGAACTGTTTTTGCTGCGCCTCCATTTATTCAAGCCATTTTGGAATACTGAGTTATACATCGAAAAATGACTCCAAAGAGTTGTGAGTGAGAGAGTGGCCAAGTTCCTCCCTACTGGGGTTCGTACTCTGGTGAGTAGTAGACCCAGTAGGTAAAACATTGGACTTCTTTGTTTAGGGAGCTAGTGTTGCTACTGTTGCGTACTTACCATGTCTACGAGTATACCTCCCACTGTGGTCGCCAAAATGTGTGAGTTCTTTTGAGTGTGGATGGGATGTGAAGAGAGGTATAGCACGTAGGCATGCTAGTGAGTGTAAGATATAGTAAAATAATAGAAAAGTAGTAGGATAGTTAGATGGGTCCCAGAGAGGACGTGGCTCGAGTGAGAGCCAAGGTAGTTCCAAATAAGAGAGAGAGAAGCAGTAGGTGTCCTATGATGAGGATATGAGTATGGGAGGAGTGAAGGTGGAGTAGGAGTGGTACTAGGGTATGAGTGAGGGTGAAGGAGGAGTGGTAGGTAAGGTATGAGTGAAGGTGGAGGAGGAGTGGTAGGTAAGGTATGAGTGAAGGTGGAGGGGGAGTGGTAGGTAAGGTGTGGGTGAAGGTGGAGGAGGAGTGGTAGGTAAAGTGTGGGTGAAGGTGGAGGAGGAGTTGCTTGGATAATAGCAAGGAGGGTGTGATAACTTGATTAATTGCTCAAGCTTCCGGTTGATTCCGGTTATTTTCAGGTTCTTGAATGTATTGAATGAGGTTGGTATTTATAGAAGAGTTGTGAGGGATTATGGTCTTGCTGGAGGAACTGCCAATGTGATGTGTTGGAGCTATGGGATAAGTCCCTCTGTTTAAGGTAGGTGACTTAAATGTGGTGGTTGGGGTATTAAATGGGATTTGACCAGGAGATGGTCAAGCAATGACGGGTCATGTAGAAAAGCAAAGCTAACATTGATGAGTGGCAGGTGAGGCAGTAGGTGCTGTAAGTGTGTCAACGAAAGTGTGGCTTGCTATTGGTTGCAGAGGCTTAAACAAGGGAGTGTATCAAGATCATGCTATTGGTCTGCAGAATGTGCTGCAAGGTTGAAGTGATAAGGCATGGGAAAGTTAATGGCCCAGCTGGTCTTACAGTCATGGGACTCCCTAATTGGTTTGTGAGGCCTGGTTTCAGGGCACGTGAAGGTCACGTGTCTCTCTCTCTCTTTGGAACCAACCCTAGCTTTGCTTGGGAGGCATAAGCTAGGGAGATGCCCTTGGCTCTAGCCACCTAGCCATGAGCTCTCGAGATCCCAATGGGCCAGGCCACCCTTCAGTACTGCTCCTGACTAAGGGTGGTTGACCCAAGTGTGAATATGTGTGTTTGTGTATTGATTATGGGCTCTTGTAATTGCCATCGGTCTGGCCTCTAAAGTGCCATGGCCTTGGGGCTGGGGCTTTCATCATAGGCTGGGTCTTTTGAGGTGGAGGGTCCTAAGTATTGGAATTGCACTTGAGCAGTGGGCCTTCTTGGAGATTCATGGAGAGAGCCTCCCATCATGGGCTTAGCCCTTTGAGGCGTCGTAAGTGTTGGAGATGTACCCTTCCTACAGAGGGCATTCCATTATCTTGGGCTTGGCCCTTTGGGGTCCCCAAGTATTGAAGTTGCAGTTTCCTAGGGAGGGCCTCCCAGCATCATGGGCTTGGCCCTTGGAGATGCTATATGTAGTGGAGTTGCGGGGCCCTCTTGGAGATTTAAGTAAGTAGGTAAGTAGTCTATGTGGACATATAAGTAATGACGATGTTGGAGATACGTTTCCCTTTTGGTGACGTATGCAACTACCACGTAGCGGATTAATACACATTACCTACACACACAAACACACATAAATAGTAATAAACAAACACACCAAAGAAAAAAAAAACACACAGATTTTTACATCGTTCGGCAAAAACCTGCATACGTCCACACTCGAGAGATCTATTCTTTTATTATAAGATAATAACCGGTACAAGATACAACTGAGTTAAATCACATAACCCAAACCCGTAGACATGTACACCCCCACTCATAATATAAGAACCTAACATAATCACTGACTATACAGAGAAATCAAAAAAAAAAAAAAATACCCTCTCTACCTCACAACTCTATTACATTGTGAAAGACCCTCACAGAAAATCCTTAGTGATTAATGTCACCATGCCCCCAAAGCAGGGTCGGTCCCGAGTATTTGGAGGCCCGGGACGAACTACTAAACGGGAGGCCCTTATACGGGAGTTCGGGGGTAGTGCCCCCGAGGCGATTTTTTTGGGGGTCTATTTATTCATAATTGGCAATTTTTTTTAGGGTTTACTTATACATAATTGACAATTTTTTTTGGGTCTACTTATAATATGAGTCTATTTGTGAAAGTTAAACATTGTCTGGTGTCTTTCGAAATTCTAGAGCCTATTTCTGAAACTCAAAAAATTCTTACACTAAAAGTATAATTTTTAAAATTCTAGGGGCTTTTGCTTTTGAGTTTTATATACATCTATGTCAATATATATATAGTTGATGACAATAAATTGGGCCTTGGGAAAGGTCTAAATGTAAAACATTAAAAAATCTCAAGGTAAAAATATAATTATGAAAATTTCATGAAAGCCCTCAAAATTTTGTGAACTTTAGTGACCCGAGACGGTTGCTCCTTTTGCCCCCCTTTGGACCGGCCATGCCCCAAAGGGGCACCTTCTCTCGTAACCACCCTCAAGCTGAGAGTGATACTCACCATATATATACATCATGAACATATATATGTGTATACGGATGATATATATCTTACTCAACAAGATCTATCTTGATCACGCTACCAATGCATGGAGATGCTTATGTCATTGAAATCCAATTGAGTAGAATCCTTAGATAATATTCCATGCTTATCAACTCCATTAGGCTAGCTTATCAAATCATAATCAAGAAACCCATCTTGGTAAATAACATGGGATGGATCCCAAAAAATGTGATATATGTGTATATCATAACAATCATCCCTATATCACATATGTGGTAATTAGTCTGCTACACATCACCAGCACCCCCTAATCAGAGTGCTCATACCCCCTTAACTGGAGTGCCTACAAAGCCCACTGCTTTGTACCCATTTGTCACACCGCAAACAACTAAACCATTGACTATCACAGATACCAGCTTGCACACACCTCGAATTCACATGGTGTTGACACCCCGATTCGAACAACGTAGCCGATACATGTGCAGATGCCCGAGTTAATTATACACATTAACTTCACCAGAGAAAGCCTCGATACCTCCTTCTCCCCAAACAGGATTTCCCCTCACCATCATTGAACCGTGAACAAATCATCCACGCACTCACTTATATAAGAATTTTTCATCGAGGACTTGGGAGTTCAACTTTATCAACCAGACAATACAAACCATTCATACTTGTCTCAACCGCCATGTGTGATTTCAGCAACAATATTAAATTCCTCCACAACTTTGGGATCAATATCATACTACCCAAATAGCGAACCCACTCCAAAAATGATCAACGTTCCTACGTACAGTATCCTAACAACTACCTCTGTCGAGTGATTGCGCCTATATCTGCCACCGCCTTTTTGGAACCCATCAAATCGTTTTCTCCAAAAGCATATAGTTACCATTCTCGGAATCTAACAACCTAAGAGAAATGCCCGTATGAGTGAATGTGAGGACCTCTCCACCATACGCAACCTGCTACAATTACAGTAACATCAAAAAAAATTTCGGCCCTAGATCCCAACTTGCTACAATATCTACTTATATATGATCTATCACCAAGAAAAATAAATTCCAATCTGTGTAAAATCTTGCAAATCTGCACCCACCAATGAATCCACAGCACTTGAAATCCTTAGAAACCACCTCTGATCCGAATTTCAAACAACATAGCTTGTCCCACAAAGCTCATTGAATTCCTAACCAATCAAAGTCCTTGGATTCAATGTGCTGGACACACAGGATAACATCCCATATCTAAGCACAAAACCAAATCCAAATCATTCCACCATGAATGAGTGCCCATGCTGCACGCTCACGTAACCGTCTGCTGCATCATTGAATTCCTTTTTTTTTTTGCTTTCTTTTTCACATATGTTTTTCTTTTATCACCGTGCTGCTAACACTACTGTCATCCTGCACCTCTGTCGACCACAGATCTGATCAACCTGGTTCTGATACTAATTGTTTGGAATTTAAAACGCAGAGCCAAATTCCTCAATAATTACACACAGACACACATAAATAGTAATAAACAAGCACACCAAAGAAAAGACACACAGATTTCTATGTGGTTCGACAAAAGCCTGCCTATGTCTACACACAAGAGATCAATTCTTTCATTATAAGATAATAACCGGTAATAGATACGACTGAGTTAAATCACATAACCCAAACCAATAGACCCTTGTACACAGGGGCGGATCTAGGATCTTAACTCGGGGGGGGGGGGGCAGACACTTATATCGGGGTGTTATGGCCCAAATATTTTTAGTAGAAATAGCATAATTCTATGTAATTTTTTTTCGTGGGTTTCATACATAGTGCGTCAGAAGGTAAAATATAGTTATTCAAAGACAAACTAATCTCTCCCACAAATATTTAACGAAAAAATTTGCGTCATATGCTTATTTAGTTATATATATTTACCACTTTCATAAGTACATCAGTAAAAGACTAAAAGTTTATCTCTAAAAAAAAAAAGACTATAAGCCATCTAAAAAACACAAACTAAAAGTATAGACTTTTTCCGGTCAAAAAAGTACTCTGTAAAACTTTTATATTATAAAAAAGCTTGTAGAGTACTATCTATATATAAAAGTAGATTTTTTACTCCACTATCTATATAAAACTTGATTAAACTTGGTTAGGGCAGGGGGGCAAAAGTCCCTGAAGGGGAGGGAGGGGGGGGGGGGGGGGGGGGGGGGGGTGAATTTACTGGTATCTGTTTGTGTGTGTATATTATACTAGTGTTTCAAAAATTCTGGGGGGGGGGGGGGCAATTGCTCCCGTGAGTGCCCACGTAGATCCGCCCATGCTTGTATACCCCCACTCATAATATAAGAAAAACCTGACATAAACACTGACTACATAGAGAAATCACAGAAATAAAGAATACCCTCTCTACCTCACATCTCTATAACATTGTGAAAGACTCTCACAGAAAATTCCTAGTGATTAATGTCATTATGCCCCTAAAAGGGCACCCTATATCATCACCACCCTCTAGCCGAGAGTGATACTCACCATATGTATACATCATGAACATATGTATATACGACTGATATATATATATATATCTTATTCAACAAGATCTATCTTGATCACACTACCAATGCATGGAGATAAGCTTATGTCATCGAAATCTAATTGATTAGAATCCTTAGATAATATTCCATCTACTATGCTTATCAACTCCATTAGGCTAGTTTATCAAATAATAATCAAGAAACCCATCTTGATAAATAACATGGGATGGACCCCACAAAATGTGATATATGTGCATATCTCAACATTAAGCATCCGACCAGGTAATATCTAACTCTCCCCAATTGTCATAAGGTATACCTAAGGCTTTCCACACAGCTTTTGAAGCATCAACAATGTTATTAGGACACAGAGGCTAGTAATCATGGTCTTCATCGCATCCCATTGTGGAGTCGCACTCATCAACCACCATGGCAACCATACTTTACTTGCTTGTGCTAATTTTGATGTGATTGTGGCATCTATTGTTGGGATTCTATCACATGTGGGACAATCTCATTGATTTAGGAATTGCGATTTGGCTAGATTCGTATTGTGATAAGTGTCCTTTTGTGATAGAGTTTTATTAGGAGTGGATCGATGATTTCTTGTTGGACAATGAATGGTTATAAGCTCTATAAAAGGGGATGTAGTATAGGAATTTAGGAAGCCCTTGGTGTACCAAGTTGAGGGTCTCCCTTCATGGGGGTGCATGGTCTAGGGTGAGATAGTGTGAGTTCTTTGGGGTACGTATTGAAAGTGGGCATACAAAGGGTGTGAGGGTTGGGTTATGGGATTTAATTCAAAGTGTCTTGTACTTATTATTTATTCTCGATAGTAAAAGAATTGATCTCTCGGGTGTGGATGTAGGCGGTTTTGCCGAACCACGTAGAAATCTATGTTTTCTTTGGTGTGCTTGTTTATTATTGTTGTTGTGTTTCTGTATGTTTATTCGGGGAATTTGGTTCTGCGTTTTAAATTCCCTACAAGTGGTATCAGAGCCATACTGGTGAGATCATGGTGGGCAGAGCAAATGGTGGCAACGGTGTAGTTGCACGTTGGAAAGAAAAAAAAAGTAATAGAAAAATTCAATAAGTAGTGGATGAGTTGTTTGGCATTAGTAGGTCGTTGCTTGAGGAACAGGTTGGGAACAATTTTAAATGGAATGCAAAGCAAGGATATGGAAGGTAAGGGCATTAAATCAAAGGCTTTAATTGGTCAGAATTTCAGGGAGCTTGTGGGACAAGCTATGTTGTTTGGAATCCGGGTCAGAGATGATTCCTAAGGTTTTCAGGCACTGCGGATTCATCGATGGGTGCAGATTTAACAATTTTTTGCACGATTTGAAGTTGATGTCTTGGTGATAGATCGGATGAGACATCAAGTTGTGATCTAGGAAAAGAGATGATTTTCATTGCTACTATAATTATAGTAGGTTGCGTATGGTGGAGAGGTTCTCACACTCTACTTGTACGGACACTTCTCTTGGATTATTAGATTTCGTGTACGGTATGTCTGTGGTCCATGAAAAAAAATATTTTGATGGGTTCCGGGAGGGCTGTCGATTATCCTTGTGCGATGGTAATTATCGCGGGTAGAACAGTGATTTTAAAATATTTGGTTGGATCGGGTTTGCTATTTGGGTGGTGTGACTTATGTCCCAAGTTTGCAGAAAAATCTATAATCTGTTTGCCGGATGATCTCTACAGGTGCAAGTTGGGTGTAAGAGCTGTAGATGGAGTCATAAAAATCACACATGGCAGATATTCTCGACGGAGACAGAAGTGTGGATGGTTTTATCGTTTGGTTGGTCCTCAATGGATGAATTCTTGCAAGTGCGTGGATGGTTTATTTATGGTTCAGATGATGGAGAGGAAATCCTGCTGGAGAGAAAGAGGTGACTAAGGCTCTTCTCTAGAGTTAATGGGTATAATTAACTCGGGCCTGCATATGTATTGGCAGTGTTGATCGAATCAGAGGTGTCAAGATCGAGTTGATTCGAGAGTGTGCATGTCATTGTATGATGATGGCCAATGGATTTGTTTGCAGTTTGGCAAGCGGTGGCATGCTTGGGCAGTTTTCTCACAAGTGATAGAGGGGGTGATTGTTGGGATCTATCACATGTAAGATAATCCCATTAATTTAGGGATTGTGATTTGGCTAGATTCCTATTGTGATAAGTGTCATTTTGTGTTAGAGTTTTATTAGAAGTGGATCTCTGATTTCTTGTTGGACAAGGAATGGTTGTAAGATCTATAAAAGGGGATGGAGTACACGAATTTAGGAAGCCCTTGGTGTACCAAGTTGGGGGTCTCCCCTCATTGGGTGCATGGTCTAGGGTGAGAGAGTGTGAGTTCTTCGGGATATTGAGAGTGAGTATACAAATGGTGTGAGGGTTGGGCTATGGGATTTAATTCAACGTGTCTTGTACCAATTGCTTAATCTCGATAGCAAAAGAACTGGTATCTCGGATGTGGATGTAGGCGGTTTTGCCGAACCGCGTAAAAATCTATGTTTTCTTTGGTGTGCTTGTTTATTATTGTTAGTGTGATTCTGTGTGTTTATTGGGAAAATTTGGTTCTGCGTTTTAAATTCTCAACATCTGTCTCCATTCTTGTACCATCCAGTTGATAGCGCCACGACTGGAGTACTGTCTGAATGATATTGATTGTCACATTTCGAAGGACCTCCACCATCTCCACCCTTTTGGAAGCTGTTTAGAGTGAGCGTCGCCTTTGTACTACTTGAAACACAAGGAGAACAAGTAAAAGTGGTATAAGACTTTCCTTGAACGCAACAATCAGAGTCATTTTCCTTATAGCATTGTCCAGGAGGCTATTTTTTACCCACAATGTTGCCACTTGGCCTACAAGCTTGAGCTTCAACCTCCATAGATTGAGTAACAAGGAGAACTACTAATAAAAGAAGAGAGGATGCTAAGTTAAAGTTCTTCATTTTCTCTCTCTCTCTCTCTATATATATATATATGTATATATCTATCTTTGTGTGTATTGATTGCTTGATGTAAAGCAGGGTAGCTGACAGGGTATTTATAAGGATTTGTCTTTAACAAAGTGCCAATTTATTACCTAGAACTTTAATTATTTGTTTACAAACATAATATGGGACAGTAATATAGTCCCACAGGCCATAGGGAAGGAAATTCTAGTGATCTAAAGAAACTACAGTAAAAAAAACATGAGAGAGAGAGAGAGAGATGGCATTTGTTCCAACACGACAAGAAGGAAAATTCCTTATCAACGTAGCAAACATGTACTGATGTTCCAATATATATTGATAGATTGACTTGTGTTTTGGATTAAATCTATTTTCTACTTTTGTATGCACTATTGTATTGGGGGGTGCATATTTTTTTTTACTGTCACAGTCTATAGGCAATGACGTTGTAAAATGGAATTTTATTTTGTCATTGTTTGTGTTAGCATTTTGTGGGCTATGGGTCACTCACATATGTTATGGACAAGCCCGGCCCTGGGCATAGGCAATGTAGGCCATTGCCGAGGGCCTCCAATTCTCCTCGCAGGTTAAGGGCCCCCAATTTTCTAAATATGCTACTAGTTTTAGACCAATCCAAAAGTATTCTAGCCCAATTGAAAAAAGCCCAAAGCCAAATACAAACTAAAGGCCAAACTCTCCTAACTCAAAACACAAGATACATACGTATCCTATATATTGATGCCCCCAAATTTTCATTACAAAAAAAAAACACCTTAAAACCACAGGCCCTCTTGGATTTTAGAAATTACAAAATTATATGTACTAATTTATAGATTTTAGAAATCTGCCCTTCTGAATTTCATACAGGCCCCCTGGACTTCTGAAAATTCTAGATTTACATGTAATATTTTAAAAGTTTTAGACAAGGGCCCCTTACACTTTTGAAAATTGAAGACTTACATGTAATATTTTACAAGTTTTAGATATAGGCCCCCTAAAATTACATAATTCACCCCCAAATTAGGGGTGTTCAATCAATTCTACATACAACTCTGCCATTTTACACATAATTATGTATAGGTAAACCCAAAAGAAATTGCTTATGTGTGTTATGGACCGGGTATAATTATGTATAAGAAAACTCTGGGCCGGCCTTGGTTATGGATCGGGTCCAACGGACTTTGCTTAGGCCCTAAGAATTCTAAGTGGATTAAACTTGGAGTTCTAGGGCATGTTTATGTGTGAGAGTGTGTGTGTGTGTATATAATGAACATGCACACACTAATGAACAGCACAAAAGCAGCCGCCCTCTCTCTCTCTCTCTCTCTTTCTTTCTTATATTCGTTTCTCTCATTAAGTCAAATCAGACTAGGGCTTGAGATTTAATGCGTGAAAATAAAATGGATATCTCTAGTAGGTATTCTCACGATCGATTCAAAGCACAAGAGCGTACACAGAAGCACCAAAGTGCAACAGTTCGTGGGTATTATCGTCGGGCTCGTAACAACACCAGAAAGACGATTCGTCGAGTTATTCCGCAAGGTATGTCCTTTACCTGACTCGTATGCATGTGTGATTGCATATTTACATTGGTATCAGAGCCATTAAGTTGTTGATTCACCCATTTGTAAGCCCAAAATGAATCTGAAATTAAAACTATATGCAAGCTTATAAAATCGAGTTTTTGATTGAGTCTTTGTAAAAAGTTTGTGCTTTTTCCATCTAATGGTTATGGATCTATTCCTATACACCATGTGAGTTCTCCCTCCAATTTACAAGCAAAACCAATGTGTGGTACTTTGCAAGAAAATTAAAAGTCAAACTGAGGAATTTGCTGCAGGTAAGCATCATGTCCCCACCTCCCTTGATCCCACGACCCCTTATCTCACGCCCCCTCCTTCTAATTTCAATTTGGAATTCTTTAAACATGGAAGTAGGGATGAAAAACTAATTCTTAGAGTCCCAAAGAAACTAACTGACGAAGGAAAATGAGAGTGGGAGACCACTCTGGTTGGGCATTTTTTGGGCAAGAAATTTCCATATTCCCTTGTCACTAATGCTATAGGCAGATTATGGGTTGAGGCTCTGGCCACAGATTCCGGGTGTTATTTATTTTGTTTTTCTAACATGGAATCTAGAGATGCTGTTCTTAAGGGAGGCCCTTGGTTCATAGCTGGGCAGCCTATCTTCTTGAAGCCTTGGAAACTAAATCTCACGTTTGAGAATGATGAGATTTAGACTATTCCCATTTGGGTTAATCTTTATGGCATTCTGTTGGAATATTGGAATCCCAAGGGTATTAGTTTTATTGCAAGCTTTATTGGTAAGCCCATTCGTGTGGACCGGGTAACTGCTAGTCGGACGTATCACCTACGCTAGGGTGTGCATTGAGGTTAATGCTGATTTTGATTTTTTCAATGATTTTCAAATTGAAGCGGATGACGAAGAGAGTGACGGTTCTATCTGGACAAAAATCAATGTAGAATACCAATGGACTCCTACAAGGTGCAAAAAATGTTCCCAATTCGGTTATGATTGTTTTAGGGCGGTTAACCCAGTGCCAAAATCAATGCCTAATCCTACCCATTACACCCGGTTTAAGAAGAAAGAGGAATTAGGTGTTTGGCAAGTTGTTACTCGGAAGGACAAAGGGAAAAAGATTACTGACGATATCTCTCACATTCCATATGGACAGAACCCCGTGGATGCCCCTTTGACAGTGGGTAATATGTTTTCTACCTTAGCCCAACCTACTTTTGAGTCTACTCAAGGTCCTCTTTCAAGGGACGAAGCAGGTTGTTCTCGTGTCCCAGAGAGAGAGGTCATAAATGACAATATGGATATGGAGATTAGTAAGTTTGAAGAGGAACTTGAAGCTGTTTTTGATGAGTGTCTCCTATCCCCTAAAGCTCCATGTCTTCCAGACAGAAGAAAAAAGAAGCGAAGATGAAATTCAGTGGAAGTCGTCCCAAGGGCCACCACGATTGAGTCTATTGTGTGGTTGGCTCTTGCCCTAGTTAGTCTGTCCCTGGCTAAGTGTTTTTATATTTGATTGGGATGGGTGTCTCTCCTTGCCTTTTTGATTGGACAGCCTGCCATCCCATGTTAGAGTTTTCATCTTTGTTTCTCTATGTTTTGGCGCTTCTTTGTTTTGTTCTGGGGATATGCCATTTATTCTTTTGTTCTGATTGTATATCCAGGGTATGCCCATTTGTCTTTTGTAGATGCCATTTGGTTTTTCCTTTATTGATTAACCCATTTTTCGAAAAAAAAAAAAAAGAAAAAGAAAATTAAAATGTAGATCTATTTTATTTATTTATTTATTATTATTATTACTATTTTTTTTTTTTTGCATAAAATGGATATATAAAACCTTGTTTTTTAATTAGTGAAACTGGTATATTTTCTGATTCCTGCAGGTTACAATACTTTTTGGCTAATGCTAATGCCAAAGCTACATATGCTAATGCCAAAGCAATCTGTTAGAAATTTCTAACGGATTGTTTTGGCAGTAGTACTTCATGCTTTGACATTAGCATTAGCCTAATTTTTCCGTAAGTTTTTGTGCCATCAATGTTGATATGGAAAGTGCACAGTCGTTGAGTTTTGTGCAGTTTTTGATCGGAGAACAACAATGATAGGGATACACACTAAACGACACATTGTGCTTTAAATGCATGTACTCTGTGCTGTTTGAATTTTCACACTTTTCTGTGCATCACTTACACAGCACAGGGTACATGCATTTAAAGCTGGTGTGTCGTTTAGTGTGTCGTATAGTGTGTATCCCTATCATTTTTTATGGGAGAAAGCATATTTTAAAAAACATTCATGGAATTTTTAAGCCGTAGCCAAACAAACCCCACAAAAAGGTTGTTCATTTCGTGGTTAAAGATGGTCAAGCTGTGTGAAAGATTTTGTCCTAGGTGCGCCTTTAAGGCTTGTTTGGCAAAAAAAAAAAAGGTTTGGAATCTATTCTTAGATTGTGCTAACCATTAAAATTTCATAGCCACAAAAGGGCCTTGAAAAGTGGCGCATGGGTTCTTAGTACTAATTTTCAAATATTATCATTTATTTAGGGTTTTGTACACTATATGGGAGGTTGAGATAATTTTTCGGAAATTATCTCCACATGTAGATATTTCTTTTGGAGTATAAATTTAGTATTATACAATTTTTAAATTAGTTTAAAAATTCTGAAGATAATACGTTTTGAAATGTTAATTTTTCCAGTGTTTAGTGTACTGAGTGTGACCCATAGATAATTTTTGGCAAAATATTTAATCCCTTAGAATATTTTAGAGCATATAATTATGTGTGTTGTATATGTATTCAATTGCTTAAAATATTTTTTATTGATTATTAATTTATGGAATTAACACAATGTGTTTAGTACACTATTTGCAATATGAGAAAATTATTTAGTAAACTTTCTCAATTTTTGAGATATATTTCAGAGCATATATTGTGTTATGTATGCAATATTAATTACTTAAAATATAGCAAATAAAGTTGTTAATTCTTGAAATTAATAAATGATATTTTGTACACTATTTGGGGACTTGAGAAATTTATCTTTGTAAATTATCTCATATTTTGGGTATTTCAGAGCATAAAATTTATGCTTATGGGTATTGATACGCCCAAAATTGGCTCTACTCTATGACCGAGCGGTTTTACTCAATGACCGGCCCCTATCCCGACCAGGTCATGTTACTTAGCATCATCCCGAGCGGTCTGGACTACCCGAGACATCCCGAGCGATATGTGCATGAAGCCCGACCAGCAGGTCGGGAAGACCGCGCAGGCGCAGCTCATCGCAGGGACAGTTCACCAAGGCCCTGAGGCATGATGCAGAATATTCCAGTCAGATTTCTACTCAAGTTAGAAGACTAATGGAAAGTACAAATTGTTTCCTAATCCAATTAGGAAACCCCCATGATTAATGCCAATCAATAGTGAATCAGATTGTATTACCTAATTTGTATAATTCCTTGTATAAGTAGGTCTCTTGCATCTATAAAAGAGACCACTCACTCCCATAGAAAGGGATCAACTTTTTCAGTCTATACAATACCTCTATAGCAGTCATCATCTCGCCCGGCAGACCTACGGTAGCTCCAAACTATTGTTGGCTCACCACAGGCCATCAGTTTTTTACAGTATAGTGAACGTGCTCAGACACACACGTGGACGTAGGTTCCTTCATTAACAGGGCCGAAGCACATACAAAAAACCAGTCTCTCACTCTCTCTCTCCTTAATTTGCTCAATATATTTCTAACCAAATTTTGGCATCATCAGCTTGGTGCCGTTTGTGGGAAACGACAGATTTCTCATAACACAAATCACTTGACTGATTGTCATGCCTCCGAAGAAGGGTAAGAAGGCTGTGCAGCAGGCCAACTGGGATGTTCCGCTGGCCTCGGCCCCGGTTGCAGCGATCCTGATACCGGAGCAGATCTCCGGGACACTCGCACAGCTCTTGAAGATCCAGCGTCAAACCCAGCAGCAGATCAAAGCCTTGCTGGCCCAACAAACCAATCCTCCAGTGGTCGGGAAACAGCCCGAGAAGGTTGCGTACGGTCGAGAACCAATCTTAACCGTACAACGTGCCCGAGCCAACCCGTCCTGCATTGGGGATGCCACAGACATCAACGGTAGGCGTGCTACCCGAGAGGAAAGGCAAGAGCGCATGGCCCGGGAATCAGTCCAGGGTTACTCGGTCAAGAGCCAAGGTGGCCTTAGGAACACGATCAGCCGGAGTCATAGCCGAGCCCGATCCCAGAGGACAGCACACCGCCATGAAGAAGAAGTCTCTTCCATCAACCCGACCAACCCCCCGGATACCGGTCGGGAAGGTGTAATGGCCCGTATCCAGAATTTGAAGAAACGAATCGACAGAATAACCAAAGAGCTAGGCCAGAAAGCTACTCAAGATCATGTCAATACCGAGACAAAGTCACCGTTTTCCATCCAGATCACCAGGTTTGCCCTCCCGCGCAAATTTAAACAACCTTGTCTAGATTCTTACAACGGCTCGGGTAGCCCGGTAGACCACGTCCGAACCTACAAGGCTCGGATGGTCCTAGCCACCAGCGTCGACGAACTGTACTGTCTGGCCTTCTCCAGCACTTTGAAAGGCCCGGCCGCTCAATGGTTCTACTCCTTGAAGCCCCGGTCAATCAGCAGTTTCAAGCAACTAAGCAAGCAATTCATCAACCAGTTCATCGATATGCATGAACGACCAAAGCCTAACATACAGTTGCTGACAGTCAGGCAAAGGAATCATGAGTCCCTCAAAGAATTCACCAACCAATTTATTCAAGAGAAGCTCGGGATCTATGATCTTGATGAAACCGTCGCCATTACAGCCTTCTACTCAGGTATTTAACACACCAAGTGCGCCACATCGTTTCACAGAAATCGACCAGCAACCTTGGTTGAACTCCCTGGGAGGGGTGGAAAATACATCGACACTGAAGAATTTTTAAAGACCAAAGACCCCGGATAAGAAAGCAATGAACCTTCCAGAAGTAAGCAGAAGCGAGAGCAGCCCAGGAAAAACAATGTGGAGAAGGCTAGTAGTTTTGGCACTTCCTTCAATTCACAGCAGTCAGGGTCCGGCAGCCCCGACCCGACCTGCAGCTCACAGCAGGCAGGGTCCGGCAACCCCGACCCGACCTCCATCTCACAGCAAACAGGGTCTGACAGTCCCGACCCGACCTCTAGTTCACATCGGTCAGGATCTATCAATTCCGACCTTGCCTCCAGCTTAGAATAATCAGGAGCCTGGTGATCCCAACTTGACCTCTTGTCTCCAACAGACTAGTCGAGTCCAACTACAATGGTACTTTCTCCCGACCATAGAACAAAGCTCAGACTGCCAAAGGGTTACTACAAAGATTCGGATCGGTTATCAACTTCTCGTTTATCCCCGAAGCACAAGAAAATGATCTCGGGTTCAACTCTCGAGGCACTAAAAAGATCTCGGGCTCAACCCCGGGGAAAACCAAAGACCATTGTTCGCAGTTGGCAAAAGACCTCGGGATCACACTCGAGGCACCCAAAAGACCCCGGGATCACACCCGAGGCACCATCAAAAGACCTCAGGATCACACCCGAGGCACCGATTTAGCTTAGGTCCATAACCTACGATGGGGGCAAATCCCCCTAGGTGGCTGATGATAGAAAACTTCAAAAGACCCTGCAACTACCAGCGTTCCTGGTCGGCCACCTACAGTAATTGTTCCTGCAATGCCTACCTCAACAAAAGCTTGGGGGGCAAGAGGGAAAAAAAACTACAGGAGGTCATACCGGGTATTAACAGGCCTTGAGGTTTGTCATGCCCGTTCCAGAATTTCATAGTTTTGTCATGAATGATATGAAATTTTATGAATTATCATATATATATGATAATTGAGGATAAGTGGTTGACTGTGGTCAACGGTAAGGTGTCAGTAAGGACACGGGAACATGGCCTTTCATGTTGCATTGGCACGATTAAATGACATTTATATGATTTAAATGTTATTTGATATATTTGGTATTTTGTGAATAGTAAATTTACCTGTATAGTGTAAATTTTTTGTAGTTTTGATCCTATTTTAGATCATTTTGAGAACTGTGGTGAGAACGTGAGTGACACGTTAAATAAAAAGATAGGTGGTGTAGAGATTCCACATAATTTAGTTTTCGGACGTTATTTTTTGGACCCAAACGAGACTTAGTCGGAAACTTCTGAAATTTATAATTTTTACTCGTAAAGACATAAAATGGACGTGTGCGAAGTTTCAAGAGTTAATTAGAAGTTTGAGAGACTCGCGGGGGGGGTAAACATGATTCCCGAAGAGTTTGTCTATATATAGTGAAGGGTGAGAATTTTATTTCTCCAAAACTTTATAAATATCTTGAGAGAGGAGAAAGAAAGGGAGATTGTTGCCACGGGCTTTGCGACGACGATCGGCGACCTTTCGTCCGTCAGTTTTTCACCAAATTCAAGATTTGAACTTGTGGAGGTAAGATCTACGTTTTGATACTACTTAGGCCATGTTTGGCTAATTTTTATAAAAAGCTAATTTCTAGGAATTTGACAAAAACAGGTATAAACTTGTAGGAATCGTCTCAAATTCGAAATCCGACGATTAATTGGCCTCCTAGTCGATCCTTCAAAGTTTGGGAGAAATCGCACGAAGTATGAAGTTCTAACTTGTGAAATATAGAGAAATACATGTTTTATATTTCGACGACGAAATTAAGATCCGGGCACAATCTATGTATTATTTATAGGCCCGTTAATTATGCACGCGCTAAATTGTGAAAAGCATGTCTAAATTTACGCGAGCACGTTAAGTTGTCTATGTGGGTCAAAGGGGGGTCTTATACAAATTCATACTGGAGTAAGCTTCTCGTTGTTTGAGAATTTTAGTAGCGACGGCTACTGTGCATGGTTTAAGGCTTGGACTTGCCAGGGCACTTGGGGGATGTAATGGTTGTAGGCTTGGGCTAGCCATTGACATCGCGGTTTAAGGCTTGGACTTACCGCTACCGGATGAAGGCGTATTTTTCTCCCTAGCGACTATTTATTTGATTTATGAGATTAAGCATGTTTTGTCATATATTGCATATGTTAGACTTGTGCACTCAGCATATAGCTGAGCAGTGGAGATTTACTCCATTGCAAGTAAGAAGAAAAACAAGAAGAAGCGTGATGAGTGAGGCCAAGGAACGCCGGGGAACCGCAATTGTATATGTTTTTGTTTTAATCCTAAACTTGTGTAAGGATTAGTAAATTGTAAAACGTTGTAATAGGATCATGGATTAGTTCTGTAGTATGGAAATCTTATAATTGAATTCCTGTAGTTGTGTTTTAAAATGTTTCAATTCAATGGTGGTTGTGATTATTGTTGATGTGGAGAAGCATGAGTTGTAATATTCACACAGGGCTGCCCAGCAGGGGAGCAGTCGACTGGACCATGGATCAGTCGACTGGATCCCGTGGGGTTTAGACACTGAAAGTGAATAGTAATAGAAGCAGTCGACTGGACCCTACATCAGTCGACTTGACACTGTACTATTTTAGCTACTGATCCAAATAGTGACCAGTGCAGTCGACTGGGTTCCCTGATCAGTCGACTGGACACTTGATAAGAAATGTGGGTTTTAGTTTCTGCCAGGCACAGTTGACTGGACCCTACATCAGTCGACTGGACCTCTGTTTTCAAAGCTGATTTCCTTTGGACAGGTTTCAATTGAACAAAACTTTTTATAACTCTGATTTTAATGGATTTTAATAATGTTTTTCGCTGCTATTTGACTTTAATGGAACTAGATAAGCCTTGATGGCGTGCCACGTGTCCTATTTCCGCGCGTAGCGGGATGGGTCGTGACATTTAGTGGTATCAGAGCTATAGGTAACAAAACTTTGGGAACGTTCGACGACGAGTGGAGTGTTGAGTGATTTAACACATGTTCTAGATTGCATCCATACATATTAGAGATGTTCGATGCATATGTATATTGTTTTACATACATGATATTGTTACTGTTGTACATGCATAGTGTTTATGCATTGAGAACTACAGGATTGTAATCATGAGTGACGAAGAGCGAGAACTATCGTGACACACTCGACGTATGAATGAAATGGCAGAAATGTTGGGGAATATGGGGGAAATGATACAGAATATAGCGGAGCGACTGCCTCCCACGCCCCAAATCGAGGTGGAACCAATAACTGTAGTGCATGCACCCGAAACTAGAGGCATAAGATCCGTATCCGAACAATTCGCTCAAAAGAAACCAATGGAATTTCATGGGACACCCGATCCAACGCTCGCAGAACATTGGATCATGGACATGGAGAGGATTTTTCGATCTATTCCGATGAACGACAGGGAAAAAATGAAAAATGCAAGTGATGTGCTGAAGGGTGAAGCCCAAAACTGGTAGGTAAATGTTCTAGATCAAGGGGCACCGATTACTTGGGAAGGGTTCAAGGCGGAATTCAATCGCCGGTTCTTTCTGCGAGCCGCCTACAATGCAAAGAAGCGAGAATTTGATAACTCGAAGCAGGGAGATATGACTGTAACCGAATATACTTCCAAGTACAACGCTTTGTTGAGATTTGGAAAGGGTTCCGTGCTAGAGGAGGAAGATAGGGCAAGGAAATTCGAAGAGGGTTTAAGGGAAAACATTCGTCTAAGGGTGGAAACCTACGAACATTCGACTGTGGCAGCAGTACAATAAACGGCGCTAGTGGCCGAGAATGGAATGGAAAGGTTGAGGCAGAATCAGCACGGTAAACGAAGCAATGAGAGTGGTGATAGGAACCAAGGCGGATCTTTCAAGAGGCCGTTTCAAAGAGGCTCTGGTTCTAGTTTTAGTGATTTCAGGAGAACGCCAAGTAACATACCGTTGTGCTCACTTTGCAACCGACCACACTCAGGTCGATGTTTCATGACCAAACCCCAGAACAGGAACCAAGGCGGGGGTAGTACTAATTCAACACCCGACATGAGAGGCAAGTGTTATGATTGTGGAGTATTTGGGCACCAAGCCAAGGATTGCCCGAGGAAGCATCCTCAACAAGGAGCTAGTTCTATGGCATCCAATGGGTCGAAGCCTAGACAATCCAATGACAGGGGACAAAGGACTGAACAACGTCAAGGAAGAGCATATCAGATGAACCCAGGAGATATGACTGCTTTAGAGACAGTAGTCTCAGGTATGGTGCTTGTATGTTCATACTTAGCACGCATACTTGTCGACTCGGGATCTATGCATTCATTTGTATCGCATGCTTTTGTTGAACATTTGAATGTTAAATCGGCACCGTTAGGATATGAATTGTCTATTGCTGTGCCACTGAGTAAATCAATAATGACGTCTACTATATATAAGAAATGTGAGATCAAACTAGGCGAGAAGTTGATGACTGTAGACCTTATACCGATTGTGGTGAACCATTTCGATGTGATACTGGGAATGGATTGGTTAGCTCTTAACCAAGCCACAATAGACTGTGAACGGAAAGAGGTTAATTTTCGATCACCGGTACATGGGAACTTTTGTTTCCAAGGGAGTCGGGTTATATCGCCGCCGTATTTGATTTCAGCTATTCGAGCGGGAAGGTTATTGAAAAAGGGATGTCAAGGATTCCTATGTTCAGTGACTGATGTCTTAGCAACCAAATTAAAAGTAGAAGACATTCCGATAGTGCGAGAATATCCAAATGTATTTCCTGATGACCAACCAGATGTTCTTATTGAGAGAGAGGTTGAGTTCACTATTGAGGTTTTGCCAGACTCAAGACCCGTATCAAAGGCACCGTATAGAATGGCACCCATAGAATTGAAAGAGCTGAAAATCCAACTACAAGAGCTACTTGACAAGGGTTTCATTCGACCAAGTATTTTGCCATGAGGAGCCCTAGTGCTGTTCGTAAAGAAGAAAGATGGTTCAATGCGTATGTGCGTCGACTACCGAGAGTTGAACAAGTTGACAATTAAGAACAAGTATCCACTGCCGAGAATTGATGATCTATTTGATCAACTTCATGGGGCACAAGTATTTTCGAAGATAGATTTGAGATCGGGTTACCATCAGTTAAAAGTGAAGGCCGAAGACGTCGAGAAAACTGCTTTCAGAACGTGCTACGGACATTATGAGTTCTTAGTCATGCCGTTTGGAGTTACAAATGCCCAGCTGCGTTCATGGATCTTATGAACCGAGTCTTTAATGACTATCTTGATGACTTTGTGATAGTGTTCATCGACGATATTCTTATCTATTCACCGAGTGAGATAGAACACGAGAACCACTTGAGGTTGATACTTCAGAGATTGCGAGAGAAATAACTATTTGGAAAATTTAAGAAATGTGAATTTTGGTTACCTAGTATTACTTTTCTTGGCCACGTGATTGACAAGAATGGAGTTTCAGTTGATCCTCATAAAGTAGAAGCTGTATCAAATTGGCAAAGACCAACATCTGTACCTAAAACTCAAAGTTTCTTGGGATTAGCAGGATATTACCGCCGTTATATTGAGCACTTCTCGAAGATTTCTTTACCTATGACCAAGTTGATGAGGAAAGGGATTATCTTTGAATGGAGTCAAGAATGTGAAGACAGTTTTCAGGAGTTGAAGTCAAGGTTGACAAGGGCACCTATTTTGGCAATACCATCCGGAACTGAAGGATTTGTAATCTATACTGACGCTTCGCATAAAGGTTTGGGATGTGTGCTTATGCAAGGTTGCAAGGTGATTGCTTACGCTTCTAGACAACTAAAGACACACGAGGTAAATTATCCGACTCATGATCTTGAATTAGCCGCAGTAATTCATGCTTTGAAAATTTGGAGACATTACTTGTACGGGGAGAAGTGTGAGATATTCACAGACCACAAGAGTTTGAAATACATTTTCACCCAACAGGATTTGAATATGAGACAAAGAAGATGGTTAGAATTGATGAAGGATTACGATCTCTCAATTGAGTATCATCTGGGAAAGGCTAATGTAGTAGCTGATGCCCTAAGCCGGAAAACGACAAGGAACTTAGCCGACGAATTAACTCAACAAAAAGAATTGGTAAAGGAGATGGAACGATTAGAATTAGATGTAATTCCAGAGACTAGTGGTGGTTTAATGATGGCGATCATAGCACACCCAGATATTATTGATGAGATCAAGAAAGAGTAGTTTAACGATGTCTACTTATGCAAAATGAGAGACGAGATACCTTTGGGAAAGCGATCTGGTTTGGTATTAGAACAAGGAACGTAGAAATTGGAAAATCGATTATGTGTACCGAATGTAAAAGGCTTGAAAGAGAGGATTTTAGAAGAATCACATAGTACTCGATATTCAGTACATCCGGGAAGCAACAAAATGTATCGAAACTTGAGAGAAAACTTCTGGTGGAAGGGTATGAAGCGTGAAGTCGCTAAGTTTGTATCTGAATGTTCGGCATGTTAGCAAGCAAAAGCAGAGAGACAAGTACCTGCCGGATTATTACAACCTTTACCTGTGTCAGAATGGAAATGGAATAAGATTACGATGGATTTTGTTTCAGGATTTCCACGATCATTCAATAAGAATGATAAGATTTGGGTTATAGTTGACCGACTAACCAAGTCAGCTCATTTCTATCGATCAAGACGACTAAACCGTCCAAGTTAGCAGAATTGTATGTGAGAGATATTGTAAGACTACATGGGGTACCAGCGGTGATTGTATCAGATCGTGATAGTAGTTTTATGTCGAGATTTTGGGGAAGTTTGCAAAAGGCTATGGGTACGAAGTTAAGTTTCAGTACTGCATTTCATCCTCAGACCGATGGACAGTCGGAGCGTATGATTCAGACATTAGAGGATATGTTACGATTGTGTATATTGGATTTTGGGGGTGATTGGGAGAAACACCTACCATTGATTGAATTTGCGTATAATAACGGATTTCAGTCAAGTATTGGTATGGCACCATATGAAGCTTTGTATGGGCGTAAATGTCGATCACCGCTTTGTTGGTCTGAGCTTGGAGAAAGGAAGTTACTAGGACTTGAGTTAATACACGAGAGTACTGAGAAGGTGAAATTGATTCAGGAGCGACTTAAGGTAGCTCGGAGCCGTTATAAGAGCTATGCGGACTCTAAACGACGACCGATGACGTTTGAAGTAGGTGACCTTGTTTACTTACGAGTATCGCCTTCGAAAGGCATTGTCCGATTTGGAAAGCGAGGAAAACTTAACCCAAGATTCATAGGACCGTTTGAGATTCTAGAGAGAGTCGGGCCGGTGGCTTACCGATTGGCTTTATCAGTTGAGTTATCATTTGTGCACAACGTGTTTCACGTGTCTATGTTGAGACGTTGTATGACTGATACGAGTAAGATCATTGTACCTGAACTGCTACAGATTCAGAGAGACTTGACTTATGTGGAACAACCGATAGAGATTATAGATCGAAAAGAGCAAGTCTTAAGAACTAAGACGATTCCGATGGTAAAAGTATTATGGCGTAGTCACACGGTGGAAGAAGCTACATGGGAAAGTAAGGAAGACAAGAGGAATGAGTATCCGTACCTGTTCGACATATGAGGTATAAGTTTGGGGACAACTTCCTTTATGGAGGGGAGAGTTGTCATGCCCGTTCCAGAATTTCATAGTTTTGTCATGAATGATATGAAATTTTATGAATTATCATATATATATGATAATTGAGGATAAGTGGTTGACTGTGGTCAACGGTAAGGTGTCAGTAAGGACACGGGAACATGGCCTTCCATGTTGCATTGGCACGATTAAATGACATTTATATGATTTAAATATTATTTGATATATCTGGTATTTCGTGAATAGTAAATTTACCTGTGTAGTGTAAATTTCTGGTAGTTTTGATCCTATTTTAGATCATTTTGAGAACTGTGGTGAGAACGTGGGTGACACGTTAAATAAAAAGGTAGGTGGTGTAGAGATTCCACATAATTTAGTTTTCGGACGTTATTTTTTGGACCCAAACGAGACTTAGTCGGAAACTTCTGAAATTTATAATTTTCACTCGTAAAGACATAAAATGGACGTGTGCGAAGTTTCAATAGTTAATTAGAAGTTTGAGAGACTCGCGGGGAGGTAAACATGATTCCCGAAGAGTTTGTCTATATATAGTGAAGGGTGAGAATTTCATTTCTCCAAAACTTTATAAATATCTTGAGAGAGGAGAAAGAAAGGGAGATTGTTGCCACGGGCTTTGCGACGACGATCGGCGACCTTTCGTCCGTCAGTTTTTCACCAAATTTAAGATTTGAACTCGTGGAGGTAAGATCTACGTTTTGATACTACTTAGGCCATGTTTGGCTAATTTTTTCAAAAAGCTAATTTCTAGGAATTTGAGAAAATAGGTATAAACTTGTAGGAATTGTCTCAAATTCGAAATCCGACGATTAATTGGCCTCCTAGTCGATCCTTCAAAGTTTGGGGGAAATCGCACGAGGTATGAAGTTCTAATTTGTGAAATATAGAGAAATACATGTTTTATATTTCGACGACGAAATTGAGATCCGGGCACAATCCATGTATTATTTATAGGCCCGTTAATTATGCACGCGCTAAATTGTGAAAAGCATGTCTAAATTTACGCGAGCACGTTGAGTTGTCTATGTGGGTCAAAGGGGGGTCTTATACAAATTCATGCTGGAGTAAGCTTCTCGTTGTTTGAGAATTTTAGTAGCGACGACTACTGTGCATGGTTTAAGGCTTGGACTTGCCAGGGCACTTGGGGGATGTAATGGTTGTAGGCTTGGGCTAGCCATTGACATTGTGGTTTAAGGCTTGGACTTGCCGCTACCGGATGAAGGCGTACTTTTCTCCCTAGCGACTATTTATATGATTTATGAGATTAAAGCATGTTTTGTCATATATTGCATATGTTAGACTTGTGCACTCAGCATATAGCTGAGCAGTGGAGATTTACTCCATTGCAAGTAAGAAGAAAAATAAGAAGAAGCGTGATGAGTGAGGCTGAGGAACGCCGGGGAACCGCAATTGTAAATGTTTTTGTTTTAATCATAAACTTGTGTAAGGATTGGTAAATTGTAAAACGTTGTAATAGGATCATGGATTAGTTTCGTAGTATGGAAATCTTGTAATTGAATTCCTGTAGTTGTGTTTTAAAACGTTTCAATTCAGTGGTGGTTGTGATTATTGTTGATGTGGAGAAGCATGAGTTGTAATATTCACACAGGGTTGCCCAGCAGGGGAGCAGTCGACTGGACCATGGATCAGTCGACTGGATCCCGTGGGGTTTAGACACTGAAAGTGAATAGTAATAGAAGCAGTCGACTGGACCCTACATCAGTCGACTGGACACTGTACTATTTTAGCTACTGATCCAAATAGTGACCAGTGCAGTTGACTGGGTTCCCTGATCAGTCGACTGGACACTTGATGAGAAATGTGGGTTTTAGTTTCTGCCAGGCACAGTCGATTGGACCCTACATCAGTCGACTGGACCTCTGTTTTCAAAGCTGATTTCCTTTGGACAGGTTTCAATTGAACAAAACTTTTTATAACTCTGATTTTAATGGATTTTAATAATGTTTTCCATTGCTATTTGACTTTAATGGAATTGGATAAGCCTTGATGGCATGCCACGTGTCCTATTTTCGCGCGTAGCGGGATGGGTCATGACAAGGTTAACTGAGTAAAACTCTTAAACAACCCGGGAGCCTACAATACTCAGAGGCACCAACTCCGCTTAGGTCCAAATTGACGATAGAGGAACTCCTCCTAGGTTAGCCCACGATAGAGGAGCAAAAGGACCCTAGCGCAAAACGCTTTAGGTCGGCTCCACCAATATGGTTAAGCTCTTCTCCCAACAATCTTGACGAAGGCTGGCTGGGCGAAAGATAACCATCCTGGGGAGTTAACATAAAAGGATCCTAAAGCAATACGCTCTTCATGTGTGCCTCACTAATCACCGCACTCGCACAGTATAAGCACTGTACCGTAGCATACCCAATTTTGAAAAATGTTTTTAAACTATAAACCTTCATAACTTTTGATCTATAACTCCATTTATAAATATTTTGAGAAAAAAAAATGTTTATATACAATATTTGTAGTTAGCCCCTCCCAAATTTTAAAGAAAAAAAAAAAGATTTTACGTGTAATATATTGGCCCAATTGTAATTCAGTTACCTAAAATATTTTTTCCATCATATTTTCTTATTATTTTTTTATTCAGTCTAACCCTAATTATTTTTCCCATCAATTAAGCGTTACTATAACGCCCATATGCGTGTTGTTGCATTTCATTACATTGGCATTCATGATAATGTGATGTGATGTGCATTTGTGGCACATATGTGAGTGAGTTGTGACTCAGGAGTTGATTTGGGTGTTGTGTAAGAGAACCTCTAAGACTGTGCAGAATGAGTGTGATATTGTGATGTCTCTCTGAGATTGAGACGATTATTGTGGAATACCCTCAATGTTTATCTGGAAATAAATGTCTTCCTGATTATTTCACTATCTGTATTATTATCTGGTTCAGAATATTGTTAATTTTAGTGTCCTAGTGAGGATGAATTAACACGCTACATAATTGGTAGGCTAATTAGTAATTTTGTAAAATCATGTGGAATTGCGTTTTAGCAACCAAACGGAACTTGGACGAAAACTTCTATAATTTTTAGTTTTCACTCGTGAAGCAATAAATTAGGCGTGTAAGGAGTTTCGGAGAATAATTAGGAGTTTTGAGAACTCGCAGGGAGGCAAACACAATTTCTGAGAGTTGTCCATATATATAGATATAAGTGGCTTAGATATTTTTTATAAAGTTTCTAAACCTAAATCAAAAAGGGGGGAACGAGAGAGATCTTGGTTCTTCGAGCTTCACGGTAACAATCGACAGTCTTCTGCCCGTTTGTTTTCTTCTAAATTTCATATTTGAACTCCTCAAGGTAAGGTCGTCGTTTTGATATCCATTAGGTCTTGTTTAGATAAGTTTTCTGAAAACTTGTTTTCTAGAATTTTCCTAACAAGTTGTTAATCGGACTTTTGATCGATAGGAATTGTACTAGACGGAATTCTGCACGATCTTTGTGCTTGGGGTTTCTTTGGAAAGAATTTTAGGAGCGTTAATCGGAGGTGAGTGATTCAACTATGTGTTTTGGAATGATTTCTTGACATGTATTCATATTTTGTATGAAATGCATGTGTTAGTTCATAGATATATATTGTGTAGTTCATATTGGATGATTATATTGATAAGTAGGCCCAATTGCACTGTGAAACATTTTGATTACGTCGAAAGCACGATGAAATGTGATTTGAGCATGTTTAGTTGCTATTTGGGTAGTAGGATGGGTCGTGACAGATGGTGACTAGAGGTCTATCTATGATAGAATGAGAGGGGGTGCTTTAGTCCCACCGGGCTCCTTCTCCTCTTATTCCATAATCCCCGGGCTTAGAAATCTCTGGTTTCGTAAAAAAGTAGCTTTTAAAAATGGTTCTTAATTTCTTTCCTTCAAATTAAGTGGCGACTCCTTTTGTTTAAAATTGATTTGAAATTTTGAGAAAAGAGAAAATCCCAGAAAAAGGCCATGGGCCGATGTCCACAGTAACATGATGTATAAGGACTTAAAGAGGAACTTTTGGTGGGAATAAAGTGAGAAGTAGCCGAGTACGTATCACAATGTCTTGTTTGTAAGAAAGTAAAGGTAGAACATCAGAAACCACCCGAACTGCTACAGTCGCTACCGATTCCCCCAATGGAAATGGGAACACATCACCATAGATTTTGTGGTAGGTTTGCCAAGGTCTCAGCAGAACCATGATGCTATTTAGGTAATAGTGGATCGACTCACCTAGATGGCGCATTTCATTGCCTACAGTATAACGTATTCAGTGGAACGATTGAGCCAGATGTATCTACAACAAGTTGTATGACTGCAGGCGTACCTGTCTCAATAGTATCAGATCGAGATTCGCGCTTCACAGTAGAATTCTGAAAGAGCCTTTAGACAGCAATGGGGACTTCCCTGAACTTGAGTTCAGCCTTTCATCCACAGGCCGACGGTCAAACAGAATGGGTCAACCAAGTGATAGAAGATATGATGCGAGCTTGTGTTACCGATTTCGAGAGTTCATGGGAGACGCACCTACTATTGATTGAGTTCGCCTACAATAACAGCTATCACATAAGCATCAGGATGGCACTGTTCATGGACCAGAGATGATTTAAGAAACTAACGAGAAGATCCAAGTTGTTAGAGAAAAGATGAAGACTTTCAGGGACGAAATCTTTTAATAAGTGATAGACGAAGTAATACCCTTTTTATTTTGAACCCTGTTTACTGCAAATTTCGGGGGCGAAATCTTTTGATAAGTGGTGGATGATGTAATACCATGTATTTTTTAATGTATAATAAAGAATAAGACCTTGTATATATTCTCCTTTTTGTAAATACTAGTATGAGTTTTACTTTACCTTTGATGTATTCTGTGTCCCAATCGATTGGACTGTTTCCCCAATCGATTGCCTTATCTTGGACCCCTAATCAATTAGCCCTTTTCTCAATTGGTTTCCACTTTGTTCCTACCACCTGGACCCAATTTATTGGACTTCACCACAATCAGTTGGATCATTAATACCAAACCTTAATCGATTGGACCCTTGTCCGAATTGATTGGTACAATAACTACCTACCCTAATCGATTACCACTTTGGCCAATCAATTGGTAGAAGGTGGAAAGATTCTTTTGCTCAGGATGGGGAGAGGCCACGTGATCCCATATTTCTCTCTCTATATATATATATTGGACGATTCATATCCATTTTTTGATTCCAAAAATCAGAGAGTAAGAGAGGGGGAGTTGTTTGTGTTTCTATATATATATACACTTATACACACACACACATATATACATCCATAAACTCACACATACTCATGGACTAAGAAGAAAAAGAAGAATGAACCAGAAGAAGAAGAAGAAGAAGAAGAAGAAGAAGAAGAAGACAGAAGAGAAGAAAAGAAAACAAAAAAGAGAAGAAGACTAAACAGAGGAAGAGATAGAGAGATGAGGCTCCATTAAAAGCTTCTAAGCTTTCAATACACATACCAAGCACACCCTTAACACCTAAGGTGAGTTCCAAACTCACTAGGTAGCATTCTATCAATGTAAGAGCATGTTTGAAAGAAGGAAAGACGCGTTATGTCTTTTTCCTGTTTTGATTGCTGGACTGTCATCTCTGTGGAGAAGATGAAGTCCCACTCAATTGGGACTTTTCCCAATCGACTACCATTGTTGATACCCTAATCAATTGCCAAAGTTTGCAATTGATTGATGTTGATTGTGATTCAATCCATTGGACTTTTTCTCAACCAAATGTTATTATTTTTATCCCAATCAATTGGACCTCTATCACAATCGATTAGCAGTTACAAAATGCTGATATTTCTATTTAGTTGATATTGTAATTGCTTAGTTGTTTACTTGCTATTCTGTAAACCCCCGCATGAAATACAGATGTAATAATGAGATAATGTGATGTTGAATCGTAGTAACTTTAAGGATAATGGATTAATGTTTAGTAACATTAAATAACCTATTAGTCGCGAACTGTTTGGCTTCTCGTCCATTTCATTCAATGTAGTCAGGCCACATAGGATTTGTCTTGTATCGATGTTAGTACAAAACTTAAGTATGTTTGCTAAGATCTGGAAATCTTACGTGGGTGGGCCTTGGTCATTAATATGTTCTTAAAAGCCGTGGACTGTTAATATGTTCTTAAAAACGGTGAACTGGACCAAGTAGCCCTAAGATAGCATGTTGATACAATAATATGTCCTTAAAAGCAGTGGATTGGTAATATGTTCTTAAAAGCAGTGGACCGGGATCACTAGTACGATAAGTCATGGCATTAGAATGATGTACTGTTTCTTAAAGCGTTATATCCATGAATGCGGTGGACTGGTAATATATTCTTAAAAGCTGGGGATGGACTGACATGGTGTCCATGACATACGGTGGACTGTGAATATGTTCTTAAAAGCGGTGGACGGAGCAATAATGTATCTATAGAAGTGAACTACTATTGAGTATGTTCTTCTATCAGTTCAGTGTTCTTAGTTTAACAAGACTTTAGTAATTATTATGATTTCTAATAAAGAGAATATATTATTTAGTAGAACTATTACTCTTATCATTTCATAACTTGTTATAACTTTAATAGTTCGATACCCTGTTAGTATTTAACTCACTCAACTTTTATTAGCTGATGGCATTTACGCCGCTGGACATTCTAACGTTCCAGCGTACCCTGTCTATGACTTTACAAGCGAGGGACCTGCGGGCGAGGAATATTATGCTAAGGACAGTTATGCTGTGGAGGACTACCCCGGGGTAGATTCAACGAGGAAGGCTACTATGCCGATGACTACGTCTACGCTAATTGAAGACTAGGCTAGATGATAGTAGTTTATTTTATTACGCTTTCAGACCTTGTTGTAATCGAGCATATGTTGTCTCAACGCTTGTAATTCATTTGTTTTATTTGATTCAATTTCTGATATGTAATAGCTAGTAACCTTGTTTTGACATTAAGTTATGTTTTATTCAGAACCTAGATTATTATATCGTGATCTCCTTATCTTTCATGTTGCTTAATACTGTGTGGTGTGGACAATCATGTGACTTCACCAGTCACTGCCTATGGACTAAATTTTTTTTTTCTCTATTTTTACTATTCCGAAGCGGGATATGTTATTCCATTCAAGAGATGTGATTTCATTTAGATTACACACCATTAGTTTCATGCAACCTTAATTTGGATTGGTGAAATAAACTTCAAAATGCTTGGGTCCCACTTCACTCATGATCTCCAATTAATTGTCAAGTACCTATGGAGATAAAAATAATTTAAAATTAGAACGCAAAATATTAAAATAAAATTACACAATTCCCAATTAATTTATGAGCATTGTTATACTTTCCAAATTCACATCTCAAATTATGTGGTAGTAGGCTTACTGAATTTTGATTGGATAATATTGAAGTGGTCCATCATTATTGAAGGTGATCTCACTGCCACATCATTTGGAGTGTGAATTTGGGATTAGGATTTGCAAAGCATAGCATTACTCTTAATTTATATAAATAACCTAGAGTAATGGTATGCTTTCCAAATCCAAATCCCAAATTCCTATCCCAAATGATGTAGCGGTGGGTCCACTGAAATTTGATTGGAGGTTGCTGGAGTGACCCCAGAGTGGTCAGTGAGCCCACTAGATATTAATTGGTGCCACATCATTTAAAATAGAGATTTAAAATTTGAATTTGGAAAGCATAGTATTACTCAATAACCAATTTCTTTCTTTTCCTATAAAAAGTATTGATTTAGTCCAATAATTGGTTATGTACATGCAATTAACATGGTAAAATATGTATAAATATGTGACACATCAATATATTTAGCTCCCAGCCTCACACTAACAGCAAAAAAAAAGGGGGAGGGGGGGCTACAGCTAAAAGACACAAACAACTCGCTGAATCTAAGCATCAGACCAAGTAATTAATACCCAACTCTCCCCAATTATCATGAGGCACACCCAAGGCTTCTCACACAGCTTTTGAAGTAACAACGATGTTATTAGGGCACGGAGGCTGATAATCATAATCTTCATGTGCCCCATGATAGAGTCATGATCATCAATCTCTATGGCCACCACACTTCGCCCATTTGCACTAATCTTGATGTGGTTTGGGCATCTATCTCCGTCCTTGTATCATCCAATTGATAGCACTATGACAGTGTGTTGTCATTGTGATATTGGTTGTCATCTCTGACATTTCGCCGTCATCTCCAACTTTTTAGAGTGAGAACCCCCTTTGTATTACTTAAAATACAAATGGACAATCCCATGTGGGACAATCAAAGTCATTTTCTGTTAGGATTCTGTCCCATGTGGGACAATTTCATTAATTTAAAGAATTATTGATTTGACTAGATTTTTATTCTGATTGGTTTCCTATTTTGATAGAGTATTACTGTGAGTGCATCTTTTATTGCTTGTCCAACAAGTGTTAGTATATAAACTGTATATAAAGGGATGGTGTATATGAATTTAAAAAAAGTCCTTTGTTGTACCAATTGTTCTCCCCTCATGGGAGGTGTAAGTTCTAGAATAAGAGATGGGGGTTCTTTGATGTTTACGAGGGTGTGGTCATATACCGACTTTTCCCATGATAAAGTATATTTCTTTTGAGCGTGAATGTAGGCATAATTTTATTCAACCACGTATAAATATGTATTTTATTTGGCGCATGCTAATCCCCATAGTGCACTCCCCCCTAAATAGTTTGTAAAATCATTTTTCACTTAGAATGATTGCAATAAGAGAATTCCCTTAGTGAACTTGTACCATTCTCTCATAGGTCATATCATGTCAATTCATTCCCTTCAATTAAATTAGTATCGACAAGGGCCGAGCTTAATAAGGGCTAGGATGGGCTATCCAATTTTTTGATTAAAAAAAATGTTATATGTAATATGTGTAGTTAGCCCTTTTTAAATTATAAAAAACTATATATAATTTTATGTATAATATATTGGCCTCATTGTAATTTAGTCATCTAAAATATTTTTTTTATCACATTTTTTTTTTTATCATTTTTCAATTTAATCTAAGCCTAATTGTTTTTACAATCAGTCCAGCGTTAGAAATTATAATAAAGAATTAACCCTTATTTATCAACAAAAAAAAAATGTGATGTATACAGAAATTTTTACCCAAAAATATAAATAATAGACCCAAAAATTTCACCATGGGCCACTGCCCCCTCAACATTCATACATATCCGTCACTCTATGCACGTCCATCCAATCTCAGCCCTTAGTTAAAAATGTGGAGTAATACTTGGGCACAACCAAAGTCACAATCTTTTGTTCACAATCTCCATTTTGTGTCTATCTCTATTATGATGGGTCCCACAGTGCCCAGTAGGAGAGAGATAGACACAAAATAGAAGTTGTGAGCAAAAGATTATGACTTTAGTTGTGCTCCAAGTATTACCCAAAAATATGCATGGACCTACTCGTCACCATTATTACAATTTCAACAAAGCTAGTACTAAAAAACTCGCAAAATTGGACTATTCCAGCAGTATATGGAACACTTCAACAACTTTTATTTTAACTACCAAGATTTGAATATCCTAACCCGCAGAGTGTCTATTAATTGGGAAATCAAATTACGATTGGCCACATTCACATAAAAGAGAGCCCGGGGCAGGGAGAAGTTATTCTATGAGTCCGTCACATCACGTCATTATTTGATGTGGTGTAACGCCCTAATCACATGGGATCATGTGGCCACTAAAATTGGAGGGTTATGACAACAGGGAAAGGATGTCCCCTAGAAAAATAGGAGCCATAAATGACTAATAAGTCAAGCCACAATTTATTTTTATCGGCCACATGACCTCATGTAATTGGAGCATCGCACCACTTCAGCGCATGATGACGCGGTGTGACAAACTCACTGAATAATTTCTCGGAGCGGATGGATGGTGCATGATTGCCTCAAAGTTGTCTTTGTATAGAATATTAATCTATTAATTTATATTCTGTGAAAAAAAATAAAAAAAATTTTGGGATGGCTATATGGCAACAAAAGAATGAAAACGTTGAGGTGGCTGCCGGTGGATCTTAAGTCTTTAAGTTAACAAATGAAAAATGAAGCTCAGAATATTTAATAATTCACAACCTTTTGCTTATTTGATTCTTACAGGGCATATCATGTGAACTCATTCCCTTCAATTAAATTAGTATTGGACAATGGCGGGCTTAATAAGGGCTAGGGTGGGCTACCCAAATTTTTGAGGAAAAAAATATGTTATAGGTAATATCTGTAGTTAGCCCTTAATCTCAAATTTTTGTTTAAAAAATATGATTTTATTTATAATATGTTGGTCTAACTGTAATTCAGTCATGTAAAAGATTTTTTCCATCACATTTTCTTATCATTTTTCAATTTAGTTCAATCCTAATTGCTTTTACCATCAGTCAAGCATTATAAATTACAATAAAGAATTAACTGTTATTTATCAAAAAAAAAAAAGGTGATATATACGGAAATTTATACCCAAAAATATAAATATTAGACCCAAACATTTTGGCCTTGGGGTACTGCCCCGAACCTCCGTATACATCCGTCACTTCATGCACGTCCATCCAATCACAACCCTTAATTAAAAATCCTAACTCGGTCCTTGTGTATGAAACTAATGGTTAGCACTACAATTTCAACAAAGTTAGTACTAAAAAACTCCAAAATTTGGACTATATATTCCAGTGGTACAATTAACACTTCAACAACTTTAACTACCAAGATTTGAAGATCCTAACTGGTAGAGTGTCTATTAATTGGAAAATCAAATTACGATTGACCACACTCACATAAAAGAGAGCCCGACAAGCTAGGGTAGGGAGAAGTTATTCTATGAGTCCGTCACATCACGCCATTATCTGACAGTGTTGAGGTGGCCTAATTATATGGGATTATTTGGCTATTAAAGTTAGAGAGTTATGACAAATGAGGAAAGATGTCCCCTTAGAAAAATAGGGGGCCATGACTAATAAGTCAAGCCACTTTACTTTTATTAATCACATGACCTCATATAATTGAAGCATCACACCACTTCAACGCATTATGACGTGAGCACACCGAATAATTTCTCACAGGCCGGGGATGGATGATTCGTGATTGCCTCAAAGTTGTCTTTGCATAGAATATTAATAATATTAATTTATATTCTGCAAAAAAAAATAAAAAAAAGATCTTTTGGGATAGCTATATGGCAACAAAAGAATGAAAACGTGGAGGTGGTGGCTGTCAAGTCTTTTAAGTTAACAAATAAAAAAATGAAGCTCAGAATTAGAGAAATATATAGGATATTGTAGTTGGAGATCGAAACGGTCTCTTTTCTCCTCCTTGGGCAGAGGACGCCATTATATATATATATATATATATATAACAACTTCAACCATCTCCTATAGCTACTCCTACTCATATATACTTGCTCACTGCTTGTTTCAAAAAATATTTAGCTCCGCCACTTAATTTCCTCTCTCTCTCTCTCTCTCATGGAGAATTTGATGAATAAGAAAATTATTGTTGTCATTATGGTGATGGTATTATTAGTGTCTGTAGCTGCGGCTCAAGATGTGGTTGCAGTGGACGTGGATGCAAAGGCGAAATTAATGGCAGCGATTGGTAGTGCAATGGGTAAAAAGAGGGGTGGTGGTGAGTGATAGACCTTCTTAATTCAGATGCCACCATCTTTGTTATCGTCGTTTCTGCTTCTCCAGCAGCAGCAGGTGCATTTGCATTTGCCTTGCTCTTCTAATTGCTCACCTCTTGGCACGAATATTTTTCTGTGTGCGCTTGTGTGCTATACCCAAGTGTAGGTAATTGTGCAAGTAGTAAACTGGATTAAGTCCAGATCGATCCCACAGGGAAGGATGAGAATTAATTTACCTAGATTAAACTCAAAAAGAAAACAAAATTCAATATTTTGAGAGAAATGTAGAACACAAAGTTCTACGATTAACAACTACTAAAATTAAAAGCAGCTAAATTAACTTAACTAACGATTGACTATTTAAGTAAAGCAAGATTTTAAAAACGGTTTTTCTTAATAAAGGGAAAGTGTTGGGATCACACGAATCCACTATGACCCAGCCATCTACCATGCAATTGCAGTTAAGCTCAATGAAGTACAACTTCTACAGTATTCCGTACTTCTCTAAGGATATAGAATCAATAGTCCTTTCATGGCCGGGACTATATCATCTCAATTAAGTTTGAAATACACAAAGGTGGTTTAATTCAATAGTTAAGACTCGCACCTACAATGGTGTTAGCATTGAGGGTGGTTTGCAAAATATATTGAAAGAAAATGCTTTAAGGCTTAGAGTTTAAAGACTGTTTTGACAAACTGAGCATTTGGGGACAGTTTGATAACGAATCAGTAAAGCAGAAAGTCTTGGAATACTGTATAAGATGTTCTCAAGAATCAGAAGGTTCGATCGATCGACGCGCTTTCGATCGATCGAACTAACTTCATCTCTCGATCGATCGAACAACCTTCGATCGCTCGACTAAGTCTCCGGTCCGATCGATCGAACTACATCCGATCGATCGAACACAGGAATAAAAATACTGCATGGCAGAGGCCTGAAATCACAGTTTCATCGTGATTTTCCAACCTCGGACTACTCAGACATGGTCTGGGAAGTCTCAGATCTATTTTTAACGTAAAGGTTCATTACGGTATTGTTTGTTTGTGAGTTTTTCATTAAAACTACGAAAACTAATGATTTCGACTTATCTAGCATGCAATACTACGAGATTGAAGGCTAAACTACGATTAACTAAGTGCAGAATGTAAACAAAACAATAGTAAATAACCTGAAACGAAGAAACTTGTATTAAACTATAGAAAATCCAAGCTAACAATGATGAATCTTGATAAAACCTACAAAAACACAAGTAAAACTCTCTTCTCTCTATGAAAACTAATGGAAATCAAGTGTGGGCGTCCTCTGGGACGTAAACAAAACGAGTATATATAGTAGAAGCCTAATGCTAGGGTTAAAAACCCGTTTCTGCTTCGTGCGCGTATAATCTGATAAAAGGCATGTTCGATCGATCGAACAACTCTCGATCGATCGAACTTCTTCGAGCGCTTGAACTTTACTCAATCGATCGAACTCTGAATTTCAGCTTTTGATTGTCTTCATTAGAATTCAACACTTCCTTTTATTGTTATCTTCCAATCTGGTACACAGCAGCATTAACCTGCACAAATAACCACTAAAACAATACCACTTATCATAGTTCAATCATAATGTGTAAAAACTGGTATTGTAATTCAAACTGCAGATAAACCGAGGAGTTGTAGACTTTTCTAGTGTATTTTTTTCTTTTAGCGCGGTTGTATTTTACAAATACCCCCGCTTGTCACAACCCCCAACTAGCGATTTGCTAGTCCCTAGCAATAAAGTGAAAATAAAAAAACAAGCTTACTACTACTACAACGACTAAAGTAAAGAAAATAAAACTAAAGCAAACTAATCTAGTTAGAAAGAGACGCTACCTAACTCACTTTCGCAGGAATCGCGGTTACATTTAGCAAATGCAACAAGCCGTTAAACCCCTAGGTTTCCCTAGTGGACGAGTGTTGTCTCGTGAGGGTTTGCAGTGAATATACCCACAAAATTCTCAATTTTAAGCTCAAAAAGATATAGAAAAACTTATAAACATTCTTTACCATTCGACTATCAATTTAGCTCTACAACACATACCAACCTCATACAAACCATGAAGAAACCCACATGTTCCTCATGTCATCGAGATAAATATACATATGCATTACATTCATGTATCCGTGTGTGTGTAAAGTCAACAGCTATGCATCCAACTTTATTTAGAATTGTTCAGACTATCATACTTTTGGAACTCGTAGTTTCAACTCAATTCTCACATGGGTTTACACTCAAAAATGAACATCTCACAGAAACTTGTTTAGAAATGGTCGCTCATGGTGTGAAAGCTTTAATAAGAATGATGTTCTGGCTACTAGTGTTTCACACCCAACTCGATAAAAGACGAACATTTAGAGTAATATAGTCTCATGAAAGGAATGCTACTTACTAGAGGAGTGAAATACCGTGGATACTCAAATTGCACGTTCATATTCAAACTAAGTTGTTAAAAATCATTAAGACTTTGACTTTTCGGCTTTTATTTAGTAGGATAGATAAGAGAGGCGAGATGTGCACATCCTTAGCATATGATGGAGACTAGTTTATTTCTTCTTTATTCCAAACATCCTCTATTCTCATATATGTTCATGTCTTTTTACTCCTTCGTCTTCCCTTTTTATTTTTTATTTTTATTTTTTTATATATTTTCAACATCTCCTTGCATATTTTCTTTTTATAATGTCCTTCCCACAACTACACCCTTCTCGTCACATACTTCAACAATTTTAATCGCCTTAGATGTGCAATCGGGTTTATAGAGGCTTTTATATTGGCAATATTTAATCAGTGTGGGGTCAAGAGATTCTTGGATGTTGATACAGGTATATGAAAAAGGCAAGGAATGAATAACGATGGCCTAAATCATTTTCCTAACTTCTTAGTTTTAGCACTTCAGTGTTCATTGAGTTTGATTGGTAAATCCTGAACGTTCTCCTCTAATAAACAGCCTAAATGAAAATTTTCGAGACTATTCAATGAATTTAAGATATATTCAAGAAAAACAATTCGAATTTAATGTGACAATTCCCTCAGAATTGAAGATTGGGTTCAAAAACTCACTAAGGGTCATTAGTTTCCACTATTTGTTCGTGAAGCATAAAAGTCGTATTAATTCTTATTTTCAGTTTTCTGCATAGCTATTAACACGTGCAAATGGATGTTGGATACTAGAATGGTCAACATATCCATTCATCTTAGTGAAGCTAGAAAAAATGCGTGAACTTAATTCATAAAGGGATGAGATCAATAGGAATGTATCATTGCTTAATGGCAGCTAAATAGAAATGAATATTTAAAGTAATCTACCAATAAAGTTCATAATAAAAGAAAATTTCAAATAATTTTTTTTTTGAAATGAAACGTTTGGTTAAATGTTTCATTTGTGAAAGAGATTCTGTGAAATGTGCAATAAAGTGAATCAGATTGCTAAGTAAAGTGAAACATGCTCAGGTGATACTCTATCTACATCCTACCCCCAATTGAAAATTACGATGACCTCAGAAGTTGATTTTCAAAAATAGATAGAGAGATATCACCTAATAAGGCAACTCAATAACTGCAAGCGTAACAATCTGTAAGGAACATACAATCTCCAAAAAGTCAAGATCAAGAGAAAGATACACAGAAATAAAAAAAAACACATGATCCATATATAATAACAGAACCGATCACTGGAAAGATAAAACAATAAAAATGACAGAACAGTGATAATAAAGTGCAGCTAAACCAAACCAACCAAGCCAAACCAAATAGTCACAAATATCCACAAATAGTCCAAAAACTAAAAGACCAAAAGAAGAGAGCAGAGAGATAGAAATAAGAAAGATACAACAGAACTCTCCAAACACTCTCAAAATCAAGACCTACACATCATCTGCGACATCGGATAATATCTCTATCGGCGCATCGGGAGTATCCTCAACTCCACCCTCAGCAATAGTATGAGCCGTCGCCGGGTCACTCTCAGTCACAACTGGAGGTGGTGGAAGTGGGGGCTCCGCAGAAGGTGGGGCCGTTGATGATGATGGGGCACAAGGATCAGCAGGTGGTGGTGAGACTGTGGATGTGGATGGGCCAGTGGTAGTCGGTGCAGCAGGAGGGGGAGTAGTGGTAGGTGGAGGTTTATGTAATGACTGGTCAACCCCCAACTGGATCAAGATGACCTCCAGCAAAGTCGTCATGTGGTCGACCCGGCCCTCGAGTCTGATCCGAGCCTCTCTCTCCTCCAACAATAACTCATGAATAGTCAGGAGAGGCACAGATGAAGAAGACTCTCCCTGGGCCTGAGCTTGAGCCTGAGATCACTGTCTCAGCTCAAACTGTGCAATCTCCACCCGAGGATCAACCTCGTCATCATAATCAAGCTCCTCAGCCTCTGTCGGCGTAGCTGCACCCTCAATATCGGTGCCTGCGCCCCTCCTCCTCTTCACCCTCAATTTCGCCTTACCCTTTGCTTTTCTCTTTTTCTGAGCATCAGAACGGCGGGCCGCTGTCTCACCAAATCGACTAGAGGCCTGAAGAATGGAATCTGTGGCCAACGGGACTAATCCAGCTCGCTCAATAACCTTATGTATAGGCCAAGCGCCCTTTAGATGGCGCTTAGCGGCAATGTACCGCGTAGGCTGAACGAAAAAGTCGATATACAGGCGAGACAGACAGACACGATGTCCTGTCCCAATGGAGTACAGAGCACGGGCATACCACGGTGCAAATTTCTCGTAGTAGGACGTCATCAGAATACAATTGACCAGTGCAAGGTGGAGGAGGTGGTAATTCTCGGTCAGAGAATTATCCTCGATGTTGGACGTGCCGTTCCAGAACTGAACGACACCTCCTGTGAGCTCACGGATAATGGTGGTCGGCGGGATCTCTAGGGCTCCTGGTAATGAGGGATAGAAACAGTCAGGGACCTCAGGAACCCCTAAAGCTGCAGAGATTGTGGCAGGACTGAAAACGATCTCGTGCCCTCGAAAGAATGATCGGTAGGTAAACGGGACCGCGGGATCCTTGATCATAGAAGAGCAAGCTGCACGAACCCAGTGGATATTTATTTTCTTGGTCTGGGTCAGCATGTCGTACCACAATGGCATGTCTCTGATCCGTGCTAGGAACCATGGAGCGGCACGCCATACGGACTCCAATGGCCGCTCCAACATGACCTTCCGCGTATCAAAGTAGCGGTTGAACCAAACACGCTCCTCGGGGCTCCGGAACCCGTGGTCAGGAATGGAATCCGGTATAGCGAGATCCAGAGGTTTGGACTTGTGATATCCCGTGATAGGGTTCATTGCGGGGTCCTGAAAATAGAAGAAATACAGAATAGAAATCAAAACAAGAAAGAAAAGAAAAGAAACTGAAACTGCTTGTGTTCGACCGATCGAACAATGTTCGATCGATTGAGAAAGGACAGAGTTCGATCGCTCGAGACTCTTTCGATCGATTGAGAAAGGGCTGGGTTCGAACGATCGAACCCAGCTCAATTAATCGAGCACAGCGAATGTGCGGTAACCACTTTCGAGAACAGAAAGGGCCCTCACACACACAAAACAAGACAAAACTGAAAAGGAACAATTTTGAAAACCAATGGGGGGCACCCCCCACAAGAAATGGAACAAATTAGAAAGAGGGGGTGACTTTAGGCCTTACCTCGGGTTAACTCGCGGAGGGGAGGATGTGATTTAGGATGATGATGATGATATGGACCAAGGGCTCCCCGTATGCGTGAATGATGAGGGAAAGCTAAGAATCGCCCCGAGTGCTCCTCTGTGGTCAATCGCTCGAAGATATGAAAGAGTGAGAGAAACTGAGAAGGTGTACTGGAGACGCCTCGTTTAAATACAAGGTTCGATCGCTCGAGAAAGTTTGATCGATCTACAGTGCAATCGATTGAATACTCATCAAGTGCTCGAAGATCTGATACGGTCGATCGATCGAGATGAGTTCGATCGATCGAACACCCAAATTTTATAATAACCCTGAATTAAGAAATTTAGCACCCCCAACAAGCCAACAATGTTCTGGACAAACAGAATAGTGAAAAACAGTGCATTTGACAGCACATGTAAGCCAAAACTCATCCTCAAAATAGAAAATTGCAATTTGATATAAATAAATCCTTTTAATAGCATCCATATTGCAACAATATTGCCCCCAACTGGTATTTAAAACCTTATTCAACTAAAGAAAACTAAAATAAAACTTAAACCAAAAATACTTTGTCAAGGATTACACTTCAATTGATAAAAGAAAGATCGATGAAAGAAAACCATTGAAGTGAACACTACTCTTCGAGCAAGAAGATTTCTTCTTCCACCAATGCCTCATTTTCCGCTAAAACTTCGCATGTGGATTCCAAACTTGATGACTCCCTTTCCCAGAACAGTCGGAAAGCAGCAAGGACATCATCGAGCAAGTCTGAAGTCTCTGAGGAATTGAAAGCCCATGCAAGAGGTGATCCTGTTGGAGACAATGATAACGGAGTGTAATTGTGCAACGGAATTTCCTCTTGCGACGGAGTGCTCGGGGGCCTTATGTAGGGCCCAAAGCCATGAATCATTTGATGTGGAAGGAAGAGAGGTGGGAGCGGCAGATTCATAGTGACGATCCTGACAAAACAACAAAAAGAAAAGAAATTAAATAAGAACTAAAGAAACGACAACAGAAGGAAATAACTAAAATGAAGAAAACAGTGGAAGGACAAGTGATAACAAAGTAACCTCACTATTGGCACGAGACACCTATGTGCACTAGCAGGTAATGGGCATTGGAGCCGGAACAACAAATAGCTCAAGTGCACATAAATGTAGGGAACCGCTTCGATGACAAGGAAGTCATCCACAAAAGTGAATACAGCATTGTGGCGTTCAGGCACCACATCCTGTAAGTCTTCCTCTTCCCACGGCTCCCACATGGAATCATTTTCCCATTGTTCCATCAGAGCCTCATCTATCTCCCAAACAACATACCCTTCAGGCTCTCCTTCCTCTTCAGGAAATTCCATGTGTTCAAAAGGGTTGCTTTGGAGGAGAGCAAGGTTGTAAGGGATGTACCCTTGAGTCAGGTCAACGACATCATCCGCTCCCGGACCTTCATATGGAGAGAGGCAGAAGGCTATCTCCTCAGCAGTCCAAGGGGGATTCGGATATTCTGAATCAGCCCAAGACCCAATTGAGTGGACATCATCACCTCTCATATTGAACAGCCTGCATGGGAGAGATAATATGAAACAGCAGATTATAATCGAAATCACTTGCAGAGAAAGAGAAAAAGAAAATAAAAATGGAAAGGCAGCAAAAGTAAAGGTATACAACAACAACGTGGGGAAAACGCTTAGCAGTTGGGATCAAGAGTAGTTGGGTTCATCCAGTTGGATGAACTCAGCCTCTATTTGGAAATTCTCCAAGAACGGTTTTAGCCTTTGGCCATTGACCTTGAAAATTGCATTGTTCTTGGGGTTTATCAGCTCAACAGCCCCGTGTGGAAAGACAGATTTGACGATGAAAGGTCCTGTCCACCGGGATCTGAGTTTTCCAGGAAAAAGGTGGAGACGAGAGTCGTACAGCAAGACTTTCTGCCCCGGCTCGAATGATTTACGACAAATTATTCTGTCATGGTGAGCCTTCAACCTTTTCTTGTTTAGTTTGGCGCTGTCGTATGCATCTCTACATATTTCCTCCAATTCAGCCAATTGGAGTTTTCGGAGATGACCTCCCTCTTTGATGTTGAAGTTTAGTGAGCGTGTCGCCCAATATGCTTTATGCTCTATTTCGACCGGAAGGTGACATGCCTTACCATACACTAGCCTGAATGGGGACATCCCTAGGTTCGTTTTGTATGCAGTATGGTATGCCCATAGTGCATCAGTCAGTTTATATGCCCAATCCTTTCTGTTGAAACTAACCGTCTTTTCGAGGATATGCTTGATTTCTCGGTTAGCCAACTCCGCTTGCCTGTTTGTTTGTGGATGGTATGCGAGAGCGATTTTGTGGTTGACCCCATATTTCTTGAGTAGTGACTCCAAAGGCCTATTGCAGAAATGCTTGCCTTGGTCACTTATTAGGGCTTTCGGGGTTCCAAAAGCGATAGAATATGTTCCTTAAGAAAGGACATCACCGTTTTGTGGTCATTGCGTCTTGTTGATATCGCTTCTACCCACTTAGATACATACTCCACAGCGAGGAGTATATATTCGCAGTTGTTGGAGTTAGGGAACGGGCCCATGAAGTCTATGCCCCAACAATCGAATATTTCAATCATAATTATGGGGGTTAAGGGCATAGAGTTCCTTTTTGAAATTGTACCTAGCTGTTGACAACGTTGGCATGTTTTGCAGAAAGCGTAGGCATCTTTAAACAAAGTGGGCCAGTAGAAACCGCTATGTAGAATTTTTTCGCGGTCTTTTGTGATGCGAAATGGCCACCGCATGCCTCAGAATGGCATGATGCTAAAATGACGGTTATATCCTCATTTGGAACGCAACGTCTGATGACCTGATCAGCACAATACTTAAATAAGTACGGGTCATCGAAGAAGAAATGACGTGCGAAAGAGAGGAACCGCTTCCTGTCTGGTTTAGACCAATGACTTGGGGTTTTTCCTGTGGCAAGATAATTTACTATATCAGCATACCAGGGTAGATCCAACACAGTCATCAGTTGCTCATCTGGGAATTCATCCTTTATCGGTGTGGATTCGGTGTTATCAACAAAAGTTAACCGAGATAGATGGTCGGCGACCACATTCTCTACTCCCTTTTTATCTTTGATCGTTATATCGAATTCTTGGAGTAGGAGTATCCAACGGATAAGCCTCTATTTCGCATCTTTCTTAGATAACAGGTACTTAAGGGCCGAGTGGTCTGTAAAACGGACTATTGGAGACCCTATCAGATAAGACCTGAATTTGTCCAGTGCGAAGACTATTGCCAGCAGCTCTTTTTCGGTAGTTGTATAGTTCATTTGAGCTTCATTGAGTGTTCGACTGGCATAGTAAATCACGTAAGGCTTATTATCCTTCCTCTGTCCTAGGACTGCACCAATGGCGTAGTCACTAGCGTCGTACATTAACTCAAATGGCAAACCCCAGTCGGGTGCCTGTATAATCGGTGTGGAGGTAAGGTGTTCTTTTAATGCTTCAAATGATGTTTGACACTCTTCCGACCATTCAAAAGGTGTGTCTTTGACTAAGAGTTGGCACAGTGGTCGAGAGATCGCACTAAAATTTTGGATAAAGCGACGATAAAATCCCGCATGTCCCAGAAAAGATCGAATGTCTTTGACCGTACGAGGGACAGGTAGATTCGAGATTATATCGATTTTAGCTTTATCAACTTGGATACCTTGATCGGAGATAATGTGACCAAGGACAATCCCTTTGGTTACCATGAAGTGACATTTTTCCCAGTTTAATACTAGGTGTTTGTCCTCGCATCTTGCTAATACTCTCTCAAGGTTTTCCAAGCAGTTATTGAAACTATGGCCAAACACTGAGAAGTCGTCCATGAAAACCTCCAATATCTGTTCGACCATGTCGCTGAATATACTTAGCATGCACCGCTGGAAGGTAGCAGGTGCATTGCATAGGTCAAAGGGCATACGGCGGTAGGCGAATGTACCGAACGGACATGTGAATGTCATTTTCTCCTGATCTTCAGGAGCAATTTCTATTTGGTTATACCCACTATATCCGTCCAAGAAACAATAGTACTTGTGACCCGCCACTCGCTCTAACATCTGATCCATAAATGGCAGTGGAAAGTGGTCCTTACGAGTCACAGTATTCAGTTTTCGGTAGTCAATACACATCCGCCATCTAGTG